>NW_004624747.1:14113415-14135743 GCF_000247695.1 Heterocephalus glaber | reverse complement strand
AGGGGCCAGGAGCAGTGGTAGGGATGGTGGCCCAAAAGCCCTTTCCTCTGGGCTGGGAGCAGTGGGAGGGATGGTGACCAGGAAGCCCCTTCCTCTGGACCAGGAGCAGTGGGACGGCGGCTCAGAAGCCCCTACCTCTGGGCCAGGAGCAGCAGGACTCAGTACCTTGGTCTGGTGTTCTGGTGTCCTCTGTGTCTTTGTAGTGTGGAACCAGGTGGCTGCCTGTCTGTAGTGGGGTGATTCGGCATCTTCCGTGGGACTCAGGACCTCGGTAGGGGTGGCAATGTGTCTTTTACTGTGACAATTTCTTTGAAAAATGTAAACATTCACCATGTTTTGCAATGACACCACATACTTTGCAGAATGAATCTCTACCAGACCTATCTCCATAGCCTGCTCAGGCCAGTTCTTGCCTAGAACTCCCTCTGCTTTCTGTTCAAGTCCTGAATCTAACTCAACAGAGTTTCTACATGCTCCAGAAAGTTTACGCTTTTTCCTCCAGGCCCACAGGATGACAGCAGTGTCAGGCAGACTCAGGATCAAATGCTCATCCTGCCGTCTGCCAGCTGGTGACCCTGGAGGAGGTATTGCACCACCCCGGTCTCCTTTTCCCTATCTGTAAAATCAGAATGAAATGATGTTGTTAGAAGTGAGTGAAATGATGACTGTAAAAGTCCCCTCCTAGGACCTTGGATAGCCCTGCCCACCTCACTCGCCATCCCTTCCTTCGCTTATGGTGTGAGCAAATTGAGGCCCAGGAACAGACTTCATTCATCTCTCTGTGGTGAGATGCGATTTTTTTCTCCTCACCCCTTAACTCTTTCCTGGGAGCTGGAACTTTCAAAGGTGGGATCACAAAGTAGGGCTTCAGAAAAAGCTACTGGAGGCAGAGTAAGGGCTGGAGACTTTTTTTTTTCTTTTTTTCTTTTTTTTTTTAACACAAACACACACAAGGTATACTAGGAGCCATGGTACAGGCAATGGGAAAGGCCGGTACGTCTTTAACATCACCCATTCTGAGCCAGTCCACAGTGAGGAGCACAGCGGGACACTTTCTGTCCCCATCTCCATCATCCAAATCCCACCCCCATCCCACTGCCACCCACACCCCCACCCTGTCCTGTTCAGCAGAACAAAAACTACACACACCTGGCAACTGAGCCCAAGAGCATGAAAGCAATCCTAATAACATATTTATTTAACCCAATATATCCAAAATATTGTTTTTTGGTATGTAATTAATAAAAAAAAATATTTAATAAGCTGCTTTATAGCCAGTCACTTTGGCACATGGCTATAATTCCAGCACTCTGGGAAGCTAAGGCAGGAGGATTCCAAGTTCAAGCCCAGCCTAGGGAACTCAGCAATTTAGTAAGACCCTGTCTCAAAATTTAAAAATTTTTAAAAGGGCTGTGGGTATAGTCCAGTGGGAAGGCCCTGTGTTCATTCCCCAGTAGCGGGGGGAAAGTGCAGACAGTGGCTTTTCTGCCACCCTTAAATTCGCAAGTGCAGCCCATCTCTCCTGCCAGCCATTTACACAGCTCCAGAACAAGCTAGGATTTAACATCTTCATCAGAGGGGATTAGCCTGTCCCACTGCTGGGCATGAAGGAGAAATGTGGAGAAGGACATACAGAAAAGCCATAAGCAAGTAACCACGAAAGGACAATAGAGTGTTCCACCTGAACACACTCCTGAATCCCACTGACATTTAAGGAAGCAGCAACTCCCCACCAGAAGGAAATGTCCTGTTTTCCAGGGAAAAACCGCCTAAGGAGTGCAACCTGCCCCTACCCATGGGCCCATCTCCCAGTA
Source organism: Heterocephalus glaber (assembly GCF_000247695.1). The sequence goes on along the minus strand of NW_004624747.1, from coordinate 14,133,929 downwards.
TTAAATGAGGCAAATTATTAGCAAAGAAGATGTTGTCTTTTCCACTTACTGTTTTGTAAATCCATTTCACCTCCTATTAGAGTCTAGCCCACCTTGAGCCACACACCCTGACTGTCTCCTGGATTTTTATTTAATACTTCAGCCCTCTTATAATTCAATTGCACCATCTCTGGTTTCATGGCCAATTTAACATGATGCTAAAAAGAATAAAACTCTAACTGCTTTCCTCCTTGCCTGTTCTGCCAGATGTTCGGTGGGGCTAAGCAGCACACTATGCACTAATTTGCTGAATTTCTGCTAACAGAAGTTGATGATCAGGGGCTCTGCATGGGCCCAGTTCTTAGTCCACTCTTGAAGTGGACAGCATATTTTCCTCTGAAGTCACTGGTGCTTGTTATTGCAAATGCCTTCAGAAAAATAAATATCTTTTCAGCACAAACAAAGAAAATGTTGAATCAGAAGCCATGATTTAGCCATGGCAAAGTTAAGTTAGATACAGGCAATGGCAAATAAACAGTAAGGAATTATCCACTCCCACCCGTCCACAGCAGACCCTGGCAGGATACAGATTCCACAAGGGTTTAGGAGATCTGAGACTTTGCTTCCCAGCTGCGTTTGGTAGACAGCTGAATCAAGGCAATCAGAAAGGAGTAAGGTGGAATTTTTAACAAAAGAAGAGGCTATGTTTTGGGTGCTGAGTTAGGCACTCCTCTCTGCTATGGTTCAGATGAGTGTCCTCCAAAGGTTGCTGTGAGAGAATCTTAAGTTATGGGGGGAGGTCCCCCAAAGGGCCTTGTGAGACCCTACTTTCTTCCTTTTCCTGGCTCTTTTGCTTCCTGGGTCATGAGGTAAGAGGTTTTGCTTTACCACACACTCCATCAAACAGTGCACTGCCTCATTAAGTAAAGAATGGAGCCTCTTACTCATGGCCTCCAAAACCTCCTAAATAAACCTTTACTCTTTATAAGTTAATGCCTCAGATATTTCATTATAGTACCAGAAAGATGAAAGATACATTCTTGGTAACTTCTTATCCCTGAGTGCTCATTCATTTTTTTTCAGCAAACATTTATTGAATATGAAGTCTTACCAGTTATACATCGGACATTGTTGTATGTAACAGAAACTAAGGAATGAAAAAACCAGACAAGATTCTTGTCCTCAAGGAATAAGAGATGATGCTGTGCATGATGTGTAGACCATAGTGATGGGGAGGAAACTGCTACTAGAGTGGCCAGGGAAGAGTGGTTTGTAAAACAGACCATGGACTTGCTACCTGAATGGAGAACAAACCATTAACACACAGATACAGGGGAAGAGAAATGAAGTATTTCAGAGAACAAAAGGGGAGTGATGCCAAAGTTGGAACAAGCTGGAAATGCTGGAGGAACAGAAGCCAGGGGTATGAGGCGGGAGCAGAGTGAGATGGGATTAGAAAATCAAGAGACAAAGTTGGAGCACTGGGCAAGTGCTGCTTCATACATGGCCTTGCAGGCTGGGATAAAACATTTGGGTCTTAGTCTAAGTGCGATGAGAACCCACTGGGGAGGGGTCTTCCTGAGCAAGAGAAGGATGTGATCTGATCTTTAAAAGAACATCCCATCTGCTGCATGGAGATCAGCTAGAGGCCATGGTGAGAAGTGACGCTGTCTTGAACCAAGGAAATAGCAGGGAATTGGGAGACGAAGGTGGAAGTGAGGTTTCTTTGGAGGTAGAGCCCCTGGACGGGCACTGGATTGGATGTGGGAACTGAGGAAAAAGGCAGCATCCTTGGGCCACAGTGACTTGTTTCCATCTCTCCCTCCCTTGCTAGAATGCAAGAGCTCTCACTGTGCCATATGAACTGTGTCATGTCCATTTTTGTGGTACTGAGCAAGTGTGTACTGATAAGATGAAGTAAAATCCTTGTCTGTCCCTTGAAGGACAAGGACTTGTTTATTAACTTAATTGAGTTCATGAGTCAAGGAAATAGGATAAATCAGAAGATGAGATATCTGGTCCATTGCTTACAGCCTTTCAGGTCAACCTCTCCCTTTTCCATGGCCATTCAAGGAGGATTCTCCACTCCAACTTATGGGGGCTGGCCTGTGGCTGGAAGGAGGAGCCACCAGTGTTGAGCTACAACAGAGTCAAGCTGTCCTGTGAGTCCATGGGGTCTAGCTCAGTGTTTGGCATAGAATGAGCACTCAAAATGCATTTGCTGAAATTTATGTGTATGTAACATTTCAAAATCTTCCCTAAGGCAGGAAAATGTCTTGTTGGTTAATTTCTCCAATGAGAAACTGAGACTCAGAGAACATCTGAGATTTACTTAAAGTTACTATGTCCACTAGCTACCACTGCATAATGAATCATCCGAGAAACTCAGTGACTTAAAACAGAAAGTACCTATAAGTGATTTTGAGTGTGTGGTTGAGATGAGGGTTTCTCTGGTCTCTAGTGGGCTCCCTTGTGCATCTGTAATTACCTGAGGGTGGCTGGGTGTCTCTGCTAATCTTGGCCCGGCTCTCTCATGCTTGAAGGTCAGCTGGCCATATGGATGACCTTGACCAGAACAACAAGGTTTCCCATTCTCAAACAAGTTAGCCTGGGCTTGATCTCATGGTGGCAGAGTCCTGAGAAAGAATGGAAGTGTGTGGGACCTGCTGAGCTTTAGGTTAGGGACTAGCAAACATCACTTCTGCCATATTCTTGTGAACAAAAGCAAGTCACAAACCCTGCCCAGATTAAAGGCAGGAGAATAGATTCCACTTCGTGATGGAAAAAGTTGCAAAACCACATTGCAAAAGGGTGGAGATTTGGGGGCTTTCAATTTACTGCATTCGTATAGCTTATTCTGAGCTGGCTTTTAAGATATGAGCTAGTATCAAAAGGTACTGAGAGGGCCAGGGATTTAGCTCAGTGATTTCGCTGCCTGCCTCGCAAGCCAAGGACTGGCGTTCGATCCCTGGTACCAAAAAAAAAAGAAAAAAGGTACTGAGAGATAGGTAAGGTGGCACATGCCTGTAATCACAGCAACTTAGAAGGATCGCAAGTTTGAGGCCAGCCTGGAAAAGTAGCCTGAAAATAAAAACTATAAAGATCTGGGAATGTAGCCAGTGGTAGAGTGCTTGCCTAGCATTCCCAAGAGCCTACGTTCAATTATTAATACCACAAAATAAATAAATAAGCAAACAAACAAATGAAATAAATAAACCCCTCTTGGGTAGGCTAGCTTGCCAGCCGAGGAGCCTAACTAAAATGATTTCCTGGCTCCTAAAGGGCAGAAAAATCAAGAGGAAATGTAGCACTTTCATCATCCTGTCCCATCCCACTTCCTGGGCTGTTTTATGAGTTAATGGTGTTTCATAACGTTAATGGTACTCACTTTGAGATATGGTTTATGTCTGGACTGATAGAGACAGCTTCTCCCAACCATTTGTGAAACAAGAAGGCATAAATTCATCACTGAATTGAAATAGTTAGATTTAGGATGACAGATATGCAGCACAAGAGCCCCGACTCCTTCTTCCTGTGCCCACAACAGACACCACTAATGGGTTACAGCGCTCTTCCCCTTCAAGCCCAGAGTTGGTCTCAGCATCTCCGAGCCCCTACCACAGTGGACTAGCCTGGTGACACAGGATTTAATTTTGTCACCTCTAAGTTATAGGGCTCAAAAGGAAACTTTGCTATCTATAATGGCATCTTATTAACTCAAATTGAAGGTTGGAATGTAACAGACCAGCAGGAGGAACAGACCTTACCCAAATCCCTTTAGGGAGGAGGCTAAATTTTAATTTAGTGAATTTAAGCAGTTGGAAAAATTATTGTTGACCTCAGACATCTACTGACTGCTCTCCATGGCTTCTAACATCTCATCATTCAATACACAGGATCCTCACCCACAACCATGGGCTGTAGCCCAGAATTTCACTTAGAAGTTCAACCCTGATTCTTACCATTGCTCCTTCTACCAGGATTAAGACTTTTCTCAAAGCCTCAGAATTGTTTCGGATCGTTGGTTTATATCCTGGTCAATACCTTAGATGAAGGCATAATTAAGGCTTCTGAATTTCACCTTGTCAATCCTTTAAAGACCCATGTCACATCTACCCCACAGCCTGCAGCCAGCAAGTGGCCATTAATGAGTCCCTTGTATGCTCCATAAGGATGAACACTTGGCCCCATGTTCTTAGCCCAGAGTTAACAAACGCAGATACACAGCCAAGGGGTGGGACATAGATAAGAGCTAGAGGGAGCTTGGTTCAAATTAACTGTGTTTTTGTCACCTTGGATGTGACTCAGTGACCCTTCCCATTTCTTCTCTCTTTCTGGTATCTTTGACACCTCTAGTTAACCCCGGTTCTGGGGCAAGTTTTCTTCTCTGCTTTTCTCACTCCACTCTCCACTGAGGGTAAATATGTTTTATTCCTTTCCTTGTGACTGAGGCTATCTCATAGGGTCCCACATTGACTAAAAAAAGTGTTTCCACATTTAAGAATCAAAATGTCTTAGCCTCTTGAACCTTCTGTTGCATAAGGATTTGCACAAAACTTTGTTTTCTGAAATTCTTTCCTGAATGACAAGGTACATGCTCCATTTTATAGCCAGGTTTGGGGGTTCCAAAATATAACTGAAAGTCCATTGCCTTTGGAGTCAGCTGTGGGTTCAAATCCCAACTTTAATTTAATAATTAATAATTTAATTTAATTTAATAATTTTATCAATTGTTAACTGAGGTAGCCACAAGCAAATAAAATCTAGTCTCTATACCACAGTTTCTTTATTTAGAATGTGGAATAGAGGAATAACAAGACCTATTTCACACTGTGGTTGGGATCTGTTAGGAATGTACAGTAGATAAATAAAAACAGTCACCATAGTTTTAAGTTAGTTGTTCCGAGAGCACCTAAAAGTACTAATGAGTGTCCATAAAGAGTATGAGCTCTGGGCCAGGGATTTAGTTCAGTGGTTTTGCCGCCTGCTGCGCAAGTGCAAGGACCCTGAGTTTGATCCCTGGTACCAAAAAATAAAAAACAAGAGTATGAGCTTTGGAGACAAAGAGACCCAGCCCTGTCTCTTATCAGCTGGGTGAGCTTTCTCCTCTTGGAATGGAATTAATGCCTTCTTTCGAGGATTTTTTATGTGTGGGGCCAAACATGAGAAAGTGTATGTAAAATCCTTCGTTCTGCCTGCATTCCCTCTCTTGGCTCCTACAATGCCCTGAGAAGAAAGGAAAAGCCAGGAATCCAAAGCCCATAGCCCCACATATCTCTGATGAGCTGCAGGACCTCAGTTTGGTACCTTCCATTCTCTGGGCTTCAGGGTACCTGGACCAGGAAAACAGTCTCCACCGTTGTGGAGGAGGTGGAGGATAAGTCTTCACTGTACAAAAACATCCTTCTCCTTCCTGTACAAAAACAAAACAAAACAAAACAAAAAAATGAAAACACCTTAATTCAGTCCTTGCACTGCCTACAAAAATTTTAGGTAAATGAGTCCTTAGGTGAATTTATCCAGTTAATTAAACTGTGGGTGTGTGGGTACGTGACAGAGACAGAGAGACAGAAAGATAGAGACACAGAGAAAAAACAGAAAGAAATACTCTTATTCAAAACTGGAGGCTGCAGGCCAGGAATTTAGCTCAGTGGTCCCATGCCTGCCTCATAAGCTCAAGGTCGTGAGTTCGATTCTCAATACCAAAAAAAAAATTGTTAACAAAACTGGGGGCTGGGTTAATTCACATCCCTCCTTTAATGCAGATCAGCTACAGTCAGCAAAGAAATGTTAGAACATAAAATTCTGACATCAAATTACAATTATTATCCTTATTTAGTTTTCAATGTCATTGTAACAATATTTACTTTTGTGGCCCCAACATGAGCAGAGGAGGCTTGTGCCTTAAGGAGATATATTGGATTTTAGCTCTACAAGAAAACACATCAAGCAGGACATGATGAACCACACCTTTAATCCCAGCTACTCAGAAGGCTAAAGTAAGAGGATCACAAGTTCAAGGCCAGCCTGGGCTACATAATGAAATCCTTTCTTTAAAAAAAGAGAAAGGAAGAGAGAGGGGAGAGAGACAGAGACAGAGATGGAGAAGGAAAAGGAGAAGGAGAAGGAAAGAGGAAAGGAGAGAAGAGGACAGGAGAGGAGAAAAGAAAAGAAAATTTGCTCAAAGTTTTCCAGTGTGTGTTCAGCAAGACTCCCTTCCTACAAAATGAACACATATGTGTTCACACATTTTGGGAAGTGCTGTGAACTTCATACTGTCTTACAGATGCCTAGTGCACAGTAGTATCTTAATGCTCTAGAAAGTCCTGAAGTAAAGAAGCCTGTATAACCTGGCATTCCCTAATTATGAAACCATGAGCTTCCATTTCTAGCTGTGTGGCAGACCAAGCACCTTTAATGACCCTCCCAAAGAGAAAAAATCTAGATGTAAAGTCCACTGTTGTTTCTATGTGCTATAGGGTGGGTTCCCAGGGAAGCAGTCTAAAATAAAGGTTGGGTGTGTGCAGGTGGCTTATTGGGAATTGTTCTCAGGACCAACACCTGTGAGGAGGTGGGATGAGGTACAGAAGAAGTGGAAGTGCGATGCAGCCACAAAGAGGCATTGGGCAACCTCAAGGGGTGCTCTGAAGAGAGGGTCGCACTTTAGAGATGTCCCACATCAACCTAGGGAGTGACATCTCTGTACCCAGGCAGTTCCTAGGGAAGCACTCAGCTGAGAACTTTCAGCAGGCAATATTCTTCTTTGGTGGACAATTAAATGCTTCAATCTGGGAGGGGAATTTAGACAGTGCAACCCAGCATCCAATTCCAATGCCCCTTCTGTTGCCGACATCCATGTGCTTTGTATAAGTTACTCCCTTTTGAGAAAAGACTTTCCAGGATTCTGATCAATTTCTTTTTCTAGAGACACTTAGTCAATAGTGGTTAGTGGCTCAGTAAGTACTGTCCTCACCGCGGCAGTTTGTTCTTTGCAAAGTACCAGCTTGAGATACTGTATCTGCCCATCCATTTACTTCCACAGATATGCTAATTCCACCACTGTGGAAAGTTTTAACAATTCCATGGCTACAGCATATTCAGTACCCTGTCTACCCCTAAAGGGAGGACCACTGAGTGCCACTCAATGCTTACTATCCAACTCTTTAATGGGGGAATTAAGTCTTGATATGCAGTGTGTGCTAATTTCTGTGGCGTAAGTATTCTCTCCATAGCCAGTTCCAAGCCACCAATATGATGGCACTGAGCATGGAGTTGGGAAGAGATGTTCACAACTAGCTCTCACCAGCCATTGCAGTTTGCTCAGCAGCTCCTGGATTGGGTCCTCCTTGCCAGCTGGACGGTGGCTAGTCCAGCTTCTAAATCCCCTTTTAGAGTCTTCTCCTGAGAATTGCTCCTGCACAGACTTTTACACGTCAGTTTCCCTTGGAAATAAACTGTGAGATGTAGATGTGCAGGCAGATTTCTCACTGGGAAGTGCTCCTAAGAGAAACATCTATAAGCAAATGTGGGAAGCTGGATTGGGCACAGGGAGAAGTCAAATTGAGACACAATCATAGAGTTCAGGGATCCCCAGAGGCTGCTCTACAGCTGAGATGGCCCTCCAGAGACACACCAGTGTGAGGCAAGAGGACAAGACCAGACCTTGTTCCCCTGAAAGAACCAGTCATGGGATGCAGGCTTCCCTGGGGAACGATGGTGCCAAACTTATGGCATGTGTGTTATTTGTTTTTCTATTAAGACAAAATATGTTAATGTATGAGGGGATTTTTTCTAAACTAAAACCTCAGTATTCAGGTTTAATTGCAGTGTGGGGGCTTTGCTATAAATAAGTGGTTTGGGGGTTGCAGTTTGGGCACTCATCTCTAAAAAATTTACCATCGCTGGGGGGGGGTGCCCTTTACTGAAGCAGCTCTCTGGATTTAAGGGAAGTTCCTGGGTTGGGGAAGAGCTCAGCTCTGATCCCTCAGCAGGCAACAGCAATGAGGGAAATGAAAGCTTCCATCCAAAAGGAGGAATCTGAGTGGGTATTCCAGCACCCACTGGAATATGTATCAAGAAATAAAAGCTTGAGGGGTAAGGACAAAGGGATGTGAAGAAACAACTGATGTTATTTATTTGACAATGGAAACTTTTATTCTCATGCATAACAGTGACATGTTATCAACAGAAGCCGCTCTGGAAACCAGTGGTGTACTTTAAGCCCTCATGTCCCAAATAAGGAGGTCAAGATCAGAGAGCAAAATGAATTGTGTTGTCCAAAATCACTGAGCATATCAGTAGCATGGCCAGAAATTGCACGTACACCAAGACCTCTGTTCCACATTCCACCATTTCCTTAACGTGTATAACTTTGCACTTTTGTTTAGTCATTTGACTAATGTCCATCTCCCACACTAGCCTGGAGGCTCCATAAGAACAGGGCCTGTATGTGGTTTTGCTTGCCAGTGTCTTGCACAGTTTCTGGAACTTCCTTGGTGTTCCATAAACACTTGTTGGATGAGGTGAATGAATACTTCAGAATTCTTTTAGCAGTCTTTAGGACTCAGGCTGAGGGGAGAGCTGGGAAAGAAGATGCCTGGATAAATTCAGAAAAGAACAAGTGGCCAGGCTGCAACACAAAGGAACCTGGCAAGTATGGGCTGGCTTCTGTCCCCTGAGCCCACACAGGCTTCTTGGGTTCAAACCTCCTACTCCACCACTCACAAGATTTGTGGTGAGAAAAAAGATGCCTAGTTTCTCTGATCCCCAAAGTGGAGATTGCAAAAGTATTTTCTCCCTCTCCTGGGTCACTGTGAGGATTGAATTAATGCATTCACAACACTTAAAACAATGCCTAACACATGGTAAGCGCAGCTGTGTGTATTCCATCATTCATGTGCCCTGAGTGACTACAACTGAATTTCTCTGTCACCAGTCTTGGGGCTACAAGGAGAGCTCAGTCTCTGTCCAGCATACTGTACCAGATCCCACATTCTGAACCATGAAGATCCATATTGTGAGGACAGTTGAAGCAAATTTGATAGAAGAAAAAAAATCAAGGTATTCATAAGTGAAGGCTGTGCAGTTATAACTATTAAGACTGGGTTTGCATATTAATTTTAAATCTTTTTCTATTGGGATTGTTGAAAAAGCCATTCCACTAATGGATGTAACCACAGCCTGCACTATAAAGCACTAATCCACCACTTAGACAATACACTTGCATGCAATACACTCCACCGTAGTTTGGGTCTTGAATGTCTGCCAAAGGCCCATATGTTAAAAACTTGTTCCCCTGGCTGTATACCATTGGGAGGAGGTGGGACCCAGTTGGAAGGAGTTAGGGGATTGGGGATATGCCGTTTTGGGGATAGTGGGATCCGGGACCCTTCTCTTTCTCTCTTTGCATCCTGGAAGCCAAGAAGTAAACAGGCCTCCTTCACCAGACATTCATGCCAGGTTGTTCTACCTCACCACAGGTTCAAAGCAACAGAGCCAAGCAACCATGGACTGAAACCCCCGCAACCATGAGCCAAAGCATACCTTTCCTCCTTTTAAGTCCATTACCTCAGGCATTTTGTCATAGTGATGGAAAGCTAACAAACATAAGCTCTGTAATTTTCTGGAACTTTCCTTCAAAATACAGCATAATACAGGAAAATACACAATTTATTAAACACACAGCTCAATAAATTTTCATAAAAATCAACATTCTTGTGTAACTTGCAGCTATATAAAGAGACATGACTACAATCTCTCAAAAAACTCCCTTGTCTCCACTTCTAGTCATTTATGTACTAAAGAAAATCACATTCTGATATCTAACACTTAGGTTTGTTTTTCCTTTTTGAACACAAATGGAACTGCGCAGTTGGCATTCATTATATCTATCTTCTCGGCTCAGTACTATGATTCTGAGATTCATCCATGTTATTGTGTTTACTTGGAGTTCATTCTGTCTGTCTCAGTTTCTGTGTGGTATTCATCATGTGAAGATAGCACAATTCATCTGTCTTAGTATTGATGGACATGGGGGTTGTTTCCACTTTGGGGTTATTATGAATAGAGCTGGTATGAACACTCTTATCCATTTCTTTTGCTGAATATATGTATATAGTTCTATGGGAACCATACCTAGAGATGAAATTGTTGGCTTATCAAGTTTACATATGTTCAGCATTAGTAAATACTGCCAGTTGTCCAAGCCCAATATTTTTTTTAAAACTTTCCAAAATACACAAATAATACAGTCTAGTAAAACTAAAATACTGCACTCAAGATTGCAACATTTGATAATTTTCTATGCATACATGTCTACATATGTAATTTTTTGCAGAAAAAGAACCATTCTGAATATACTACTTTGTGATTCACTTTTTTATTTACCAAAAGATTAATATCCTTCACAATTTGAATTAATGTACAACCATAACTCATTTTTAAGCATTTTAGTATGGAAATCTTCAAGTACCTATAAAAGCAGACAGAATAATATAATGAACTGCTGGGTACTCTGACTCAACTCATAGTATATGTGCTTTATTTACACATTATTCTCACTTTCATTATTTTGAAGCATTGTACCATTTTATCTGTAAATATTCAAACAACCATATAAAAATGATAAGAATTCTTTTTAAAACTATAAACACAATGACATATCTTTCAAAACAATAATTATTTAATATCAAATATCCATGCAAGTATAATAATCATCTTAAAGATCATATTTCATCGTAAAAATGTACCATGATTTATCTTACCAATTTCTTATCATTGGATGTCTGTTTATTTTCAGTTTGTTCTCCTGTTACGTAAACAATGCTTAAATGGACTCTTCAGCATTACTTTAGCTCTTTAGTGTAAACTCTTAAGATATGTAGCTTTAAGCTTCTCAGTCCTTAAAGTCCTTCAGATATCTACAGTTTCAGTTGCCGAAAAGTAGCTAATTCATATGTCCTTGAAACAAAAATGAACTTTGCTCATGAGAAATGGAAGAAAAGCAAGAAATATGGTCTAGAGGTTGAAAATACTTCAGATAGGACTTTTTGCCCTTTCATCTTTAGCATACTCATTGTCAATAAACAAACAGTTTACAGAGGCAAAATGAAAACAGAATATGTTCATGAGAAGAAACTCCCTTGAAATTTCCCTGCAATGCCGAGCTGAGTCACAAAGACAGTCTATATCCAGGACATTACTTTCTAACCCCAGGATGCTTCTCCTGAAGTCTTTGTCTCAGAGACGTCGGAGACTCAACATTTTCTTTTTGCCAGTGTGTTGGTCAGCTTCCTGTTATTGTAACAAAATATCTGAGATAATCAACTTTTTAAAAAGATGGAAGAAAAGTTTACTTCAGTGTACAGTTTTGGAGATTTCAGCCCATGGTCAGTTGGCCCTCTTACTTTTGGACCTGGGGCAAGACCTCATGTCATGGCAGAAGTTCCTGGCAGTAGCACAGCACCTCACAGCAGCAAGGAAGCAAATAGAGACAAAGAGACTGGCTTCCTAATATCCTTTTCAAGAGCATGCCCCCAATGACCTAAGGTCTCTCAGTAGGCTGTACTTCTTAAAGTTTCCATCACCTCCCAATAGCACCAACCTGAAAGTTAAGTGTTTAATGTATGGGCCTTGGGGGAACATTTCAGATCCAAACTACAGCACCTCACATCTCCATGCCTGATTATTTTCATGATTTTTACTCATGATTTCATGATTTTCACTCAGATGAGTCCACTGCCAATGTCTGTAAGCCATTCATCTTTTCTGACGCTTGCAGTCTTTGAACACTTCTTTGCCTGGGTCTTCTCGGTAATAGTAACTGAGATTTTGCAGTCAGTTATCATTTTACTTAAAGTAAAATAAAATAAAATTATAAATCCAGAAAGCTAACCTCAGATCACCTGGGAAGTACTCAGGTACAGCACAGGATACCAGACCAAAAAAAAAAAAGTCACCTTGCAGCCCACTGCGAAAAACGTGGTGCTTCTGTCAGTCACACAGACCACAGTCCACATGAGTGCAAAGTAATGATAACAATAAAATAGCAGGCAGTTTGAATCCTGTTATTGCAAAATTAATACTTGTAAATATATTTCAACAGGTATTCATTTCCTCCCCACTCAATTCCAAAAGTGCTTAAGGACAACAAACAAACAAACAAACAAACAAGCAATATGGCAGGGCATGGTTTTAGAACTAGCCTGAATCCTGGCTCTGCCACCTAGTAGATGTTTGAATTTGGACAAGTTACCTAATCTCTCTGAGCCTCACTGGCCTCATTTTTAAAAATGGGAATAATAATAAATCCTACCTCACAGGATTATTATGGTTTAGAGCTAAAATGCTCCCCCAAATTCTCACGTATGTGGAAGGTGATTGGATCATGGGGCGCTCTAGCCAGTGCGCTGTTATAAGGTGGAACCTAGTTAGGACCATGACCTGGGAGGGGATATTCTTGCCCCCAGTTCTTCCCTTCCCTCTCTGATTCCCGGCTGCACATCAGCAGCTTTTCATCCACCATATCCCTCTGCCATCCTGTCTCTGCCCTGAAGCCAGCCAAACATGGACTGAAACCATGAGCCAAAATAAGCTCCTCCTCTAAGTTGTGGGTGTTTGGTGCTTTGTTCAAGAGATGGGAAAGTAACTACTAAACTGAGATGCATAATGGCTGGCCTGGCACATGGATGGCATAAGTGTGACACATACACACACACACACACACACACACACACAGCACTCCATACCTTTGATACTGCTATTCATGCCTCACCCCAGGTGCTTAGCCATGCCATGGAGATTTTATCCATTCTTTGGCTGAGGTTTATTGTGTTTTGGGCTTTTTTTTAAACCATTTGTTCAGTCACCCAGGGTTGTCTCATTCCTTTCTGTCTGGTTGGAAAATTGCATACCAGAGAGCACGCGGTTTAGACGTTTAAGGTGCTATCATTTGTTCTTCACCTTGACAGACAACAAGCTAGATGCTTTTCACACATTGTTTTTTCATGGTACCATTGGTTAGTATATGGGAGCCATTTAGAATGTGTTAGCCCTTGTCATTATTAATGTTCTTATTGCTGTCACTTTTATTGAAAGTAGAGGCAATGGCTTGAATCAGTGGGAGAAGAAAAGGCTACATAAGTAGTAAGCCAATCTATTTCTTTCTTCTATACCCACAGTCCTATCATTGGGGTCAGGGGGTGATGAGCAATTACATCATGAAGACCATTTCTCCTGTATCATGAACTGAGTCTCAAAAGCAAGTCACACTTCTTTTATTTTTCCAAATAGCCATATAAGCCATACATGAATTATATGCAGGAAGTCTAGGGTTTCCCTTTAGGAGTTTCACCTTCCCCTTGAATCGTCTAATAAAAATGAAATTGGTTACCTTCCTTCTACACCCAACAGGGGAGGAAGCTGATGCTTGTGCATCCTCTACTGCCATTGCTTCTCCTAGCCATGAGGTGTCGTGGTAGAGAGCAGGTCGCCAAGATTTTAAAGTTCATGCCGGGCATTCTACACTGATCTGCACCATCATAGCTGCCACAATCTACACCATTTGGTTAGATACCTTCCCCCAAGACAGCCAGGCTACCTGAATAAGGGAAGTGGCCTTTAGGGGTTCCAGGATGCCCCAGTCCTACTCAGTCTGAAAGAAGCCATCCTAATATCCAAACAAAAAAGATTTCAGAACCTTTCCTTGCTGAGAAATTTACATGAGGAATACATTTTTTTTTCTATTGAGATGCCCAGATGTTACAAAAGAATTTCAATAGACATACAGTGATGTGGAAGGAGTTGTTTCCCCAAAGTTAAAATCAACCTCACCACAGTTGCATCGACACTTCCACTGCATTAAAAGCCCCCCCTTTAGGGGCCAGGGATTTAGCTCAGTGGTTCCACCACCTGCCTCACAAGTGCAGGTCCTGAGTTCAATCCCCAGTACCAAAAAAAAGCCCCCCTTAGAATTGGCCTGAACTTTACCCCAAATTTCCCATAAAAATGAGAACAAAATAGGCAAGATTGCTCAATAAAGCATATTTCTTCCCTAAGCTAAGAAAATACAAGATAGCCAAATCAAACAGCCTGAGAAACATTAAGAATGATGCTTCAAGAAGTTCCCTTAGGTTGCATCTGAGGGGGTGGGGTGGGGGGGATGTCAGGAAATTCTGACTACCTTAATGCCTGCCAAGCCCAGGCATCCCATTTAGAGACAGCACATGGCCCAGCCCTTCGGCACGTCTGATTGTGTGTTGGGCTTTAGGACTCATTCTGGGTCAGATGAGATCCACAAAGAGAGTTTCCTGGTAGGATATGGATACAAAGTTTTTAAAAATACCAATTAAAACATTGTTTTGTAAGATCATTTTTAAACCAAAAAAGCTTCTGTAGGAGTCCTTTAAATAAAGCCAGATTGAAACTAAGAGTCAATGAGAGAAGAATCTAAATTTCTATCCCTACCCTGAGAGATCTTGTTATGGTTTAGATCTAGAGTATCCCCTCAAAGGCTCATGTGTTCAGAGGCGGGGCTTTGGAAGGTGATTGGATCATGATGGTGCTACAGTCATCAGTAGAGTAATCTACTGATGGCTTTAGAGCTGAGTGTGCTGTTAGGAGGTGTGGTTGGTCGGAAGAGGTGGGTCACTGGGGGCATGACCTGGAAGGATATATCTCCTCCCTTAGCTCTCTGCTTCCTGGCTACCCTGATGTAAGCAGCTTTCCTCTGCTGACCGTTCCCCCATGCTGTTTCTGCCTTCAAGCCTGCTGCCATGAACTAAAATTGTTTGAGCAGAATAAATCTCCCCTCCTTTAAGCTGTGAGTATTGGGTATTTTGTCCCAGCAGTGGAAAAGTGAGACACAGCTCAAAATGCACATTTGCTGGAAAGCAGCTACTAGGTCTCTTGAACTCTTCCTGAAGTTCCCCCATTGCCCAAACATAAGGATGGGGTGGGGGGGTGGCAGAGACAATATATGTTCAGGGCAGGGCTGACCCTGGCTGACAATTCTGGAGTGTTATTCCTAATATGTGCTCAAAGGTGAATGTTGCCACAATTTATAGAGTACAATGTCAAAAGTGCCCCTGGAGTTGTGCAATTGAGCAGCACTTTATTGATAGTTATATAAATATGAAAACAAGAGCATAAGGAGCTGGGATTGGGGAAAGAGTTAGGAGATGGAGTCAAGGGGAGAGAAAGAGAAGAATCATAGACCAAATTATGAGTAAAAGTGTCTAAGGTGTTTTACTAGATACAGCTTTAAAAGGTGTGTGTACCTGTGTATGTTTGAGTGCATTTCCACCTGCATGCTCCCTGTAAGTTTTCTGAGTTTGTGCTCTTTAGAAGCTTTTGAAGTGGAAAAGAAAATAGGAAATGTTCAGGTAAAAGGAATATGAGGATTAGGGGCAAATATCCCAGGCAGAAAGTGATTCGCACAGGGTCACAGTCAGGAAAGGTCTGGAAAACTGGGTACCCTCACTAAGTTCCAGGCACTGTACAAAAAACTGATGAAGGGCCATCTCCAATGGGACAGGAAGATGAGAAGTGGGAGTTGAATTCTGGGGATCCAACAGTTAAGGGAACAGCTTGTGGCTGATGCCGCTCAGCAGACCTGGAGTGAAGAGGGGAGAACTAATCGTGGCCCTTGGGATCCCTGTGAATGGGCCACAGGAGGACAAGGAGTGTCGGGCAGCCACCCTGTGGCCGGGAGCATGGCAGCAGCCTTTTCGTAGTGATAGCCAAGGCAAGATGTGAATTTGGAAAGAAAGTCTCAAACTGTACCTCTCCCTTTATTCCCTCACACCAACACATAGTAGAAAAGCCATCAAGGATTCCTAAGGAGTTCTGTGTATCCATCCAGTGGACCTGCCATCAATCAAACAGAAGAACACATGGGTCCAGTGATCACAGGCTGGTGGTCTTGTGCCTTATTCCACTGTTTGTTGTCTTACTGAAGTTATAAACCAGAAGTGCTTCAGAAATTGTGTGCTCTAGAAAAAGCCTCTCTCTTTGCTAATGCATTTTTTAATGTCCACACCGGCAGGTCCATCTAGGCCAGTCCCTCCCATCCATTTAGTCATTAAGCACAATAGGAATAATGGGTGTTTCAGGGTGGGGTTTGCATTCATATGTGTGTGTGTGTGTGTGTGTGTGTACATGTGTATATACGTATACATTATGTATTGCACTAGTTTATCTCAGAACTGAATTCTGATCTGCCTCTACACACGATGTCACACTTGTGTCTTCTCACAGCAAGGAACCGCCTGGATGATGACAGGTGGCAGCAGTGAAGAAAGTGGCTTCTAAATCTAAAATAGTTGAACGCACAGTAGCGGAGTGTCATAGTCACTTTCCTCATTACCAAGACACAATATCCAACACCCACACCTTAGAGGAAGGTCTCGCTTGGCTCATGTTTACTATCCATGGTCGGCTCACATGGAAGCGGGGCTCATGTCATGGCAGGCAGGAAGCAGACAGTCAAGGGAGGAGCTGGGAAGGGAGATAGACCCTTCCAAGTCACGTCCACGGTGATCTGTCTCTTCTAACCAGACCCCACCTCCTAACAGCAAGTCAGCTGTAACACCCTATAATCACATCACCTTCCAAACGCTTGAGGCTTTGGGGGCCACTGTAGATCTCGGCCATAACACCGAGATACAATGGTCGTTGCCCCAGGCTGTGGGTGAGGGGAGAAAGGGAGATCCTGCTTAAGGGGCACTAAGTTTCAGCATTACAAGGTAAATATGTCCCAGAGCTCTGATTGACAGCCTAATGACTCTAGGTGGCAATACAGTCTTGTATTTTTGGAATTTGTTGAATGGGTAGATGCTAGCTATTCTCACCATCAAAATAAAAAAGGGATATACATGATGCCAGATGCATTGGTGCATGTCTGTAATCCCAGCACTCAGTAGGCTGAGTCAGAAGGTCATGAGTTCCAGGCCAACCTGAGCTACATAGCAAGTTTGAGACCAGCCTGGGCTATATAGCATGACCCTGTCTTCAAAAAGAAGAGAGAAAGTATGTGAGGTGATAAATACATAAATTATGCTTATTGTGGTGGCTATTTAACAATGCAGACATATCAGATCATCAAGTCATATATATTAAATATACACAATTAGAATAAAGGAGGGAGAAGCTTCAGGATGCAGACAGAGCAGAGTCCGAATCCTGGCATTTGTCACCTTTCTGCTTTGTGACATTAGGCAAATGACTTCAGTTCTATGGGCCTCAGTCTCTCATCTCTGAAATGAAAATACTATCACAGCAATTAAAGGAGATGTCAGGAAGCATCTGGGCCCTGTGAGACATGCAGAACACATTCTTATATGGTGAGTTTCCAAGCTTGACCTTCCCCAGGGCTTTTGTCCTGAAGGATATTTAGCTTATCTATATCCCAACCCCCACATGCACTATTTGCTTCTCCACATAACTGGGTCCACAAGAATGAGGTGGCGGGGGGAGAGGGACGCAGGAAGAGATACTTTAGGCTCCTTAACAAGGCCCACTTAGAGATGCTCGGTTTCCCTGAAGTGCACAACTTCTAATAGCAGTTGCCTAGAAACCAGAGCTGCGGTGGGCTTCGCCTGCCTTCCAAAAATCACCCTAATTGGGATGCAGATAGAACTGTTTGTTGACACTTGGCAGGTTTTTGCTCTTCTTCCAGAGGAGATTCAGTTCTCTTGTACAAAGGCTGACTCATATTCATTAAAGAGTAGCCCTGAGCCAAAGTACCTGCTAACCACACAGAAATCAGTCAGGTGCGGATGCGAGGCAGTGCTGCAGCCTCAGACAGCATGGCCTAAGATGATAACTGTTCTAGGTTGCTGTTTCTGTGTTTCCATTTTAGGATGTTTCCAAGGAGTGGGGAGGCTTTGGGGAACAGGATGCTGTGTGTGTATGTGTGTGTGTGTGTGTGTGTGTGTCTCAGAGAGAGAGAGAAACAGGTCACAAAGTCTTGCAGAGCCTATGAAATTCTGTCAAATTACAACATGTGCGTGCTATTAACCTGATATTAAATACTGGATCTCTATTCCCTTTAGGAGCATAAACACCACTTGTAGTTATGCGCATAAGATAGGTCAGAGATGGCATCATGAGCTAAAAAAATAACTTTCCTGAGCAGCACACGAGAGGCTGTTTTATTTGATCACTTATTCCAGAACATGGCCATATTTTTGTTTGCAGTTGGAAAACTATATGTATTTCAAAGACATCCATTTATCTCTATCCTATCTGCATCATTTAGCTTCTGCAGGTGTGGTTCTATAAATTATTCCACCCAAAGAAAAAGCAAACATAGCACATCAGTGTGAGATTCTGGGACACAGAAAAGAGGGTGTGGTGGCACATAATTGTAATCTTAGCACTCTAAGAGGCCGAGTCAGGAGGATCACAAGTTTGAGCCCAGCCTGGGAATCTTAGTAACTTAGTGAGAACCTGTCTCAAAATGAAAAATCTGGGGATGTAGCTCAGCATGAAGACTACAGGTTCAATGGTTCAATTCCCAGAGTGGGGGGAGGAGAGGGGAGAGAAGGGGAGGGAAGGGAAGGGAAGAGAAGAGAGAAGAGAGGAGAAAATGCCCTTGGCCTCAAGAAGCTCTACCTAGTGTTGGGCTGGAAGGAGTAGTTGATAGGCAAACCAGCCAAGAGTTCATGAGAACACAGCCTAGGGAGCTAGTCCAGCCCAGGAAAAGCAGAAGTAGCTTCCAGAGGGCATGAGGCTGGAGTTCATACCTGAACAAGCTCTAAAGGTTGAGTAGAGTTTATACAGAAGACGAAGGAACATCCTAGGCAGTACAAACAAAGGCCCTGAGCTGCAGAAGAACATGGCTATAAAGCAGAATATGTGGTATCATTAGAGCACCAAGAGGCAAGAAAAGGGCTAAGGAGCTGACCAAATCCAGTGCTCACTGAACCCACATGCTTCCCTACAGGGTCTGGAGGTGGAAATACAAGACAGGATGGAGAGGGAAAGAGGACCAAGGCAAGGAGACCAGTGAAGAGGGAGTGGCTACCTAGGGATGAGGTGAAAACGTATTGATTTGATGAGACACCAGCCTGAATGGAAAACTTTGACTATTTATCCTCGTGGGGAAAGCAAAGTCCCGTTAAGGAGGGAAGGAAGTCAATGAAGGAGTATGGAATGCATTTTCACAGGATATACATCTTCCCTTTAAGAAGATAACTCTGACACAAGGTGAAAAATATCAGGGCAGCAGAACTAAGAGGCCAAAATATTTTGGTGGTTCCATTGCCAATAATTTTAAATTCCAGCTAACCAGGTAATGCTATTCACTTCCTTGGGTATACTAAAGTGGCAAGGGATCTAGAAGAAATACACTGGGCTGAGAATCTAGACACACCCTGCTACCACCATGACTGTCCTGGATCTGTCACCTCTTCCTTCTAGACTTCAGTTACTTCATCTGCAAAACAAGGACTTTGAGGTCTTCTAAAAGGACCTTTTCTCTTGCAAAATGCTAAATATAGCTTCTGGTTTGGGTCACAACAACTGCCAATGCCAGGCTATGGACACAAGGATGCAAGTTCTGGCCCCCAAATGCCAATGAGAGTGTAAAGTCTCTGAAGGAAAAGGCCAAATATTAATGTTTTCATCTTTCCTCAACTTCACACAGCACCTTATGCATAGTCAGTCTCCAATAAAGATATCAGGAAGGAATTAAATAAACTGCATTTAAAATTACCAGAATAAATGCAAAATTAGCAGAATAAATGCAAATGGCAAGCAATGAAGAGATTTAAATGCTCACTGACAGTAAGCTTGTGAATCATGAGACATGTTGCCGGAGGCTGTTGTTCTGTAATTTTAGAAATAGATAAGAAAAGAACTGACCTTCAACAAAAGATCAGATGATCAACATAATCCCTCATTTCCATTCAATCAACTATCCACTTTTTAAATTGATGATCAAAAATAATATTAGGTCCCCACTATATGCCAAAAAAATAGGGAAAGAGGAGGAGGTAAGGAGTAAACTATGGTGTCTTTCACGAAGGAATTTAATTTCTAGACATTTGGATAGTCAAAATTCAGATGCTTTTTTTCCCCTTAAATTCTTTTATTGGTGCATACAATACATTTACATTTATCATTGGTTATTTGTCCTGTACATGATGTATCTTAGTTCTTATTTTTTCCCCATTCCCTATCCTCCCTTCACCCCTTCCACCCTTACCCATTTACAAAAACTTTGTTTCTATTTTTTCTATTTCTCATTATTTTTCCTTTCCCTTCTTTCCTTTCCCCTGCCCCTCCCACTTCCCCTACCCCTTTGGACCTTCTGTTTTTATCACAGTAGCTTTGTAGTATAGTTTCAAGTTGGGGATTGTGATATGCCCTGCCCTGTCTCTGTTGCCTAGAATTGCTTTTGCTATTCTAGGTCTCTTCTGGTTCCAAATGAAATTTTGGATTGTTTTCTCTAGTTCTGTGAAATATAGTGTTGGGATTTCAATTGGGATTGCATTAAATCTATATAGCAGTTTTGGAAGTATGGCCATTTTCACT
>NW_004624747.1:14053553-14106099 GCF_000247695.1 Heterocephalus glaber | reverse complement strand
AGCAAAAAAATTTGAAAATAACAAATAAAAAATAAAAATGAAGGGCCTCCTTCAGGGTATGTCTCTGCTGTCACAAGAGAAAATATGGGCAGCCGTGTGCAGATATAAGTCAGTGCATCTCAGCAAGCCAGTCGCAGACCCATGAGATTCAGTCAGATTTCTGGCTGCAAGTCCCAAGTTTAGCTCCCTGTCCTCCTGCAGGGTTGAACTCTGCAAGGTTCTACTGCAGGTTCCAGCTGCCCTTCACCTGAAGATAGTCCAGGTTCCAATGTGAGGTGATGATCCCTCCAACTTACCAAGTACAGTGGTCTGGTGTGCCTTTATTGCACAGATTCTCTTCACTTTTCCAGTAGGCTTCAATTTTCATCAAGGAGCCTGAGAGAGGCCCTCTTTCTGTTGTTCACTTCTGCTCTGTCTTCTAGAACTCAGGACAATGACCTTTATGGTCCCCTGTGCCTCTGCAGTGTGGAACCAGGTACTAGGCGCAGCCAGGAGGCCAGAGGTGGGGGAGGAGGGGTGCTGCAGTCCCCTGTGAGGCTAAGGGGTCCCCGGGGTATGAGGCTTGGGCAGCAGGGAGCCCCGCTCCACATCGTCGAGGTCCTCACCATCTGCTCGCGGGTCCTCAGATGCTGTTTTGTATTAGGGATACAAATTTTTTGCATCATAATTTTGCTTATTATCTGCTCATGTGTACCCTGCATTGATGGGAGGTCTGGCTTTTCTAACTGTAGCCCTGGCAGTCAGCAAAAGTGTGATTAGATGGTATAAGAATCAGTCCCTTCTCTTAATAGAACAGTTCTGAATATTGAGGATTGCACCTGTGTTCGTGTGGTATTATTTTAAAAACCTTTCCAAGCTACTATTTGCTCAATGTTCATCTTTCACAACAAGTCAAATAAGACAACATGGTCTCAAAGAACAGCTGAGGGAGATGAGCTCAGACTTGGGAAGCAGTCTAGGTGCGACCCTGCCTGGTTGGGTGACTCTGAACTTCTTTGTGCTTCAGCGCCCTTTGGGTGAATGGGGCTAGTAACGCTACAAATAGTTGTCTTGGAGGACTGCTTTAAGATCTAAAGCCTTTTCCACAGTTACTGGTGTATGGTAACTTTTCATCATCTAGTTGTGATGACGATGATGATGGTGATGATGATGATGATGATGATGATGATGATGATGGTGTGGTGGTGGTGGTGTGGCAGTTGTAATGAGGATGGCAATGGTGATCATGATGCTGCTGCTGGTAGTAATAAGAGTGGTGGTGTTGGCAGTGATGGTGATGATTGTGATGATAGAGGTAGGGGTGGCAATGGCTATTTATTTCCATTTAACTGAACAGAGTGGTTAATTGTTCCGCCTATATCATAGAACAAGTTGTTGGTAGAGTTAGAATTATAACCTGGATAGTTATATGATAATTGATGGGCATTCAGCCTAAACCCATAGGTTTAATTTTAATTCACTGACTTAAGCAGGATCTCTCTCTAAAACATCTGCCAGGTTTAAAGCCTTTCCATCTTTTCCTTTTCTCCTAAATTACTCACTTTCCCATCAGTGGGTCAAAATACCTGACATCCTCAACTTAAAAGGGAGGCTATTTGGTTTCAGTGGATCCAGCCTATGGATGGCTGCCTCCAATGCAGAAATGGCATGGTGGAAGGGTGTGGCCAGGAAGCAGGGGGAAAAAAGGAGCTGGGGAAAAGAGTATACACTTTGAGGTCACACCTTCAGTGACCCACCTCTTCCAACCACAATCCGCCTTCTAATATCACAGTCACCTATGAACCCATCAATGAATTCACCTATTGATGAATATATTGGCCCCATGATCCAACTACTTTATGAGAAAGTCCCACTACTAAATATATGAGGTTTGGGGGGAAATTTTAGATCTAAACAATAGCTTCCTTTTTTGTTTTCTTTAGTGAAGATCTGAGATGGAGATTAAATAAAGAACCCAGGAAAGAAAACTGCTTACAATAATTAGAAGATTTCTGCATGTAACATCTTATTCAGCAGAGCAGAGGTTAATTCCCTGGCCCTTCAGCTTAATAAATTTCATTACTTGCATGATAACCAAGCATTTATCCTACCACCACTATGCATAGCAGATTCTCACGGACCTTTATGAATTACTTCATAATGCAATTTACTAAATCCCAAAATAATTGCGGTCTAATTAGACTGTTCTTGCCATCATCCTGGGAGGAGAGCCCCCTAAGCTTTGCCACTTGAACCAAGTGCCACTTTCCAGAAGCCTGTGGGGCTCACAGCCAAACCACTATCCCGGCTATGCACAAAGTGAGGGAGTTAGAACAGCGGTGATTCAAGGAGATGATAGTCATGATGATGATCAAGAAGAAAACAATAACTGTTACTAGGGTGGAAGCCTTCAGTGTGCTAGGCACTATGGTAATTCTCTTATATATGCTTTTCAATAACATCTTGGGTTGGGTATTCATTTATACTGATTTTACAGGTGAGGAAAATGCACCTTCAAGGGGTGAAATGATTCAGTCAAGTCAAATGATTCAAGGGGTGAAATGATTCACAGATATTGAGTGACAAGGAAATGATGACCAGTTAAACTAAAACAGATTCTTTCCAAAACCAGTGTATTTTTCCCATTCAGTACTTTAGAATCAGTCTGCATGGGTTTATATTTCAGTTCTACCAGTTACTAACTAACCCTGTGGTCAATCTACTTGCCCTCTTTGGGTCTTAGTTTCCTTATCAGAAAAATGGAGGTAATGATGCTTGCTTATAGGGTTTTGGAGAGTCCAGTGAGGAAATCCATGTGGTGTTCAGCTTAGTGTCTCATTCAAGTCATCACAACACAGCTCCTTCATAGCTTCAGACCGTGCCATTTCTTTGACTGTAACTACCTCCCTACCCACCCAGCCCCTCTTTCCTTGGGGACTCAGGTCTTCCTGTTATCTATTTGCTGGATGCTCCAGGCCCTCTCAGTAAAGACCCTCCCAGAACAAATTCTCTTGGCCGAATTTCTAAGCTAGTAAGTTTCCCTGCCTCTTTCAATTTATCTAAACAAAATCCTCTTGATATCTATTCTCTTCCATGGCCAGTGGTTTAGCTAAGGATGATAACATTTTAAATGTGGGAATCATGACAGTCTGGTCAAGGAAAAGAGAGGGGGAGGAAGGGAAGGAGAGGGGAGAGGAAGAAAAG
Source organism: Heterocephalus glaber (assembly GCF_000247695.1). The sequence continues at coordinate 14,102,916 of NW_004624747.1, read as the reverse complement.
AAGAAGGAGAGGAGAGAGAAGGAAACCGTCACTTGGGATTATATTGTGGTGCATAGGAACAGAACCCTGAAATCACCATGGCTTCAGCAAGATAAAGAATTACATCACTCACATAAAAACTAACCATCTAGAGAAAGATGATCCAGTACTGGTATGGTGGCTTCATAGCCATCCAGTACCCAGGTTCCTTCTATTAGTATTTCCTTCCACTTGCAAGGATTCCTGGGTATCACAAAGTGGCTGCTAGGGGTGCAACCATTATATCCAGTTTGCAGGCAGTGGGAAAGAAGGGGATACAGGCCATGCAGGTGTGTCAACTCCCTTCAAAGAATTTTCCCAGAAGTCTCTCCCAGTGACTTCTGCTTGTACCTCATTGGTCTATCCTATCTGCAAGGGAAGCTGGGAAATATAGTTTTATATTGGTGATTTTTTTAAATCTGGATATATTGATGCCCAAGATAATGTGGTCTGTCCTTAGGGAAGCCATGGAAATGGATATTTGTTGGGTAATGGACATTTTCTGCCATGGGAAGGAAAACCAGCAAGTTTCCCCTTCTCCGGGCACCATCTTTAAGGAGCCCACAGTCTGCTGTGAAAGGCAGATAAGTAAATAAGCAACTGTCACAGAGTGTGACAAGTGCAGTAGTGGGAAGCACATGGGCACAGGGAAGCTGTGAATACAGTTGGCCCAACCTGAAGTTGGCGGGGGCAATGGGGAAGGGCTGGGTGTTGATGGCCAAAAGGTGATAGTTTTCCCCAAGCCTTGAAAGGCAAATAGAAACCAACCAAGTGAAGGAGATGAAGATGCTGCAGGAGAAAGAAAAACATATCTAATTCTAGGGGCTAAAGAGATGCAAAGGAATGGAATGACTGAATGAGTGGTTAACAGTAAGGCCCACATCTTGGAGGGTGTTGGTACTATGGAAAAGAGGAAGGAATCTGGACAGACTGAGGACAATGGGGAGCTCTCTGATCAGAATGGTGAGGTTCATGTCTTAGAAAAAGCCCTGCAGACAATGGATCAGGAAAGAGAAAGATCCGGTAGGAGGCAACTTAAAGTAAATTAGCAAATGATGACTTCTGTCTAATAAGTTTCTGGCTAGTAGGGTGGTGGCAACAGCAAGCAAGTTAAGTGATATTTAGGAAGCAGAGCTAACATAATTCCATGATCAATTAATTGGAATGCAATCAGGATAAAGGAGACACAGTGAATGCCTTGTTTTTCAGGTGAAACAAACTGGATTTGACCACTTTCCAGTGATTTCTAAGCAGGACACTTATGCTGTCCAAAGAAATGCTTTAGGTTGTGCTTTCTTGCAGCTCAGCAGCAGCCTGCTACATGCATAAGTGCTGTCTGTCCAGACCTAAGAAACACATTAATTTTGCAAAGGAACCAGAGAGAACAAAACTGAAGCCGCTCCATGACCTCTTATCCACTAAGAGTCAAGTTTTCTGTGCCACCATCCCAGTCCCCATATCATCCTTTTGGCACCTGACTTATAATCAAGAGGAACCCTTTCTCTGTGGGCTGAGTCATTCATAAAGGAGAGAGATCCAACTGAAACTTTTCCTCTGAGAGGTAAAATCCTGACTCAGTAAATCTCCCATTGTTGGACATTACAATTAGCAAATGACCCAGGGATGGTAAAGAGATGTTCAGCTATGATTTAATAAGAATGCGGTTGCAATAAGCACTCAAAATATGTTTGCAATCAATTTGCTGTATACACAATATGCTACCAGAGCAATCTTTTGTGTATGTGGTTGACCTTTATCTCTGGCAATCTTGTCCTATGAAGAAGAGTGAAATCCTCCATTGCAAATCATTAGTGCTCAGGAAGTGGCTTTAATTTGCATGCTGACAAAGATATTAACTTGGGGGTGGGGGAGATAATACACAACACGTCCTTTTGTCTGAGAGGCAGTTCAAAATCTGTGTTGTGACTACAGTTGACTGAAGTTCAATTATTGTAATAAATGTATTCCAAATTTCATCTCAATTGCATTTGCATTTTAATGAATGATTCTCACCTTCTTGTCAATTTGTCAGCCAGGCTAGATTTATTAAGTTATTGTATAAACAGGGCATTCTAATGCGGGAATTTAAATGCAAAATATTTGCTCGGGTGCATTTGAACTGGGGTTTTGTTATTAATTTGCCTGTAAGGCTTCCCTGAAAATTCGAGATTTTAAGAATAGTATTTCAGATCCCACCGTTCTATCAGGTTTGCCCTCTGCTCCTCAGAAATCAATATGTCTGGGTAGGCTGACAAAGCAAGACATGCACCAGCCAGATGAAGTGGGCTCTCCAAGCCTCCAGCCTCAACAAGCTGGGAATAAACTGATTTATCTGCTATTATTTGAAAACAGTAAAATTTGTTAAGTGGAAATTTCCCATGTAGACAATTCCCTCCTGCAAGAGCAGGACATCCCCAAAATCGGATTGCCAGCAGTATTTGTTCATCTTAATGTCATTCTGCCTTCCCCATCGAAGCACTCTTGGCTTTATAGCCCCATATTTCTTGTAGGCAGAAATGAGAATGTGAGTGAAAACCAGCTGGATGCGAGGCCATAATACCATTAAAAGTTTTTTTAAGTACATCTGGCCTGTTAGTTTTTAACAAAGTGATGTGAGGTAGTTAATCCCATGCTCCCCCCAATAATAGAAAGGTTGAATGTGGGTTCCCTTCACCCCCTTCCTCCCAGCTCACCAGTATTCTGCAGCTTCTTGCAACAACTATTATAAGTGATGTTCAGTCCTCCTCTCCTTTAGGTCCCCTGGGATGGAAGCTGATGCAGGTAATGGGAGACATGTTACAAGTCAAGTACCCTTGTGGGATGAGAATGTTCAATGCAGTTGTTCTTAAAGAACTTCCCAGCTTAATTGAGGGCTGGCATGTGTCAAAATTTTATTTCAGACTTGTGGTAGAAGGACCAGGCTTATAATAAAACCAGTTGGGAGATTTCTGTCTGGGAAAATTTTTTTAGTGGGAGGAAAAAAAGTGGCTAGTCCAGTGCATCTCAAACTTCAGCCTATACAAGAATGTTTAGGGACCCCTCTTAAAACAATTTCTGACAGGAGGATGTCTGAAGTGGAGCCTGGGATTCTGAAGTTCCAACAAGTTCCCAGATGAGGCTGGTGCTTCTGGACAACACTTGAGGAGCAAGGAACCAGACAGTATCACTAAATGTAGGGATGGCTAGTTAAAAGTTAATAGTCTAGTTACCACTGTGACGGGCCAGCTACATGAGTAGATCTCACACCCCAGAAAGAACTCAGTCTCACAGAGAATATCAGGAAATCACTCAAATACTTTATCTAACATCCTCCATACTTCTCAGAAGGGGCTATTAATTACTTTATGCCCCAGGTTCTGCTGTAGCCCATCTTTTCTCTAGTTTAAGGTGATTTCTTTCTTTATACTATGTAAGTCGGAGGAGCACATTTTTCACATTTTGGGAGCGTTTTCACATTTTAACATACCTAAACTTGAAATGCAATGTACAATCACGTCTTAATTTAGCTGACAGGTGATTTTCCTTCTTTCTAATTCATGAAACAATGGTACAGTTTATAATGAATGCTGTATCTATCAGTTATTTTCACCGTGGGGCTGTGTAACAAGCTGCCACCCAAACTCAATGACTTTAACAGGTTATCTTAATCCATAGTTTGGCTGGGGTTGGGGTTTCTCAGTTCTGAAACATCTGTCTCATTCTTTTCTCTTTCATCTAATTCTGGTGAGATAGTGAGTTTTGTCCTCAAGAAACTCGTTGCATGCATGAATTCAAGTTATATCTGCTAATAGCCCATCAAGCAAAGAAGTCACATGGCCAAGTGAAAGCTCAGGTGCTGGGAAATACATTCCACCCCTGAATGTAGAAGATGGAGAAGGAAAGGAGTATTGGCTGAATATTGACCTAATCTGCCACAGATGGGGTCTTGGATGGGTTAAAGCATGATCTAAAGGGGAAAAGTTGAGCCTCAGTGTCTATAAGCCTAGAAATGACCTCAGCACAGCTAGCAGCTCAGAGATACTAAAACTCAAAGCTTGAATGCTTCCTAGTGAATGTACTTGTATTGGATCATGCATGGAAAGACAGAAATTCTGGAATCAGTTCTACTGGCTTCTAATCCCTTCTTTGCCACTTTCCGGTAACTTTCTCCCTCTGTTTTCTCATCTGTAAATCGCACTAACTTCTCTGGATCTTGAAGCAACTTGACAAATAATACAAATAGCACCCTGTTATTGGATCTAATTACTAGGCACCATACTGACCTCATTATGTCCACTGCCTCATTAAACCCTCCCCACAGTCCTTTGAGGCAAGAGCTAATACTTTTCCCCTCCAAAGATGAAGAGGTTGTGGCTCCAAGCAATTTAAAACCTGCCTAATATGGATGAGCCTAGAGGACATTACGTTAAGTTAAATAACTCAGGCACAAAAGGACAAATATCACATGTCCTCAAATATGCAAAAACCAAACTGTTGATCTCATAGAGAGAGGGAATAAAATCGTGGTTACAGAGGGTAGGAAAAGAGGGGTGTGGAGAGAGGATACCTAATGGATTCAGGGGTACAGTTGGATTGGAGGAATAACTTTTAATGTTTTGTAGCACGGTGGGATAACTCTGATTGGCAACAACTAATTGAATATTTCAGAACAGCTAACAGAATTTGAATGTTCCCAGCACGAAGAAATGATAAATGTTGAGGTGATAGGTATGCCATTTCTCCTGATCTAATCATCATACGTGGTATACATGTATTGAAATGTCACATCACACCCTACAAAGATGTATAATTATTATGTGTCAGTTAATTTTTTTTAATTAAAAACTCTACCAAGAGAGCGACAATGTAAAAGTTCCACCCAGTGGCTGTCCCCTTTGAAGCCTTTTCACATATTGCACCTCAAGTCCAAGGTGCCTGAGAGTGGAACCCCATCTTCCTCCCTTCTGTTCCTGTGCTGGATCCCAGCAGAGTCCTCCCATTGCTGCAGTGCACATTCGCCACTCACCAGCTCACACACAGACTCCTGTATGGAGAACATGTATCTTAAAAATAAACATACTCCCCTCTCGCCCATCGATTTAGGAGAAGTTGCATTGGGTAGAGCAAACTTTCCATTCTATAATCTTCCTCTTCCTCCACTTGCCTGATGCAGTTAATTATTCTACTCCCCATCATTCCCCTTGTGATGTCAGCCTGGGGAGTTTTACATCGTGCAAAGCAGTGAGCAGGAGGCCCTGATGAGTAGATATAAAGGCGAAAGCTGCTCTTCCTTGCAAATAGCTCCCTTCACACAAATAGCCTGGTAATCAGCAATAATGATGGAGAAAATGTAGGAAACACAGGGAATTAAATGGGAATTTGCTAAAATATTAAGCATTTTTAAATGGGCCTCCACGGTATCAGGGGAACGATTCTGAGCTTGCTGAATGAACATCCCACAACCTAAAGTTCCCAGAATAGACTGGTGTGTCTGACATGAGGGCCTGGAGTCACCTCCTAACTGTTCGTCTGCCACTGGGCTCTTCCAGAAGCTACAGCAACTGGGAATCTGGCTGCCTTGGCTCAAGGAGGGCTGAACACCCATTCTCCATCTTTGTCTGTGAGTTAGTTGATAAAACAGGCATACTATTTGCATTTAAGGCCTGTTGCAGGCTCGGATTTTCATACTGTATTTCCTGTGTAAATCCTGAAGAGGAATCTCTTCCTAGTTTCAGCACCAAAAATAGCTCAGCACTTCCTGAGCTGCTTTTTAAAAAATGTTACAGCCCTCAGGAATCACATTAGGATTGTATATCCTTGTTTTCATTGGCCACCAGGATGCTCAGGGCCAACTCTGTGCACCAAATCATGTGGCACAGTTTTGAGACATGTCTTACTTGGTTTTGTTTTCTTGTTTTCCCAACCTGCTCTCCGCATCATTTTTTAAATTTTCTGCCTGTAGTCCTTTTTGAAATAAGGACATAAGTCCCAGAAAGCTCCTTTAAAACCTATGAATTACCACCAATAAAAGTAAATAGTTACAATGCAAAGGCAAAGATTGAATTCCGGGGAGGACATATTCACCTCGATAGCATCAGTCCCTTGGAGAGGACTTGACATGCAGAATCTGACACATTATAAATGCCCAGCCCAGGATCTGGAACATAGCAGATGCTCAAATAATATTCAAGTCCTTTTTATTTTCTATGGTATGGCCCATCGGGCAGGCACTGATTAAGAAATTATTGTAAGAAAAGTGTCATTAACCCTTACAATCAAAAAAAATTTAAAGAGGCATTTGGTTCTTCTGTTTAGTGTAGACCTGGATAATTAATCATACTGTATTCATTGCTAAGGCTTCCTGAACAAAACAACACAAACCATGTGGCTTAAACAAGAGAAACAGATTGTCTCACAGTTTTGGAGATTGGAGGTCCAAGATGCTGGATGTGTTTGTTCCTTCTGAGGGCTGTGAAACAGAATCTGGTCCATGCCATTCCCATAGGTGCTGGTGGACAGCCAGCAACCTTGGGCATCCAGGGACAGGGATTTAGCTCAGTGGTTTTGCCACCTGCTGTGCAAGTGCAAGGACCCGAGTTCAATCTTGGGCATCCCTTGACCTGTAGAACACACCCCCATCTCCACCTTCATCTTTTCATGGTACTCTCCATGTGTGTGTCTGTGTCTAAATTCTCCTCTTCCATAAGGACACCAGTCAGAGTGGTGACTCCAGTAAGATGGTATTTGACTAATTAATCTGCAACCCTGCCATTTCCAAAGATACCATTCTGAAACACTGGAGACTGAGGCTTCAATATGTGAATTTGGGAAGGATTCAGTTCAATCCATAACACACGCATTTTGGAATCCTAATGGGTTCAGCTTCTACAGAGGAAGACAGAAGTCTTGGTTAGTAACACATAGAAACAAAAGCCCAAAGCCTACTAAGCTTCTCTGTGTCCCCAGAACCCCTCCCATTGTCATGTGCTCAGCAAATACCCAACACAGGGGTGCATCATTGTGGTACCTGTCTACTGCCTATCTCTGCAAACTGTTCTCTGCCTTAGGACCTGACAGGCCTCTCTGACAGGCCTCCACTCCACGAGAAACTCAGACTATAGCAAGGAAGGTTCACAGCTAAGGGGCAGCCCCTGATACCTAGCAGGCAGTGACAAGCCTCCAACATTGGCCAAGAATGCAGTGGTCCATGGAGTCTTCAAGGTCAACAAAATGGATTTTGAAGGCATAATGATGGGTCTTCTCAATGGAGAAACTGACCATCCATGTGGAGTAACATCCTGGCACTCTATCACCTGCCAGAGGGCACACCAGACTCTGCTGTGTACCCTCTGCTTGTGTCACACTGCCAGACTCCAGCTCTGCTGCTTTCCAGCATTGTGACCTTGCCTTTCCTCACTTCAGTTCCCTCATCTGCAAATGGAAATTATAATAACAGCACCTATAATGCAGAGTCATAGGATAAGTAAGTTAATGTGTGCACCCAGAAGATGGAAGAGTAGGAGGGTGGGACACAGACGTACTGGTGAGCAGCACTGAGGTCCACCACACATGTGAAATCCCACCATTTCCCAGTTCACTGAAAGGACCTCTAAGATGGGGGATCTGCTGCAGCTCAGGATAGGCTAGGAGGGTATGTGAGGTCTCATGGAGTTCACTGGTTAAGGGGCCTCTACAGTTCTACTACTGGGGTCCTGCACACGGGCCTTTAGACTGAGTTATTGGAGATGAATTCTTTGATTAAAATGGTAAAATCTAGAGGACCCTGCAGCAAAGGTTTGAGGAAGCCCCAGAACAACACGTCACCCAGTGCTTCTCTACTTTTCCAACCTAGGACACAGACTTTCCTTCGTTTCTTTCTTCCTTCCTTCCTCCCCTTCCCTCCTTCCTCTCCTTTCCTTTCTCCTTCCTTCCGTCTTTCATTTCTTTTTTGTTGTTGTTGTTTTGTTTTTTTGGTTTTGGTTTTTTGGGTACCAGGGATTGAACTCAGGACCTTGCACTTGCAAAGCAGGCGGCGGAACCACTGAGCTAAATCCCCAGCTCTCTTTCATTTCTTTTTTTCCTTCCTTCCTTTTTTCTCTATTCCTCCCTCTCTCACCCCTCCCTCCCTTTTCCTTCTTTTCTTCTTTTATTCCTTCTTCCATCTCTCCTCTCTCTTTCCTTCCCACACTTTCTTCACTTTCATTTTTCCTTCCTTTTTCAGGAAAAATGTTTCTGCCAAATGAAAGCCATACGTAGAACACCAATATCTAAAAGAGCAAAACCAATATCTTGTAGCACAAGATGTATTGTGTGGTATCACATAACATTGTATCCAATAAAACTAGACTTTTTTCAATTAAAAATTAAACTTGCTCAGGCCCTTTCCTTGGAACACTCTTCCCCACATAGCTGCATGGTTTTAGCCTTTTCTTCCTTCACCTTTCCTCAAATGTCATCTTCTCACTGAGCCGGTCACTAGCCGTCTCTGTATAATTGCACTGATGTCCACAGCAGCCCTTTACCTATTCCCCTTCTTTTTGTTTCCCCATAGTTGTTAGCATATTGTATGCTGTATTAGTCACTTTCCTTTCACTGGGTCAAAATAGCCAACACCCACAACTTAAAGAAAGAGAGGTTTATTTTGGTTGGTGATTTCAGTGGATTCAGTTCCTGGTTGTCTGGCTCCAAGGCAGAAATAGCACAGCAGAAGGGCGTGGCTAAGGAAACCAAGTTGACCTGTACATCCAGGAAGCAGGTAGAGGAGAAGGAGGGCCAAAGACAGAAGGGTACCCTTCCAGGCCACACATTGCCACGGTGACTCGTCTCTAACCAGCCCCACCTCCTAACAGCACACTCAGCTACAGGAAATGAATCCCCTGATATGTATACTGCCTCCTGGATCCAATCACCTTCCGAAAGTCCCATAGCTGAACACATGAGATTTGGGGGAACACTTTAGATCTAAACCTTAACACATAATTCATTCCTCGTTTTGAATCTTCCTGCATCCCCTGGAATATGACCTTCCTGAGGGCAAAATTTGGGGCTGTGTTGGTGACTACTGTATCCTCAACACCAAGAATAGTGCCTGGAACATAATAGATGTCCAAAAAAAAAGGATGATATTGTTGAATCGTTGATGATGATGCAGCTGTTTAGCCAGATGCACAAATTTGAAGTTGGGTATTCATCTGTGTGGTAAGGAGCCTGACTTTGTCTTTGATGTTTGACTGCTGACAGCTTTCGAGCCCCACGACAGTCCCCTCCCTTCTGCCCTATATCTGAGTAAGATGATAAAAAGTCCAGGTGCTGAGTCTTTTGCAGCTGGTGGCAAGTTCAGATCATGCCCAAATGAGAAACCCTGACCCTGCCCATCAACCACCCCAGGACCCAGGCTGATTACCCCCTCTGTCCTCTTACGCTATTTAAAAGCTTGCTTCAGAGCCTTTCTTTCTCTCTCCAGCCTCAGCATTATAATGACAGCTATTTCAACCCTCTGGGTATGCATGCAATGTCTATTTTAACTTCTGAACCACATTTTTGGTGAAGGTTCTGTTAGGAATTGAATGCTTATGTCCCTCTCAAATTCATGTGTTGAAGTCCTGACCTCCCACAGAATGGCTTTAGCAGGTGGGGCTTTGGGGGGCTGAATCACCTCCACAATCATGAATGGGATTGATGCCCGCATTAGTCACCTGTCTGTTGCTGGGACAAAGTACCTGACATATACAACCTAAAGAAGGAAACGTTTATCAATTGGCACACACAGTTTCAGAGGTTTCAGTCCATGGTTGGCTGGCTCCAAGACAGAAACATCATGGCAGAAGGACCTGACAGAGGAAAGCTGCTCAAATTGTGGCAACTAGAAAGCAGAGAGAGAGAAAGCCCAAGAAAAGATAACACCCTTCAAAGGCTGGCCTCCAGTGACCTACTTCTTCTAACTAGGCCCCCACCTCTGAATAGCCCACAATGTCGTTTTTAAAGAGACTCCAGAAAGCCCTCCTCCTCTTTCCTCCATGTGAGAATACAATGAGAAGATAGTAGTCTGCCACCTGGAGAGGGCCCTCTCTAGAGCCTGGCCATGTTGGCACCCTGACATTGAACTTTCAGCCCCCTTACATTTGTAAGCAATCAATTTCTGCTGTTTAGTCACCCAGTCTACTGTACTTTTGTTACAGTGACCCAGACACACCAAGACAAAATCTACCCCATCTCTGAAAAGTAGAAGTAGCTGACCTTGCTTACATCAGCCTCCCCCACTTTCATGTTGTCCTGCATTTGCTTTGTTTGCCCTATGTAGAGAAAATCCACATTTATGAAATTAAGACATTGCAAATGGTAAGAGCTTTCTCTTTATCAAGTTATCTTGTTTCCTTCAAGTTATCTTGCATTCGTCCCTCATGAATGAATTCAGAAGCTCGAGAGCAAAACAGAAGCATATTTTTGTTTCAAACATGAATTCCACAACAAATCAACTGCTCAAATTCCTAACTCTACAAATAAGTCAGGCAAAACCACGCGGGACCAACAATTAAAGGCTAAAGTTATTTGAAGTACGGTTTTCCTATGTTATCATAGGTTGCACAATTTTATACATGAGGAAGCTGGGAGATTATTTTGCTGTGACAAGAACATGAGCTGAGCAGATGTGACTGATCCATGCCTTCAAATGACTAGTGAGGATAGATACGTGACAAGGAGCACAAACATTTGGAAAATTTTTCAGGAGCTGAGAAACAAGGTCTAAATTCAGAAAAAGAATGGCAGTGATCTACCAGTGACATGTTTTTAAGAAGCTCAAATAGTACACTTTATTGAATCTGAGCCACCACTGAAGTAAAGGCATGCCATTAAAAACAAAGCAAAATGAAAATGCTGCAAACAAAATTAAGACAGTGCTTTTGTATCATTTGGAAATTTTATTTTGTACACATATCTTATGGCATGTTTTAAAATTCTCTTTTCACCTACCTAGACAATTTTTTTGTGTATCACTCTTATGTTTGCAAGAAAATAAAAAGAAAAATATGTATGAAATGCATTGGTTAAAGTATTCCTCAAACTTCCCACGCAAAGTCCAGCTCTTCCACGTCACTGTTCCACTCAGTGTCAAAAATGTCTGATGCAACATAAAAATGATGCTCTGATCTGGGCACAGTGGTGCACACCTGTAATCCCAGAACTCTGGGAGGCTGAGCCAGGAGGATGCAAGTCCTGCATGGACAACTTAGCAAGATCCTGTTACAAAATTAAAAATTTCAAAAAGGTCCGGGGGTGTAACTTGGTAGGAAGGTCTTGAATTCAATCCCCAGTACCAAAACAACCAAAAGGATGTTCGAGATGGTGTGTACCTCACTGGAAGAGTGTTTGCCTAGCATACTTGAGTCCCTGGATTCCATGCCCAGCACTGTAAAACAAAACAAAAAAGGGTATCCCACCATTGTCTCTAGGTTTTTCTTCCCAGCTGCTATTCCCAGTCTGAAAGTTTTGACACTAGCCCTTCCTTGATTTTACAAGAGCATGTCAAAGTAAAAGACTCTTCAGACCTCCTAACCCGTGGTCCAATGGATTGTTGACTGAAACATCAAGGGCCCAGTGGTGCAAACAGGCTACCCAGAGTTACAAGCAAGTCTGAGAGCACAGAAGCAGTGGACAAAATGACACAATTGCCAACCAGCTGGCAATGTCTGTAAGACCCGGCCACTCTCTTGTGATTTTTCTATGCTCCAGCTTTTTAAAGATAGTTCCCTACCAAGCCATCTTCAGAATCACCTGTCTGCATTTACACTTGCTATTCTATCCCCTGGTGTGCCATTTCCCATTTTTGTCCTAGTGCACTCTTGCATAGCCCAAATGTCACCTCCTCCCGGAAATCTTCCAGGATTTCTCTAGGTTCCTGCAGTCCGTCGGTACATTGGGTGGAGATCATGTTTGTGGGCATAGTTTCTCCACTCTGCTGTGAACTCTCTGGGGGACAGGTGCCTTGCCCTTACTGTTTGAGGCAGCCCCAGCCCCCTGCACTGGTGACTGGAAGAGCAGGTTAGCTACAGCCAGCCAGAGAAATGAATGAATGAAAAGTTATTACTCGACAGCCACTTGTATGATAAGCTCTGAAAAATGTTGGAAACCCCCCCCACGTCTTCCCGCATCTTCCCAATGGGCATGTATAAGTCCCATGGTAGAACTGAAATGTCCTTTGTAGCACCTTAGCTCTTCCTTACAAATAGGCAGAGCTCAGTGAATCATATCAGAGGCTGACCATGACATTTGGCTGAATCTGTTCCCATCCAAAACTGAGCAAAACAGACTAGGAGAGAGGGGAAATTTTGCAACTCTGAAAGAGGAGAATAAAACACTACTTTCTGCATGAAGAGGTCTCTAACCACCTTATAGTCTGAATTAGGTGCCTTCTCCTCCTCTGAAGCCCAGAAGTCCTCCTTCCTCCCCATCACTCTGAGTTATCATTGACTCTCCCCATCACTGTGATAAAATACCTGAGAAAATCAACTTAAAGATGAAAAGGTTCATTTGGGTTCACAATTTCGGAGGTTTCAGTCCATGGTCTTTGGGCCTGGTGGCATTTGGGTATATAGTGAGGTAGTTCATCATGGTAGAAGCTGGTGGGAGAGGAAAGCCATTGGCCGCACGGGAGTCAAAAAGAAGAGAGACAGATGGGGGAGTGAAGTAGCCTGCACACAAGTGGGAGGGCAGAGACAAAATGCACCTACCAACGACATGTTCCCAGTGATCATCTCACTCCAGCTAAGCCCCTCCTCCTAAAGTTTCCACCATCTCCAATAACCCATTAAGTTATGAATTGTGAATGAATTAACAGTCATGAGATCAGAGCCTTCATGATCCATGCACTGCTCAAAGGCTCCATCCTTGAACACTGCTGCATAGGGGACTGAGCCATGAAGACATGAGCTTTTGGGAGACATTTCAGATACAAATCATAACACTCTGAGGGACTCGCTGTCTTGTTCATTGTTGTATCTCCAGTAGTCAGCCCAACACACAGTGGTTGCTTATCAGATATTTGGAGAGCAAATAAAACTAAATTTCAGAACATTTGTATCAAAGGAATATAATGGTGGTTAAATACTGTGCCTCGAAAGATCCCAGATAGCCAGACAGACAAACAAACCAAGACACACACACACACCTCTGTGTCACTCCTTCTCCACCCCAGTGCTGCTAACTCCAACAGCAAGGAGAAGATCAGCAAAGGCCAGTGTGTGGACTATGATGGCACAGGATATCTGCACATGAATACATTGTCATGACTAGTTAGGAAACAGTAGACAAGCTGGCAAGAAAAATAGTAATAAAGTCCCAACATAGGTTACTTGTCATAGTAAGCGTTCATACATGCTCACAAATGTGAGTATTCAGGCAAATGGCAGTGAGGACACCCTTGGGCAGCAGCCTAGACTGAGTCATTCCTGCTCTATCATTAATGGGCATGGCGGGCCGGGGATTTAGCTCAGTGGTTCCACTGCCTGCCTCACAAGCATGAGGTCCCGAGTTCAATCCCCGGTACCAAAAAAAAAAAAAAAAACAAAGAAAGAATTAATGGGCATGGAGAGGAGGAGGGCTCAGTGTCAGGCACCCACTGACCTTTCCCATGCATGAAGGTCCCTGTTCCCGTGGGTAGTGGACTGTCTTACTCAATTCATTGTACCTGGCAGAGTACCTGGCACCTCGCATGCACTCCATAAGTATTTGCCTAGTGATGGAATGATGAAAGAAATGAGGTACAGAGAGATTAAGTGACTTATCCAAGGTCTCCTGTAAGACATGGTCTAGAATTCAAAAGATCTAGAATTCAAGCTCAGGTGCTTTGACTCTGGTACTCTAGAGATGGGGAGACTCCCACCCTAAAGCATGGGAGTGGTCTCAGAGATGATTGGTCCCAAGACAGCCATTAGGACATTGTGTTAATAAAGTGTTTCTCTCTCTCTCTCTCTCTCTCTACTCTTTATATCTGTTCCTTTTTTCCCACTCTCTTCATCTCTCTCTCCCTCTATATCTGTCTTTCTATTTACCTGTCTCCCTCTATATTTCCCCGCCCCCATCTCTCTCTAGGTTACTGATGCAGTCTGCGAAGGCTGGCCGTGGATACTTTACCATTCTTAGGGAAGAGTCTGCAATGAAAAAGAAGCAACAGCAACTTCAGAAACGGAGAGAGGAAGAAAGAAATAAGTTCCAACCAGCCAAAATATTACCTGAAATCCATGGGGATATGTTGTCGAGGTAAGTAGACACAGCAGCTGTGGTGCTTAGGGTCTTGGGAAGAAGCACTGAGAGAGAGCCCTGCCAGCCTGGGTTTAGCGTGTGGCAGCTCACTCAGGATAGAACCCCTCTCCTTAGTCTGAGTATCTGATGCTTTCTTCAGATTGGTCCAGTCTACCTCGCCATCCTTGCCTACATGTCTGTCCTGATATCCTGTCATGTTAGTCAGCTTTCTGTCACTATAGCTGGGAAAAACAAAGACAGAAACATTTCTACTGTCTCACCGTTCAGAGGTTTCAGCTCATATTCAGTGAGCTCCAGTGCTTTAGGCGTGTAGTGAGGGAAAATATCATGGTGAAAGGACATAGCGGAGGAAAGGTGCTCACCTCATGGCAGCCAGGAAGCAGAGATGAGAGAGTCAGAGAGGAAGGAGCTGGGGACAAAATACAACCTTTAAAGCCAAGCCCTCATTGACCTGCTTCACTCTTTAGGCTCTACCTCCTAATAAGCCTATTGAGCTGTGAGTTTATCAGTGGACTAATCCACTTGATGAAGTCAGAGCCCGCATGGTCCAGTTTCCAAGAGGCCCATGAGCTGGGAACCAAACCTTCAAAACCATGAGCCTTCTGGAGACATTTTGGGTCCCAACCACACACTAATGCTGATCACTGTATAAGAAACGTTGCTCGTCCCCCAAATGTGCCTATGTCCTTCTCCTTCCCATGCCTTTTTCTATGCTGCTCCTTGAGACACATCTCCTTCCCCTACATCCTTTCTGACCAAATTTCTCTCTTCATCATTAAACACCCAATTTCAATTCTACCTTCCAGCGGGCACTTGCTGGATTCCAGCCAGGATGTCTTGCACACATTTGCATTCCTGGTCTTCATAGCACATGAAGTGTGTTGGTTCACTTTATTCTACTTCAGTATTGGTTCTGGATATTCAGCTGCACCCTAACTCAGAGCACCCATAGAAAGCATGTGCACAAAAAAAGTTTGTTTTTTTGAGTAAAGTCTCTCCCTTTTTGTAAGACTTTCCCCTGGTTGAGAGAGAACCATCAACAGATTGGTCCATTAAAAAGTGCCCATGCATATAATAATAATAACTGCAACCATAACAATAAAAGCAACAAGAATGATAATGAGAGTTTACTGTGTGTTTTATGTGTATCCATTCATTTAAACTTCAAAACATAAAAGTTCTATAAAGTAAGAATTTATTAGCTCTGTTTTAGAGATATAGAAATGAGTCTTAGAGATATTAATTGATTTTCCCCAGGGTCATTAGTTAGAAAACATTCCTGAGTTCCAAACTCAGTGGCACCAAAATCCATGGACATTACCAATCATTATAGACAAACCTTAGGATACTTAGTTTCTGCAGACTGAATGAGGCACACATCAGGGGTGGAAAGGAGTTGCTGGAACAGGCAGAGAGGAAATGCATCATAAAAATGGCCTGCAGCTGCAACGGTCATCCTGATAACACAACTGTCTCAATCCTGGCTATGCATTAGAATCACTTGGGGAATTCTTTTTAACTACAGATCCCTG
The DNA here is from genome assembly GCF_000247695.1 of Heterocephalus glaber. The sequence goes on along the minus strand of NW_004624747.1, from coordinate 14,087,128 downwards.
TGCTACCTCCTGGACAGTTATGCCAGGCTCTTTTGCGGGTATTGCATGTTCATAGTATTCTTTAAAGTTCCCCTAGGTGATTCCAATGTGAAACCATGATTGAGCATTCAAACTGCCAGGTTGTTTGCTAAAGATGAAATGCAAACCAAGGCCGGGTGTGGTGATGCATGCCTGTAATCCCAGCACTTGGGAGGCTGAGGCAGGAGGATCACCACGAGTTCAAGGCCAGCCTGGACTGCGTAGGGAGTTCAAGCCCAGCCTAAATTACAAAGTGAGAGCTTGTCTCAAAAACCAAAAAATGGAAACCAAAGCAAACAGGCCCTTTCCTCTGCACTATTGTTTAAATTCTGTTCTTCAGAATGTTAATTTAAAGAAATACGAATAGGGTCTTGTCCGTGAAATTGTACAATATGTGATCTTGTGTTGGTTTCTGCCACCTAACACAATGGATTTGAGGCTCACCTTAGAGAGAAAGCTAGTTGGTGGTTGCCAGGGACTGGGAGGGAGAAGGAGGGAAGTAATTGCTTAAAGCATAGGAGGTCTTCTTTTGGAGGTGATGAAAATGTTTTGGAACTAGATGCAGGTGGTAGTGGCACAACATAGTGGATGTACTAAACATCATGAGATTGTACCCTTTCAAACAGTTAATTTTATGCTGTATGATTTAAACAGAACAAAGGTTCAGGTCTGTGAGACCCCGATGTATGAGGTGGAAGAGAGGGCTGAACACTGCTGGTGTCCTTAAAACTCATGGTTCCAGGTGATGGACAAGAATTCAGACGGCAGGACCATGTCAGGACACACTTGGTGTCCCAGCTTATTGTGGAAAGGGTTCCTCTGACTGTCCATTACAGCAGCCCTTGGGCTGTGATTTCTGGCCTACCCCATGAAGCTGTTAGAAGGAGAGTTCTGCTGTTCTGAACTGACAAATGACCTCCAGCCCAAAGCAGCAACCACACTGGCAACAGCTCTAGTTTCTATTCTCCAGTTTGAGCCCAAGGAGTTCTACGTTTTTGTCAACTGTTTGCCACTTTTAAGTTTTTTTTGTTGTGATTTTGTTTTGGTTTGGTTTTTATTATTGTTGCTGCTGCTGCTACTACTACTTTGTTCAGAATTTGGGTTATTTGTACCCAAAGCATTGATCTAAATGAACATTTGTGTGTTCATTTGTGAATGCATTTATTCATTCTGGGATGAGAGAAGAGAGTGATGATGTTTTCTCCTGTTAGGGGGTGGACCCCCTAGGAAGGAGCTTTGTTCATTGAGCAGGGGCATCTGGATGAATATGACACATCCAATACAGAGGGAGCAGAAATTGATTCCCCTCAGAAACAGGACAGAGACCTCCAAAGGGTGGGCTGAGTGTGTAAGCCCAAGGCGAGAAGAAAGAAGAGGCAGCCCTCACTGGGAAGAAACAAATTTGTCAAATATGAATTTTCATGAGCTTTTGTGTCATGGTGTGAGATATGAATCTGTCTCTCTGCTTCCCCACAGATCTTTAATAAAATATCAATGGTCCCATAGTACATCAGGTTCCAGACCTTTAGGTTGGTCAGATTCAAAGTCCATTTGGGGGCAGGGAAGAGAAGCTGTCTAGACCCAGAACAACATTCATGGCAAAGCAGCCATGATATATTGAAGACATGTGCAGCCCAAAGTTGGCAAGGAGACAGGAAAAGGATGAAGAGAACTTCTACCAAATGCAGAACGAAAAATAAGTGCTACAGGGGAGCACACTAAAGTGCCCCTATATATTCCCACCCCTTGCAGTTGAAAAAGTGAAAAGGGAGTCTAGAAAAAAACCCAGACTGTTGAGCCTGCAGACCATTAGTGCTAAATGGCAGTTGTTTGTGTGATAGCAAGAGGCGTTTAGGACACTCATCACTATCAAAGGCACCAGAAAGTCTTGCAGCCAACGAGTCTGGTTAAGACAGCAAAGGCTGGAAAGGGAGTATGGGACTGTGGTATCTTTTGAAAATGTTTTTTAAAATTTAATCAACACAGGGTCAGGGATTTAGCTCAGTGGCACTGTACCTGCCTCACAAGTGCAAGGTCCTGAGTTCGATCTCTGGTACCAAAAAACAAAAAAAAAAAAGAAAAGAAAGTTAATCGATACAATAATGGCACATATTTATGGCACACAATGACTATATGTAATGTGTAATGGTCAGATCAGAGTAGTTCTATAGTAGTATATCCATTACCTCAGCACTTATCACTTCGTTATGTTGGAAAGAGTTAAAAATCTTCTCCACCAGCTGTGTTAAAATATGCAATCGGTTGTAACCAACCTACTGTGCACTGAACATTAGAAATCATCCCTCCCACCTAGCTGCACACCTGTTTCTGTGTCCATGTTGTCTTTGCAAAAAGTCATAAACATAATGTTTAGAGTCCGAATGATTAAAATTCCTGCTTCAGGCCTTCAAAGGGTATATGGGTTTTTAATTTTTCCATGACAGTCCCAAGAGCTTCCACAAATTCTGCCTTCCAGCCTGAGTCCAGTGGTTCTCACAGTTTGATGTCCCTAGTGACACTAGCAAGCTGACAGCCTTTCCCTGGGATAAAAGAAGGGAATGAATTCATGGCTCTGTTGTGCAGGACCTATGCTAACATTAATAGGCCAAAAATAAAACCCATGCTGGGGAAGGAGGATGATATTAAGATGCTCCCCTGCCTGTTTAAATGGTTCAGGTAGAACATTCTACTTACTCGGGTAGAATTCTTAATCCACCATCAGAGAACACAATTCTCCCTTCTCTGATCCATGTTTCAGTGGGCAAGACATGGTTTATTTAAAGTTCAATAAATGTAAATATGCATGAGATCGCTCCTCTTTCATAGACATTGGTCTGGTTAATGTCTTATCTGGTAGATTCTATGAGCTATACAAGGCTGGCTATTAAAATAAAGCTGCAGGCCATTATTACAATGTACCCACCAAAAGTGAGTGTGGAAGGGTGTTTAAAAAAGCAAGACAGGGTGACAGCCAAGAGCACAAGCCCTGAGGTCAGTCAAAACTTGGATTCAAGGTCTTGCTTCCACTGCACGACTGTTTCACTTTGGATAACTCCTTATGCTTCCCTGAGCCTCCTTTATCTCCACCCTGAGCTTGTTATCAGGATTACATGAAAAGAGGCTCAGCACTGAATCAGCATATAAGACCTGTTCCGTAATTATTCACTATTATTATGCTACACAGTAAAGTGAATTTGATCTTTCTGGGCCTCCATTACCTAAACTCTTTAAATTTGTCCCTAAAATAAATCTTCATTGTCATAAAGGCTAGAAAGCTACCACATCTAAGAGCTCTGCTTCTGTAACTACAATGTGAACCCCCACAAGTATAACACCACAAGTATTCATTTATAAATCCTTTTTCAACCAAGTATTTGATCTTGGGCCTTATAAAAGTAAATGGAATTATTTTTGCGCTACTCCTTCTTCCATGATCTAAGACCAGAGAATACTTTTCTATTAGACAAAAGTTTTAAGTCAGGTACACTGTGCAGGAAAAAAGAAAATTAGGCACGTCCCAGAAGATTCCTGCCTGCAAGCAGTCTTCCCACTGTGCTCAGTGACCTCATTTTTCAGCTGCAGATTCAGCTGAAAAGGTGAAAAGAATGGTGGGTGGAATTTGTTTTATTATTGTGGTTGGGAAGAGACATAAACCCAGAGATCGAGGAATAGTGTAAAAGCTCGGTTAATTTCTACATTATTCTAAACCACTGGGAGAGAGAGTTGAGCCATTAAGATGGGACACAGCAATGTATTTTCTTGTAGGCTTCCTTTTTTCAGCTCTAAAACTGAAGAGAGTACCTGGAAAGGGAAATCAGGGGACCTAGATTTCTGGTCCTCTATTTTAGTTAATTCTGTGATCCTAGAATTGTTCTCCAATTTAGTATGTGTACTCCCGAAGCGAGCACTAGAATTGTTCTCTAATACCCAGGAAGAAGATAAATTCCCCACTTGTGTGCCAGCATTGTCTCCTCTGGTTTCTAGCTCATTCCCCACACTACGCCAGAATGATCTTTTCCAAATATAAATTGCTGATAGCAGAGCACCTTTGGTAGATTTCCTCCACAAAGACAAAAATCTGAGCAGGGACCACAAGGCCCTGGATGATCTTGCTCTTGGCTTACCTCTCCAGCCCCTGCTTATGGCCCTCCTCTTGCAACTTCTGCTCCATCCACACTGTCTTATGTTCCTACTCATGACAATACCCTCTACTGCAGGGCCTTTGTGCATGCTATTCCATTCAAATAGAAGGTCTTTCCTTCCTCCGTTTGCCTAGTTAATTCCCATTCCACCTTCAGCCAGTATCTACTTCTGTTCCCATTACTATTGCCATGAACAACCACTCCAAAACGTATTAACTCAAGACCATGAACACCTTTCTCTCACAAATCTGCAATTGGAGGAGAAGGATTAGCTCTACTCCATATCGCAGCATATGGAGCAGCTCAAAGGCTCTATTTCCAAGCAGTTCATCGTGTTGGTGGCTATTAGGTGTGAGGTCTGTTCCTCTCCCTGTGGGCATCTTCATGGGCTGCCAGCTTCCTCTCAGCATGGCAACTGGAAGCTAGGAGCCAGCCTCCCAAGACATAGGGAGGAGAAGCTGCCTGTCCCTGGAGCCTGGTATGTTGTCATTTCTCACATGTCCCATTGGGTCAGCCTGTCACAGAACCTAGAAGCAAGAGAAAGTGAACACAGACTCACCTCTAAATTGCAAGACTATCAGAGATGTGGGGAGACATGTTTCAAATTGTCACAGCTTCCTCAAAGAAGCTTTTCCTGGGTTCCTTTTCAAGCCAACTCCTCACTTCGGGCTGTCAAAGCACTGTCTACTTTCTCTCCATTCTTGCCCCAAGTGTGTGCATGATTGTGCCTGTCTCACCCTCTCGACTCTAAGCTTCAGGAAAGGGGGCTGCATTGGTCTCATTCATTGCCACATCTTCCACCCCCAACACAGAGAAGATGCTTGGTAACTATTGGTACAAGTGACTGAATCAGAGAACTCATCAACAAGTCCGTGATGAAGTTTCTCAGACTGGTGCTCGGAAGTGAAAAGGCCTTTGGCCTTTGGAAAACAGGCAGAGGCATGAATGAGGAAAGGAAGTGAGGAGTAGGGAACCAGGAGTCACTGAGGCTGGGGCGCATTCATTCTGCAAAATGGGGAGTGAGCTTCAGTCCTTGGATCCAGCTGAGCCTCAGCAGTGGTAACTAGAGCCTACAAGATTTTAAGAGCCAAAGCTTTTCAATTTTTACATAAAATCTATCAATTTTAAAATATAAACTTCACGTGCACACAAGAAGCTAATTAAATATGTCTGTGGGCTGAATTCTGCCTCCTATATGCCCTGTAATGCAGGCATGCCCCCCCAAAACTTATTTTCTATAACTGAAATGGTCTGTCACTTAAGTAAGGTATTAAGTATCTGCCCTTAGAATACACTTGAAAATATTTCTTGTCTGGTTTCTTTAAGAAAACATTTCCAACCCTTAGTATGGTATCCCAGTATACCACACAAGTTACCTATTTATCTTGTTTATTCTCTTCACTCCTCCAGTAGGATATGCTCAACAAGGGAAGGGGTTGTTACTGTGCTCTGTTCCCAAACTGAATCCAAAACCCTCATCCCTTGAGTTGGAATTATTGCCTGACATGTGGTAGGTGCCCAGTAATATCTTCCTGGCAAGAGAAGAAGGTGCGTAAAGCTGTGGTGTGGTTCAAGTATAAAGTATCCCCCCAAAAGTCTCAGGTACTGAGGACTTGATCCCCAGTGCAGCAGTGTTCGGAGGTGGGGCCCAGAGAGGTGATTGGTTCATGCAGGATAAATCAATTGTTGAGTTGGTGGCTGAATAGTCTCTAAGGGTGTGGGGCCCAGTTGGAGGAAGTAGGTCACTGGGCTCATGCCTTTGAAGGGTATACCTCATCCCTGGTGTCTTCCTCTCTGGGTTTTTCCTTCTCACTCTGCTTCTTGGCTGCCAGGAGGTGAGCAGCTTTCCTCCACCATGATGTTTTTGCCTTAGAGCCATTCACTATGGACTGAAGCACTCTGCAACTGTGAGTCAAAATAAGTCTTCCTTCCTTTAATTGTGTATGTTAAGCATTTGGTCCTAGCAACAGAAAGCTGACAAATACAAATTGCTACTTACCATTCACTCTGTCCCCATCTTTCTGCTTTTCCTTCAGCACCTATGATGAGCAAAAGAAATTGGGAGCTGGCCCGTTCATTCCGATGTACAGCTGCATCCTTTTGCCCTTGCTGCCTGAGGCTCACGTGTAAGCTGTCTCACCTCCTGTCCATCTGCCTTGCTAGCTTATAAATGGAAGTTGAGTTCAAATAACTCCACAAGCTAACGTGCTGGGAGCTGTTGAGCTGGTCCTTTGTCCTCTTCAAAGGACTTGGAGCCTGAAGCTGACAAAGCTATGCAGTGTATAAAAAATAACAGAAAGTAAACATGGTGCTTTAGACCTAGGTAGCAAATCAGCTGGGACTGAATTGGCCCATTCCTTACCAAGCCAGACACTCTGATATCAAATATGTTGTAAGGCCTGATAAAATCTGTCTATAACCCTTGCCAGGCGTGTGCCAGACTGTCTCAGCCAAAGCTTGGGGGATGTGATTTTGCCTCAAGACTCCAGGAGCTTTTTTCCTGAGAAGCTTCTGTGGTCTGATGCCCCAGGACACGAGCTCCTTGCTGCACAGTATACAGAGGCTAATCAGTTCTCTGAAGAACATTCTTGCTTTCTAAAACCTTGACATCTTGTTCCTCTTGTGTCTCTTCCGAAGAATTACAACTCCAATTTTTTTTTTTCCTTTTCCACTCGTTAGCACTTTTCAGCTGAAAGCTTTTAGGTGTAAGCTTTTGACTTTTGGGCAGGGTTTCTCCAATTCAGCACTATTGGCACCTTGGAACCAATAATTCTTTGTCATGAGGGTTGTCCTGTGTGTTGCAGAGTGCTTAGCATCTGTGGCCTCTAGGTACCAGTAGCTCCACTCCCCCAAACTGTGACAACCAAAAAGATCTCTAGACATGGCTGAATGTCCCTTAGGTGCAAAATTATTCCCCTTAACCACACAGTGAGAATCACTTCTTTAGGGCAATAACTTCCTTGAGGCCAATAATGCAATGGATTCTAGACTTCTCCATCGGCTCATTTGTCAGGTGATCATTAGACTGCCCGTGGTGGTCATAGTCATATGGCCACTGCTGACCCCTCTCTAGACATTATCTCATTCAGTCTTCTCAGCAGCCCTAGATACCTTTGGGCAGGTGTTTTATTATCCCTTCTCTGCAGATGAGGAAGCAGAGGCTCAGAAAGGTCTACTTAGCTGTCCATTTGGACAAAGCTCAGTGTTGCTTTGCAGTTGGGAGCCAAGTCTCCCACACATGAAGAGAAAAATCACTCCAAAATGAAATCGTAAGACCAGATCAGATGGCAAGCAAAGAAGAGCATCAATAAGAGCACTGAGTCTATAAGTAGAAGATGCAGCCATCACAAACCCCATCATCATCATTATCATCAGCAGCACATACAGGACACCTCCTCATTCCCTTCTAATAGTCCAGGCTGTGATGAACCCCACTGCATAGCACTTTCCTCCTACTTCTCTTTGATTGATATTGTGATTGGTTTCTTGGTAGACCTATTTGTTCAGGGTCCTCCCAACTGGGAGCCTAAGCTTGATGTTCTGAAAACATCCCCTTGCAAAACTAGGCCTTGTCATTTCTCTTAATGTTCCTGCGAAATATTGGCACTATTCCCTGCCTCTCTCCTGGGTAAGCCCTCTGAAATCAGAGAGTTTCACTGTCATCTGAATCATCTGAGGATGGGGTTGGGGGATGCCTGAGAAATGAATATTCCTTCCCCAGTCTATTCACTTATTCTGAATACAATGAAACTTAAATCAGCTATGGGGATTTATGGGGACTGTGGGGAAAACCAAAGCCCAGAGAGGGCAGGACTTGCAAAGGTCTCATAACAGGACTCTTGATCTTGTGACTCCTAAGTCAGATCTTTACACCAGGTGTATTAGTCAGCTTTTCCATCACTAAACTCAATACCCAACTCTCACAACTTAAAGGAGAGGTTTAATGTGGCTCATGGTTCAAGGAATTCAGTCCATGATCAACTGGGTCCAAGGCAGAAATATCAGTGTGGAAGGACATGGCAGAGGAAAGTAGAGAGGCAAGCCAGGAAGCCAGGCTTATGGCAGCCAGGAAGTAGAGAGACAAGGGAGGAGCTGGGGACAAGAATACACCCTTCCAGGTCACATTCCGAGTGATCTGCCTCTTTTGGCCAGGCCCCGCCTCCTAACAACACATTCAGCTATGAACTTATAAGTAGATCACTGAGTATAGTGTCCTTGTGATCCAATCACCTTTCCAAAGCCCCACCTCTGAACATATGAGAGACTTTGGGGGGACATTCTAGATCTAAACCATAACAGTAGGCTATTATTGTTATTGTCATTATTACAGTGGATGTTGTTATTACTTGTTATGTCCTTAAAGGGCCAGACAGTAAATATTTTAGGCTTTACAAACCAAAGTAAAATACTTAACTTTGCCATTGTAACATAAAAGCTACAGTGATGGATTGTATTGGGTGTGTTCCAATAAAGCTTTATTGGTAAAAACAGATGGTAGGCCCACTGGCTGTAGCCTGACAACCCCTGCCCTAGACTGAAGACTGTCCTTTCTTCTCCTTGGCTATACAAAGGCTTTGGCCTCATTTGATGACTGGATCAGTTACATATTGCTGTATTACAAACCGGTTTAACTGGAGTGGCTTAAAACAGCAACCGTGCATTACTGCTTCCAAGTGTCTTGGTTGGCTGGGTGGTTCTGCTGATCCAGGCTGGCCTGGCTGCTCCTGACTGAGTTTACTTATATGTGTCCAACCAGCTGATGCATGAGCTGGAGGTTGGCTGATCTAGGATGGTCTCTGGGCTTTGGACTGAGAATAGATATAGTGGTCCTTCTGCCACATTCCACTGGCCAACTAAGTCATCAGACCAGCCCAGGTACAAGAAGTAGGAAAAAAACCCATCTCTTGATAGGGGAGAGCAGCAAAGTCACCTTGCAAAGTGTGCAAAACAGAGAGGGATACAGGATGGGGAGTGCATTTTTATAATCAGTCTACCCAAGGGCATCAGGATAGGCCCTGTCTGATCAGTTATAGAACTATCAATTGTCACATGAAATGTGAACTAGAGCCTTGTCAGCCCTTCCATCCCAGTATGACTGATCCCCAAACTGGCCAGTAATTCTGAATAGAGCTAAGTGTGGTGGTTCATGCCTGAAATCCCAGCACTCTGGGAGGCTGAGGCAGGAGGATCTAAAGCTTACACTCAGCCTGGGAAACTTAGCAAGACCCTGTCTCAAAATTAAAAATTAAACAAAAAAATTAAAGGACTGGGGTTGTAGCTTAGTGCAAAGATGCTGGGTTCAATCTCCAGTACTGCAAATAATACTGATGATAATAATAATTCTGAATGGACTGTGTCAGGATCAATTCTTTAAAAATGGGAAGAGATGCCGTATGCAACGAAGACCCTGGCCCTTGCTTCCCCTCTGGGGTGACGTGGCTGTCCCCCTGAGTCTTTTGTGAGCAGCTATGCAGGAAAAGCATTGTTTGCAACCTGTGTCCAGATTTGCTCTTGGCCATCAGCGTGGCATGCTTGGCACGGCTTTGTACACAGTATCTTTGCTCTTCAGTACAAGAAAAGAACGCTGTTCTCTTCACAGGGATGTTTTCACCCACTGCTGAGTTCTGGTTGGCACAGCAGCTTCAGTAGTGAGGCTGCTCACACATGCTGACCACTAGCGCTCACGCTGAGTTCTGAGCTCCAGCACTGCAGAAGCAGGCCTTGTGCATCCGTCTTCTGTGTTTGCACCTCATCTGCCCTGCATTTAAGCAAATCAACACTTTCTATAGTGTGCTGTGACCTGGCACATGGATGGCTGTTATGAGAAAGGACTGATTTCATTAAGCATATTTCTGAGGACTTTTTTCCCCTTCAGTCATTTTTCACTACAGATCAGATGAATGATCACTGGGTTTCAAACTTTTTAGAAACAGAGAAAAAGGTTCAGACCCACTTTGGATGAAACTTGATGAAAAGGGAAGTCTCTGCCCCAGCACAAGAGCCAATGTTAACATTGAAGTCAGAGCACAAATTTGAGAGCCAAACTGCCTGGACTCTGATTCCAACTCGACCAATTGCTGGCTTTTGTGGACCAGTTTCGTGACTCTATACCTCAGTTTCCTTATCTGAAAAATGAGGATAATCTTGGTAACTTCACAGGGATTTTTAAGGATGAATTTAGTTCAAGGATGTTGAGTGTTTAAAACAGTGTCCAGCAGAGTAAGCACTGTTATTGCTGTTATTGTTACTATCCATCACCTCAGCGGTTGTACCTGTAAGAATCGTGACCCCAAGTTACCAGCTCAGGACAACGTCAGCTGTGAACCAGTTCATCCCTACCATCTTCCGTGCAGCAACCAGAAATGCAGAGAGCCCAGTCTCTGCCTGGGGCACATAGCTGGAGGGGAAGGATGGGCTGAGACTCTGTAGCTTGTAGGTCCATGGGCTGGAGGGACAAAAAAAACAGGTAGTCATAACAGATCTGAGACCTGAAGTGTGGGGACAAGAGGACACGTTGCAGGGATGGGAATGCTAAGTAGGTCCTTGAAGAGAGCCTAACCCAGACCTAGGGCACTCCAGGAGGGCTTCCGGTTGGAAGTGATGTCTGAGCTGCTGCCTGGTCACTGAAATCCAGGAGGGAGGAGGAATGGGAATATAGATCAAGAGCAGAGAACAGAGCTACACACTTCACCCACCCTCCCCCTAACCTTGAGGTACTACGATTACCACCACTTTTTGGATGAGAAAACTGAGACTCCAGGCAGTTAAGTAATTTGGCCAGGGCCACATATACCTAGTCGATGGCAAAGCTAAAATTTTAACGCAGGCAGTGTGCTGAGCTTGAGCAACTGAGAGGGCTCGTCCTGGGATGCACGTGGGAGAAATGGAAGCCAGAGAGATGGCCAGGGCCTCGAGTGTGACGGTGCATTCAGTACCAGCGTGAGTGACTTAGACAAAGACTTGGGAGCTGGAAGTGCAAGAAGCAGGTGCTGTGAGGGTTGGTTGCTCCCAAGGCCTCTCTCGTTGGCTTGCAGACAGCTGCCTTCGCCCACGTCCTCACATGGGCTTTCTCCTGCCTGGAGTCTCCATGTATCCAGATTTCCTCATCATATAAAGACACCAGTCACTGAATTGAGGCCACCTTAATACTTCATTTTAACGAATCACTCCTATTTTGTGGTACTGAGGATTGAACTCAGGGCCTTTGTACTGAGCTACATCCCCCAGGTTTTTGTTTGTTGTTTTTTTTTTTTGAGACAGGGTCTTGCTATGTTCCTAAGTTGCCCACACTGTTCTCTAACTTGTAACCCTATCTCTTTAAAGTTCTGTCTCCAAATAGTCACACTTGGATGTATTGGGGTTAGGACTTCAACATGAGAATTTTAAAGGTCCACAACTGAGCCCATGACAGATGGTTTGGGGAGTTTGAAGATATTGATCAAGGGAAGAAGAGGGTCAGATTTGCACCTATTCATGTCACTAATGGCCACAAACCCCCGGTCCCCACCAGCCAACCCGAAACCAAGTAGACCACATCTCAACAACTGACTCCTCTGCTTCTCCCCTGCCCCACCCTATGTTTGCCAAAGCCCAGGTCTACATGGGCTCTGTGTACTGAAACAAAAGAGGGGCCCATGTGCCCAGAGCCACCAAGACTGTTTACCTATTGGTTTCCAGGTGACCTTAAGGGGGAAGCAAGCAATAATAATGAGAAGACCTGGAGCTTACAGGAACTTCAAACTAGAAGTAAGGGAATAGTAGGTGCTTACTAAATAATTGGTAGAAGGAAATTAGTTTGCTTCTCTCCAGACATCCAGAGGTCGGTGGGGAGAGCTGTTGACCATCAGTTTTCTCTTGGGGGTTTAACAGGAACCCTAGGTCAGTTCTATCCTTGGGCCTAGTGCCTAGGGCTTACTGGAAACAGGGAAGGACAATTCCTGCTACGGTGAGCATCAGCCCCAGGAACCCTGGGGAGCACTGGTCAAGGTGGGATTCAGTTTTAGCCTAGAACAATTACATAGCTCGGTAATGGAGGCATTTGTATATGATCATGAGAGGGGAAATCATAGGAGGATGAGGCCGCCCAGGACTCCAGCTTGCTTCCAGGAAAAACACAGGCAGCAGGTTAAGTCTCTCCTGACCTTGCTGTCAGAGTGACCACCACACTGGCTTCATCAGCACTTGGTCCTTTGAAAGCAGTCTCTGGAGCTAATCAGACTTCAGTTCAAATCCTCACTAAGCCCAACTGTGTGACCTCAGGTAACTCCTTCACCTCTCTGAGCCTCGGATCCAGAGGAGGTGAGGGAAAAAGAGAAGGTGGGAATAGTAACCTCCTTATACGGGTTTGAGAGCATTAAATGAGATATTTGGACACCATCTCTGTCAGCAGCGAGCTGTGTGACATTCAGCATATTAATTGACCTCTCAGCTCCTCATTTCTACTCCTATAAAATGTGAATAGTAATTCATAATCCAGTAAGTTTGTGGGCAATCAAATAATATGGAAAATGCACATTAGTCAATGCCTGGTTCATTGTAGAGATTTAATACAGGTGTCCAAGAAATTAGAAAATGCAGATTAGTTACATTTTTATCAGTGTTTTAGTTATATTTACAGGTAATATGTTTAATGTGTTTTTCTTCAATATCCAGCTGCATTTTAAGACAAAGTTCTTAAACATTTAAAGCAAAGGGTCCAGTTATTAATCTGAAAAAAATACAGTTAATACACTGGTTAATACACTGTGTCTCCAGATTTTCTTGCACACTTAGTTTATTTTCTGTTTGTCAAATCAACAATCTAACACTCAGAGGATATTAATTCTTTTCAATTTTCTCATTTGTCTGAGTCAGGACCTGCAGCCGGTGGACCCCTCCGTTATCCCCCCCTACTACACACACAAACTCCCAGGGACTGGTGTAGAATCATTTTGTTTCAAATTGAAGCTCTGCTACCTGCTGGCCCAGAGCCTGGAACAGCTCCCCTTAGTCCCCAGAGCCTAGAGTCCTCATCTGCAAAGTGGGGCTAACGGAAACCCCACTGGCCCGTTGAGAAAGGGCTAATTTCGTGGTGTGTCCAAAATACGGGTGCCGAGGGTGGTGCCGGCTTTCTGACAGCGTGACTACTGCCTGTATTGCTGTTATTTTGAAGAATGCTCTTCCAACAGGACCCCTCTGTGTTCCCTCCCTCTGTCTTTACAGTGAACCCCTCTTTCGCCAACTGTGCGCTCTCCACTGGCTTCTGGAGGCCCTGACCATCGACCACACCCACCACATCATGAAGCCGGTGATCACCTGCTTCAGTACCAAGTATGGCTCTGCAGGCCCTCCCCTGACCCTTAACTAACAATAGCCTGGGGGGTAGGAAAGAGACGCCTACCCATTGGTCCTCTCCCGCTGCCACTTTTCTAAATGGCTGCTTTATGAGTTCTGTATGATTCAAACAGGCCTGAGCTGGAACCAGGTCTACAGACCCATGACAGCCATTAGCATGCTGTGCCTTTCCCTCAAGCGTCTCTTCCCAGCCCTGCATCCAGTGACATCACATTGGTAGCTTGAAATCAGTCAGCTGCAGGGGGAGCATTTATACCTCAGAAATGGGCCAGCTGTACCAGCACACCATGAACCCACAGCTTGATTTCTCTTCTACCCCTTTCATGGCCTGTGTCTCCCCAAAGATATTTTGTTTTGTTTTCTCCTCTTTTTTTCCTCCTTCTACTTCTCTCTTTTATTCTTCTCTTTCTCTTTGTTATGTTTTTCTACTTTTTCTCACAGGTTTGGTTTTTTTTTTTTTTTGGTGTGTTTTTTTCTGCTGTGTTTTAATGTAGATTGGAGAATATTTCTCCTCCTCTTGGACCCAAAAGAGTAGTTAGGATTTGAGATCCTGAAATGGCTGGGGTTCCCCAGGCAGGAGCTCCAGAGCATGTCACTTAAGAAAAGAAAAGTGTGAGGAGCATCACCACGGCGGGAGGGCTCATGCAAAAGCTTTTAGGCTGCTGTCCCTGGAACTGATTGCACACACAATGCACAACAGAGAACAGACACACATATCCAGGTGTTGCTTCTTTAGGAAGTCAAGTTGCCTGCAAAAATGACACTCCCCTAAAAAGGACAGAACCCTGACTTGAGGAGTTGGATTTGCACCATGAAAACTACCGGCTGAGTTAAATAAAATAGTTCCCCACCCCCAGCCTCATGGTAACTATCCCCACCGATAGCCCCCAAAATGCTGCTACTGGAACCCTAGCACAGCCCTGCCTTCTAACTGAAGTCAACTTTCCTTTTTGAAAAGTCTAAGTCTTAATTAACTCCTTCCTACAGAGGACATTTAACCATCCATCCCCCCCATTTCATCTCATGTACCAGGGCTCTGATCAACTGACTTGACGTGCAATCATAAATGCAACTCATGCATCTACTGACAGAGTAGTGACTTTTATTTATTTGGTGGTTTTGGTTAGGATGAATTTTAAAGCAAAAGTTTCCTTTGATACAGTGACTTGCAACTATTTTTCAAGCAATAGTAATCTCTTTTAAAAATAGAAATCCTAAATGAAGCTTCTGTATGAAGATTTTTTTTCTAAATGGAACTTCTGTATGAAGCAAAAAGTTTGGAAGGCCTGGGAAACCTGGGGTTCTTCCAGCTTGCTCACAGCCCCACATGGCACCCTAGTTATTTCCAAAATATCTTTGAGGCTCCCAGAATTTCTTTGAAAACCACCAACTTAAAACATGTCCCATGCACTGTTTATTTTTCTTTAAAGCAAAACTACTTGTGAATCCATTTTACTCTTATGAAAATTTTACAAAATTTCACAAGTCTATAAAGCATGGAAGTTTTTATTCCCTCCTTGAAATCCCCTTCTTAGAGAAAACAAACCCCTTTTAAAGCTTTAAGGTATATCAACTCCAAATCTTTCTAATACTATCCCCTTATAAATATGTAATGGCACACTGTATTTTTAACAGGAATGGGGTCACATTCTGCATATTTTTCTCTACATGATTTTCCTCCTTTTACAATGACTCGTGGGTATTTTTCAGTGCTGGTACATGCAAAGTTTCCACATTCTTTTAAGAGAAAACACAATGGGTATTCTGTTCTATGGCCAGAACATAATTCAGATAATCATTTATCTACTGCCAGACACTGAGGCCATTCTCAAAATTTTGACTCTTCAAGAAGTATTTTGTGGGACATCCTTATACACATTTTTTATGCCCAGTTGCAATTATTTCCTTTAAGTAAAGTCTGAGAAATAGAAAGCACAAGGTCAAAGTAACATCTAATTTATTTTCACAGTTGATTGCTTAGATCCTGAGTCCCTGAGCCAGTTGACTTCTGATAGCTCTTCCTGTCCCTGAGAAAGCCACCAGCAGCAACTTTTGCCTCCAAAGTATGGGCACTCATCCTCCCAGACCAAGGAAAGAACATCATATAGAATTTAGATTGAGGAGAGAAAAAAAAGATCATCTTTATTTCCTTTGGTCGGTTTTTTAAAATGTGCACAGAATGTGACCCCCTCAAAAATTGTTAACTGCCATAACAACAAAGAAAGTACTGGTCGCACTAAGAGTACCAAATGTTCTACCATAACTTGTAAGGGCAGAATCCATCAGCTATCACAGGATGCGCACCTTCAAGATCAGAACCAGAACCAGACCTGGCCAGTCCCGAGAGAAAACTGTGGTCCCAGGAGATTCCCATAGGACGTCAGAGTATTTGTTGAGATTTGGTTTATTCCAGTGGAACATTTCCTCCTGAGGAGGATTTTTAGCTGGGGATCAGTGTTGCACTGGTAGCAGTCAGTTCTCAGGGGGCTGGAGAGCCATGATTTGAAACAGTGCAGCCGTCCACAGCGTAAATAAATACCCCACACCCCCACACACACTGAGGCTGATTTCAAATTTACCAACTCGATGTCACTGAACTTGGAATTAGGAAAGGATGCATATCAATCCTTGACAGTCAGTTTGAGCCAGTTGCAGCATACCACCATTTAGGGTTCATTTTTAAGTCATTATTATTATTAATGGGGGGTAAGTTCCCTTGAAAGTGTCAGAAAACATCTTTTAAGTTAGAAAGAAAGCAGAAGAATGGCTTTTTTTTCGTGTTTAATTCCTGTTTATGATATTTCACCCTTATGTTATAGTGTGAATTTCCCCAAATCTTCAAATATACTTTTAAAAATCTCACATGGGTTCCACTGGCCAAAAGTGAGAGTTTGGGCATCTGATAGACCTAGGTATGAGTCCAGGGCTGCCACTTACTAGCTGTGTGACCTCAGACAAGTCACTCGCCATCCCTGCAGATGTTTGATCACCTATCAAATGGGTCCCTGCTTCAGAAGAGTTATTATAAGGACTAACCAAGATAACGTATGGAAAGAGTTTAGTCTAAAGTCTGAGAACCCAGTGAGTGTTCACTAAAGGGGGTAGGCTTGTGATTATCAGTGCCTTTAAAATTTCAGGATAGAAGCTGGGCGTGGTGGCACACACCTGTAATCCCAGCACTAGGGAGGCTGAGGCAGGAGGAGTCCTGTGAGTTCAAGGCCAGCCTGAACTACATATCAAGATCCTGTCTTTAAAAAATAAAAAAATTCAGGGTAGAAAAGAAACTTTTGAGCAGAATTTTATCAATAGGCAAGATCCACAGTCACTGGTGTTGGACCAACAGACAGGGATAAAAGGCTACCCTAGCCAACTGAAAACTAATTGCAAAGAGAAAGAATCCAGGAAATGACCTCAACAAGGACAAACTAAATCTCCAGTTCCCCTGACTGTGCTTATTTGAGTTTCCACCATCAAGCAGTCAGCCTCTCTTGTTACTGACACATTTTGAGACTTAAATGCTGGACCCCAATACCCATACCCATACACATTTCCTGATCCTGGGTGACCTGCGGCTTCCAGAGGCTTCATTTTCATCAGGCAAAATGACAGCAATAGATCCAGCCCTTCCCCCATGGATTGTATAGCAAGGAAGTGGAGTTGGCTCAATACCTTGACATGGGCTTTCTACAGCAGCCGGATTTCACGCGTGGCAGCTAGAGTATGAAGGTAGGAGAGTGATCTGTTAGTTGCAGGAAGATCTCCTATTCAGATGGCCCAGAGGATGGCCAGGTGAGTGGGCAGATAACAGGTGGCAGGATGTCATTGTGAACTGCTCCTGAGTGGGAGCTTTACTTAGGAAAAAAAGACAGCTTCTCAACTTCCCCATTGCACCATGTGGCAATTCAAATACATTAGCATTTTCTGGCATCTTTGTTAATCCTCATAACAAGAGAGTTTATTTCCATTGACAGGATGGACCAGGTTCACAACAAAAGGAGAAACTGAGCCTATAATAATGAATGTGCTAATTCCTCTTCCTTGAGAGATAAAAGCTTCTGTTAGGCAAAGTAAGACTTGATTTTTTAAAATGAAGATCCACAGGTCTTTATCCAATCCCTTGGGGGCCAACTATGTTCCAGAATTCTTTTTTTGTTTTGGGGGGTTTTTTGGGGGGGCGGTGAGTAAGGAAGGATAGGGTATATACCATGTAGGACATCACACAGAGGGGTCTAAAGCAGCACCCCGTCAGCAAACACAATTATTTCTGCAGAAAACAAATAAGTGACTATTCATCCTAACAGCATAAAAGAGTAAATAAAGGCCTTTCAGGTCATGTTTTGTTGCCAAGTAAATTACTTAAATTGCTGTTGATTTTCAAAACGCTTTGAGTTTAGGATTAAGATAAAGGGTTGTGTGCCTGTGTCGGTATTATTCTTATTACAGACTAGATTTCCATGGACTAACTAAAAAGGAGTGGCCCTTTACCTAGAAGCAAATACTGCTGGTTCTAGTGCCACCTCCCCAACCCTCCTGCCATCTTCCTTAGTCACAGTGGGGAAAAAAAAAAAAAAAAAAACCAGGAAAAATGCCTGGCCCAAGGTGGTAGAGTTGCCAATTTACCTGCCTCCCAGAGTTCCCAAGACCCTGTGCTGTCCCCTAGAGCCTCAGGAACAACTCAGTGGTCTAAGTCTCATTGCCTCGGGCTGTCCCAGAAACACACGATTGGACTCAGTCTTAACTGGGGAAGCCAGCCAGGTGGAATACTGGCTTTTAAAAAAATTATAATAATGTATATGTTTATTGCTTGGCAATGTACAAGACACTTTCATGCACCTTAGTTCAAGGCATTTCTGGTAATAATCTGCCTATGAAGCACCTGAGATCACGTTAAAATGTAAATTCTGATTCATCAGGTCTAAGTTAGGGCCTGAGAATCTGCATTCTAGAGAACTCTCAATAAAGCTAACATTTATTGAGAGAGTCCAGGGACTCAAGGACTGGTCTGCCCCAGGCATAAGGGACCTTCCTTCCTTAGAAAAATATATAAAGCTAAAAGGCAACCACACTTGGATAAGTCAAATATGACACAAACACCTAAAGTCATCTATTATTTTATAATACAGTAGCTGCCATTTGCACATATGCTATTTCTTCATTGCAATTTACCAGTAAGGAAACTGAGGCTTGGAAAATTTGTGGAATTTGCTTCCACTTACATAGTTAGCAAAGGGTAAGTTAGAATTTGAACACAATTGGTCTGGTTGCAAAGCTTGGATGATTAACCACTCACTGAGTGTTTCTGTTGTTACAGCTAAAGCCCAAAGTCTTCAATTAATTTGATGATAATCTGGTGGCCTTCTTCAAAAAGAAAGGGACTATATCATTACAAATTAGTACATTATAACAGGGTCCCCAGGATACAAAAGAAACCCACTTACCAAGATGACATAATATATAAAACTTCATTTTCTTTTATCCAATAGTGGAAAATGCCATTCTGCACATACTGCTTTGCAGCTAAACCTTTGTATTTAACATAATACATGAGGAGGATCCCACCACTGCTGAGCCTTTCCTGAGGAGCTTTTACCACCTACAAATATATGCTTAACCTTCAAGATCAAGTTTTATGCAAGTTTTCGCTTTCAGGAAACAAGGCAGGATCATTCACAACACACATAACAGCATTTTTCATTTAAAGTGGTTTCTCCTTGTCATGTGGTCCCAACCCCCAACCAAGAAAGTCTCCTTTTCTTCCAACTCTGGTTTTCCCAGCCACTGCTGGGGTTACTTCAGTTAAAAAAAAAAAAAAAAAACGAGCACATCCTGTTCTCCAAAGCTTCCATTCTGAAGAAGGCGCCAGGGGAGAAACAGATACCAAATAGGGAATACTCAAGATAATTTATAACAGCAATAAGTGTCCTGAAGAAATTGATGGGTGACATTTTAGTGATGGGGGTAGGGACTTCGCTTCTAAACTGGATCATCAAGGAAAGACTGAGAATCTCAGATGGGAGAGAAATCTCTGATCTCCCCCACTGTCCTCTTCACACTGATTTCATTACATCCGTTTTCCACTCTTGCACTTCAGCAACAGCTCTGCGTGGAAAAGCATGGGGATGCTCAGCTTATTTTATCATCACAGAGGCGGGATGGGGCCCCTGGCCTAGGAGATCAGAGAGCTTTGACCTCTGCCCCCTTCCTGGTACAGAATCAGCCATTCTTCCTCTCAGCAATGGACACATGGTTTCATCCTGAAACCAGCCAACTGACCGCCCACCCTGAGAAGCAAATTCGAGTCTCAAATGTGAGAGTTAAGTATTTGAGAAAATTGCTCTGATTCTCATTATGACCACCAGGAACAAAATGCACTTGGTGAGCACAGTTAAAAGAGATGAGACTACTCAGAGCCCTTTTCCCTTGATTTCTGGCAAACAGAAGCCCCCAGCAATCTTTACCAAGGAGAGGTGATGGTATGAAAATGATAGCTACTTCTCCTTTCTCATGACTCGTTCCCCAGCACCAGCTCCTCCTTGAAGCAACCCTAAGATCTATGTTAGAAAAAAGCATGTTACTGATGTGATTAGCTGAACTGACCTGAGTTCTCTGTAAAAAAGCCTCCATGAACCCCCAATTCTTTTCACTGTTCCTCCGTTTTATAGACAGGGACACTGAGGCTCAGAGAGGCTAAATAACTTAACACAAAGTCACACATGTAGGGCGAAGAAGGTCAGATAGAGGACTTGAACAGCCAGTTTAACCACCAAGACAACACTTGGTTGATTCTGAGACTCTGAAAGGCTTGCCCAGACTCTCACAGACAGTAAATGAGGGGTATCAGTTAGGTAAGCTAGGCTTAGCTGCCATAGTGAACAAACCCAAATCTCAGCAGCTTAATGCCCCCAGAAGCTGGTTTCGTGCTCAGCCTACACATCCAGCACAGGACCACTCCTCATTATAGCCACATGGGGAACCAGACTGATAGAGGATCCATCTCAACCCAGGCTTCCGTCATCAACAAGGCAGAACAAACAGTCTTCAGGACTGACTCACAAAGCATCCACCCAAAGCTCCCCATGTCACTTGCACTTGTGTATTTTTGAACAAAGCAAGTCACAGAGCTACACCTGACTCCAGGGAACAGGAAAGACGTGGGAGGACTATTTGGTGAATGCCACTAACGATTTCCCCACCTGGCCCGGGGGGAAGGAACACCAGCTTCCTCTGCCTTTCACCATGAGGTATGTGGTGGACAACGCACCTTGGGAGGTTTTATTTTTTTTCCTCCCTCTATTGATCTACCTTTTGGTTTGTTTGCTACTGAAAATGAAACATCAGAGAGTCTGATTCTGTGTAACTAGGGCTTTTCTTTATCAGTGTCTTTGCCAGCGCCAGGGCTCAGGGCTTTTGAAGGTCTGTGGGATTCATAAAGCATTTGCAGCTTATTTAGCCTGCTCTTGAAGTTGCAATCGATTTCAGGTCATCATGGAAGTCAGCATTAGTGGAAAAATTCCATCTTTCCCAATTGGGCCTGAATATTTAAGATTTTGAAAGCTTGGCTGGGACCAGATTTAATTTTAAAGGGGGAAAGGGGTTGCTTTTGAACTTCAAGAAGAAGGCTGGCAGCTCAGCAGGGGCCGCCTTAGCAAAGTGAAAAGCAAAAAGCCCTGTGGTTTTAAAAGAAACTGCTCCAGCGCCGAAATGCTAAAGCTTCCAGTTGGTGAGCCTTAAATCAGACTTCAAAAGCGCTGCTAGTTTAAATATTGTTTATAGGACTGAAGTACTGCTCCTTCTTCCTCTGGCTGGATTTTAAATATTCCCTAATTTGATTACTCAGGGGCGAGAAAAGCAGACCCCACTTAAATGAGCTTCCCAGTTAATTATTCAGAGGGCTTTTTATTGTGTAATCAAACATAAAGTCTTACAAAAAGCTTGGAGACATATTCTCACCCCACCTGCCTCAGCCCAACTTCCACCTTGGGGTCTGTGTGTTTCTTGTGCCCTGGCTGTGAGCCAGTAGATGTTCAGCAAGGTCCTGCTTGTGAGGAAATCACACCCCTCTCCTCATGTGGGCTCGTAAAAGCCTATGGTTCTGCCCCTCCATCCCCCGCGCCATGAGAAGCCAGCCATAATTTAGGTTTATCTTGATCACATTTTGCCTCTTATATTTAAGCACTTTCACCTCCCAACCAGCAATCAGCAGATCCTGACAGATCTAGACCTCTCTGAGTGATCAAAATTGGTCTGTTCATCTTCTCATTTCAAGTCCCCACGCTGTACTAGGTGAGAGCCAGTTAAATGATTGAAAAGATCCAAGCCACCTGAAAAGCCTTTCTGCAGAGAAAAAGAGGGTAAAAAACAGATGAATGGAGGATGGATGGTTGGATGGATGGATGGATCAATCAATCAATCAACAGAAAGATCACACACTGAGACTCTTCACTTGCTTCTCATGGAGAGCCACCTCCCCCCCAAAGCCACAAGTCCAAAGTCTAACAGCTCTGAAAACTTAGATTTTCATAACTTATTTGACAGCAAAAATAGGACATGAACCAGACTGATTTGGTGGCAAAATCTTACTTGAAACTACTTAAAGTCTTTATCTCACTGAATGTAAATATTCCTGTATTTTATCACAGAAATATTACTGCTTGATTTTAAGATGTTTCCTTGGGCCCTATTGGAGGGCTTATGGTAATGTATGGCATATACAGCATATTTTCTTTCTGAAATACCAAAATCATGAATTTGACAGTATGTGTGGTGCCATAGGTTTCGGGTGAAGGGTTACAGGCTTGTGACCAACAGAGGCTGCTGGGATTTTGGTTTCCCATCCAGAAAGTTCCCAGCCCATGAGAGTAGGACCCAGGTTTTGCAGGGTCTAAGATTATTTAACTGGTGAGGAAGACATTTTTTTTTATTCTTTCATTGGTACATTTTAGAAATACTATACGTTTACATTTATCATTGGGTGCTTGTACTGGTACATGATGTATCTTGGTTCTTATTTTTCCCCTATTACCTGTGCGCCCTTCACCCTCTCCACCCTGAGGAAGACATTTTTTAAAAAACACAAGATTACAAGATGAAATTATTGCCAAGATTCTGAGGCAGGGGCCCACATAGGAAGGGGGCCTGAAGCTTTAACTCCACTTGTTTTATTATAAATCTGCATGTGGCTGAGTGTCTTGAGCCTCCAAGTTTGTTTCCTACTCTGTAAAATGAGCTGATGATGACTATGTCACAAAGTTGTCAAGTCTGAGATGGTTTGATGAGAACCAACACAGAGAAGTGTGGCTCATAACATCCCAGAGAACTTTAGCTCAACAAACCTCAAACCAGTGATTTTTTCCTTGTCCAGCCCACCCCATGGGCCCCACCCAATTCCACCCAGAACACTCACTCCGAGTCCCTGATAGAGGGACCTCAGTCAATGGAAAAGGCAGAGATTTAGAAACAAACACACTTTTCAGTTCACTCCCAGGAGTAGCCTTACACTCGCCCTGGAGCACATAAGAGAACCTGAGGGACCGGGATGTAGCTCAGC
Organism: Heterocephalus glaber; assembly: GCF_000247695.1. The sequence goes on along the minus strand of NW_004624747.1, from coordinate 14,064,088 downwards.
GGGGCAGGGCCTGCCTGGCAACTACAAGGTCCTGAGTTCAGTTCCTGGTACTAGGAGAGAGAGAAAGAGAGAGAGAGAGAGAGAGAGAGAGAGAGAGAGAGAGAGAGAGAGAGCGCCTGAGTCCAAAGTGCAAATAGATGTAGGGCACATATAAATATATCCCACCTCCCTCACTCAGTAAGCAATGGTCTCTACTGTCCGGACGGGGCTCACAACAGACACCAACCACCATTCATCTTCTACTTATTGCATTTTTTAAAAACAAAACCTTATAATAAACAGAGGCTCTGCAAATGGAAAACTCATTAAGCTGTTTCTCACTCAGGGACCCAGGTGGAAGCAAGAGCTCAATAAAAAAAGTCAATAAGGACAAGTCCAGGGAACAGAGGTGGGAGCACTTCATCACAGCATCCAAGGTAACCAGCGCCACAGGGCTCTGCCATTTGGCAACCTAGCCCCAGCCTGGGTCCGGGACCGCTGTTGCCAATCTCTTCTCTGCTGGGAAATTTTTTTTCCTTCTGGTTGGTTTTCTGAGTGAAGAGAAGTCGGAGCACATGCTGTTGGACGGTTTTTGTAAATTTTAATTAAAATGGTTATCTGGGGATTATAGGAAAAGTGACATTTGGCTGGACGCTACTTGATAGAGCAGGGAGGGGGTGCTGAGCAGCTGCTTAATAAGATGTCACCAGAAGGAAATGGACTCACCTCACTCTATCTGCTAAATCAATAAGTCCTCTCTCTCTCTCCTCTCTCTCTCTCTCTCTCCCTCCCCCCCCTTCTTTCCCCCTCAGTGAGAAAATAAAAGTGAGTGACTTGACAGGCAAGATTTTCTATAAATGAAAACATGTGTTCACTATTGAGAAGATATTACATGGTGTATTCTTTTCAACCCAAAGCTATTCCTTAACCCCAGACCTCCCAGTTCATCAGCTCAACAAACAAGTGCACTCAGAGTAATAAGAGCAACACCCAACTGCACAACTGGAATGTTTGCTGAGCCTGTCCCTGACCCACAAAATAGATGCAGTACCTGTCTCTCCCTACTTCGTGTTAGTGAAAAACCCAGAGAAATGACAGGCAGGCTCATTTTGAAAATGTGAAAATGGGGAGCCTCGTTGTGCTTCTGTGATATTTTTAGAGGCCACTTCTCAGTGTGCTTACAAATGGACCTGGTTCTGTGTTAAGGAAGCTTTTTTGGTGTATTACCCAATTCTGCCTTCCTGATGACCCCACGGGGCACTGTTCTTATCCTCTGGTGGGAAGGGAAGAAGCTGGATCTCAGAGAGGTTAAGTGACTTGCATAAGGTCCCTTGGCTGGGTTGTGGTAGAGCCAGGAGCTCATCTTGGGTCTATTTATTAATCACCAGGCTCTTCGAATGCCTGTTCTCCACATGATTATCATTGCCCCTCACAATGAGCTTCACCGTTTTCTCGTTTTTTCGTCAGGATGCTCCTAGACCTGAGATGTAAGAATCTTTGTTTTATCATGAGAGTTGCTATGGAGATATTGTGTGGATCCATCTCCAGAGATGCACATACAAAGCAGCAGGAGCCACAAACCTTAACAAATGTCTTTCAGGAATATTCATGACTAAAATCGGAGGAAGGGAGAATGAATTGCTGGAGTTGCGCTCTTACGAACTTAAATATCCCAGCAAATGTATAAATCAAACCCCGGCCTGCAGTGTGAATTAGGGTGTGGGAGCCCAGGGTTTATCATTTTCAAGAAAAAAACAATAACTTGGAGTTCGATGTTAAAAACCTCCTAATTTGTAAAACCCTGGGTAAACATGTCTCCCCATGGGCCATAGTTTGCAACCCCTGCTTCTTAGAAAGTTCAAGGAACTATCCAGGAAAATTTTTTTCCTCTGCTACTAAAAAATCAGTCCCTACTGAAGTGGAACACAGCAGCTGGTTAACATTGCTCCTGAGTGAAATATTAAAAAATTAGAGAAGCATTTGAGGATTTAAGTCAATTCAGGGAAAGTGGTTCAATAAAGGGCAAGCAAGATGCTAGAAACTGCCTGTCACATCTTCCCCCTGCATTTTATTTTTTCTGCCACTCTCAATTAATCAGAAGTGTCAGCCCTTCACTTTGGATTTCCTGCCTGCAGTGGTTAATTGAATTTTAATTAATGGCAACCTCAGGAGCATGAGATGAAATCCTAGCTCGAGGAAGATGCACACAGAACCATAGATGTGGAAGGCTTTCCTGAGATCATGTCGGCCCATCCCTTTCATCTTATGAATGAGGAAACTGAGGCAGGGAAGTCTGATTTGCCCAGGGTCCCTTAGCTCTGAGTCCAGGGCTCCCAGGAAGACTTCAGGCTGCCCTTGTGACACAATCTGTCCAGCCTTCAATGATAACATTGTTCTGAAGAGTCTGGTTTCCAGCATCAGGAATTCATGTTGTGTTAGACGAATCAGGAGGAGATGACCTGACATCACCCCTCCCCAGGGAAGCAGGGAGTCAAGGGGCTTGCTGTCAGTCCATCAAGCTCTTGGCTAGGTACAAAGCCAGGACAGAGGGAGCCTCATACAGAACACCTAATCTGTCAAAGGAGAGAACATGCTAACCCAGTATTTGCTTTTTCTGTCATTGCAGTCACATGTGCCCTTGGAGAGGTCACTAAAACCTATTCAAACCCCAATTCTCCAAGAATTCTGAAGCATTCTTCCATTTGTGTAGAACTTTGCTAGAGATTTAGAGGAGAGTGAACCAAACACAGAAAGAGATCACATCTTCAGTCCTATAAGCTTCTTCCCTCTCTTTCTGTCTCCCTCTTCCCAGCCTGCTTTAAATTCTTTCTCTGGAGCAGCCAAGGCCTAGTAATCAGCGTTGGCATTAACCTCACTTCTGTTTGGATCTTGGCTCTTCTCCTTGCCTGTGAGTAGCAAGTGAAGAAGCCTGGGAAAGTGAAGAAGCTCCTCAGAAACTTGGCTCCTGAGTTTAAAGAGGACATTACCTCAGTCAGTACATTCTGAAGTGACACAAATCATGAGCATGCAGGAATACACACATACCGATCGGTGACCAGTACTCTCTGACCCCTTCCCTCCCCCAAATCCACATTCCCCTCACAGGACTTTCCCCACCGATCCCTATCCCTTCTAGGACTTGTCCTTTGGTCTGTCCACCCACTACAATAATGGCTCCTGCCCCCAAGAATGCCACCCCTCCAGAGAAATCTGCTTCCCCCTGCTCCACTTCCCAAACATCAGGTGAGGAATTGTCTCTATATTGTGTTCCTTTAAGAACAACAAATACAAATCATCATCCTTGAGGTCCAGGCATCAACTTGATGAGGAAGAACCTGGTACATATAATTCAGGGTCAAAAGCACGATGTAGCTAAATATATTCATCCCATCTTCTTCTACAGTTTAAAAGTCATCACAGTAGTTATTACAAAAGAAAAGTCTAAACCAGTTCTAGATATACACATTGGACTTCCTGAGCTGACAATCTGAGTACTCATTTGGTATAATAAATCCTGTCATATTTGCTTCAAGTTATATACTTTTTTTTTTTGTACTGGGGATCAAACTCAGGACCTTGCACTTGCGAGGCAGGCAGTGGCATCACTGACCTAAATCCCCAGCCCATACACATTTTTAAATTATCTCACATAGTGACAAAAGTTCACTCCAGATCCACAGTATGTTGCATGGTATTTGGAAGGATCCAGAAAGAATTCACACCTAGAGCCCGGTTTTCCCACTTTTTCTTTCCTTCCTCCCTTCCTTCCTCCCTTCCTTCCTTATTTTTTCCTCCCTTTCTTCTTTCCATTCTCTCTCTTTCTCCCCTCTTCCCTTCTACCTTCCTTTCCCTCCCTCCCTCCGCACCTCCCACCTTCCCTGTCTCCTTTCTTCTCCTCCATCCTTTTTTCATTTCTGAAATCCCTCCTTCTATCTTTCCTTTAGACCATGAAATTCAAACTTCCTGTGATTCGAAACACCATCCACAAGCCAAGCTGGCGAGGCTCCACACTCAGTCTGTCTCGGACCAGCGGGGGGTCCTCCCCCCAGAGCAGCATGATCTCTGTGAATCCTGGCTCAGAGGAGCCCCAGAGCTTGATCACCCAGGAGACCAGCAGCAAAGACATTGAGGATAACGAGTCCTCTTCGACCAAGCTGGATGAAGAGCCTCTTCATGTCTGTAAGTCCTACCTGAGAGGTGCCTTTCCGCCTGGACGTCTTTACTGGCTGTTCCTGCCCCACCTCCACCCCCACTCAGAGAATGGAGACACAGAGGTCCCTAGCCCCATCCAATCTTCTTGGATCCCTTTCTTCTTCTCCAGCAGAGATCAGAAATGCATTCTATAATTCGAATTACACCGAGCCCTTCCTCCTAGGGAAGCACTCCACGGCCACTTGTTGACCTTTTTGAATTGGAAAACTATATTTTATTTGCCCCCAATTTATTTAGAATACTGTCATTTCAATGTGTAATCAATATAAAATTTAGTGAGACAGTTTATATCATTTTTTTCACCCTGAGTCTTTCAAATTCAGTATCTACTTTTAAGCAGCTATGTTGAGGTGTTATCTACATACCATAAAATTCACTCATTTTAAATGTATAATTTGCTGATTTCAGTAAGTTTACAAAACTGTATATCCATCACCACAATCTGATTTTAGAACATTTTCATCAATCTAAAAGAAAACATCATATCCATTAGCAGTTTCTCTCCCTCTCCAGCCAGAGTCTCCAAGCAGCCACAAATCTACTTTCTGTCTCTACAGATTTGTCTTTTCTAAACAGAGACTCGCTTGTCTTTTCTATGATCCCTCACCCCAACACAAGCCTTTTCGATAACCCACAGTGTGGGAGACACCAACCTTTTGGAACATCCATTGAACGTTATGGGCCCTTGCTCAAGAAGAAAATTCATGCATGTGCATGCATGCCATTTGTCATACAGTTGGAGCTGGGAAGACTGTAGCCCTCAGTCAGGTAGACTTGTGATTGGATTCTATATGTGATATAAAGAATTCATTCTTGGGCCAGGGATTTAGCTCAGTGGTTCCAGTGCCTACCTCACAAGCGCAAGGTCCTGAGTTCGATCCCCGGTACCTCCCCCAAAAAAAGAATTCATTCTCAAAACTTTCTGGCTTGAGATGGTAGAGCAAAAAGAATAGGAAAAGAAAGAGGAGGACTCATACAAAAAGATAGGGAAGGGAGAGAGAGAGAGAAAGGCTGGCACCTGAAGAAGTCTGCAAAATTATTGACTCTGGTACCCAGAATATCTTCTTCCCATGTCCCCATCTGTCTCTCCCCTTGGTGACATCCAAGCCAAGGCCTGCCTACTTGGCCAGCATTCTTTGGCACTACCTTCAATGTGTCTAGCAACCATGGCTGGGCAGAGATAACAAGGACTGGATGTAGCATAGATCCAAGGAGGATGGTAAGGAGGTCAAAATAGACCAAGAGTGTGCATAAGACCCTGGTAGTCAGACGTGGGCAGAAATGCAATCATCCAGGAAGTGGCTAAGACTCAGAGTAGCAACTGCAATAAGAAAACCTCACCACCTCGCCTTGTCAACAGGAGATGAGAAAGGTCCTCAAGGCCTGAAAAGCTGTTCTCTGAACACAAATATTATGTGAGATAAAGAGGACCTAAGTTCATCCATCCGCAGATATGTGATTCTTCCTGATTTCTTAAATATGGATTTCCTTCAGTACCTGTTTGTGGAGCCCCTATGTGAAAGGAACTGAAGTATAGTACATTTTAGAAGAAAGAGGAAGACTAGACAAGAAAACCAGAAGTAGCAATGCAATTGTAGATGCTGAAGAGAAACTGCGGATCGAAGTGGGGATGATTTATTCAGGATGCCAAGGAAAGCCTCCCTCGCTCTAACCTTGAAGCTCAGACCTGAAGACTTGAAGCTGAGGAGGGGAGTAGGTCCAGAGCATAGCAACTTCCTAGTCTCCCTGCCTCTTCTGCCTCCACTCACTGATGAGCCACAGAGAACTTTCTAGTTAGACGTCAGATCTAGTACTGCCGATCTTAACATTTATCAATGACTCCTCATTGCTTCTGACCTTCTCCCAGGCTTCCTGTAATTGGCTCAGATTTTCCCACTCCATACTTTGGACAGGGTAGTCCAACCTTACCACAGTACTTTCCTCTTCTTAAACAAACCATGTTCTTACATAATTTACTCTATTTGAAATTCTCTTTCATCCTGACTCTTCAGTCTGGTGGGTGTTTACTCAACCTTCAAGACCCAGCTCAAATGCTTCCTCCTCTCAAAAGCCTTCCCTGACTCCCCTAGGATTCCCATTTTTCAAGTCTCTTAGTATTTTGTATTGGTTCTTATTGAGTATTTAATTTACAACTTCATCTCACTATGTCAGGTAGGAACTTCTTTCGGCTAATACAGAGATCTGAAAAATAGTGACTTAAAAGAGATAAAAATTTATTTTTAAAAGTGAATCCAGAGGTTGTAAAATGAATCCAAATGATCATCATGGATCCCATTTTCTTCTATTTACTCTGCCATCCTCAGTAGGACACATGATCCAATATGGCTGCCACATTTTAGGTTTAAAACAGAAAGAAAGTACACAAAATATAAAAGTGCCCACGCAGATGGCATGGTGGTGTATGTCTGTAATCCCAGCACTCTGGGAGGCTGAGAGAAGAGGATAGCAAGTTCCAGCCCAGCCTGAGTAACTTAGTATCTAGGAAGAATTTTAAATTTTTTTTTAATTTTAAAAAAAATCTCAGTGTAAACACCCTGAGTTCAATTCCTAATATTGAAAAAAAAAAAGTGCCCACACCCAGCTGTATTCAAGCAACATTCTCAGAAGCTTCATACTGCCTTTCTACTAAAATCTCATCATTCAGAAACTTAATCACCAATTCATGTCCAACTGCAAAGGATGCTGGGGAAATTAGCTAGTAAATCTTTCTCTTTCACCACAAAGAAAGAATCATAGTTCTGCTGCTAAGGAAAAGGGGAGAAAGGAATGTGAGATCCATCCAGGCATGGATGTCTTACCTTCAGCCTAGTACAAAATAATGGCTAAGAAATGCATTTCCATCAGAGATCTACTTCTAGAGAGGAAGTCCTTCTACTTTAGTCCCCTCTTCCTCCATGTATACATTAACTTCCATCCTATTTGTCAGAGCCTTGACAAAAGTAGATTAATTTCCCAGGCTCTCATTGCCTTCTAAAACTTCCTCAAATTGATTCTGAATTCATGAATCCTATTCTGAGAGCTGCCCCATTTGACTGAGGTCTAATTTCCAGGGTGAGCTGCATAATTAAGTCTTTGTAGGTGCAAATCACTGGAGACAGCAGGTTGTGACCTCTCCGTGAACAGATACCATTCCAAATTAATGGCAGGAGAATTCCCAAGAAGCTAACACTCATGTCATTTCTTCTACCAGTCTTGGAACTATTACAGGAGAAAAATCACTTAAATAGGAACTCAAAAATGTGGCCCCTATACCATACAACATTTTTCCTTAAACCAACCCATAAAACAAAAAGACCTCTCTTATTTCCCCCCACACACACAAAGAAGAAAAAATGAATTTAAGTCATTTGAAGTTTGAATTCTTAGACAAACTGAGGTTGGAAGATGGAGGAAGGAAGTCAGAATTTCTTTTCTCTGATGACATGACTTGGCATTTGAGAATCTGGGGTGCCATTTTCTCTGAGTTATGGGTCATAGCATTCCACAGCCTTGGGAACTGAGAACCGAGCAGGTCCCTCTATGTGTGAGCATCCATCATGAGGCTACCTTCATCAGGGAAACTCTACACTGTAGCATTTGCAGCCTTTCCAAACAAGTCCATTCTCCCAGGGAACCTTGAGAAGTTCCAAGACCTTGTTCTTTTTTTTTTTCAAGACCTTGTTCTATTTCACATATGTCTAAGCTCAGATACATGAGGGGTAATATTTTATATTGGTACCATTCCTCCTCAGAGGCATGTAGCCAGCAGAAAAATAATCTGTGGTTCACTGAGCACAGAGCTTTACATGTAATCCCTAGGAGGGTTGCCCAGTGTGCCAAGCCACTGGGGTCATTTGCTGTATCCACCCACACCTTGTCTGGTTTGCTTATGGATAGGATAGAAGGAAGGGGAGCATTGTCCATTGCTGCTGCTTGGTTCCCAAGAGAAAAGAGAAAGAAGAGGAACCAGCAATCACTTGCTCACTAATAGCCTTCTATCACACCCCAAGGATTCTGGCATGTGTGATGAGAGTGTATGTGGGCATGACAAGACTGAAATGAAAGTTAGATTCAGGCAAAATGAAACCATGCCCACAAATTGAAGATAGAGTGGAAAATGGTCAAATCTTAATATTTATTGCAGCCTAGAAGGCTCCAAAGCTACTGAGAAGTGACTTTCTTTCCCTAGCCCTCAGTTATTGCATTCATATACAAGGCTGGACACAAATGGTCTTGGGTACTTCCAGGCTGCAGGCCTCCCTTCCAGGTATGACTTTTAACATCTGAGCATGTGTTGCCTACAGGCACCCAGAAAAGGGTGGAAAGTGTCTGCACTAGCATTACCCTCTTTCATGGATACCTAGATCTAGTTCAGGGTCCCCCAGATCCCTAGTTTTTTCTCCTTAGTGTTCACTTATCCATTCTGCATCTATGGACTGAGATTCCATGTGCCAAGAATTCCGCCAGTGCTACCAATAGAAAAACAACTAAAATGTGTCCTCTGACCTCAAGGAACTCACAGGCTAAAAAGGGAGACCCACATTTGAACCAGAAATTGCCATCCCATGATATCAGTGCTGTGAGGGAGGTCAGAACAGTGTACTTCAGGAGTCCAGAGGTAGACCTATTGCCAGGTATGGTGAGTGGAGAAGGAAGAGAATATGCTTTCAGAATTCCAGGGAAGGGAGGAAAATGTGAAAGGTCTAGCAAAAGTTTACAAACCCAACATCAGCCCCTCTACTCTCTCTTCTGAGATAGTACAAACACCACCAGTATTTTCTATCAAGAGAAAAAATGAAAATCAAAAATCATTTTTACTCTAGCCATGTGGCATGGAGCTAGCCATATAACATGTTTGCTCAGGCCTGGGATTTAGCTCAGTGGTTTCGCCACCTGCTGCGCAAGTGCAAGGACCTGAGTTCGATCCCCGGTACCAAAAAATAAAAATAATTTAAAAAACATATGTGCTCATTTAGTGATGCAAACAGGTTGCATTGGTGGGAGTACATGTTGAAGACTCTCCCTTCAGTTGCATAAATTCCATTCATTGCCAGTGTAGGATTTTTCTTGGTTCCTGGAATTTTTTGAAAATTATCTCAAAAGTCCCCCTTTTTATTTCCTGGGAAGCCTCTGATCTTCCAATGGCTGTCTGCATGTGTACCTCCTCCTGTTCTCATTCCAAGCCTCTTCTGTCTCTTGTTTGTAAATCTGAGGGAAAATTCTGGTGAAGACATTCGCTGAGTCACAACCTCGCACTGCAGCATTTCAGCACCGAGGACAGCTTCCATCTGGGAGAAATGGAAGTTCTGGATTTCATGGCTTTCTACCAATCAAATTCCAATTTAGAGAGTAGAAATAAGTGAGGGGGCTAGAGATTTGCACATATGTATCCACAGAAGACATGACTGTTCACTTCCAATTTCCCATTTTCTTTTAAAAAATAGTTTATATTTCAATTTTTGAGAGTGTTGGTGTATTAATTTCTTTATAAAATGCCACAATCCAAGTTGACTTGAAGCAACAGAAGCTTATTGCCTCAAATTTATGGATGCTGTACATCCAAAATCAAGGTACCAGCAAGACTATGCTTTATCTGGAATTTTTAAAGGAGAAGCCTCCCTTGACTGTTCTAGTTTCCAGTACTTAGTGGCAATCTATGGTTTCTAGATATATCACTCCAATCTCTGCCTCTGACATCACATGGTCCTCTTTTCCCTGTGTGTGTTTCTCTCTCGTATTATTAGGACACCAGTCATACTGTATCAGGGCCTATTGCACTCTGGTATGACTTCATCTTGACTCATTGTATCCACATTGGCTCTATTTCCAAATAAGATCACATTCTGAGTTACTAGAAACTAGGTCTTCAGTATATCTTTTGGGAGACATGATTCAACCCGTAACAACTAATTCTGAAGAAGTATTTCTATGCTGTTTAAAAACCAATACTATTAAGTATGAAAATAAAAGGCAACTAAGAGAAGCGGTGGGAGCCATGGGGAGCTGGAGAGCACACATGTATCTAAAGGTTTCAATCAAAGTGAAACTGTCATTATTTGCTGATGATATGATACTTTACATAGAAGACCCAAAAAACTCAGTCAAAAGCCTTCTAGACCTAATTGACAGATTCAGTAGAGTAGCTGGATATAAGGTCAACACTCAAAAGACAATAGCCTTCTTATATGCAAATAGCAGACCTATTGAGAAAGAAATTCGGGAAATAATTCCTTTTACAATAGCATCTAAAAAATGAAATATCTAGGAATCAACCTAACAAAGGAAGCAAAAGATCTCTACACTGAAAACTACAGCACTCTGAAGAAGGAGATCGAAGAGGATAT
>NW_004624747.1:14022968-14052003 GCF_000247695.1 Heterocephalus glaber | reverse complement strand
AGATACATCATGTTCAGGTACAAACACCCAACGATAAATGTAAATGTATTGTATACCTAAAATGTACCAATTAATATATAAATAAAAAATAAACCCAGTACTGATCTCTAAAATTAAAAAAATAAAAATAAAAATAAAGGTTTCAATCAGCATGCAGCAGGAATGAGGGTAATGTAGCCCCATCTCAGATTCTTTCCCAAGCAAGCTAGACTTCTGAAATTTTATGCAAAATCTGCTAGCTTTGAAAGGTTGGAATACACCTCAAATCTAACCAAATACATTTGTGAGCTTGATTTAGACTGTGCATCACCAGTTTGGAAAGTCAGGCTTATGGAGATCAGAAAGAGTTTCCTGAACAAGATTTCTTCTTGGAATTAGAAACAGTCCTCCCTCATTGCAGCAAAGTTTAATGTGAGTAAAGGAAAAAAGAACAGCAGCCAAATCCTCCAAGGCCTCATAGGCCATGAGGAGATGCCAGAAGAAAAATGAAAAGTCACTGATAGATTTTAAGCAGAGTAGTACAAGGTCAGATTTACAACTTGTGATAAGTCACCTCATTTGGACCCCAGTGGAATCCCTCTCCAGCACTCTGACACCCAAAACCAAAGTCAGCCCCAGTCGGATCTGGCTCCTGCCATGCACAATCCTACTTCAAATCATTGGTAATCTATTCTGTTCCCATCAGATCTGCAGAAGCTCCTGGAAATGGTTCGGGAAGATGCCCGTAGGACAGTTACGATGGAAAATGAGATACAAAGAAAAGCTCCCAGGTATTTCTCTTGGCAGATAAAGAATGATAATCCTAATGATGCTAATATTAACAATAGCAGTTACCAATTACTGAGTGTTATATACTTGGTGCTCAGTGTTATATACTTTGTTCATGTGTATTACCTCTTGGGTTTTTACAACAATCCTGCAATGTAAGTACTGTTATTTTTATTTAACAAATAAGAGAATGAACTTCAGAGAGGCTAAATGACTTGTTCAGGACTACACAGTAGTGAACAGTAAGATCATGACTTAAATGCAGATCTTTCTCATCTCCTCTTTACCACTCCACCACACTGCCTGTCGGGAATCCTATGTTTTTTCAACCACCCTTATCATGAATATTTCTGTAGTAGTTATTATCATGAGAGGTGATAAAGAAGAGTTTGGAAATATGAGAGGGAAAAGGGTGTGTTTACTTAGTCTGGGATAAGGATAGGGATCCGTTTCTTCTTCCTTTGGAAAAAACTACAAGCCAAGATTTGGAGGAAACAGGAAGCCAAAAATGGTGGGGCACAGACAGGACAGATGGGGAAAGTGTGTGCAGGAAGCTACGTGTAAGTGTGCTCAGAGAGGACCGTGGCACCTCCAAGGAACAGAAATACAGCCAAAATGGGATGCAGAGGGCCATATACTGGTCTGGGGACCTCATTTTAGAGAAACTCATCTAAGGATTCTGAGCAACAGGCATCCTATGAAGTTTCAAACCAATACAACTGGCTCATTAGAACGTGAAGCTGACGCGTCACACTTCTAGCAGAAAGCCCTCTCCATGGGACTCCTGACCTCTAAAAGCCTCAGGGAGAATGCAGGCTAGAGTCAGAGTTCTCTTCTCAAATGTAAATCCCTCTGAGCCAGAAAATTACTTCTTGAAAATAAATGAGGCAGGAGAAGAGGTGCATCATCCCCTTCAGCCTATTGGGATCCTGGCAATGACTTATTGGTTATTGTTATTACCATAATTACAGATCACTGAGTCCTTTCACACCCATTGTTCCCTACCCATTCCCTCTGCCTGTTATTGATGAATTTACCTGGTGTGGCCTCAACCTCCACTGGGACTCTGGAAGGTGGCACTTGGAAGCACCCAGAGACAAGGTGGGCCCAGAAGGCCCATACTGCTAACCTGACTTGTCAGCATTACAGGCAGACAGTGATCAACATCAGCCTGACTGGGCCTCTTCCTTTGTAAGAGCTCATAGCATGAGCAATGGCTTTGGAGTCAGGCTAACATGGGTCCAAAACCTGGGCCCTTGGGGAAAATCACTTAGCCTTTCTTTAAACCTCCTGTCTTCATCACTTTCCCATCACTAGGACAAAATATTTGGCACCCACAACTTAAAAGAGTAGGAGGTTTTTTTGCTCTGTTTCAGTCCACAGTGAGCTGGCTCCAAGGCAGAAACTGCGTGTTGGAAGGGTATGGCAGAAGAAAGCTACTCATCCCATAACATCCAGGAAGCAGAGTAGGAAGAGAGTTGCTCAAAGCAAGAATACTCCCTTCCGGGTCATGCCCCTAATAACTCACCTGCAATCAGGTCCCACCGCCTGACAGCACATTGAACTACTGAACTGGTCAACCGATGAATCCACTGAGAAGGGAGTCTCCCATGATCCAATCACCTTCAAAGCACCTGAGACTTTCAAATCTAAGCCATAACACCTTCCTTTTCTCATCTCTACAATGAGATTGTGTAGCACCAAAGTGGTGGCATTGGAACGAAATAGACTAGGGATGATCTCCATCCCATCATTTTATTGCTTCACCTCTCTGAGTCTGATTCCACTTCTGCAAAATGAAGCTCCTTAGCTGTCCAAAAGAGTAGCGGTGTGAATTAGCTGATGTTAATCTTGTAAAGTATTATAAATGTTATGGAAATGAGTCACTTAAGGCATTTAGTGAGATAACATGTTTATTTAACACATTAGCTTATGCCTGGAACATAGTAAGCACTCCATAAACGACACTGTTGAGGGAGGGTGGGGGTTGTCATTACTTTTATTTCTACACAGTGCCCTGTAAAATTTTCACAACACCTTGCCAGGACAGGGGCATTAACCGTCACTTTGGCTCCATTTCAAAGATGCTGAAGAGTGGCAATGAGTGACTTCCACAAAGGTCTTCAAAGACGAAATCACACTCAAGCCTGGGTCTTAGGAGACCATCACATGGCCTCTGCTTCCAATTTAGTGATAACATAACCATGGTTACAGCGAAAGAACCATTGGAATTTTCCTTCTTCATTAATTCCTCCAGGAAAGAAATCTACCTAATCTCTGGCTAAGGCAGCAGCCACAGAAATCTCCCATAGGAGCTGCAGGGAGACAGGATCAGCAGCAAGTTCTTTTCTTCCCCCTCTCCTTGGAATCAAGGCCTCTTTCTCACTTTACAACTGTCTTCCCAGTGAGGCTAATAGGAAATCCTGGGATGTGTAGGAACCCCTACAAGCCAGCCTCATCCAGCCCAGCCTCTAAGCCTGACTGGCACAAACTCATGTACGATGACCCACAGCCTTTTCATAAAATCTGCCAGGGGCTGTGTTTCCCAAATGTCCCTGGAGATCAGAATCAGCTTGAGGTGCCTGTGAAAAATGCAAATATAGGCCTCATCCCAGAACAACAGAGTCATAATCTCCAGAGGCAGCTATATTTTTTAACACGCATCTCAAATGGGTGGGCACTGATTCACTGAATGCTGGGGAGTTCTACAAGTGTGTGTGTGTGTGTGTGTGTGTATGTGTGTGTAATTATATAGGGTACATATACATGTGTGTGGAGTTCTAGGAGTATGTATATGCATGTGTGTGGAATCCTAAGTGTGTATGTGTGGAATTCTAGGTATGTATGAGTGTGTGGAATTCTAGGGGATGAGTCTACACATGTGTGCATGTAGAATTTAGAGATGTGTATATGTGTGTGTACAATTCTAGGTGGAAGGGTGTGTGTAAGTCTAGGTGTTTGGGGGTAGAATTCTGTAGTGTGTGGAGCCTCTTGGGTGGAGATTTGTTGAGATGCCCACGCTCTGGGGGATACCCGAGGCCACGCAGCTACAGAGCCCAAGATGCAGCTGCCAGGGACCAGCCACACACATGGGGAGGCAGCTTCCACCAAGGCCCAGCTGCTGCAGAATCTGAGCTGCTGGGACAGGGCACTTCGCATCCAGGAGCATCCCCAGCTCTGGGGCAGAGACTCCTGCCTCTGCCCTTTCTCTGGCTATCTGGGCAACCCACTCTGTTGGTGGGCTCAGCTGTGGAGTCATGGTTCAGGTCCTGCATGGGGAGACATGCCCAAAATTGGGAGCGATGTGACTCTCAGCCTCCCACTTCATCCAAGGAAGCAGGCTTGCTGAAGTCGGAGCCAAGAGAGGACCATGGGAGAGACACAAGTCAAATGCCTGACTTCACCCAGTCCAATCCATAGTGCAAAAAGTGACTCCATTATAACACAGGCAGAAGAGAAGGCAGATTTTGTGATTATACCCTCAGAAGGAATAGAGAACAGAACAGAGGAGACAGACTCTCCATTATACTGAGACTGGCGGCCAGGGAGCCCTGGAACCTATCTGAAGACCTCATGGGAAGAACAGCTGTTGGAACAACAAGAATATTTAGAAAAAGAAATTGAGGAAGCAAAGAAAATGATATCAGGACTACAGATTATAATCCAGAGTCGTCTGGATCAGAGTATGGAGGAAAATCAAGACCTAAAGAACTGCTGAAATGTAAACAAGTCAGAAATTTACAGGGGATAAAGGATGCCTTGCAGCAGAGTTTGACTCAGCAGGACACGTCTGTTCTTCAGCTCAAACAAATGACCAAAGGCACCTATGGACAAAGATGAGCTGCATAACTAGAATGTGGATCTGCAGAGGGAGCTAGATGAGAGGAACCAGGTCTTGGGAGAATATAAAGAAAGGGCTGGGGCAGAAGAATTGCCTCCTTCAGCAGCACCAGGCCAAGTGGAAGAAGCACTCTGGAAACTCTCAGATGTCAGTTACCAGCAGGTGGATCTAGAATGGGAGCTAGAACACAAAGACATCCTTTTGGCTCCTTGGATGAAAAGAGAGGCAGATGAGGTGGCCAACTACAGCAGTTACAGTTCTCAAAGCAACGACTTTCTCATTCCAACAAGAGGAAAGGGAGCTGCTTCCATCACTCACAGAGGGACCAGAGACCTGCAGCTTGTCAGAGATGCTCTGCCCAGCCTTCGCAACAGCTTCAGCGGCCATGACCTTCAGCACCACGCCATCAACAGCTTGGAGGGAGGCATCTCCAGCCTCACGGAGCGCCTGCACTTCATGGAGACACAGAAGAAACAGGAAAGAAAGGTTTGGGGCAAATCACCCAGAAACTCAGGCAGGGAGTGAATCCTGGGAGTCTTGGCCACCTCATTCAAAGTTGTCTGACTCACAGAGTTCTCCAGCTGTCAGCGGCACCTGCACTAAAGTGCTCTATTTCACTGACCGGTCACTCATGCCCTACGTGGTCAATATACCAGAGGTCGGAGGAGGTGACACTGAAGGATTTTAAAGCAGCTATTGATCGGGAAGGGAATCATTAGTATCACTTTGAAGCTCTGGATCCTGAGTTTGGCATTGTCAAAGAGGAGGTTTTCCATCACGATGATGTTGCCATCCCTGGTTGGGAAGGAAAAATTGTAGCCTGGGTGAAAGCAGACCGTGGAGAGAATTAACCCTGAGGATTGAGATCTGGTTACTCTCTGGCTGCTTCACTCAGGAAAGAGGACTAAGACCAGAGTGCACTAAGAAGTTTCTAAATTGTGCTGTCAGTGTCAAAGCTTCTCCAAAAGGAAAGGTCACAGGCCAGCCCTCTTTCTGTGCCTGGCATATCTAGTACTTAAAATCCCTATCCAAATGTAGACCATGGGTTCATCTGGAATCCCTTGTCCGTGAGAATGAAGGCCTTAACCAGTGGGGATGAGTGATCCTGCTCCTGTGGGGGAATAGCTGCTATTATCTGGAACCTGGGAATTGGATGCATCACTCCTGTGTGTTGCAATATTCATTTAATTGGCCTCGATGGTTGCACCAACCAGAGTCCCAGCATTTGTACTCACAGACAAGGCAAAGGTACCAACTTTTCTGCTTCTTTCCGGATACTGCAAACTAAGAATAACTCATGAGGTGGTACCAAAGATGAAAGTTACTCTTCAATAATCATTTGAACTGGACATGGATGATGCTGAATTGTTGACTGGATGGAAAAAGGGCTGTCCATATTGTGCTGTATTATGCTAAAACCATGAGGCCTTGGGCCACTTTTTCTGATCTTAACTGATTCTGCAGCTTGTCCTTTAGCCCACATAAAGTATATTTCATGTACTACTTTAAAAAAAGAAAAGAATTCTATAGTGTGTGTGTGTGTGTATGTGTGATTCTTGATTGTGCGTATTGTGCAAATCTAGGGGTGTGTGTTTATGTGTGTGTGTGTAGTTTGAAATTCAGCATGGAGCCCTCCTCCAACTTCAGTGAATCCAGATCTCTGGAACCATGGTCCAGGATCTGTGTTTTTAGCAAATTCAGGGAATTCCTATGCCAGGTAGCTCTGAAGATCCCACTCTAGAAAGAGGACTCTCCATCCTCCATTCTCCCACCCATATCAGCTGCCACAGGAGCATGATGTGTTCAGCATTTTGCCAACAGTCCCTCTTGCTTTGCAGCCTCCTGTCCATGCTCACCCAGCACAAGAGTGATTCTACCCTGAAGGAGGGTCAGGCCACCCACAAGTCAAGGTAGGAGGGCCTGAAACCCACAGCAAGTGGATCGGGAGGCTCCCGCCCATTACAGGGCTGCTGCAGAGATGCCCCTCCCCAGGCTATGACAGGAGGAGCAGAGAGGGGCCCTTCTCCTTGTGACTTTACTGGAATCAAATCCTTTCATTCAAGAGGCTGGGTGTGAGTATCCAGGCAGTTCTCCCAACAATTATATGTTGGAAATTTAAAATCCTCCAATGATGAAGAGCTGTTTGGAGGGTGTAATACAGGATTATCCCTCTGCTCTTATTTTAAAAATAAATTTTATCCTCCATATATGAGGTTTACAACATGATGCTATGGGTTACAGATGGATGAACCTGGAAGACCTCATGCTAAGTGAAATGTCTATCCCCTCTTGGGTGACTTGTAATGGAGAAGTGGAGGGCTTCCCTCAGTTGATTTACTCATTTAGAGAATATTCCTAGATCTCCTCTATGTCCCAGGAATTATACTAGGTTTTGAGGTTTCAGTAGCAAACAAACAAATGCAATTTTCCCTCATGGATCTCACTGTCTGGATCTTTTTTTTTACTATTCATTAAGTTTATTGGTACATTTTAGGTATACATTATGATGACACCCATCATTGGGACTTTGTACCTATACATGACTTATCTTGGTTCTTATTTTTTCCCCCTTCCTGTGCTCTCCCTTCAACCCCTCCCCACTCCGTATTTACAAAGACTTTGTTTCCATTATTTCCCTTTTTTCTCTTATTTTTTCTTTCTGTTCTTTCCTTTCCCCTGCCCCCTCACTTCCCCTTCCCCTTCCCCTTTGGACCTTTTCTTCCTATTTCACATTACCTATTATACATTTTGGTCCTCATTTACACTTTCAGTTTCTCACACCAGAAAGACAATTCGATATTTGCACATATGTGTCCTATTTATTTCACTGAAGAGTATGGCCTCAATGTGCATCCATTTAGCTATAAATGTCTCTAGTTTATCATTCTTCATGGCTGAGTATGTCTGGATCTTTTTCGCTCCGTGGAACCTTTATCAGTTTGAGAAGGCCTATGGATTCCTTTCAGAAAGATGTTTTAAATATATACCACAAATTACAACAGATTACTGAAATAACTATAGCAATAAGGATTACTATATTACAACCCAGTTTGGGACATAGTAACCTCTGAGCTTCTTTAGCAAAGGCTTATATAATAAGACATAACAGCAGGTCTACTAACTATTCTAATTTTGGATTAGTGTTGAGTGTAAACAGTTCTTCAAAATACTTCCCACAGTTGTAATCTGATATGCAAATGCCTATGATTTCTATTTCAGTTAAGGGCTAGTTAAAATACAGATGAAGGATTTTGTCCCCATCTGCATTGATGGACCCTTAAATTCTGCCTGTGCTTAAGAATCACTAGTTTGATAAAATTGTCAAGCATTCCTCAAATAATTAGCCATAAAATCATATTTATGAAAAATGTTCTGAAGGAAAAAGAAGGAGGGTTGAGAGAACTTTTAGTACCAGAGTCTGAACCAAGGCAGAATTTGACATTTAAGCTAAGATTTGAAGAACAAAGAATTGGCTTGTCTGTGGGAATGGCCTTGAAACAGGTGTAAAGGGCCCGAGGCAGGAGAAATCTTAAAGGCACTGAGAAAAGACCAGTGTGGATGAAACTCACTGAAGATAGAGGGAAGGGGGAATGAAGGAAGCAAAGGGGCCTTTGTTTCTATTTGTTTCTTTATCACTAGCTAACACCACCACTTCTCTCACCTCCCACCTGCTTTCTTATGTCAAAACTCTAAAAGAGAGCAGGAGGAAAACAGGAAGAAGTCTACTTGGTCTTCAGAAGATTCATCTACAGGAATGGGGGCCGTTAGCCTTCCAGATTTTATTACTGGGGACCTGCATCCCATCCAGGTGGAATAAGGGTATACCCATCACCTACCAGGCCTAAGACCTCTGAGTCCAGTCCCATGGACTTCTGGGGAAAGCAGCAAAGGTCAGGGTCAGAAAGGAAGGGCATCCACATAGGAGTCCTAAGACAGTCTTACCCCAGGACCTCAGAGATAAATGGTCAAGTCAATTTTCCAAGTATTTGGAAAAAACTAGAGGAGAGAGGGAAGGAGAAAAGTGCTAGACCATGAAGCTGGAGGCCCCGGTTAATAAAAGAAGTGCTCGGAGAAAGACCGAGCAGAGAGACAGGCCTGAGTTGAGGCTGTTATCTTCCTTAGGATCACCACCCAGGCAGACTCACAGGACAGAGTATCCACACAAGGAATCCAATCAGTCCACTGCTAGAGAGGGCCAGCCAATGTGAGGGGTTGATCACAGATGAGGAAACTCCAGAATGGAGTTACAGACAGGGAGAGGTGCCACTGGCTGAGCTCTCAATCCAGCCCTGTCTGCCTCCAAAGCAGAGTGAAATCCGTGCTCAGATCAAGGGTCCAGGCTGGAGAAGAGAATCCTGATGTCCGTAATCCCAGCACACTGGGAGGCTGGGGCAGGAAGATTGCAAGTTCTAGCTCACCCTGAACAATTTAGCAAGTTAACAAGACCCTGTCACAAAAATTTTAAAAGGGCTGGGGATGTAGCTTAGTACAAAGGCCCTGGGTTCAATCCCTGGGAAGGGGAGGAGGGGAAAGAGGGAGGGAGAAGGAAGAAAAGAGACAGAGGAGGAAGAGGAAGGGAGCGGAGAGAACCCTGCAATGAGGAGGCAGTCTGGGGGTGGAGACACCAAAGACAATACGGCTAGGAGGACTTGGTCATACTCTTACCAACATGCACTTGGCCCAGTGTTCAGTGCTGAGTGTGAAGAGGAGGATGGAAGGGCCCAAAACAAAGTTATCCTCCAGATGAAGAGGCTGATTTTATACAAACAAAAAGAGGATCCAGAGAATATGCAGTCCCCCGACACCATGCAGAGGCAGCAGGTCAAAGATGGACTGAAGAGTCCAAGAGTGTAGGATATTCTGTGGCCCCTGAAACACGGTAGGATTTGAGCAGGTGGTAGAGGAAGAAGGAGGGCCCTCCAGGCATGGGATATGGCAGCAGAAAAGGCCAGGCAGTGGGGGAAAACAGTCACTGAGTTCTGGACTAGAACCACCTCCTGTGTCTGAATCCTGGTGGCTTGTGGGTTTCATGGGGCCCATGGAGGGAGGCTGTTTCTGAAAAGCAGGCTCAAGGCCACGTGAAACCATCCTTGGTGTTGCAGTGAGAAATCCAGCACTACAAGTGGAGAAAGCCACACCCCAACAGCGCAGAAGAAGACGAAAGGGTAAGTAAGCCAAGTGGGCAGTGGCAGGCTCACCATGGTGAGCACTCTGTCTTCCCCTTCCCAGGGGTGTGGAAATGACCCAATACAGACCAGACTCCCAGAAGCCACAGACAGTGCAGAGGGACAAGGAGCCCACTGGGCAAGGGGGTCACAGCCAAGATGCCAAGTGACAACACAGACAATAGCAAGAAATTCCTCTGCTGTGCCAGGCCCCGTGAGAGGCATTCTGCATTCATTGCCTTGTTTATTCTTCAAAAGCAATCCTATGAGCAAGGGCATTTTATCCTATTTACAGAGGAGCAAGCTGAAAGTTGGCCAAGTGAAATGTCTTGTCGGCCAACACACAGCTAAGAAGGAGTGGAGCTGGTATTTGAGCCTGAATCTCCCAGTTCCAAAGTCCATCTCACTGTCCTTAACATGTGGCACCCTCATTCAACCAGCTTTCTCACTGTAGGCTCATTTAATACGGCCTGCGCCACCAGCCTGGTGTTACTGGGGAGATCTAGTCTTCCTGCATCTGGGGGTGCTGGGAAAGCTCCAAGTGAAGGCAGAGAACTCAGGGGCCCACGGAGGCCAGAGTGGGACCCTTGAGGCCACTAAAGGGACCCCTTTGGCTCCACCCCTCAACTTCTTCTGATCTGTGTCCACAGCCATGCTAACCATGACATTGTCCAGTACAAGAGCGGGATCTGTGGCATCATGAGGGCCAAGTTCTACAGCATAGCCCAGGAAGCTGGCTTCTGCTTGCAGGACAAGATGGAAATCCTCTCGAAGTAAGGGCATGCCTGTATCTAAATCACTCACAGAATGCTTACCAGGCACCCACTGCGTGCCTACCAGGTGACAGGTGCTAGGGCTATAATCCGCTAGCAACAGCAAAGACATACTCCCTGCCCTCAGGGAGCTACCAGTGCCCTGCAAAACTGGGGCAGAAACAAGATAACTGCATCTATAAATATAGAAATAGAGAGTTACAAACTATAATCATCCCACGCAGGAAGTCAACAGGGTATTGTGTCAGGGAGGGATGAAAAGGGAAAGGGAGCAGAAGAAGGAAGAAAGGAGAGAGGGAGAGAAAGAGAGAAGGAGGAAGGGGAAGCCACAACAATAAAGAGGAGGAGAGGGGGAAAGTAAGAAAGAGAAAAAGGGAAGAGGAGGAGACAGGGGGAAGAGATAGTAAAAAGAAGACAGTGGAGGAGAGGGGGAAGGGAGGCCGAGAAGGAGAAGGAAGAGAAGATGAAGAAAGAAGAGGAGGGCTGGGGAGGAGGAGGAGAAGGAGAAGAGGAAGAAGAAGGACAACAACAACAATATGAGGAGGGGGAGCAGTAGGAAGAGAAGGAGGAGGAGGAGATGTTTGCTGATCTGCAAAGTCCTCTCTAAGAGGTAACTTTCGGACAACCCCTGAAGGGTGAGAAGGAACTTGTGGTATGATGAGAAAGGGAAATGCCATTCTAGACGGCTGGAAAAGTCCATTACAAAGTCCCAAGGCAGGAAGGGATATGGGGAAGGAGTGGGGATAGCAGTGAGGGATGCATCATGCACAGCTGTAACTGTGATAATTGGGAGTTGATTTTAAGAGCACCAGCAGGCCACTGGGCCCTTTTCCTCATCTGGAAATTCTAACAGCTGGCCCTCTTCCCAGCCTGTGCCTTGACTCCAGCATCCACCTGCCCCCGGTGAAGTCATCCAATCAGTGTGGACCGTAAGATGACCCTCTGCACTCTCATCCTTACTGTGGTGATCAAATGGCTCCCTGGGGACAAGGGTTGGAGAGGACTCATCCCAACCCTTCTTTCTGGGAGCTCCCCATCAGGTGTGGGAGACAGACAACCAAACAGGCAGTTTCTACACAAGGGGGTGAGGGTCAGCAGGATGACAAGCAGAGGGCTAAGGAAACGCTGAAAAAGGATACACTTCCTGACCTGGGACAGCCATCAGAAGTCTTCCTGGAAGAAATCACATTTTTAGGTCAAGAAGAAACAGAAGGTATTTCTGGGACACTGTGTTAGTGCACTGCACAGAGTGTAGGGAATGTATAGTGAAAGCTTTGTGTTTGTGTATTATGGGTGCCTCACAAATGGTGGGGTAAGTGCTAGAATTAGACCCATGTTATAGAGAATAAAAGTAGGCTCAGAGATAGTTCTTATCAAAGGTGCCCCAAGTGGCTAGAGAGTAAGAGTAGAGTTCAAACCCGAAGAGTCACACTGGAAAATTTAAGGTGAGGAGTTCCAAAGAAAAGAAGCAGCAAAGTCCCCGACGGCAGAAAGGACACCGCCAGGAGTCAGCTATGGCTGGGGCTCAGGAGCCTTGCAACGTGACCAGAGAGCAAGACAGAGGCCAGGTCAGAAAAAGCTTTACTAGCCCAGTAGTGGAGGTCAAACTCCATCTCAGAAACTTTGATCATGAGCCAAGGCATAAAATTCTGGACACAGTGATGAAGTTGAAAAATGTTGGAGGGACTGAATAGCCTGGTACCGTGGAGGACAAGTTATTCAAAGTTATGTTTTATGAATAAAATGGAAAGCCTTTGAACAGTGTGTAGAGGGGGTTGGTTATATTTATAACATGAATTCTTCTGAGAGAGAGGATGTATGCACAAAATGATGCAGGAACTAGGGAAGAGAGGAACCAGCATGAATTAAACGCCAACTCTGTGCCTGGCAGTAAGCTCAGTACTTTGCACACATAACGTAACTAATCTTTACCTCTGAAGAGTGGGAACTGTTATCTTCCATCTTACCGATGAGAAAACTGTGTCGACACAATCAGAAGTAGGAAGAAAGGCCGAGCTAATAGAAAGAGGCTAGTTTAGCAAGAAAAGTGTTTCAGATCCCTGGAAAGTGACATTACCTTCCACTGAAAGCAAGATCATAAATTAAATAGTAGCTGAGAGGGTTAGGAAGGGCCTCATTAAGGATAAGGTGATTAAGTCAGATCTCAAATGGCAGCCAGGAAGGTGAAAGGAGGGAATCTAATTCCTCTTCCTCTTTCTTGTACAACTTTGTAGGCACCAAGAAGAGAGAAGTCTCCAGAAGTTCCGTTCTTTTGGCCTTGTCTCAAATTTTCAAAATGATATAGCAAAGATGAGACAACAAATCTCTGTAGTTAAAGGAGATGCAGAAGAAACTGCCGACCACTGGTAAAGATCCTGAGAACCAGCTAAGATGGTCCCTGAAAAGGGGTAGGGAGTTGTTATTATAAGATCACGATTTATTCCACTGTCCTTCAAGGCATAGAAAAACATCACCCCAAAACTGCCCATGATCCCCATAATAGGCTAAATCCAGAGCATAATCAGACAAGAACTCATCAGCTTCTGAACCATAGATAACCTAACTTGTTGTTTTCTCCATATTTACCTTATGTTTGATTCTGATGTATAAATAAGGAGAACCAACTTGCTGGTTGGGGGTGCCGGGGACAAAGCACCTCAACCTGAAACTTTCTGCAGATTCTGAGGGCTATAAGGTGATCACTACATTTCCCAAACAATTTAATTCCTCAAGGATATACTAGTCAAGGAACAGACACACCCAAGGAACACCAAGGGGTGAATACAACCACAAAAAGCAGCATACTTTTTGGTGTTCCCCGGTACAGTAGGGTGACCAAAGTTAACAATACTGTACTGTGTATGTCAAAATAATGAGAAGATCCTGAATGCTTACCACAAAGAAATGATAAATGCTTGATGGATATGCTAAATATCCCAGTTGGGTGAGTACACACCATATGCATGTATTAAAACGTCACACTTTACCCCTTAAATATGCACAATTACTATGTCAACTAAAAGTACAATAAAACTTTTAAGAAACAAAATACACATTGGGCTAGGGCTGAAGCTCAGTGATGGAGAACTTGTCTAGTAAGTACAAAGCCTTGAGTTTGATCCTGAGCACTACAGGGAAAAAGAAAAGAAAATGCAGGCCTACTGAAAGATTTAGAAACAATGAATTGAGTGACTGCTGGATGGTAGACACAACTACCCTAAATAAACTTCATGAAACATTTTATTCCTCCCCCTAAATCCTGAGAAGCACATATTAACCCCAATTCACAGATAAGAAAACTGAGACTTGGAGAAGTCCATTCACGTATCCAAGGTCGCCACACTGGTGAATGGTGAGTTCAGGATGGAAGGCCCTGTCCTGCCCCAGTCAATGAGCTCACTCAAAGTAAAGAACTGAAGTCTGGTGAACCGTGATATCACAAACCCCATCCCGGGCAGGGTGACTAAACCAAGATCTAAGAACAAGATGAGAAAATTTAAACATGTACCCGGAATCCCTCCCCTGATATTAATAATGTGCCACAGCCAGATCCCTGGGAGCTTATCAGAGTCGTGGAACCTTCCAGGGCTTCACACTCCCAGAGTACTACTCTCTCCCAAGCTGGCTTTCATGAGGCTCTCAAGAGGGACCCTCCTGAAGGCAGAAAAGGGTGAGTCTTTCACAAATCTTCTCCCCTCTCTTTTTACAGCACTGGGGGTCAAACCCAAGGACTTTGCATTGAGCTATGTGCCCAGTCCATTTTCTTTTCTTAATTTTGAGACAGGGGCTCACTAAGTCACCAGGTTGCCAACACTAGGCTCATACTTGCTGTCTTCCTGCCTCAACCTTCCCAAGTGCTCTCTCTTCTTTAGGAGGGAGGTAGAGAAGGGAAAATGAGAGTTATAAAGTAACTCACATAAAGGTATTACAGTGGGAAATTAATGCTGATCCTCCCACAGCTGGATTCAGCCCACATTCCTAGTGGCAGAATTTCTGGCATCGTTATGGGGAATGCAACTGCCCTCCATAGTAACATTAAAATTAAATCAAATGAACCACAGCATAGTAACAATGATGCTGAGTTGTAGCTCTTCACTCATCCTTTCAGATTATAGTTACTGAGCACCTACTACAAATTAGGCACAGTTCTAGCACCCAAGGCTGAATAACTCAGGGAAAGTTCCTGTTGTCATGGGGATTCCATTCTATACAAGGAGACATGAATATATATATATATATATATATATATATATATATATATCATTGTACTCTTTCATAAAACTGAAACACACAAGCCATGGACCAAGCTTATTCATTATCAGAGAGATGGAAAATACACACACACACACACACACACACACTTTTGTTGTCATTGTCGTCTTGAAGGTAGATGGAGCCCTCTGGCATCCTGGTAGGCCTCCGCTAGATGTGTCCATGTCCACCTTGGCCTGATGAACTCTCAGAAGAGAAGCTTCAGAATCCAAATACCCCCTCCTTTTGTCAACCTTTTCACATTGTCTGCTTGGTATAAAACCTATAAATGTGTCCCTTGAAAGCATGCCTTTCATTTATTTTCTGATAAAGTACAAGACATGTTCCAGCTTTTCCTAAAAAGAAATAAAGATTTGCCTGATCTGTGGGACTATTAATAATTTAAGATGGAGGAAAGGCCCCAGATAGAGGTTTGGGCTGCCCCAGAACCTCCCATGAGTGAGAGAAAGAGAACGTGGAGAAGAGGGTGCCCCTCCCCTCCTGGGACCTCCCTAACTGGCCCTCTGCTCTTCCATTGAAGGTACCTTGATTTGTTGTCCAAACTCCCTGAGGATCTGAAGAACTACCGCCCCGCCAAAAAGATCCTAATCAAACTCCAGAAGTTTGGGGAGAACCTTGACCTGAGTGTCCGGCCCCATGTTCTCCTGAAGGTGCTGCAGGATCTGAGGGTCTGGGAACTGTGCTCCCCAGATGTTGCTGTGGCTATTGAGGTAACCGCCATCTCCTCCCCCTCACCATGCCTTGAGCACTCTTATTCAATCATTTCTTAACATCTGGGTATGGTTTTGAGAATGGAGGCATCACAAGCAAAAGACATACAGCCCCTGCATCACGGTGCTCCTAATTTAATAGAAGAATCAACACATGACCTTGGTTGTTCAAGTCCAACCCTAAGGAAAGTTAGATTCTATACAAATGGTGCCCTTTGAAAGCTAAGAGGTTTTGGAAAACATGAAGAAATGGATAATCATAAGGAGTGCTCCAAATCCGACTGTGCAGGTATAGTCCAGGGGCCCGCAGCTTGCACCTCACCGGAGTGCTTGTGCGAAGTCTCAGGCACCAGACTGTATCTGCCAGTTCAGAATTGGCATTTTAATGGGATCCCGGGTGTGTTGCATACACAATAAAATTTGAGATGCTCTGATTTGAAGTAAATTAACAGAGACCTAGTTGCCAGGGCAACTGGGTTTTTTTTTTATGTTTGTTATTTTAATTTTTTGTTTTATTTGCAGTGATGGGGATCAAACACCAGGCCTTTGCACTGAGCTACATCCCCACCCTCTTTGATTTTTTTAAAGACAGAGTCTCACTAAGTTGTCAGATTGCCCGGATGGGGCTTGAACTTGTGATCCTCCTGCCTCAGCCTCCCAAAATGCCAGGATTACAAGCATGTACCCCCATTCCCAGCTGGAAAGTGACTTTTAAACTGAGACCAGAATGATGAGGAGATAGCACCATACAAAGGAGGGGAGAGAGCAGGTCAGGAAGAGCAGTTCATATGAACAAAGACCCCAAAGCAGGACAGGATTTGACTTGCTGGAGGAGCTCATTAGGCAGTCAGTCACTGGGTGTGGCTGGCAGGGTGTGCAAGGTGCCAAGAGGAATGGGGAGGTCAGTCTGTGCTGGCCTGTGAAAGTCAGGGTGAAGATTTAGGTCTCTATCTCCAAGGTGCTGAGGAGGCTTTCTGTAGCCATTACCATCACTACCAGAAGTTCCTGGAGCTCTACTCCCTTAGGGCAACAAAACCAGCAGCAGTAGGGACTCCACAGCAGGGATGAACAGGTGCTTACTCACTTCCTTAACTTTATCAGATGGCATATGTGCATTTTAATCAGCCCTTCAGTCTGCAAAGAAAGAAATGACTCAAATGGTGGATTTCTCCAGCTGCACGGACTTCGGAGATCTTGGCCATTTCGTATCAGACTGGCCCTTCCACAGGGTGAACTTGGATTGTGTGTGTAGGAGCAAGGCCAAAAACAGGGGCAGGGGGTGACCCTGTGGACAAATGTGGATGTCCAGAATTTACTCCCTATGCCCTGTGAGGCTCTTTCAGGAAAGACTCTGGCAGGCTAAGCCAAGAGGGTAGCTTCCACCTAGCACTGGCCAGTTGTGAGGTTCTACTTCTACCTGCCACCTTTAGGGGTGCAGGGAGAAGGCGGTCCTTGAATGGGTAAGAGGAAGGGGCTACAGAAGCTTCCTCTTTCTCTGAGGTGCATTCTCAGCCCTGAGTAATAGAACTTAGCACTCTCTTCTGCTCCAGAAAGATCATTACAGAACTTCTGATAAGCTGAAGTTGGGGTCTCTAAATCTAGAGTCTATAGGAAACAGTATGTTTTCTGTGTCTTAAACTCTTTCCTGGAAAGCAAGCCCAGAGCTGTCATCAATTCTCAAAGAGATATATGAACAAAGGGCTTTTTAAAAAGAGATTAAGGAGTAGAAAAGAAAAGAAATGCATTCAGCTGAATTCTCCTACCCTTCTCAAATAGCAATAAGGAGAGGCTGAAAATTACCAGGAAACTGGTCCTTTTTCCCAAACCGGCCAGCTCGGCCTGATGACAGCTGATCCTGAATCATCAGGATCAATCACAAATCTTCTAGGATTTTGAAGGGAGGTGGGTGAGGATGGAAGCTAGCTTTCAAACTAAATTCTGAGATTGCCACTGTGTTTAACCCACAGTTTGTGCGAGAACACATCATTCATATGCCTCGTGAGGATTACATCACCTGGCTGCAAAGCCAGATCAGTATGGCCGTCTGACCCCACAGTACCCTGACGTAGTCTGGGCCTGGTCAACCAGCTGTCCCAGTGGAGGAGGGCACGCCAACAGCACATTCTGTGTCCCACCTGTGTTCTTGCTTCCTGCCTGCTCTTCTGGATACTTGTTATGATACAGTAAGATCAACTGGAGACTGACTCCTGGAAACACTCTAGAGACAGACTCCCAAGTGGTCCTCCCCTCAACCCCCACCCTTCCCTCAGTCTCCAAGTCTCTGCTCATTGCTCCAGCCTGACTCTACCTACTTCTCCAGATTCCTTCACCCCATTCCTTTTCCACACATTGTGGATAATAAAATTGAGATGAATGTTTAATGTCTGGCTGGAAAAGAGTTGGAGCTATGGTATTCAGATTCTAATAATGGTAATACTTATCACTCATGGAGCTTCTATTATCCAGCTATCCCAGTCCTGGGTGCTTTGCCTATATAATGTTATTTAAATTTCACAATAATTTGGTTAAGTAGGTACCAATGATAGTCCCATTTCACACAATTGGAACTAGGATATGTTTCTCAACATTATAAAAATGGCTGTGGATGGATGGATGGGATGGGATGGGATGGATGAATGGCATTCTCTAACAAGGCAATAGTGTGCAAGAAAATCTTAGCCATAAGAATTCTTATGTATTTTCTAGTGGTTTTGGTTGCAAGAGAAAGCTTATCTTCCTGTCATCCCTGAGGAGGAAGAGGAAGAGGAGGAGGAGGAGGACGAAGAGGTGGAGGTGGAGGGCGTTTGTTGCCTTGTAACCTCTTTTCTCATCTTATCCTTGCACTCATCTACATTCTCAATCAGCTAGGAACTGTAGGGTTTTGTTTCTCTCAATGATAGCTGAGCTGAATGGACAATGGACAAGTGGACTGGGTTTCCATTACATCAAGATTATCAAAGCATCCGTGTAGGTTGGGTTTCAGTGTCTCTCCGTGAAAATCCAGAAGTGAGGAGAAGAGTTGAATCATAATTATTATTCAGTGTAAGCAACATCTCACACTCATACATCCACTTATTCATGTACTCATTCATTCAGTGAATATTTATCAAGAACCCAATATGCACCAAGTTCTAGGGGCTGAGAGTACAGCATTGCACAAGTCAGCCAAGATCCCTGCTCTCCTAGAGGTTACATGTGCACTAGTCAGCAAAATGTGATGGGGAGACAGAAGATTGTGAAACATCACATCTCTCAGTGTAGGTACCCTGGGTCTTACATGCTATCTTGACAAGCTACTGGTGTGCAAAGATGAGAGACATACAATACAGTCTCTAAGGAGATGGCAAAATTCAGAAGCCCTACACATCTCTTTATTAAGTAGGAATTTGAGTGAAAGGGACTGGAGAAGATGGGAAAAAAGCAAAAAGAGAAGGATGGGGATGGAGAGGAAGGATGAGAACAAGGAACAATGAGCAGGAGAAGGGAGGAGATGTCGAAGTAACAGGAGAGTAAGAAAATACCATGCGAGAAACCAACCAAGGAAGCATTCCCAGGGAGGGGCTGGCTGAAGGATCTCTAAGAACTAGAAAGACAAACCAACTGCTCCACTTCATTGCTTAGACCTTCAGCCATTTCTGCTACAGACCCAATTGTCCTCTGGGAGCAATGTCATAGGGAAATAAAGGATAAGGGGTGTATTCCACATGTGAGTCTGCTCCAGAGCAAAGAAAGGGCTGGGGGGACTCAGAGCCTAAGTACAATAAAAAGAGTTTAGTAGGACCCAGAAGTCAAAGCTAGAGAGACTACTATTACATAATCTCTGTTGATTTATAGAAATCTTAAATGAACAGCTTGATTTTTCAGTTGAGTAACCAACTGGACTATGTTTAAGATTAGAAGTACAGGACAGAGGGAGGCAGAAGCCAAATTTTTAGATGTATCAAAGGTCATGTTATGAAGTTTACTTCATCCTACTGGTGGTAGGGAGTCATAGCAGGATTTAGAACAGGAAAATAATGACATCTGCTTTCAGGGGAGGAAATGGCTTCCATGTGAAAGGCAGGAAGCAGAAAGGTAAGAGGACACTGCAGCCATGATTTGTGGGAAGCAATGTCAGGGAAGATAGAAAGAAAAAACAATTGAAAGGATGTTTAATCAACAGAATTTGGCATGATGGATTATAAGGTGGGAGGGGAACACAGTATCAGGAATCATGGGCAGAAGGTAATGTTCTTAATGTACCAGGAGGAGAGGCAGAAAAGAAAGCTCATAATGAGAAGGTGAGGAGTTATGTTTGAATTTACTGAATTGGAGAAGCCTGGGGATCCACAGAATGGAGAGATGTAGAACTCAGGCTAGAGGGTTGTGCTGGACATAGAAAAGTGACAGGTCGGGATGGTTAAGGTAAGGAGAACGAGGAGGGGCCAGAAGAGGAAAGGAGAAAGGGGTCTTTGATGATAGAACCACAAAATATATCAAGTAGCGTTCTCATAATGTGGCATTTACTGACGGGCTGCCTCACCCCAGCCCTGTGCCAAGCGTGTGACGTATACTCTCATCCCATCTTAACAACCTGCCCGGGCAGCAGTCTTGTCTTCTTCCTGTGCTGTTGATGATGAGAAGGAGGCTCCAACATGTGTTCTGCATGCTTTTTTAAAAAATGTAAACTAAATTTACATAACTGGTACATAAAACATAAAACTTTTACGTGTTCATGGGGATGCCATGTATACAGATATACATTGTGTCATGTTCAGATCATGGTAAACATATCAGTCTCCTTAAACATTATCTTTGTTTTTTGTTTTGTTTGTTGTAGTGCTGGTGATGGAACCCATGGCCTCACAAATCCTAGGCATCCATAGCTCACCATTTATCATTGCTTTATGGTGAAAATATTCAAAATCCTTGCTGTGAGCTTTTTGGAAGATACAGTACATTTTGTCGCCTCTTACTCATTGTACCCCACCTCTCCCTCCTCCCATGTCCTGATGACACCTGGTAAATACCCCTACACTCAGCACTACCCCGGCCCCCAGCTATAATACAGGAAGCCACGGGAGTTATTGAGCCTTTGCAATCGTGCCCAAGGAATGGTTCAATGGTGTGGCTCCTGGGCATTGTATTAACTCACATTTGCATTGTATTCCAGAGCTGTCAAAGTTTCATCTCCAAGTTTCATCTTATTTGACTTTCACAGCATCTTTCAGTTAGACATTCATACACTCTACATTTTGCAGCTAAGCAGATTGAGACATAAGATTGCTTTCCAGCAGTCACCAGCCGGTACGTGGCAGAGCCAAGTCTAGAATGAGGCTTGTCTGTCCAGGAAAGGAATGATGCCCAGATCACAAGATTTAGGCCACAGTCCTATGTGGCACTTTCTGAGCTTATTTCTCAGAGCTATCGCTCCATCTAGTGGTTATTATTAGCATTACTCTCCACCCCACCCTTCAGCAAAATACAGCCATCCTGACAAAAAGGAAGAAGCAGGTGTCAACCATAATAAGGAGACCTACTGTGCTTACTTAGATAAGGAATACTTACTCAAGGGAAGATCTTTTATTATTAAAGTAGATCGGGGACTAAAGGAAGCATCAGTGTCGCCAAGTATGTACTAGGCCCGTAGTTCCTGTCCCCTATTCTGACCAAGCCTGCTGAGTGGTTATAATGAGAGTTTGTAAAACTACACGTTCCCTAGAAAAACTTTTTCAGTAAAAGATCACATAGTAAATATTTGTAGCATATTCTTTTTATATCTGAAGTCCTTTAACGTGTAGAGACCATTCTTAGATTGGAAGTCATACACAAAACAGTCCACAGGCCTCTGGCCCCTCTCTCTGCTAGGAGGCAAATGTAAGGATGGAGAAGAATTTCCTAGTCTTCCCAAAAGGCAGACAGGGGGAGCTGATGAAAAATATGGTGAAAATTTAGAAAAAGAGATTTTTGTTTTGCACTATTCATAATAGTTCTTATCTCCTTATGGAAAGAGAATGTATATATGGTGCAAAATTTTGAGCAGTGCAAAAGGACATTAACTAAATAGTAAGTCTTCCCTCCCTCTCCAACTCTCAGAGCCCATTCTCATTTAGAGAAGCAGTTACACTGTGCCTAGTAGCTTGTGTATCTTTCTGGAGCTATTTTGTGCATGTACAAACAAAAGCATTTTTAATTAATTAAAAAGAATTATGTACCTGTATCTATTGTATACTTGGTGGCAGGCATTGTTCTAAGTGCTTTGCAGGTTAATTTTAGTTTATCTTCACAATAGAGGAACCTAGGGATGCAGAAAAGTTAAGCAATCTTCCAGAGGCTACAGAATTTGGGTTTGTGTCCTGTTTTCTTTTTAAAAGACACAGTGAGCCTAGTGGATAACTCCTGTGTTATTTCATTTTGTTAGTGGCATTTCACTTTTGATCTTTCTACTTTACATGAAGGAGGAAAGTGGCTCAAGTTTCATATCAGTGTGTTGAAAGCAGAAGCCAGATTCTCATCAACACCCTTAAGTGGCATTTATATTAATGGATCCCCGATCAAGGAAGCACTGAACCATAAGTTAGCAATCAATTGTAAAAATGGTATCCAAATCAAAGCTCAAGTTCATGTTCAAAACTCCCATATCACTTCCCTTTTAACCCAGTACTGCTCATCTCAACCCCTGAGACTAGCCTGCATAACTGAGAGTAATTGTCCTTCCCTATCTTGGGGCCCAGAGCTATCCAGGTAAAGCCAGATGTAGAAAACATGAGGTAAGAACTTAATAATAGTGTAATGTTTCTGAATGCCTTGTGCCAAGCACTACATCATTAATGCACTCACTGAGGGAGTCCTTACAATTACTCGGGGAGACCAGCATTATTGGCATATTCCCAGTTTGCAGATGGTAAAAATTGGAAGTCAAGAAAGGTGATATGGCTTGATCAAGTCATACACCTTCAAGATATAAATCCACAGTTCAAATCCCGATCATGACGATATTTTGAAAAACTGTTTTGCCTACATTACAGTATCTATTTATTTAGATCCTTTTGCCAGAGTGTTCAAATTGGTCCTCTTTAGGTGGGAGTCAGAGACAGAGCTTTAATAATAATAAATTTTAAAGCTATTGACATCTTTTGAAGGATATTTTTATTTATTAGCATCATGTGAGCTTCAAAACAATCCTCTGAGTTCTCACACAGTAACTTGAGACATAGACCTGACTCTCCACCTCTCTAGTTTTCTCTATCATACTAGTCTGGGAGACCAAACCTAGGAAGCATACTAGAGACCCTGTGGGAACAAAGTTCTTTTAGGTGTAGTCTCAAAATAGCTCCCCTTTATTTTTATCTATCTCTCAGATTATATTGACTCCATGAGAACAAAGACAATTTCTCCTTTATTAGTCAGTATATTCCTGGCCCCTATCATAGGACTTCAAGCATCAACTGAAGAGTTAGATGGATAATTATATGATTAGATATTGACCAGATGGATGGATGGATGGCTCTGAAAGAAACCAAGATGAGCCATCATCAGGGTTAGCCTCATCAGTGTTCCTCAGATTCTCATTCTGAGAAATAGATATGTCCATTAAACTGGTATATACCCATATGTGAGATTGTCCTTCCTGGCAAAGATGGAGGCTGATGGTGTGAGTTATGAGCTCACAGCTTAGTATCCCTAGGCAAATCCAGCACAAATATTTCCCCTAATGACATATCAGGTCATGAATGTAACCCCTGAGTATTCCTTCTACCTCAGACTCTTAAAAGTAAAAGACCTGCTTTCAGTGCTTAGGGAAAGCTTCCTATTACAAACCACAGAGACAGGCTTTATCTTCACTCGCCTTAAGCCAACAAACATCCTACCCTTACCTCATCCATTTCCCATGTTTTGGTAAAAAGTCTCCCCCACTTGCCCCATGGGGCTATATCCATTGCTGTTGGTTCCATCCAACAGCCATTTCTCATCCTTCCTTTGCTAGAAGTCCTGATTTTCATTCTGTGTCTACCCTTCCCCATGTGAATCAGGCTAGATCGTCATTCATTTTAATTCAGATTGGGAATTGCATTGTCTGTGCAAGGGTTGATTTATAAATGGTCTTGTGGGCCGGGGGTTTAGCTCAGTGGTTCCATCGCCTGTCTCACATGAGCAAGGTCCTGAGTTCAATTCTCGGTACCAAAAACAAAATGGTCCCACGGCCCAGGTTTATCAAGGACAGGCAAGAAGAAGAGGCTTCTGGAGAAAGGTTTATTTTTTCTTAAAGACAGATACAGGATAAACACAGTCCTTCTCCCATTGAAAGTCATCACATTGTCACAGACATCTTGCTGCTAATAGAAGGGGGCAGGTCCAAGAGAATCCCCTTGGTCAGACTTGTTGTCTATGGAAATTGAGTCTGAATTTCTCTGCCACTTGAAGCTGAAAACGCTCAGTTACAGAAATCCAGAATTGTGACATTCTTGCTCTTCTCCCCAATCTATGTCTGCTCTTTAAGTAGCCATTTGAATGACAGTACCCTTCTGCACAAATCTCAGAGAAAGCCTTTGACTCTTTCCTGCAAGATGTCATCATGCCAAATGGAATCCAGATGGATTATTCTTAGGGAGGCAGCCTGTCCTGCAAATGACAAAATTAACTCTGCCAAACCCTTTCCAAAGATGTGAAACTTTGAGGTCACCAGGGAGTTGGGGGTACAATAAGGGACATGAGGCAGTACAAGGCCCCAAAGTACCAAGAAACTAGAGATGAAGTGAACAAGAAAAACTGACAATTGGAGAAGATTTTCAACATTGATTTTAAGAAGGTATTTGGTGGAACAAGAGTGTGAAGGAAATGACACACCATTGATACTGTTCAGACAACAAATCCTGAAGGCAGAAAGTGGAGAAGAGAGCTAAAGGGCAGTGGCTTGAAATTAGGTAGATGGGCGGCGGGCAACTGCTGGATGTTCATAGAATGTTTGAGCCAGGTGAGATTTTGTCAACTACCTGAACTTGAGTATTCATTGAGCACCTACTGTGGGCCAGGCCATGTGAGAGATGTAAGAAGTAGAAAGATAAACCCTGTCTTCCAGGAACTGTAGATGGGTTCAATGCTGGTGCCCTTGTGCAGTGGTTAAGAGAGAAGGTATTGGTGTCACACTGAGAAAGCTCAAGTCCTAGCTGTTCTCTCACTAGCTGCATCACCTGAGTGGTATCTTCATTTCTATGTAGCTCACCTGTAAAATGTGGATACCATTAAACAATCCACAAAGAGGCCTGTGTAGAGCATCCAGTTCACAGTAAGAACTCAACCCACATTAGTTCTGACAACAATGGGACTAAAGACAGAAAAAATGATACAGAGGAAGCACACAGAAAGCCACCTACCCAGTCTGGCAAGTCAAGGAAGGCACATTAGTTAATGTATCTATGAGCAAGCAATAGAGTCTGATTCTGGCTAATTTATTCCTGAGTCTTTACATTACTGGCTCTGAGAACACAAAGATCAGATTGCAAAGGCTAAGTAAGTCATATTACCACAATCTAGCTGCAAGAAATGCTAAGAAGACAATTATCTGGCCTTTTCAACTTTTATACTAGGACAAATATTAACATCATAGATAGTGAGGCCATACTCTTACACATGTGTAACTACCAAATAATTTCTCTGGTGTGAGAAACTGAAAGTGTAAATGAGGACCAAAATACATAATAGATAATGTGAAGCAGGAAGAAAGGGTCCAAAGGGGAAGAAGACAGGGATGTGGTGGGGAGAGGGGAGGGAAAAGGAAAGAAGGGAAAGGAAAAAATATGAGAAAAGAAAAAAAATGGAAACAGTCTTTGTAAATAGGAAGGGGGAGGGGTTGAAGGGAGGCCAGGGGAATGGGGAAAAAATAAGAATCAAGATATATCATGTACAGGTACAAACTCCCAATGATGAGTGTCCTCACATTGTATATATAAAATATACCAATAAACTTAATTAATAAAAAAATCATAGTGTGAAAGATTCCCAAAGAAAGGGAAAGGATTTGGATGCCAGTCACAAAACACCAAAAGCATCCTATAGAGAAGGTTTCCTGGAAGGAGGAACATCTTAGCTGAGTTAAAAGCAATCTACTCACATTTTAGCAATAAAGAAACTGAGACATGGAGAGGTGGGCTTTTCTAATACCACAAGCTTTGAAAAAAGAGAGCGTAGTTCTGGGAAGAGGAAGCACTGAGGGTGTGGAAGAAAGAGAAGCCAGAGGAGGCCTTTGATGGGCTATGAGAACAAGAGGCTGAAAGTCTCAGCCAGAGTTAAGCCTAGAAGTGGTGGCAGAGCAGAGGAGAAAGTAGCAGTGGACAGTGGTTATCACCAGGTCTGGGGAGAAATTGGGATCCAGCAAAGAAGTGTTGTGAAATGAAGTCTTTATTTGGTGTTTATAACTAGTACCTGAGATAAACCCTGGGAGTTTCCAAGTGACAGAAATATCTTTGTCATCATCCATAGGGACCCTGGGACCACCCTGAGTGACCTTCAGTAAGACCCTAGATAATTTTATGTTGGGGTTTGATCATGTCAGAAGATTAACAATGTAACTAGAGGGTTGAGGCTTTGTACCACAGGATGTCTATTCTCCCTTTGTCCTCTGGGAAGAGGAGGAAGGCTAGGGGTCGAGTTCAATCACATGGTCAATGATTCAATCAAGCACATAACGAAGTCTTAATAAAATCAGAAAACCAAAGAAGAGCTCTGAACACCAAAGCTCAGGTGATCTTCCTTGTTTGGTGGTCATACCTCAACATGCTGGGAGATTGCCACCATAGATTCTTCATATTTGGGACCAGCCCAGACCTCCCCCTAGGAAACTCTTGATTTGGATGATCTTGATTTGCATCCTTCATAATAAAACTGTAATCATAGGTACTTTGCTAAACTCTGTGGGTTGATCTGGCAAATTTTGGGACCAGAGGATCTAATGGGAATCTCTGAATTATAGCCAGCTGGTTAGAAGTACAGGGATCCTGGGGATTGTTGAATCTGTGCTGTCTTGAGAGTATTCTTGTGTGGGACTGTACCCTTAGTCTGTGAAATCTGCTCTAACTCTGGATAGTCAGCATCACATTCACACTGCAAGTAGAAAACTGCTATTCTCCATACAAAGAGCCAAGTTCTCCTTCCAACTCTGTAGTTGAGCCTTAGACAAGAAAAGTCCTAATTCAAAGGTGGAAACCACACAGATTGTACCTATCCACCATTTAGGAAGCAATGAGCTTCCTCTTGATTCTCATTCATTGCGGATTGGGCGGTGTTTCAAACCCAGTGCGTGGTCATGTGACCAACACTCAGGGCAGCCGGAGCATTACCCTTCTCTTGTCATAGCAAATGGCTCAGGGATGGACATTCAAAATAATCCAGGGAGACACAAACAGAAACTTCTATTGGAACTGGAAGAGAGACCAGAGAGAGTCCTCTCTTGTTGACTACAAAAGAAAACAAAACAAGGATTTCTGGGAGCCCGACATAGAAACAAATCTGACAACAGAAAGGAAAGCTGAGAAACACGACAAGATGGAGGTCAGGTTTTGGTCACAACCTTTGAACTATTCAGCTATGGAAGCTAACAAATTTTCTTTTCTACTTAATCCAGATTCAATTTTATTTCCTTCACTTGTGATGAAAAGATGGTTAATTAATGCAACAGGAGAGAGAAAAAGGCAGAGGGGATTTATGTAAAAGCAGAGCCCAATTCTAGACATCCCTGAGGAAGGCCCCTTCCTCTTATAGGACAGGTAAGACAGTAGGGGAAAGAGTTTTCACCACATTTATCATGCAGGTAAAACTAAGAGAAAATTCTGAGTTAAATCCACAACATCAATCAAGAGCAAAGGAAAAAGACTAAGAACACAGGTATTTTATCACTCACTTTTGCAGCAGGTGTGAAAGTGCCAATTTGGATTTAAAAGAGCATGAAACCAGTGCAAGGAGGGGATTGTTATCGGAGCCAGCTCTCATGTATCTGCCACTGGAAAAAGGAGTGGATTTCCTAGCTCAGTGGCCTCCAAAGTGGGGAGGGGCTTGCAAGATGGTCCAAAAGAAAATACTAGAACTTATGTTCAGTGCTGTCTTAGTTAAAGAGTATTTTTAAGCTTTGATAATAGTGTAGTTGTGGATGGACTCTGGTGCCCGATTCAGTTTATGCTGAGAATGACACCTGTGTTTGATTATCAGTCAAGCCAGGAAACCTCATGGGATAGGAGAGTTCCACAATACGAAGGAGATAAGGAGCATTCTTCGCCTCTCACTCTCAGTCCTGCTTCCTATACATAAGTTTTACTTCTCCACCATGCCTTGGCTTTAAATATCCTCCCATATTCACTCCAGAGAAACCTGTGTGCCTATGAAATCAGCGTTGCTCTCTGTACTCCGGAACTGCAGTCAGATATTGGAGGACGTTTCTCTGTCCTTGCCTTCAACAGCTTTTGTTAATTATTTCTTCCTTTGTCTCATCCTTGCCACTCCAGCTTATCTCCCAGAAAAACTGAGGTTGCCAAGGGAAACTAAATACCATACTTGTTCAATGAAAGCTGAACATTAAACAGAATTATAGATATAGATCCAATTGAAATTGAGCCATAAAATAGCATCTTCCCTGTTCCTAAAAACCATTATTCAGGCTGTTTTTCAGAATGTAGACTCAGAACCTCAAATGTCTTGTCTTTCATCCTCAGTCCCCCTTGGTCAGGGATAAACTCGTAGGCTGGTTCCTATAGGAAAGCCCAAGGGCCAGTGCCGGAGCCTGGACAGTCAAGCTGGCAAGCCGAAAGACCATTGCTGGAAGCTACAGAATCTCTGCCAAGAACCAGAAGGCAAAGGCCAGAGCTCCTAACAAGAAAACAGCAGCCATCCTTGTTGAAGGTGAGGATCAGAGCTGCGCCAAAGAAAAGCAGCTGGAACAAAAATCTGCACCATCAAAGCTCTTCCAAGGGAAATCAGCATGAAATCCTTCCCTCCATTCTCCTTTTATAGTATCCCTACAACAAGCCTTCTGAAGTGGGTCTTCCATGCTCAGAACCATGCTGACTCATTCCCATGCTGGGCATTCCCACCCAAGTCAACAATCAACCAATTAACTGCCACAACTACCTTCCAGGGTGAGGGTATTTGAGCATGCCCCCTGACTCCTTGTCTGTTGGCTTACAATCAAGCTCTATCTTTTTGCAAAAGCCAGTGGCATCATATTGGCTTCTTTGCAGCAAGCCCTTGCTTGGTATCCCAACTCATAGTTTGGGAATTCTGTTGTTCTGTTTTGTTTTTCAGTGCTGGAGAAGAATCCCAGGCCCTCTTGCACATAAGCAGGCGCTCTACCACTCAGCTTGAATCCCAGCCCCATAGCTCCTAAAGGTCACACTTCTCATGGCTGCATCTACCAGAAAGTCAAGTGACCAAGTACCTGAGTTAAAGAGCAAGAAGTCAGGCTCTGAAATGTTTTTCAGTTCCTCCTACAAACTGGTTCTGATCACATTCTAATTCTCTCTCTCTCTCTCTCTCTCTCTC
>NW_004624747.1:13983020-14022868 GCF_000247695.1 Heterocephalus glaber | reverse complement strand
AGAGAGAGAGAGAGAGAGAGAGAGAGAGAGAGAGAGAGAGAAGGTCAAAGCTTCAGGAAATCAAAGAAGCAGACAATCTGCCTAAACCATTTTTACTTGGAGTGACACAGAGGCACGACCATCCAGCCTTACTAAAGCAGCAGCTAGGTCTCACTTAGAAGCAGTCCCAACTGACAAAAGAGGGAATAAAAATTTACAAAAACAATCAATTTGACACTCTTTATATCAAAATGTATAAGAGGATGCCATTATACATCCAGCAACCATGGGTATTTGAAATATGGTCTCATTTACAAACATTATGTTTATACTTTATTATTTCATGAACCATTGATTCCATAAAGCAAATCCACTTTCCTCCTCATTCCTTCTTTAATATTGTTTTAGATTTCCAAAAAACTGACCAATGAAGAGTAGCAGGAGAGTTGAGTGGTACTAGCCAGGAAGTGGACCAGAAGGTAACAGATGTAGTCCTCTTCTCTTCTGGAGTCTCAGTTTCCCCATCTGTAAAATAAGAGAGCTAGGTGATAAGAATTCCTTCCAAGTCTACGTTTCTCTTAAGACCAAGCAAGTAATAAAAGTAATGAAAGGGATTAGGTGCAGTATAATCTCCCCTACTTGACAGGCATTGAGTAAGAAAGGTACTAGAAGTAAGGAGATGAGTAAACCACAGTCCTTGTCCTAGTGAAGAACTTGGCTCGTGAGGGAAGCAAACACATAGACAATGCATTAGTGAACTTTCCATTATTGTGACAAAACACCTGGGATAATGAACTCAGATAGAAGAAATATTTATTTTTGCTTCATGGTTTTAAAGGTTCACTCCACAGCCAATTGGCCTTGAAGCAATTGTTGTTTGGGGGCCTGTGTTGATCCAGCACATCAGAGTAAGAAGTTCACAGTAGAACAAATCAGCTCCCTTATTGGCATGCAAGTGAAAAAGAGAAGAGGTGCTGGGCCCCACTACTTGCTTCAAAAGCATGAACCCAATACCCTGAAGGCCTCCGTTTAGGCCCCACTTCCTAAACTTTCACCACCTCCCAATAGCACTATGAGCAGGAGACCAAGCCTTTAACAATGGGCCTTTGGGGACAGTCCAGACCCAAACTATGAGAGACAGTTTCCTACAATATGACAGAACCTGTGCTCCAAGTACCATAGAAACCCATAAGAGGTTTGGATTAACTCCTCCTAGCTGAATCCTATGAATCCTGGAAACTTTTTCTTTGCTGTTTTTTTTGGGGGGAGGGGAGCAGATTTTTGCAGTACTGAAGATTGAACCTAGGAGCTCATGCATGCTAGGCAAGCACTGTACGCCTGAGCTGCATCTCCAGCCCTTTTTATTTTATTATAAGACGAGGTCTTGCTAAGTTGCCCAGGATAGCCTCAGACTTGTGACCCTTCTGCCTCAGCTTCCCAAGTAGCTGGGATGACAGCTATGCATCATTGTGCCCAACTCTGAAAGTTTTTAAAAGGAGAAGATATTCAAGTGACATCTTGGAAAACTTTTCTGAGTGGAGAAGGAAAAGAGAGGAGGAATGATGTTACAAGTAAAGGAAATTGCCCATGAAAAGGCACAGCAATTTGAAAACCATGATGCATTTGGGGGGAAAGAAAGAAGTTTCTTAAGGATGGAGGTCGCACACATGAAGGGATTATGGAAAGCAGTCTAGAAGGATGAGTTAAACCAAGTCACAAACGATCTTGCAGACCTGATCTTGAGAATAGCAAGAACCAATCACATATTTTTATCTCTCTTTTTTTGCTTAAATTCTTTTATTGGTACATTTTATGTATACAATACATTTATATTTATCATTGGTGCTTGTACCTGTACATGATGTATCTTGGTTCTTATTTTTCCCCCATGACCTGTGGCTAGAGAACTAGTGATATTTACATTTCAGAACACTCATTCTGTCTGAGGTGCGGAAAATGGATTAGAATTACACCATCCGATCTGGTAGCCTCATTAGTTGTGCGTGGCTCTTGCTCACTTGAAATATGGTTGGTCTAAATTGATGTGTGCTATGAGTATAAGGAACACGTGAGACCAAACCCTGAGTAGAAAAAAGGGAAGGCAGAATATCTCACTGTTATTTCATATTGATTACATGCTTAAAGGATAATGTTTGAGATAGTTAAATACAATATATATCAAAAATTACTTTTTTGGTTTCTTTTTACTTTTAATATATGGCCAGTAGAGAATTCTGAGTTACACATGTGGCTCACATTAAAATCCTACTGGACGGAACTGAGTGAGAGGAGCTGACTGGAGGAGACTTTGAAATGTTCAGGAGACATCGTGAGAGGATCAGGGTCTGAACTAGGCAGTGAAGTGATGGCAGAGTAAGAGAAGAGATGCAGCCTTTGTTGTCAGCTGCAGTGACAGAGAAGCTAAGAAGCAGACAGTCTGGTTCGCACTCTGGCTCTTACAATTACCAGCTGTACGACCTTGGGCAAGTCATTGGACCTGTCTGTTGTGCCTGAGTTTCTTCAGCTGCACCATGGATGATAGCAGCACCGGCTTCGTAGACTTGCTGTGAGGATTACATGAGTTTAATCACGGGTTCCCATACTGAATGCACATTTGAACCACCCGGGACGTTTTTAAAATAGCCAATACCCAGAGATTCTGGTTTCATCAGTGCAGGGTGTGGCCTGAGTGTCAAGATTTGTAGATGACCCAGGTGATTCTACTGTGATGCAAACCCTTGAGTTACTAAACGTAGAGTGCTCACAACAATGTCCGACATAGTGTAACCATGACATGTTTGCTGTTGCCATACTTTTAACGTCTTGAGTGATTCAAAATATACTTAAAATGCACAATCAAGGGCCTACTATGTGCTATTAAATCCTACCACAGGGATGGGACATCTTCCAAATTAACTCATGGAGCTCACGGTGAATTCACAGTGTCCTCCCCAGTGAGTACAGGTGGGCCAGCTGGAAATTGAGTTCAGATCTGACAGCTCATTGAGCAGTTCCAACTTTTTAAAGCATCAGTTGATCAAATAATCTAGTCTATTTCCCAAAACACTTAACTCCAACAACAAGGTTTTTAGTGTTTGGCAACGCACAAGCAGAATGCAATTAAGACTTGGAGCTGTACACTAAGTGTCTACCAGCCAGAGCCAAGTGAGCATAGAGTGAGGTGAGGTGCCATTTGGAATGTGGAGCAAGCCCACCTGTGTCTCTGGCCCCCGTGGTGGGGACACCCCAGTGAGAACTGACTAAAACTGGTGAGGGAACTTCAGAACTCAGACTGTCACCAACAAAGCAGGCAAGGCTGGGCCTAATGAGTACATAGAGCAGAAAGGTACTAATGTCATGATAAATGGCCTTTCTCTCCAGAATAGAGATGAAGAAGAACCCAACTCATTTCTTTTCTTATTCTCTAGACTTAGGTTTTCATGCACATTGTCTCCAGGTACTATGGACACAGATTCAAGTAGACA
The DNA here is from genome assembly GCF_000247695.1 of Heterocephalus glaber. The sequence goes on along the minus strand of NW_004624747.1, from coordinate 14,019,404 downwards.
TTGCAGCTGAGATATTGCTTCACTCTGAATTAGAATGGCTATTATCAAATCAATATTAACAAAGGCAGGCAAGAATGTGGAGAAAAAGGAGTCGTCAAACACTGGTGGAAGGAATGTAAAATTAGTACAGCTGTTATGGAAAACAGTATGGAAGTTCCTCAAAAAATTAAAAGTAGAATTACCCCATAACTCTCTGATCTTGTTACTAGCTGTATACTCAAAGGAAGTGAAATCTGTATGTCAAGGACACATCTGCACTTGTATATTTATTGCATTATTTATAATAGCCCAGATATGAAGTCAACTTATATCCATCGAAAGATTAATAACTTAAGAAAATGTGGTATATATAAATGGTGAAATATACTCAACTATAAAAAAGGATGGGTATGCCAACATGAATGAAAAACATGTTAAGTGAAACAAGTGATACACAGAAGGACAAATACATGATCTCAGTCATTGGTGAATTCTAAAAAAAAAAAAGCTGACCTTTAAGAAGTATGCGGTAGCATAGTGATTACTAAAAGCTGGGAAGAAAAAGGAGGAAAAATGGGGAAAGATTTGTCACTGGATACAAATTTACAGTTAGCTAAGAGGAATACGTTCTTTTGTTCTACTTCACAGTAGGGTGACTATAATTGATCATGTAATATGTATATTTCAAAATAACTAGAAGGAAGGATTTTGAATGTTCTCACATAAAGAAATAATAAATGTTTGAGGTGATGGATATGCTATAACACCCTGATTTGATTATTACAAATTGTGTGTATGTATTCAAACATCACATTGTGCTCTACAAATATGTGTAATTAATGCATATCAATTAAAACAAAATAAAATATAAAATATTTTAAAATATTAATCATTGTTAACATTTACTGGGCCTTTATTGTAAGTGCCTTATATGCATTGCATTTTCTAATATCCTTCATAACTTTATGAGGAAGGGGGCATTACCAACACTTTATAATAAGGAAATTGAAGCTCAGAGAAGTGCAGTCTTTTGGTGTCAGCAACAAGAGTCCCAATTCAAACTAACTTAGACTAGAGAGGAATTTGTTATCTCAAGGAAAACAATAAAAAGTTGAAACATCAAGCTACCAATAATCAAAGATGCATATGGATCTTTGATACAACTGACATCAGTGGCTCTTTCTCTCTATCCTCTTATTTGTCTCTGTGCATCAGCCACATCCTACTCTGCTGCATGGCAATTTCTTGCACAGATGACAGGGAAGCTTCTGGACTCCCCAGGCTCCTTGCTGTTCTGGTTTCAAAAATCCCAAGAAAAAGTTCTGATTGGCCCAATTTGAGTCAAGTTCTGCCTTGGACCAATCAGGAGTAACCAAGAGAGAAAGATCACTACAAGCATGGCAGCTCACTCAAATCATGTGGATTGGAGTCACAGAAAGGAAAAGCAAATGATTTCCTGAAAGACTCCTGACACATTGTGATCATTAATTGTGATTGACAATGGATTAAGAGAGGCCTCATAGTAAAGAATGCTTCTTTGTAGTCAGAGTAGGTTATGGGGCATGGCCTTCTGGACTATACCTGGTCCCTGGCCCCTGGCCCCTGCCTCTCTGGCACTGTTGCTCTGCTTTGCTTCCTTACCACCATGAAGTCCGTAGCTTTGCTTCACCACACCCTTCTCCCTTAATGTCCCTGCCTTAGAACCAGTGGCTCATGTACTGAAACCTCTAAAATCGTGAGCCAACTAAACCATTTCCTCCTTTAAGTTGTGAGCATCAGATATTTGGTCCCAGCAATGGGAAAGCTAATGACTATAGAAAACTGATGCCAGAGAATTAGTGCTATTGCTGTGACTACACCTGACCATCATATCAGAACCTTTGGAACTACTTTGGGGAGGAGTTTGGAATGATTTGGATGCTCAGGCTTGAGATGCACGCTATAAGCAGAGGCTGGCAGGCAATTCTGATCAGAGCTCAGAAGATTAGAATGCTGATAAAAATGTTGACAGTAAAAAACAGGCTCATGAAGTTTTAGTTGAGAATGAGGGCTCTTTTGGGAATTGGACCAGAAGCCATGCATGCTATACTCTGGCAAAAAAAAAAAAAAGTCTCTATTTTCCCCATATCCTGAGACTTTGCCATAGGCTGAGTTTAAGGGCCAATTAGTAGACTATTTGATCAGGGGGTGGAAGTTTAAAGTTAGCCTAATATTTAGGCTGTGGCATGGGTACTACTAGTGTTGAGTATTTGGTCCTAGCAACAGAAAAATTGACTAATACATCTATTTTCCCAAAAGAAAAGAAAAGCACCTTATCATACTCTGGTACTTGCATAAATGAAAAAGGACAGGGCTACTAAGTAGAGAGGAAAAGTATTCCTCTTGAAAGTTCCACCATTCTAAAATTCCTTTGAGGAGCTGAGGTTCAGACCACCCATGATATGTGGTCAGTTTAATATTAATTGCATTTTATGATATTGTGTCATTATGCTCCAAGCTGGCACATAGTAAGGGCTCAATAAATATCTGTTGAATGAGTAATGAAAAGATGAATAATGCAAGGTCCCTCTGCCAAAAAATTTGCAGCCTAGAAGATGACTAGAGTGAGAAAACAGCCCCCAAAGTATAGCTAACATACTCTAAAAGCTCAAACAAATGAAAGGTCACATTGGTTTGAGAACACAGTAAGTTAGGAAAGTCATCAAAGAAGAAGGTACCACTTGAGATGGGATTTGAAAATGAAATAGGATCGCAGTAGGCAGAGATATAAGAAAAATGTACACCAGAGCATGCAAACCATGTGACAAGTCAGAGAGGCAAGATGAACATGTCATCCAGTTGTTTCAATAGTAAAATATACGCAATATAAATTTTGCCATTTTAACCATTTTACATGTTCAATTCAATAGTATTAAGGATATTCACATTGGTGTACAACCAACAAACACCTCACCTGCTCCCAAACTTCTTCTGTCACTCCAAACAGAAACTACCCATTAAGCAATAACTTCACATTCCCAGGAACATAGTAACATCTAAGCTACTTTCTGTCTCCACAAATTTGCCTGATATATTTCATATTAGAATTTATAGCATTTACCCTTTTGTTTCTGCCTTATAATATGTAGCATGTTTTCAAGTTTTACCCATGTAATAGCATGTACCAGAAGAACTCCTCTCATTTGGCTGCATGATCTTCTATTATGTGCCTACACCACATTTTGTTTATCAACTCATATGTAGAATAGACACCTTTTCACCATTGTGATAATGCTGCAATGAACACTGGTGAACAGACGCTAATGTTAATGAGTGACTATTTTTAGTTCTTTTGTGTATGTACCTAGGAATAGAATTGCTGGATCACAAAAGTAATTCTATTTTTAGCTTTTTGAGGAACTTCCATATTGTTCTTCATGGTGGATGCATCATATTTTACATTTCCACAAGCAAAATACAAGGATTCCAATTTCTCTGCATTCTCAACAACATCTGCTATATTCTGTTATTGCCATTTTTGTTATTAATAGTCATTGTGATAGTGTAAAGTGATATCTTACAGAGTTTTATTTGCATTTCCCTAATGATGAAGATAGAGTGTTTTTCACATGCTTATTGAAGCCATCCAGTTTTACTGATGCAAAATCTAGCCATGATTAAGCTAAGTTGTTTAGACTTTATTGTGTAAGAAATAGGGAGCCAATGATAGTTTAGAAGCAGATGAGCAACATAACCAGAAATATAAAACCTTGGCAGAAGAGTGTAAAATGGAGTCAGAGAACTATTTCAATGGTCCAAGTGAGGAACAGTGCAAGCTTGATCCAGGGAGGTGGCATGGCAAGAGCTTCAAGAGATCAGAAGGAACCAATCACAACGGACTGCTTACATAAGGATGGTACAGCCCATGTGATGAATTGCTTTGCATCCATAAAAATAATGATGCAGATAAATAAATGATGAAACAATATATTAAGTTCTCAATATATTAAGTGAAGAATAAAAGGTTACAACATAGAACATACATCATGATCCCACTTCTAGACAAATGATACATAATTAGATCAAGATGGAAAGAGGACAGCTACACAGAGGAAAAAAGACCTTGAAACCCACATACCTGAAAATGTCCAAATGATCACCTCTTTCTAAAATAACCTCCCACCAAGTTACTTATATACTGTTTCATTTTCTTCACTGCCCATATCACTATCTGAAAATATCTAATTTACTTGTTCATCTTTCTTAAATTCTAGGAAGGAAGGACTCTGCCCTGCTCTCCCTCTATTCGCAGGACCCCAGCACCTGGCCATAGGAGATTCTCCATTGATGTTTTTAATGGAATTTCTCAGTGGTGGGGTACAACTTTTTTTCTTACCTATATTCTTAAATATGTACAATGAATGTATGACTTGTCATAAAAATAGCAAAGAAGTGAGACATAGCAGCCATTTTTTCATCACTGCCACCATCACCTTTTCCAATGTCAGTGGTATTTTGGTTATGGCTGTTGTCCCCAGAAGGACCTCAAGCCAGTGGCCAACACCAGTCATTGCTAGTACAACATCAAAGTGCTTTTCTCATCCTGTGAACCTACTCAATGCCTCTGCTGCCTCCTCCAACTTCCTGGGTATCCACTTCCTCCATCTATGCCCACTCAGTGCTGCAAAATGTTATTAATACCATCACACCTCCATAGACTCAACATTCCAGAATAACCTGCCACCAGAAGGGCATGCACAGGAAGAGGAGATCATCCATCAATATCCATGCTTGTCCTTGTCCTCACTCCCTACCTCCCTTGCCCCTAATCCTGGAGACTATGGAGATCATTTTAAGCACCAGGGCTAGCTAACTCGAGGAAGATACCAGGCTGTGGGCATGGAAAAGTAATAATGAAGCCAAGTAGTAGCCTACTCAGTGAATCCTCTGACAATTTTGGACATTAGCATCTGGCTCTTCTGTCTAGCATTTCTATACAGGAGACTAAATATCCCTTGGACAGCTCTATGGGGCAATTCTTAGTCTTGGGCCACTAAAAATAAAGTGCCAATTTTAGATCATTTAATATTCCATGGTAATGTGGTACATAATTTACTATACATGGTAAATGTATTTTATGCTATTGGTGTCTACATAAAGCACATATATTTATATACTACATATATGCTATAAAATTATACTGATTATTATATTTTACTGTAGACACATGTATGTATGTAGAGAATACACTTAAGCATTCATTTATTAACTTCTGCTGTGAAACTAGACCCTGATATTTTATACCATCTTGTAGGCTCAAAGTAGCAGATAAACAGATTTTAATGCCACTCACATTTTTTTTTACTGCTCCTCAAATAGTGGTTGTGTTCATTAGAGGGAGTTTGAGGGGAATGGGAAGGAAGACTCCTATTTGGTTTTGGGAGAATTGCTTTTAGAAGCCTTAAAATTAAGCAAAGGGGAGGAACATCTCTTTGACAAAGGTCTTCATGGAGGGAAGAAACACATCTCTGTAAAGAATACTTCTGTGTGACAGGAAGGAAGGGATTCTCCTCTCTGGAACAAAATGGAAGTTGAAGGCCTCAACCCTGACTGGGGGAGAAGTAGTCAAAGGTACCATCAACATGGAAAGCAAGATAATCCCACAACATGGTGACAGGAAATTATTATTATTTATATTTTAGGTTTAACCAGGCATAGCCAGTTTGGATATTATTCTTTTTCTTCACCTAGTATTTAGAAATGCAAGAGCCATTCTTAGTTCACAGGTCATACAATAACAGGTGGCAGGCTACATTTGGAGCATAGATTGTAAACTGGCTATGCCTGGTTAAATAATAATAATTTAAAATAGCATGATTTTGAGTAATTTCTAAGTGCTAGGTGCTATGCTAAGCATGCACCTATAGTAACATGACCGTTATAATTTGGCTTTCCAGTGAACTTTCGTGAGTGAGAAAGAAGGGAGGCATTGCAATTAATTTTCTAAGAACCAAGCATAACCATGGATGGGGTCATTCTCATGGTCATTACCTATTATATATGTATTTTGAAAGAAAGTGTTGAAACAGCTGCTCTAGCCACCTCCCCTCAAACTCATCAAATCCCAAGCTAGAAAGGATTGAGTCCACCTTTCCACTTGGCAGAAGAAGAACTGTGTTAGAGGGAGCTACAGAAAATGCACCTAAAACATAGCAGACATCCTGCCACCTCTCCTGAACCCATTCACCACCAATTCCTTCAGCCCACACTGACTATCCAAATTTGAACCACAAATTAGCAAAAGGAATCAGAGAAAACCAGGTGAACTTGGGTCATCAGAGCATCCTACCCAACCACACAGCAACGTATGGCTAAGAGCAACTCACTGTTGGGGGAAGAGGTAAATTTAACAAGCATCTGGCCAGGAAGCATGGCCCTGTTTATTGATGGAAATCATTTGCCAGAGTAAGAGCTCTTTGGGGACCTCTGAAGATGTTGGCAAGCCCCAGTCCCAAAAGCTGCTAAGAAAGGACCTGTGGGCTTCTGAAAATAAAGCAGCTAAAGGGTTAGCTCCCCCGAAGCCTATTAAAAGAGCAGCAGCATGAGGTGTTCTCCATCCAAGGAAGATGCATGGGTAAGCTACCACGTTCTCCTTTGAGAACCTCCTTCCTCTGGAAGGAAGTCATGCACTCCACCCCAGCCCTGTAACTTCTGTTTGGAGCAATATGCGTATCTGTGATCCATTCTTGGTGTGTGTTTTGTGCCCTCAAGACTCCAACCTCTATAATTTTGGCTGTACTGTACTAGCACGGTGCCAGGAATATGATAAAAACTCATTCACCACAATGAGGTGTCATTAAAGTTGTAGATGCAGAGAATAAAGAGAATTGAAAACAGGTAATATCTGAAGGTTTAATAGCTGTAGTTTTCTAAAACTGACTTAAAAAGAAGGTATGGATCTGTAGGTTAATAAGCCCAATAAACCCTAACCCTAAATAAATTAATTTCTTACTATATACATCATAAGATTACATATAACAAAACAAAGATTTTAAAGGCAGCCAGAAAGAAAAGATCATTTATAAGGAAATGACCAGTAAATAGACAGCACACATTCTACCAGTAACACTGAAATCCAGTTAAGACTGAAATAGTACTTATAAAATATGAAGCAAAAATAGCTGTAATACTGGTACGGTGTACTCAGAAAAACCATCTTTCAAGGATATGGTCTACATGAGGACATTTTCAAAAAAGCAAAAACTGAAATCATTTATTACCAACAGATCCCTCTTATATAACTTCTAACATATATTTCAAAAAGAAGAAAAATGATCCCATTAAGAAAATGTGAAGTATAAGGAGAATAGTAGAAAAGACATTGGCAAACAGGAAATAGAAACAAATGCTATCTTTAAAAGTCCATAATAAAAATAATACATTATTTGTTGGGTATAAAAATAGACTTAACATATTGGAAAGTAAAAATTATATTTTCAAGAGATGTGTTATATAACATGGTGAATATAGTTACATAATAACAATTTATTATATTCTTGGAAATTGCTACAATGGTAGATTTTCCACTATTTAAAAAAGCTATGTGCACATTGAGGTCATACTCTTAAGTGAAATAAATAGGACACACATGTGTAAATAGTGAATAGTTTCCCTGGTGTGAGAAACTGAAAGTGTAAATGAGGATCAAAATGTATAATAGATAATGTGAAATAGGAAGAAAAGGGGCAAAGGGAAAGGGAAAGGGGAAGTCGGAGGAGTAGGAGAAAGAAAAGGAGGGAAAGGAATAAATATGAGAAAAGGAAAAAACAGAAACAAAGTCTTTGTAAATAGGGAGAGGTGGAGGGGTTGAAGGGAGGGCAGGAGAATGGGGAAAAAAATAAGAACCAAGATATATCATGTAAAGGTACAAATTGCCAATGATGAATGTCATCATATTATATACCAAAAATGTACCAATAAACTTAATGAATAAAAAAAAGCTATGTAAAATAATGCATGTTAGGTAGTTCAATTTGGGCATTCAACAATGTATACATATTTCAAAACAACATGTGATATGTGATACATGATAAACATACACAATTTTGTCAATTAAAATAAAGTAAAAAGTTACATGTAAATCTGAGATAGCACAATCCATAATAACTAAATCTTGGAAGTGGCCTATATGTCCATCAATAGATGAATGGATAAAGGAAATGTATTCACACACAATAGTGTACTACTCTGTGAAAAAGAAAGGTAAACTTGAGTCATGTGTAGGAAATGGATGCACCTTGAGACCATAATTTAAATGAAATAAATTAGATGCACAGCTTAAATGTGGCATGGTTTCTCTTATATGAGGAATGCAAATTATAAATAAAAAGTAAAATAAAAGATATATATTAGGAAATAATATGACAAATCTTTTGCATATGGGAAGAGGACTAAGAGATGGGAAGGGATAAAGACAATGAATTGTTTCTTACAGGTACCAATTTCCCACAAGGAATGTGATCACGATGCATTACAAACATGTACTAATAAAAAATATTGTTGATCTGATAGGGGTGATCAAAGTTAAATCATTCTAAAAGGCCAGCATTGTTCAGGTGAAAGACATTATTAACTTTCAAACAGAGAGCTAAACATGAGTTGTAAAGATGCAAGTATAAAATAATCAAAATAGTATGTATGACCTCCAAATTCTAAGAGAAAAAAATGATGAAAAGAAAAGATTAATCTAATGGGTAACAAAAAATGGTTTAAAATCACAGAAAATATGAAACAAATAGAAAGATCAAAATGGAAATTAGAAATTAATCCAAATATGTCAGTAATTTTAAATTGTAAATGAACTAATCTATTAAGACGGAGATGTTTTTTAAAAGCACAAAAACAAAAAGAGGTAAAAATGTTGAAACAAAAGAAATAGTAACCAAAACAGAGCCAAAGATCTAGCAATATGTGACAAAACTGACTTTAAGGCAAAAGTATTATTTGAATTTGCTAGAAATAAAAAGGGACAATATATAATGATAAAATCTCCAATTCAGAAATCTGTAACAATTCCATAATTATTAATAGGTAATTAATAATGTTAAAATATATAAAACAAAAATCAAGAGAACACAAGAAGAAACTAACAAGTCTATCAGCAAAATGGAAGATTTCAAAACTTATCTTTGAGTAACTGAGTGTTTGCAAAACACAATTTCAAAGATTGATTTAATAGATGCACTATATAGAAGACAGTAGCTAACAATTAGGAAACATATTCTCACTTATACAGGAAGCATTTAGAAAAGTTGACCACATTCCAGGCAGTAAAGCATAGTCCAATAATTTTCAGAGAATCAATATTATATAGACTATGATCTCTGATCACAATGCAATTAAGTCAATAACAAAAAGAAAAATGTTTTTATGTTTAAGAGCTTCCTTCTGTATAATTCATGAGCCAAAAGAAAATCATAATGGAAATTTCAAAATACTTGCAATTGTAAATAACAAAAATGCTATAAGCTAAAGTTTATAGGATGCAGCTAATAAAGAGCTTAAACAAAACGTATACCCTAAAATTTTATATTAAAAAGAATGACTAAAATTCATGAAGCTTAAGAAGTTATAAATATAACAAAGTAAACTCAAAAAAGCAAGAGTAAAAAGAACAGCAAGTAATGGAGGAAAAAACAAAATTATAGAAGACAATCAAAGCAATTCACACATAGGTTCTTTGAGAAAAACTAATTATATACGTTGTCCTCTAGTGAAATTGATCTAGTTAAAAAAAAAATGTAAAGCACAAATTGAGAATATGCCTAAAAATATTTTCAGGAGAGCTCTGTTAAGATAATGGAATAATATGAAAAATGTAATGTCAATAAATTTATTTTAGCTACATGGAAAATTAGGTATTTTACCAAAAACTGTCTCAAAAAGAAATATAAAACATGAATAAGTCTAAAACAATTAAAGAAAATTAGTCATTCATTTATAATATTTTCTTTTTATTTTATTGTATTAGTATATGTTTGCAGTACATAATGCTTACATTAGTCGTGGGGGGTTGATACAGTTAAGTCACACATCTTAATTCATTTTTTTATCCCCTTCCTATCCCCTCTTTACTCCTCCCTCCACCTCTTGGTCCCATTCCCTTAAACAAAAGATCTATTTCCCTGTTTCTTATTATCTTTTATTTTGTTCTATAATTTATTTACATTTGGAGTTTTTCTTATAAGAGCAATCATGTGATATTAAGCTGTGTGTCTGATTTATTTCACTTAACATTATGGTCTTAAGGTGCATCCATTTTCCTAAAAATGACTCAAATTTATCCTGCTTTATGCCAGAGTAGTATTCAATTGTGTATAAATACCATATGTTCTTGATCCATTCATCTATTGATGGACATATAAGCCACTTCCAAGACTCAGCTATTATGAATTGAGCTGCTATAAATATGGATATGCATGTATCACAGTAATAGGATCTCTTAAATTCTTTTGAGAAGAAACCTAGTGGGAGAGTAGCTGGGTCAAATGGAATTTCTAGTTTTAATTTTCTGAGTAATCTCCATACTGATTTCCATAGTGGTTGTACTAATTTTTATTCTTATGAAAAATGTAGAAGAGTTCCCTTTTCCCCACAGCCTCATCAACATTTATTTTTATTTGATTTTTTAATATAGCCATTCTTTCTGGAGCAAGATGAACTCTCAGTGTTGTTTTAATTTGCATTTCTCTAATGGCCAGTGATGTTAAATGTTTTTTCATGTATTATTGACCATTGTACTTCTTCTGAGAACAGTCTATTCATTTCAGTTGCCCATTTTTGGATTGGGCTTATTTGGGAGGGGCCTAATTTTTTGAGTTCTTTATATATTCTAGATTATTAGTCATCTGTCTGAGGAATAGCAGGCAAAAAAAATTTTCTGTACTGTAGGCTGTTTCTTCATTCTCTTGGTTGTTTGTTTTGCTGTACAGAAGCTATTTAACTTGATATGATCCCATTTGTTGATCCTTGCTGTTATTTCTTGTGTAATTGGGGTTCTGTTCAGAAACTCCTTACCTACACCTATCTCTTCAAGAGTTTTACCTATTTTATTTTCCAACAGATTAAATATTTCTGTTTTAACATTTATAGCTTTGATCCATTTTTATTTTAGTTTATTACATGATGAGATATATGGGTCTAGATTCAATTTTCTGCATGTGGATATGCGATTTTGACAGCACCATTTATTAAAGAGGCTGTCTTTCCTCCAGCATATGTTTTGGCCCCTTTGTCAAAGATGCCCTAGGGTTGTTTCTGCATCTTCTATTCTGTTCCATTGATCCACATGTCTGGTTTTGTGCCAGTACCATGCTGTTTTTATCACTACAGCTCTGTCATATAACTTGAAGTCCAAGATTATGATACCTCCTGCTTTGGTTTTGTTGCCCAGGATTGCTTTTGCTATTCTGGGTCTCTTCTGGTTCCATATGAATCTTAGGGGTTTTTTTTCTAGTTTTATAAGGAATGCTGTTGGTATTTTTTATTAGAACTGCATTAAATCTATACATCAGTTTTGGAAGTATGACCAGTTTGACTATATTGGTTCTGCCAAACCAGGAACAGGAGTATCTTTCCATTTTCTGATGTTTTCTTTCTTTTTTCAGAATACTGTAATTTTCATTCTAAGAGTTCTTTTACTTCCTTGGTTAGGTTAATTCCTAAGTGTTTAATTTTTCTTGATGTTATTGTGAATGGTATTGTTTTCCTTATTTCTTTCTCAGTGAGTTTATTATTGGTATACAAAAATGCTATTAATTTTTGTATGTTGCTTTTGAATCCTGCTACGTTACTGAATGTGGTTATTAATTCTAGGAAACTTTTGGTTGAATTTTTTGGGTTTTCTGTGTAGAGGATTATGTCATCTGCAAATAATGATAGTTTCACTTCTTCCTTTCCTATACATATCTCTTTTATTTCCTTCTCTGTCCTGATTGTCTGGCTAATGTTTTGAGTACTATACAGGAGTGGTGATAGTGGACATCCTTGCTTATTTAGCAAGAAAGCTTTCAACTTTTCCCCATTTAATATGATTTTGGCAGTAAGTTTGTTATAAATGGCTTGTATCCAATTGAGATAAAGTCCTTCAATACCTATTTTTTCAGGTTTTTAATCATAAATGACGTCGGATTTTGTCAGAGGGGTTTTCTGCATCTATTGAGATGATCATGTAATTTTTGTCACTGCTTCTGTTTATGTGATGTATTACATTTATTAATTTGTGTATGTTGAACGATCCTTACATACCTGGGATGAAGCCTACTTGGTCATGATGTATGATCTTTTTGATGATTTGCTGCATTCTGTTCACCAGGATCTTGATGAGGATATTTGTATCTATGTTCACTAAAGAGATTGGCCTGTAATTTTGTTTTCTGGTTAGTTCCTTGTCTGGTTTTGGAATCGCGGTAATACTAGCTTCCAGGAAAGACTTTGAGAGTAGTCCTTTCCTTTTCATTTTATTAAAAGAGTTTGGGAGTATTTGTGTTAGATCTTCCCTGAAGTTCTTGTAGAATTCAGCAGTGAAGCCATCTGAACCGAGTTTTCTTTGTTGGTAGGTTTTTTATTATTATTATTACTGCCTCAGTTTCATTACTTGTTATTGGATTATTCAGGGTTTTTAAATATTCTTGGTTCAGTTTTGGTAATTCATATGTATCTAGGAATTTACCCATTTCTTCTGAATTCTCCAATTTATTGGCATACAGCTTTGCAAAGTAGTTGCTAATAATCTGTTTTTATTTTGTCAGTAACTGTTGTAATTTCAACTCCATTTATTCGGGTCTTTTCTTTCCTTTTTTTTTTTTTTTTTTTTTTTTTTTTTTTGGTTAGATTGGCTAAGGATTTGTCCTTTTTGTTTATTCTTTTTGAAGAATCCGCTCTTCAATTCATTGATTCTTTGTATATTTTGGCCTCAGTTCTGTACTAGCTTTGGATTGGAGATTGTTCTTATTTTTCTAGGAACTTGAGGTACATTGTTATGTTATTTATTTGACGTTGCTGTGTTTTCCTGATGTGGGCATTCACAAATATAAACTTCCCTTAGGACTACTTTCATTGTGTCACATAGGTTCTGGTATGTTGTGCTGCCATTATTATTTGATTCTAGGAACTATTTCCTTCCTGGATTTTACAATATTTTCTCAACAACAAAAAAAAAAAGACATAGATAGAATTATAGGCAGCTTATATCAGACTTCCAAGAAACAGACACTAAAATTTTATACAAACTCTTCCAAAGAACGGAAGAGAAGAAATGTACACCAGATATTTTTAAAGTTAAAATAACCCTTATACCAAACCAGAAAAAAAGGGTCATTACAGCATGATCATGCAAATAAACATATCGAATACAAAAAATCAGATACAAAATCCTAAATATTGGAAGGCAAATCTATATGCCTATGAAATATAGGAACATATATGTAATCCTACATTGCCAAGTTAGTTTTATACCAAGAATGTACAGTTATATTAACCATCAAAATTATTTAATATAAAATTCTGCATAATCCAATTAAAGGAAAAAACTATAGGATCATGTCAGTAGATGCAAAAAAAGCATTTTATAGAATCCAACACCTTAGGTTAAAGTTACAAGAATTTGGCAAAAATTAGCAAAAGATTCTGGGAAAATTTGGATATTTGGAATTTAAAATAAGGAATATCATACATTTTTAATATTTTAAAACTCATTGTATCAGAAAATTTGTAACTGCTATATATGTAATATATACATATGTATGTACCAAACTTATAATGGTTCAACTTATGATTTTTCAACTTTATAATACATTATTAGAGTACTAAATTTACTTTCAACATATATTTTCAGCCTGCTATGGGCATATCAAGCCATCGCACTATAATAAGTCAAGGAGCACTGTATGTAACGATAGAGAAAACATTTAAAAACTATACAGAAGAGATACATTTAAAAGCACTAAAAATAGATCAGGATGAAACCTTTAAAAAGTAATAAAGTAACCTACTGGGAGGTAAGAAAAAAGAAACACAGAAAACACACATAATGAAATGGCAGACTTAGCTGTAGCACAGCAATAATTACCTTAATGTAAATGCCCTCAGTATATTAGTTAAAAGGGGGAGATTAGCATATGAGCAAAGTGGATAACAAAGCAAGATTCAGCTGTATGCTGCCTTCAATAAACTCACTTCAAACTCAATGGCATAGATCGTTTCAAAAAAAAAATTCATACCCTGCAAACATTAATTTTTAAAAATCAGAAATCACTATATTCATACTAGATAAACACTTCAGAGCAAAGAAAATTACTAGAGACATCATATAATAATAAAAGAATCAATTCAACAGGTAGGCATAACAATATCAAATGTGATGTGCCAAACAGCAGATATTCAAAATACATCATCAAGGATATAGAAGATCTGAATAACAATAGGATCTAATTCACATATATAGACATTCTAGCCAACAACAGTAGGATGTACTTTTTTTCTGGTGTCCATGGAACATTTACCAATATAGATCATAATCTTGACCCATAAAACAAACCTCAACAAATTTTTAAAAATTGAAATCCTAAAAACTGTAAATAATATGAAAGAAAGAGATAAACTGAGAAACTATCAAAGATATCCAAATTGAAAGAGACTACAAAAACCAATGCATGTTCCTTGATGGGGTTATGGACATGTATTGGGAGAGAGCGAAATTTGAACTGAAGCTGTAGATTAAAAGCCAGTATTGCATCAAGGTTTTATTTCCTTACTTAAAGAGTTATAATGATTATATGTAAGAGAATGCTCTTGTTTAGGGAAAATGTATGCTGAAGCACCTAGAGGTGATGAAGCAACACATACAGTTTATGGTTAAATGGTTCAAAAATAGTAATGATAATTGGATCACACACACAACACAGACATTCTGTGTATAAAAAGAAAGAAAGATTGAATCAATGTGGTGAAATTATAAAAATTGGGACTCTAACTAAGGGAGATATAAATGTTGTCTTCACTAGTCCTCAAAGTTTTCTCTAAGATTGGAACTATTTTAAAATAAGTTATTAGAAAAAAGTGAAGAATTTTTATATATTTTTTTTTTTTTTGGTACCGGGGATCGAACTCAGATCCTTCTGCTTGAAAGGCAGGCAGCGGAACCACTGAGCTAAATCCCCGGCCCCTTTTTTTATAATTTTTTTTTGAAGAATTTTTTAAAACGCAAACATTCAGGCAAGCAAAAGCTGAAAGATCCATTTCAGGAGACCCACATACACCGAAAGGAATTGAAGAAGATTCTTTGGGCAGAGACTATCATAAAGTTATAAAAAGACAGTGTGGAACTTTCACAAACAGAGACAAATATACCAACAAATGAAATAGACCCACTTGTACTTGAACACTTGGTTGATGACATTTTAATAATAATGCTAGATTAATAGGATTTCCACAAGGAGGGAAAAGAGTCTCTACCTCCATCTCAGCCCACAAGCTAAAAATAAAACCTGTTTTCACAGAGGGCTCCATGAGACTGGGGAGAGAGAAATATCCTCCTCATTTCACTGAGCAGAGGATACATCCCTGTAGCCCTTCAACCATTGGTAGGATTGAGAAATCACATCTTTGGCATGAAAATCAGAGTTTTCAAGTATCCTCACATGGCTCCAAGAAGCAAGCATCAACAGCATGGTCCCAGAGCTAAAAGGTACAAACACAGGAAAGCACACAAGGACTGTGGCTGACAATTTGTCACCAAGAATATGTGAGGATACACCTCACAGGAATGGAGTCTCCCTTACACAAGGCTGGGGGTTTGGGTGAGCAGATGAACGAGAGGTCCAACTGGCAGATGTGACCCAAGTGAACTCAAAGAACCACTAACTTAGGAGCTCCTCACTGGTATGAATTGGGTCTTACCTACCTCTATACCCTCAAAGACTGGCCTCAGGTAGGTACATTAGTTAGTACATTAGAGCTGCCATAACAAACCACCACAGACTGAGTGGCTTCTGTTTCTTAAACAACAGAAATCCATTTTCTCATGATGCCAGAGGATAGAAGTCTCAGATTAAAGTGTCAACAGGGTTGGCTTATTCTGAAGCCTCTCCCTTGGCTGCTGGATGGCCATCTTCTCTCTGTGTCTTTTTTATATGATCTTCCCTCTGTATGTCTGTGTCCTAATGTCCTCTTATTACAAAGAGATTAATCATACTGGATTAGAGTCTATCCTACTGACCTCATTGTAATTTGATTACCTCTTTAAAGGCCCTATCACCAAATATAGTCACATTCTAGGGTACAAGGGTTAGGATTCTAATATATGGATTTGGGGAGTCATAAATCAGCCCATAACAGAAGGTGATTGATGACTCTATGCTGAGTACGTGAATAAATGAGTAAATGGCTGAAGCTTTCAATACAACACGTCTTTTGTAGAGGAAGATTTCAAGCCCATATGCCTGAGTTGAGGGTATGGAGCATTCATGATTGTCCTGAGCTCATCCCTTCCAGCCAGCAATCAAAGTCTAGAGTGCAGCTATCCCCACAAGCATGCCAGAGAGCCAAGCTAAATGCTAATACAATCTATTTCTCATTGCTAGTTCCTCCAGTATCTTCCATTTTCCAGTACTAAACATTGAGGTCAATTCTCCAAAAGGGCTCCCTGAGTCAAATTCAGCCACCTTTGAAAATTAATTCTTACCAATCCACAAAGGCTAAACAAAGCATTTAAGCCCACACAGCTCCTGCTCTAGAGAAGACGTTTATTACCAGGATATGTGATAGCACAAGTGTCTGGCTGGCCCAAGTTCTATGGTCATTTATTGTCTTCTAGGCCAATACATTATGGCCAGAGACCAATTTTCCAATACATGGCTCCCTTGCCTTCAAATATATCCTTGCCCATATTTTGGCAACTGAAGGTATGATGGTAAAAAGGTCGGATACCATAATACTAAACCTGGCCTTCTAAATATATCAACATCTTTGTTATGGCTTATATCCAGATGTCCCCACAAAGCCTAATGTGCTCATAAGTGGGGCTTTTCAGAGCTAGCTAGATGTGGGATATGTGATACTGGGACTAAGGATGTGTGGTACTAAATTAGTTCACTGATTGGAATTAGCCTAGTTCTGGGCGTGGATAGTGGAAAGGCTAATGGTGTAGATGACACCATCCAAAATGCTTGGATGAGATAAAAAGGAAAGCAAGGCCTGCTTTCCTGTTGCTTCCACTGCTTCTGCTTGCTGCCTTTCTGCCTGCCACACCATGAACTGTTTCACCCCTGCCATTCCACCCTGCCTTGGAACCAGCTGACTGTGAATTGAAACCTCTACAAAATGTGAGCTGAAATAAATCTTTCCTCCTTTAACTTTGGGTGTTGGGTATTTTATCTCAGCAGCAAGTAACTAAGACAACCTTTAAAAATGAATGCTTTGGGCCAGGGATTTACCTCAGTGGTTCCGGCACCTGCCACACAAGTGCAAGGTCCCAAGTTCAATCCCTGGTACCAAAAAAAAAAAAATTAATGCTTTGAGGGCCGGGGATTTAGCTCAGTTGTTCTACCACCTGTTTCACAAGCACAAGATCCCGAGTTCAATCCCCAGTACCAAAAAGAAAAGAAAAAAAAGAATGCTTTGAAGTTAATCTCAATCAGTGGTTCCCTCAAGTCCTGATTGCCTACCTTTAGACATAGTGGTTTCTTTTAAAATAAATGGCTTTGACATCTATATGTCACTATCTTCATTCATTCATTTAGTCAATATTTAGTGAGCATTTACTACATTCAGGCAATGAGCTAAGACCTAGGATAAAAAATAAGTGAAAGTTTCTACTTGTCTTAATCTTATAGACTATACTCATGGGGAAAAAGACCCTAGGTAGATGATGATACTGGTGATGGTGGTGGTGGTGGTGGTGGTGGTGGTGGTGGTGGTGATCGAAAAAGATTATTTCAAATAGTGTTAAGTGCTGAAAGGGGAAGATGATATAATAGTGACACAATGGGTACATTAGCTCATAAGTTAAGAGGTGGCTTATCTGAGGAGGCAATACATGAGCTGAGGCCTGATTGTCAAGAAGGAGCCAACTTTGTGAAGATCTGATGGAGGAAACAGCATATGCAAAGACTTTAAAGTGGGGGACAAAAATATTTAGAGCAACAGAATAAAAGGCTATCATGGCTCCCCGTATCAAAAGTTCAGTAAGTACCCAGTATAATGTTTTGTGTCTTGTGGTTTAAGCTGAATTCTCCTAAGTGGAAACTGGAAAAAGACATTCATCTTTATAAACAAATAACATCTCCTTTACCCTCTCGTGAGTTTAGATTTTGACCACAGCTACTCTTAAGCTTCTGTCTTCTAACTTACAGCATCTTGATGGTTTTGGCTTTTTTCATGCCACTTCAGGTCCCCTTGATAAACATAACTTTGTCCTTTTTGAGTACCCATTACTTAACACTTACTGAGCACTTAACGTATGTGCCAGTCACCCTGCTAAGCATTTTACATGCATTATTTCCTTTAATCCTCACAAGGATTTCCTTTAAGCCCACTATGGTTGGCACTTTTAACCCCATTTTACAGGAAAAAAAATCAAGGCTCTTAGAGAATGGATGATTTGTCCAAGCACATCCAAATAAGAAATGAAGGAACTGGAATTTATCTCATCCAGGTGTGTGCCTTGACATTTTTTGCCTGCACTGTATTTTGGCTACCATTACCTTCATGAAATGTACATGGCTCATGACCTAAATGAGTTCCTAAAATTATGGAGAATGTCAGAGAGTCCTCAAGCCCTTCTAAAGTATCTTATTGTTCTGCTAATTTATTTTTCTCCAAAAACCATTTGGGACCATTGGAACCCAGTTTGGCTCCATCTGAGTCTCCAGGAAGGATTTTAATAAATAAAGAATGCCAGGATTTAAACCCAAGGCTAAAACTATATCTGCCTCTTTTGGGAACTCCCCCAGGTGATTCTGGTGGGCAGCCAGCTTGTGCAACCCAGCCTCCCAAACATACACAACCTGTGCAGGAAAACTTTCAGTGAGGAGAAATAATCACACTCCACCTTTAATCCTAATAGCTGGAAACTTCTTTCTTTGTTTTCTGAACTCTGCTTTTTCCAAACTTCGGCTGCCTGGTGAAACAGAAGCCATCCAGTGCCATAGGGTTGGAAATTCTTATAGCTGATAAACAGCTCCACATCCCTCCTGGAACCATGAGTTCTTCTTTTGGTTGTTGTAAGAAAAACAAACAGAGTACTTGAGAGTGCAAATCATAAAACAGAAGGAAAGCAGACGTTGTTCCTCATTATATCCACTTTGCAGAAAGATCAAAGGGATGGAGAGAATAGAGCGTGTGGAAGAGGAATAGGGGAGAAAGCAGTTGATGGGGATGGAAAGAGAAAAAAGAAAGAAAATGTGTGCTCCACTTACTGTGGTTCTAACTGAAAACTCCACTTGTGATATTACTCAAAAAAAGTACAGTGAGATTCTTCCCTTAGCAAGAGCATGTTGTACCTTCATTGGTTAAAAAAGATCCAAGAAAAATTTTAATCCTTAGTGCACAAAAATTCCCTAGGAGCCCAAGAAGACCTTTCTCGCTGGGTTGTGATAGAAAGCCCCACTCCTTCATGTACAATTGAAAACATTTAGGATGGCATTATAATCCTTCCTGTCTCTACACAGAACTGCCTCCATCCCTCGCTAATGTGCAGCTCTCTCAGGAAGCTCTCTTAAGCAATTAAAAATGGTTAATTCCACATCTGAACTCATCCTAGCCTCTTTATTCAGGAATTACTCACTTTAAGTACGCAAATTCGGCAAAGTTTCCTCAAACCGCACATGCTAAATGTGTAGGTGAGGCTCATTATTTTTTTTTCCAAATTAACACGAATAATGAAGTGATTATTTCTGATAACCATTTCCTTTTAATGTATTCGGTTGGTTTCTAATTTGCCAAGGGTAAGAAGGAAAGCAATATTATGTGTGGCCCATATCCCTGGGGAACAATTTGCCTCTGAGAGTCTAATGCTAGAATACCATCTTCCACATATGAGGCCTAATTCAATTCATAGCAATATTGTATTCATGTGTTTTTTTGCACTACAACTGTGATGTAAAGGGTCTCGAAAAATGGGGAGGGAAACAATTACCTTATTGGGCTGTTTGGGTTACAGCTCTGTTATTCAATAGCTGGTCCATAGGCGGCAGCACCTGAGGACTTGTATAAATGCAAAACCCTGTCTTAGTGCAGTAATATTCCCTGGGAGTGAAATCATATTTGAACAAGTCTGGAGATGTGTTTTGTTGTCAAAACCGAGGGTGAGGGTACTCTTTGCAGGTAGTAAGCAGAGAACAGGAATGGATCTGAACATCCTACAAAGCACAGGATGGCTCTCTATAACCGAGAACTTTCCTGCCCAAAAATGTCAACAATGAAACAAAGAAATGGTGATCTAGAGATAAGTGGGCTGGGAACAGTGAGGTGGGAGTAGGAAAAGTAAAAAAAGAAATTGTTTTAAGCTGGTAAATAATAGAGATAGAGAAGGAAGAAAGAAAAAGAAAACATCAGCAGGAGAGTCATGTCACTTGGTCTGAGATTATAGGACTCTGTCCTCAGGGAAGTCACCTACCATCTCTTAATTTCATTTCACACCCCTATAAAACGAAGGGTGTGTAGTCCATTTCCATCTTCCAAATGCCCTGCTCAATCCTACTCACGCATTGCCCTGAAGCCTCTAGAATCCATTACTCTAGGTTGCAGTTCCCCATATCAACTTGCAGTCTTTTAGACTCTTAAAGTGATTCGGAGTCCAGACCCTTTGGAAATAATTCTGCTTCATGAGACTTTTCCTCCATCTTCCCAGAGCCAGTTACAGAAAACCTGTTTTTCATGCTTCATTTTCATCCAGTGAGGGCAAGACACTTTCCTGGGTAGGGTGGTGAGGGAAAAAAGAAAGGAAATAGAACTTATAAGACTCTAAAATTCCTTGCGTCCTTATTTTAAACACAAAACAAGACAGGTCCCCAGTGTTATCCAACATGAGGAAAAGAGTTAAATTGTCATAAAATTATTAAAGTCATCAAAAAGGATTTAAGCAAAATCACAGTTTAGGAAGGGTTTAGTGTGAAGCATTAATTTTTAAAAGCTCAAGACACAAAATTGTGTATATCTATTTATTGCAAGAGTGTGAAAATTGTACCTGGATATAAGGACTAGGAAAATATAGAAACTGTCAATGCTGAGGGTATTGGGGTATGGGTGATTTCTTGTTGTTGAAGCTTCAGAGATGCCCACCTAACTCTCTAGCCTGGACCTGTTAACTGAACAAAAGTCTTAGATCTAGTTCAAATCCTGCTACCTCCACTTGGCTATGAGGCCTTACACAAGACCCTTTACCTATCGGATCCTAGGTTTCCTCATTTGTAAAAAGGACACCTCACCACCTAGCTCACAAATGCTGCTGTAGGAATTAAATGAGATGATGAGATAGGAAATGTAAAGGGTAGGCAGTAGGCATTCATTAAATGGTGGATGATTCTGGAGTCTTACAAAAACACTGAATACTTAAACAGTCCATCACCACAATTATATTACACTAATTGCTATGAGTGGTCCCTCCATGAACAGCAGAATATGGTTCAAGATCCACTATTTTATATCATTCAATCAGCAAGGAGAGAGGTGGGATGAGTGCTTACTATTATCTGACACAACGGAGGGTAAAGAGGGAAAGTTTGTTTTGTAAGCCTTAGAGGGTCTGTGTTTTATATTCCTCCGTCCTAGAGCAGTGTTATTAAAATACATAATTTAAGAAATTAACAGTACGGCAGCCTGGCTATTTGTTTTCACTTTTTTGTTTTTTCCTCATTTTTGTATTTTGCTTGTTCTTTTTTTTAATTTATTTTTTTCCTGTGTGAGAGAACCAAAGTTGTTGAGAACTGGAAAGGTAAACGGTTTTCTAATAATATTAGCCAAAAAGACACTGTTCTTTTGTAGTAAACTCCTGAGACCACAGCAGTTACTTTATGACTACTAAAGGCTGGTACTTGAGACTAATGTAAAATTTGGCAGCAAATGCCTTCGACCTCTTACAGTTTCCTAAAGATCTGGACTCTTTTCTTTTGTATTTCACAGATCAGCAGATTCAGATTCATTCTCACTCCTCTCTCTCTCTCTCTCTCTCTCTCTCTCTCTCTCTCTCTCTCTCCTCTTATTTTGAAATACATAGTAGATATAACTAAGAGAGCACTGATCTCCACATACGCTGATTCAACATCACCCCATTGAATATTATAGATTTGGAGATCTATTTGGCAGTGGGAAGTTGTTTTTTGAATCCATCTCATTTCATCTCATTTGAAGCACCTCATTTCTGTAGTGCTTTGTAGTGATCATGTCCTTGGCCTAAATTTTAATTTTACCTTTGGCTCAGATCTTGTAACATAATTTCTCAACCCAGCCAATCTGAGGGTTTTTTTCTCTGCCCATTCAAACATGGGCACTTAACTCTGTAAAAACATGAGTCACAAAGAAGTTTCCACAAATACAGACATTTGGGTACAAAAGATGTTTATCATAGCATTTTTCATAATTTCAGCAAAAATTACTCAAAATAACTTAAATCCTAGAGACCAGGGCATGGTTACATAAATAAAAATCAACCTAATCAATGGAAAATCGTGCAGACTGATAATATCTGCAAAGAATATTGTCACATAACGCTGAGAAATAAAAATAAAACAGCATATTATCTCTTTTTAGTGATAAAAAATGCACATACAGAAAGAGGACTAGAAGGAAATAGATCCTTGTGCTTGCAGTGGTTACCACTCCCTGTGTGATATCTTTTCTTGTTTATGCTTTTCTTCATTTTCCCACTTTTCTAGAATGAAATATATCAATTTCCCATCTGGAAATAAACTTTCACAAAGATGAAAAATGCAAGTTTGCTACATTGGAATCCAGGAAGCTAAAGTAAATCTTTCCCATCTCCTACACTGTGTATTAAGAATTTGCTTTCTCCTCTCTCATTTCAGAGAGGGAAAGTATTACCACATTATTAAGCAATCACCCAGTAGGGTTCATCCAAGAGCAATAAACTGACCTCTCAAGAGAAAATTAGTGAAGCTCAGGAAATGAGAGCTGGAAACCCAACCAAGTGATCTAATACATCCCTCAAGAGCCAGTGCCATATACATTACAGTCTCTGGTGTGGGCACTTTCTTTTCAATTTAATTTTAAATGTTTCAAGTGATTGCAGTTTCACTGCTACATTTTAGACTAGCCAACAAGCTATTAATCTATCTTCCTTGAGCAGAATATAATTCCAGCGAACTTCAGACATATTCATCTAACTCTCCTGTCCAGCCCGCTAGCTGAACAAATTGTCTTAGACCTACTTCAAATTCTGGCACCTCCACTTAGCCATAAGACCCTATATAAGCCTGGAACTTATCTGATCCTAGGTATTTTCATTTGTAAAAAGAAAATCTTATCACCTAGCTCACAAAACCTGCTGTAGAAATTAAATGAGATGATGCAGGTAAGGAATGTATTGACTACACATAGTAGGTACTCAATGAGCATTTGGTGGTTCTGAAAGGTTGAGCAGATGTCCACACTGAATCAACAATCTTTTGTTTTGTATTTCCTGGGATGACTATGAGTTAGAGTGGAGAGTATAGTTCATGACCCTTGAAAAGCAAAATTCTACTAAGCCTTGGGCTTAATCACACCATCTAAATTAACCAGCCTCAGATCAAAAATATGGTTCAAATAATTGAGTCTTTATACTATTGATAAGAACTAGAACTGAACACTGGTTGTGGGAATGGAAAAAAGAGAACAGAGTGAAGAGTCACTTTGAGATGAAATCAATAAGGTTTGATGAATACTTCCTGGAGCAGCTGAAGGAAAGAGACTAATAGTGCTCCCAAGCTCCACACTTGGCCACTAGTCAGTTTCTTCATTCAGTGAGTCAACTATTGAGCACCTTACCACCAAGAACCGAGCACTGTTCTGGGTCCAAGAGGAGAGCATAATGAACGACCACCCCCAAAAAAAACTCTTCTCTGTGGAACTTCCTTCCTAGTGGGGGAGACAGAAAATAAATAAACAAACAAGAAATTTTCTGATTTTGATAATTGTGATATAGACAATAAACAGGGTAATGGAGTGGAGACTAAAAGGATAGAGTTTACTTTATATAAGATGCCCAGGGATGACCTTTTTCAAGTGGTAATACATAGGTTGAGTGGCTCCTGAACGTTGAGGAGGAAAGGAAAACATTCAGGAGGAAGGAAAGGCAGGGATGGACAATTTGGGGTGGGGAAAAGCCAGGTGTTTAAGAAAGGGAAAAGAAATCTAAGCAACTGAAGTACAAGAAAAGAACTGGCAGAAAAGGAGGTTGGAGAAATGGGTAGGACCAGTTAGCAAAGGACAAGGACAAGTCTTGAAAAGCAGGTTTTTAAGGAAGGAAATGAGCTCACTCTCTGCAGGTAGAGTTTGCAGCATGTAAGGGAATATCCAAACTACAGATCGAGGGCTATATCCTAAGGACTAGCAACAGTATTAGGATTTAAGAAGTTGACCAGTTGCATCAGAATTGCCAGGGAGTGTTCTAGAAATACAGATTTCTCAGGTCTTAAAAAATTACAGATTTCTAAGGTGCCACTCTAGGAAATTCTAATGCAAATAGTTCTTGGCCAAGACCTGGAAATCATTTTTCAATATCCCAAGTCATTTTGGTCCATTCATTCAATAAATATTTCTTATATTCCTATATGTCAGAACAATTCTAAGTGCTGGACAATTCTAAGTGAATGGGTTTGAGGCTTAAGGTCCAGGGAAAGAACAGATAGTGAATGAGTAAATGAATAAATGACAACTGTGATGCATGCCATAAAAAAGAAAGCCCTAACCCAGTATAATATAAAATAATTATTGGATCTATGCCAGACAAATCCAAACACCTCTGTCTTAGTCACTTTCTTCTTTCCTGGGATGAAACACCTAACACAATTAAGGAAGGAGAGGTTTATTTTGGTTCACATTTCAAAAATTTCAGTCCATGTTCAGCAGGTTCAAATATAGAAACAGCATGGGGCTGGGGATTTAGCTCAGTGGTGCCACCGCCTGCCTGGCAAGCGCAAGGTCCTGAGTTCAATTCCTGGTGCCAAAAAAAAAAAAAAAAGGAAAAAAAAATTACTCTTTGGGCCAGGGATTTAGCTCAGAGGTTCCACTGCCTGCCTCACAACCGAAAAGAACCCGAGTTCGATCTCCAGTACCAAATAAATAAATAAATAAAACATAGAAACAGCGTGAAGGGCTTGGGCAGAGGAAACATGCTCACCTCCTGATGTCCAGGAAGCAGAGATACAAGAAGGAATCTCAGAGGGAGCTAAGGCCCTTCTAGACCTCACCCCCAGTCCCTGCCTCCTAGCAGCAAGTCAGTTATTAACCTCATAATCCAATCACCTTCCAAAAGTGTTGCCTATGATTGGATGAGGCTCTAGGGGAACATCTAGATATAAACTATAATAATCTCTCTTTGAGGAAGTAACATTTAAACTGACAGTTGAAGAATAAGAAGGGGAAAACCATGTGACAGCCTGGGAGAGCAGCATTTCAAGCAGAGGGGATAGCCAATACAAAGGCTGAGTCTGATCTTTTGGTTCATTCCAACTTGAATTAACCAACCATAATGGGGGAGAGGACATAATGGAGCAAATAGTATTTCATCTTTGAGTGCTCACCCAGCAAGCTACACTAAGCTTATACCTGCTAGCAGGCACCGTGCCATGTGCTGACACAAGTAGCAGTAAGAAGGTCCCCTTTCTCAGGCAGCCAATGAGGGAGACAAATAACCAAACAAATATGACCCCATGAATAAGTGAGAACATCCCAGACAATCGTTTCATGTTTCAAGAAAGCCAAGCAGATGATTAATACTCTTGCATATGATGTCAGCAATTGTTTTTTGAAACTGCATGCTAAAATTATTTTTCATTTTTATGATCCTGCCAGCTCAGAATATCCCGATTTCAGGTGAAATATTCAGGTGGATAACAGGTTTAACATACCTATCATCAACTATATTGGGGGGAAATAGCACCCTAATAATAGCTAACGTTTATGGTGCATAGAGATTT
Organism: Heterocephalus glaber; assembly: GCF_000247695.1. The sequence continues at coordinate 13,993,251 of NW_004624747.1, read as the reverse complement.
GCCTGGTTTAAATGCAAACTCATAGAGTCCTCACAATATCCTGTGAGGCAGGGTCTGTTAATATTCCTCTTTTTTTTCAGATAAAGAAATTGGGGCCCAGCAAGGTGAAGGGACTTTCCTGAGGTCATTGACCTCTCATGTGACAAATTTCCCAGCTTCATCTGGGTTCAGAGGCTAAGTTCTGACCCCTCGTGTATGGCTTCAGACACACCGGCATTGCTTTCCAGGGGTCCTGTAGGTGGAAAAATGAAGAGAGGAATTCCTTGTTTCCACATTTAAGGAAAAGTGGAAATTCCCAGAGTAATCCCTAACTCCAGTCTCCTGAGCACCCTGTGGAATCTGGGAAGAATAGGAAGTCTGTTGCCCACTGGATAGGTGGGTCCCGTCCCCTCCAATGTGTTCAAATTTGGTGGCTTTTAAAAGTGAGCTGGTCATCTTCAGCCCACGGGTTGGCCAACCTGAAACTTAAACAGGCTTGCTTCCCCTCGCTCCGCCTCCTTTTCTTCCAGACTTTTTTTTTTTTTTTTTTTGTCCCGGGGATCGAACTCAGGACCTTGCGCTTGCGAGGCAGGCGCGGCGCCACTGAGCTAAATGCCTGGCCTTCTTGCAGACTTCTTAGCCTGAGTCCCTGCATCTGTCAAGCGGTCGCTGGGCGCGTCGGCAGTGCACTCTTCCGACGCTTCTCCCGTTTTTTTCAGAACGATTGCTTCTCTTTCTCCACCTCCCCTCCCCTCAGTCTCTTCCTCCTTCCCTCCCTCCTGGTAGGGAGGCTCTTGGCCCCGATCCCTGAGCCCGAGCGGGTGCAGGCAAACGAGGCAAGAAGGGTGAAGTCACATCTCCCCTGAGCCCGGTGCCGCTGGCTTTTCGGAGCCTCGCCATGAGCTCGCAGCCACAGCCGCCGACCTCGCCGACCGTGCGCTCCTCAGCCCTCCCCGCGCCACCGACTTCGCCCATGTCTCAGTACGCCCCCGGCTCGGACCTCAAGGGGGCTTTGGACAGCAGCAGTCCGGAGGCCAACACTGAAGATGACAAGACAGAGGGGGACATACCCTTGCCGAAGAACTACCTGTGGCTCACCATCTTCTCCTGTTTTTGCCCCGCGTACCCCATCAACATCGTGGGTTTGGTCTTCTCCATCATGGTGAGTGGCTTGGTCCCGGAAGCAGCTAGGAAGGAGAGACCCTTCCTGGGAATCCCCGGGGCTCGCTGCGGCTCCCTTCCTCGCAGCCTCCGCGTCCGCCCCTCCTCCAACCTTCCTCGGGCTCTCCCCGCAGTCGCCCAACTGTCAGCACCGCCTAGGCACCTCCTGGGGGCTCAGACCGCTGACCAAGCCTCGCTCGGGCTAACTCTACGCTTCTTTCAGCGCCCTTTCCGGCGCCTCTCGCTCTCTAATCCGGGAAAGTTCTTCGTTGGATTTTGCTACTTCTTCTCTCCTCTCTAAAGGTCTAGACGGGCGCTTGGGTCTCCTCCACCCGCTTTTCTAGAGCCCCAACGCGCGCCACGAGAGCAGGCAACTGTAGCCCAGTCCGCTGAGCGCTCGGGCCCGGCGCTCGTGCTCTCCGGGCCCAGGTCTGTCTTTGTGTTAGCAAACGCGCCTCTCTGTCCTTGCTGCCTCCAGGGCACCACCTCCGCCACTCTTGGAGCGTCCCCAGGCGATTCAACTCCCCTTCCTCGGCCCCGGATCCTGCGCTTTAGCACGGCCCGATTCTCTCTGAGGCATCAGTTCCTTCTCCCTTCTTCCAATGCCCTTTGGCACCACCTTTCCACTGCGCGCCAAGCTAAAGCACCCTCGCTTCCTCTCCAGGTCCTTCTTGGACACCCTTTACGCCCTGCATGCTCGCCTCGCTTTTACTCCTTCTACCTTACCACGTCCTGGCTCCTACCCATTCGCTGCCCACAGAGCCTATCCCAGCCCAAGACTCCCAAGCGCCCTCCACTGCGTCCTGCACCTGGGGCGCTCCCGGAAATACACTGGGGTCTGCACGCAGTTTGCCTCTCCCCGCGCCCTCAGTGCGCCGGCCTCCCTGCCGAGCGCCTCTAGAGGAGAGGCCACTGGTGCCTCCGGGCGGCCGTCACAGAGCTCAGCTGGGCCGCCCTGTTCAACTCTCCTCGGAACTCCCGCGCGAACCCCACCAGGAGGCCGCGAGCGCCCGCGAGCTCCCCTAATTGACTGGAGCAGCTGGGCTGGCGGCGTGGTAAGGCTAGGATGGGCACCATCCCAGAACAACCCCTGTGGCTGCGCTCCCTCCCCAACCGGCCCACTGGTCAGCCAAGGACCGGGGAACTCCCCGCCCCACTCTGTCCTGGTTCAGCTCCGCGAAAGTTGCGAACACCCCAACCCCTCCTGTCCCCCATCAAGGGCGTCCACATTTGCTCATGAGTAGCTCCCCAGGCGCCTTGTAGGCTCCCAGAGACTCCATTTGCCACCTGAACTTTGCCTTTTCCACAATTCGGTTAGGCTGCGGGCAGCAACGTGCAAGTGCGCAGCCGCTGAAGTTCCAGTTGCCTGGGTCCCCTTGCCTTACTACCACCATTTGCTTGCGATGTGTTTCCAGAAATCGTTGAATCTCCCTGGATCGCAAATTCTTTGTAAAAAATGAGACTAACCGTAGCCATATTTCTTGGGGTTGTTTTGTTAGCATTCCCGAGATAACTGTAAAGCATTTAGCAATGTACCCGGAAGGGTGGTTATTATTATTTATTCGAATATCACTTCAAGACTTGATCAGTGTTGAAAATCAAAATCCCCCAGAAGCTATATTCTCCCTTTCTTGTTGCTTTTGGTCCAAAGTATTTCTCTTCATCTGATATGGAGATGTTTGTGTCCCCTCATTAGAATAGAAGCGCCATGAGGGCAAGGATATTTGTCAGGTTTGTTTGTGGCTGCTTCCTCAGCACTCAGAAGAGAAGCTGGCAGGTGGCAGAGCTTACTCAATATTATGAAACAAATGGGTGCATGAAGGAATAGTGTTAATGGATCTCTATGTCTTCTTTGTTCCTGTTTTTTCCCATACTGAAGCCCTAGAAGCCATGGCATCATGTTCCTTAAGCCTTAACAGCCAACTTCCTCCCTTCCTTCCTTCCTCTCCCCAACATCCGCTCTTGGATGTTTTGCATAGAGGTTGGGAAAGAGGGGCAGCCAAATCCTCCAGGCAGCAGCAGACTCTGGCTGGCAGTGATTTATTAATGAAGCAGCCAGTTTACCCCTTCTCCAGTGCCACTTAGAAAAACTGCCTGCAAAGGCCTTTGCCTTCATTGGTGCAAAATGAGCCAACATTCCTGCTGGTACTGGCAGATTGGATCCTGCTGGTTCCACTTGGTGTGCCCCGGAGGGTGAGTCTTGTACAAACTTTGGACAAAAAACTCCTTTTTCTAACACCCTCATCCCATTCCACAACCCTAGCCTCCTTTTTTTTTTTTAAACTGAGAATTGAACTCACAGCAGGGCCTTGGCATTAAGCTCTGTTCCCAGCCCTTTTTTACTTTGAGACAGGGTCTCACTAAGCCTTTAAGTTGCCCAGGCTGGACTCAAACTTGCAGTCCTCCTGCCCCAGCCTCACAGAGTGCTGGGATTATAGAACTGCACCACCGTGCTCAACTCCCAACACTTTTTCAATAGTGCTATAGCCATAACACAGACGCTGGAGACACAAAGCTGACTATGGGAAAGTTTCATACCTTTTGAAAGCCTTGGTTTCTTCCCTCTCAACTGGGAATGTGAACAGTGTGTTACAAGAAGCAAACTGTTGCAAAAATAAAGCAAAATAAAGTACATCAAGCCCCCAAACTTGTGTTAGGCATTTCAGTAACTGTCAGCCAGATGGGTAGATTTGGAATCTGGAGACATCATATGTCTTATACGAAAACAAGCAAAATATCAAACAAGTGAAAACTAAATTGTAAACAGTCCCTCCTACACCTTCCCTAACGTATTCTCTCTCCAACTTACCGGCAGTATTTTCCCACTAAAACAGTACAGACCTGGGCTTCTTATGATACATTTTATGACAAAGACTCTCAAATGCAAAGCACAAAGAAGAAGAGGAAGGATGTGCGGGGAGAAAGTGACTCTTCGTCCGTTTTCTGTTGCTAATCATACAATACTACAGAATGGATGAGTTATTTTCTAAAAAGAGTGGGAAAGGTTTGTTTAGTCTCGTGGTTCTGGTCAAACATGAAAGAACCACTTCTGGTGATGACCTTCCTGCCACTGGTGTCCCTAGATGGCACAGGGCATCACACGATCAGAGACAGGGAGAGCAGGAAAGACCTAAACAAACTGGCTTTTCTAGCAGACCCACTTTCAAGCTAATGTATTAACTCATTAATCTGTTAGTCATGTGAATGGATTCATTCATTCATGAGAGCATATCCCTAGTCTCCTCTTAAAGGGCCCATGTGGTCTCACCTCTTAATATCTCACAATGGGGGTTAACTTTCAGCATGAGTTTTGGAGGGGACACACATATTCAAAGCACAGTGTGGCCATCTAATTGTGCTAGGTGTGTTCTTTCCCTAAGAAGTCTTCTAATGATCAGTCCTGAGTATTTTCAGATCTCACTTATCTATAAATTGTGACAAGTTCAGATGGCACCATGTGTCTGGGGTCTCAACGGGGGGTAGCACTATTAACACAGAGAGAGGAGGAATCTGTGAAAGTCTATTTAAGAAGTCATTAGACAACAAGACATCATCTACCACCCCCAAGAAGTAAGGCACTTGCTAACTCTTATAGAAGACAGGACATTTGCTCTCTGCTGAGATAAAACAAAATGACGATGACACCAGTCACAGCTGAGAGGAGAGTTGAGGTGCCATATTGGAATTGAGCTTAATGCAAAGCCGGCATGTTGAACAAGGAAGCTTTTGCCTCCACTTGATTCCCTTTCTCTGACATCCAGACACAAGGTTGGAGTATTTCCCTCTAAGATGTAACAGTTGAAAGAAAAAAAATTTTAGGAGTCCTCCAAAAGTCCTAAGGCCTTGAAATCCACATCCATTCATCCTATAGAATGCCCAGTCATTGACAAACTTCATCCCCATACATAAATTGGAGAACATTTCTCAGTAATCTACCATTCCAAGAAAGTTCCAGAAAAGGAAAATGGATAAAAGAAAATTCTCAAATAAAGTACATAGGAAAAATTCCCCAAACTGAACACATGAATTTCCAGATTTAAAGGATCCTCCAATATCCAATAAAATGAATGAAACAAGATGTACACCAAGTCACAGCATGGTGGGATTTTAGATATTAAAGGATAAAATTTTTCTCCAACCTTTCCAACCTCCAAAGAGGAGAAATATGCTAAGTAGAGATTCATAAGAGCTCAGAATTCTCATCAGTAATGCTGAAAGGTGAATAATAATGAAAAAATGACCTCAAAATTATGAAGAAAAGTTATTTCTAACTTTGACATGAGGCCTATCTAAGTAACCATTTAAAGGAGAGAGAGAAATAGACATTTTTCAGACATTTAAGATCTCAAAAAGGTATTGCTTGTCATGCATCTTTTCTCAAGAAGTCATGCAATTGATGGGAAGATATGTCCCCCCAAAAAAGGAATGGATCAAGAAAAAGAAGTATCCAACCCAGAAAAGAAGCAAAGAGAAATATTCCTTAAAACAAGATGGTTGGTCTCATAAACCCACAGAAGATACAGTTCATAATGGATGGTGTCCAAAGCCATTGCCATAATCCATTATCTGGTTGTGGGCTGCACAGTAAGCCACAGAGCTGACCTAAACCTGACCACACCTGCTCTGGAAAACAAGGTTTGCAGCCACAAAGAAAGTAAATACCCACAGGATGAAAGGCAAACCCTACTGAGTCTTCTTTCCACCTGACCTAGGCTCCACCAGGGATGGCTCATCCATCAAAATTGTGTTTCATTTGGACCTCAGTTAAGTTTAGAGAGGAGATTTTCCTTCTTCCAGTGACTGGGAAAGAACATGGAAATATCAGCTTTGTCCAGGCAGCTGGCTCACAGCAGTTGATGCTGTCTATAAGTTGGAGGTCCGAATGCTGAATATTTTTTGTTGGGTCTTTCCATGTGACTTCTCTCCACCCTTTTAGGTTTCTCCCATATGACTGTCACCTGAGCAATGAGGTATTAGGATGATGGATGCTTGTGGCTTATTTCTTATTAATTTCTGTGCTTAAATCTCTGAAGGACATTCAGATAGTTCCATATGACCAAGACATTGTCTGAAGTATCCCTTTGTTTGGAAGCTGTCCTCTAGATATCCACAGATTTCATAGATCTGCATGTCACCCAAGCAGCCCCTGCCTTTGTTTTTACTTTCATAAATTTTGCCACTGTGTGGGAGAGGCTGGCCATGGACATTTGATATTCAGGTATTTAAATTTAAATTGCTGTGGGAGTCCTTTCATACTCGATTATTGGATTACAGATTATATCTATTTCAAGATGTTAATCTGTGTGAAAGGCTATACATTTTAAATTCCATTTGAATTTGTTGATGAAGTTATAATGGTTGAATTTGTCATAAAATATGGGAGGGGGGGGTAAAAACCAAGATCAGCCACTAATGGATGGTTGTTGCAGCTAGGTTATAGGAATGTGGAGATCCACTCTATTACCCTGTCAATACTCATGTAACTCTGAAATCTCCCATATCAAAAAGAAAGAAAGAAAGAAGGACAAAAGGAACCCAGACAAAACCTCCCTTCCAAAGTTATTAAGCAATGTCCAGATTAATGACCCAAACAAGATAAGAAAAACATCAGCTATTGAATGAGTTGTCCAAGTAGACCATGATGGAGGAGGAGTTTGTCATTAATTAATAAGCAAACTGTTTCTGGCTTATGTGTACATTTTAATGATTGATTATTGGAGAATATCTTCAAATAATCAAAGAAAAACCAGGGCAGATTCATACCCTAGAACAATGCTTCTTAAATTTTATCCCCTGAAGATTTTACTAGAATGCATATTCTACTTTTATTTCAAGGCTCAATTGGAAAATCACCTCCTTAATGAAGCCTTTTATTTGATCTGACCCCCCTTCTTCTTGCCTCTCCCAAATTATGCCCCATTTCTGAACCCATTTCTCTCAGGCTGTCTTTACTTCCTTGCACCAATTTTGTGAATTCTTTCCGATTGCAATGTTACCCCTAGGCCTAGTACCAAGCTGGGTATATAGTCATCAGGTAACAACGCCTGAAGAATGAATGAATGTCTACATAGGCCTAAGTCTGTTCCTGCCTTTATCAGTAAGGACTCCTTTCCTTTCTCCAGTTATATTCTGCATTTCTGCCAGTACTTTTTGGGAAAACATCCAAAAGACTCAGACAAATGCCAGAGGTCACTAAGAGGTTGGCCATAGCTTGGCTGCTAAGGATTATTTTCCTGGCTGGTCTGGAGCTCACTGATATCTTCACACTGGATACACTAATGGACACACATTTGAAAATTGGTCTTTATTCTGTGCTTGCTAGTTCAAGGAATGACACTTGTTAATTCAAAACCCCTTGTTAAAAAATCTGATCCGTTTAGAGCTGGGCCTAAATATACCTAAAATCCCCTAGTTGTGTAAGTTCAAGAGTTAAGTCAGACTTTCCAAAATGGGGCTTCTTTAGACAACTGGTTCTGCCTGATGTTAACAAATTTTACCAAAGGGGTAGAGGGCAGGGGGAGGATGAAATTGAAAAGTTCAGGACTAAGTCAAGCAAAATTAATGATTCCCTTTCCTTCAGAGCTTCCCAGGACCTTGGTCAGCCACTGTGTCATTTCGCTTTTTTGTGAAACAGCATGCCAGGGGACATTGATTAAGCACATTTTTGGGAGTCCTTTGATTATAATGGGAATGTGCTCCAGACAGACTTTCAGAAGAAATACTCTTCTTCATGATATGCTTGTTGTCATTGAATGAATTGAGCCATTGTTGATATTGGGATTATTGTAGAGTCCCACCACAAACTTTCTTGCTCTGTAGACACTCAACTCCCCTTTCTTCCAATATCTGCATTTTTCTCCTTTTTCATTAAGTTTATTGGCACATTCTAGGTATATAATACAGTTACATTCATCATCGGGAACTTGTACCTTTACATGATATGTCTGGATTCATATTTTTCTCCATTCCCGAGTCTTCCTAGCCAAATTTTTGCCTTTTTTCTTCCTCCCCCATTGTCTTTTTTTCCCCTACATATGAAATTGAGGAACTTGTCTTTCTGTTTTCCTTACTTTTGACATCACTATTCCTATGCATCAAACTCCTATAATTTACTCCCTTTTCAGATAACTTTATCTGTTCTTTTTCTGGATGTTTCTTACAATAGCGTGGTATGTCTGTTGTTGTTGTTGTTGTTGTTGTTGTTGTTATAACATTTATATGTGTCTTTAAAATACTTTCATGTCAACACAGTTTTCACTTGTTCCTCTCAAAATCTCAGCAAGGTATGAAAGAAAGCTGCTCTCCCTATTTATCCGTTAGTAAACTGAGGCTCAGAAAAGTGACACTACTGGGTAAAATAGAATACAACAGTCCTTGTCCCCCAGCAGTTTACTGTCTAGTCCCTTGAAGCATTGTAATCAGATGGCTGTGTCATGCCCTTTGATACTAGGAATGCAACTTTGATGCTCTGAAAGCTTTCTCTTTTAATAGATTTGCCCCATCAATAACAAGGTGCATCATCTAATATTCTCAATCAAGCCTGGAAGAATTCCCCTCCTTAGCTTTTGGAATGACAGACAGGCAAGAGGACAATTTTCACTTGTCCTTCAAGATATTTATGGGAAGAAAAAGAGAGTCCAAGAAAGAAACAGATAACCATAAATAAGTTGATGATGAGAAGGAGGAAATGCACCTTGCAGTCTGGAGCCCAGTCTCAGAATTCCCAGCAATACCTTTAGGCACAGAAACTTAGGAGCAAGCAAAATCTAAACAAGAATACCCAGAGTCACCTGAAAACTCAGATTGTTACTAAAAATGTACTAAGTACTCATATACATCAAGCTATTTTGATGGAAACCTATGTCAGAGTTTAGAATCTAAAACAACACTGGTGTGTATAAGCTTTAAATTCTTACATCTGGACAAATGGACCTCAGAATATGTTCAGGCAGTGATGTAGTCTACAGGTAGGTGGGCAGGGAAGAGGGAAGGTGAGAGGAAGAAAGAGAAAGAGACAGAGATGCAGAAAATGGAGAGATACAGAAAGACAGACAGAGTTACAGAGACAGAAACAGATCAAGAGAGACAGACTAAGAAAAAGAAAATCTCACCTACTCTTCACTGGCAAAATATGTCCTAAAAATAAAAGGGTAAAGATGAGGGTAGTTTCAAAAGAGAGAAGAAGTGGTTGACATAAAAGGGAACGCATTCTAAAATTAGCAAGTCAGTACTGCAACTCAAAAGATCGGAACATTGGCACATTCACAATAACCAATAAAAAATTTTAAATTCCAGAAACAAATTTAGGACAGATGTAGGATCTACACAAAGAGAGCTTCACCAAGAGATTAAAATTGGAAAACAGTAACTAAATAGAAAGGCATATTATCATACACTAAATGTCCATCCCAGCATTAGTGATGAAGTGAATTACAAGCTGACAAACATGAAAGCATAGGTTTAGCACAGTGTAACTGCCTCGTTAATATGTGTTGTTGTCATTGTTATAGATAAGGAAAATTTGTGATAGACATAAATATTGATTCCAACATAAATTTTTTTTGTTTTTATAAATTTAATTTTATTGGTACATTTTAGGTATACAATATAATGACACTCATCATTGGAAATTTGCACCTTTACATAATCTCTCTTGGTTCTTATTTTTTCCCCCTTCCCCTGCCCTCCGTTCAAGCCCTCCATCCCTTCCTATTTACAAAGACTTTGTTTCCATGTTTTTCCTTTTCTCATATTAATTCCATTCCCTTCTTTCCTTTCCCCTACCCCTCCCACTTCTCCTATTCTTTTAGACATTTTCTGCCTATTTCACAGTATCAGTTATACATTTTGATTCTTATTTACACGTTTCGTTTTTCACACCAGAGAAACTATTAGGTATTTACACATGCGTTCCTATTTATCTCACTTAGGAGTATTGCCTCAATGTGCATCCATTTATTTAGCTATGAATATCTCTAATTTCTCATTTTTTATGACTGAGTAGTACTCCATTTTATTAAAAAAAAAAACACACTCATTTTCTTTATCCAGTCTCCAGTAGACGGGCATTTGGGCTGCTTCCAAGTTTTAG
>NW_004624747.1:13770786-13968894 GCF_000247695.1 Heterocephalus glaber | reverse complement strand
AAAAAGATTTTTGTAATATGCTTTCTATATCCTTTTAAATTCTGTAAAATCTGTGGTAATGTCCTCTAAATTTTGATATTATAATTTTTAAAACATATAATTGATATTGTGTAATAGGAAGAAAAGGTCTAAAGGAGTAGGGGAAGTGGGAGGGGTAGGGGAAAGGAAAGAAGGGAAAAGATAAAATATGAGAAAAGAAAAAAAATGGAAACAAAGTCTTTACAAATAGGGAAGGGTGGAGCGGGTGAAGGGAGGGCAGGGGAAGGGGAAAAAAATAAAAACCAAGATGTATCATGTAAAGGTACAAGATCCCAACGATGAATGTAACTGTATTTTATACCTAAAATGTACCAATAAACTTAATGGGAAAAAAGAAAAGCTTCTGCACTGCAAGAGAAACCACCAACAGAGTGAACAAACAACCTACTATGTGGGGAAAAAATTTTACCAGCTGTTCCTCAGCCAAAGGTCTACTATTTAGAATATATAAAGAACTCAAAAAAATCAGACCCCCCAAATATAAAGACCCAATTCAAAAATGGGTATCTGAAATGAACAGACATTTCTCAGACAAAGAACTAAAAGCTGCAAATAAACATATGAAAAAATGTTCAACATTATTGATCATGCAAGAGATGCAGATGAAAACAACACTGAGATTCCACCTCACTCCAGAAAGAATGGCTGCTATCAAGAAATCAACCAATAACAAATGGTGGCGGGGTGTGGGGAGAAAGGAACCCTTCAACATTGTTGGTGGGAGTGCAGACTGGTACAACCACTCTGGAAATCAGCATGGAGATACCTCACACAACTAGGATTGGAAGTCCCATTTGACCCAGCTATTCCTCTACTGGGGATCTTCCCCAAAGAATTAAAAGAATCAAACCACAGTGATATATGCACACCCATGTTTATAGCGGCACAGTTTGCAATAGCTAAAACTTGGAAACAGCCTAGTTGCCCATCAGCTGGAGACCGGATAAAGAAACTTTTTTTTAATAAAATAGAGTACTACTCAGCCATAAAGAATTAGAAACTAGAGACATTTATAGTTAAGTGGATGCACATTGAGGCCATACTCTTAAGTGAAATAAATAAGACACACATGTGTAAATACCGAATAGTTTCTCTGGAGTGAAAAATGAAAAGTGTAAATAAGAATCAAAATGTACAATTGATATTGTGAAATAGGCAGAAAATGTCTAAAGGTGCAGGGGAATTGGGCAGGGTAGGGGAAGGGAAAAGAAAACATATGAGAAAAGAAAAAACATGGAAACAAAGTCTTTGTAAATAGGGAAGGGTGGAGGGGGTGAAGGAAGGGCAGGGGAAGGGGAAAAAATAAGAATCAAGATACAGCATGTAAAGGTGCAAGGTCCTGATGATGAATGTAACTGTATTGTATACCTAAAATGTACCAATAAACTTAAGGAAGAAAAGAAAATGTGCATCTCCCCAAGGGCGGAGGTTTAGGACTGAGGCTGCACTGGGTCCCACATACACACCCCCACCCATGCAATTGGTGCTTTATTCTCATGGGGGTGTCATCAAATATTAGGGACTTTCCAGCAAAGTGACTTCACACTATGAGATTACTGCTTGTTCAGGCTTCTCTCATTACCTGCCGCAGGTAACAGCAATGTGCCTTCTGCACCATACCATGGAAGAGGATTTAGTGGCTAAGAGGGTTATCATAAGGATTTGATTATGTGATGTGCATAAAGTGGTTAGTACAGGGCCTGGCAAGGAATGGGTACTCCATATATATTCACAGTTATATTAATATGATGATGATGATGATGATTAATGTTGCTTCTGGCTTCTTTCTTCTCCTCCAACCCCTTTCCCCCCTCCCCCTCTCTCCTTGCTTCTTTCCCTCCCTCCCTCCCTCCTTCCTACATTTCAGCTACACTGGGATTTCCTGGGGACCTTCAACAAAATAGTTCTTCCCCACGTCCAGACCTCTGTACGTAGCTGTGCTTCCTGCCAGGCATCTCTTCCCTGGCTCCTTGCAGGCCTGGCTCCTTCTCAGCTCTCAGTCTACCCATGACTACCTTACAGAACTCACTTCCTCTGCTCCACTTTCCTGGCCTCAATAATCTTCTGTAATCATCACATTTATTTTCATTTTCCTTATTTATTTTCAGTCGCCACCAGAATGTAAGATCCACGAGGGATGGAAGAAGTGCCTGGCACAAAGCCAGTGCCCAATAAATTGTTTTTGAATGAATGAATGAATGAATGAATGAGTACCCAACTAGGACAGTGGTTCTCAACTCTGGCTGCCCCTTAGAATGACCTAGAAAAATCTTTTCTTAAATACACTGAATCCTGCCTCAAAGATCCTGATTCAGGTGGTCTAGAATGGGTCTTGCATACAGGAATATTTTAAATTCAGAGCCCCCCCCCATAGTTCTTAGGTGCAGACAGGGTTAGGAACCATCAATAAAGGGGACTATACAAGCTATAACTTTGGAGAGTCTCATCTCCAGTTCACACTGGCAACAACTCCATAGGTGATGCTGTCCTGAGAGGGGAAGCAGATAGGATGTAGCACATGTTCTGCCCTAAAGACCAGAGGAAAAGGACCAAGTATTCCCCTCACTTATAACAATGGAGTCGCTTTATCATTTGGTGTAGAGTATCACAAATTCCTGGACCATCAGACCCAGATTATCAGAATTTATGGGTCAGTGTGGCCTGTCCTTCTTTGGTGTGTATGCCAGGATTTGTACCCTTTGACAAGTGGCCAGGTGAAACTGCAGAGCCTCACAATAGTCTTGATGCAGCCTTCTTGAGCTTCAGCATAGAAACAGTCACCCTCCCTTCTGGCTCCTGACCAGCTTTCCTTTCATGGTCATTTGGGTATCGTGTGTCCATCCAGGGAAGAGCTGTACAAATAAGCCTCAAATAACCATATGCAAGGACTAGGAGGCCATTAGATTTACTACCAGAGGGAGGACCTTGTGCACTTTTTTGTTGAAGCGCGACACTCACTGGCTCAAGGCACCTGACAAAAGCTGGGGTGCTCTTGCCAGGTTTTGTGCTGACTCTTACATTTTGCAAGCATGAGCTCAAGGCTCGGAGAAAAGCAAAGAGACACTGCAGGGGATTCTGGGGTGCCTTACAAAATGTGTGGTGAGACCCATTTGTTCTATGTTCTGTTCAATTTCATCCAAGAGGGAAATAAAAGCTGGGGTGAAATTAAAGACACTTCTTTTTACCATACTTTGTGGGCTGAACAAAGATCATCACTGGCTGTTTTGCACTTCAAAAGCAGCTATTTGATGAAATTATGAGCTCTATAGCTTAGAAAGAAACTCCAGGCAACGTCAAAATACCACAAGTACAAGTTCAAGGGCACAGGGCTGCCAGATGTGGTGGCATGCACCTGTAATCCTATCTACTCAGGAGGCTGAGGCTGGAGGATTGCAAGTTCAAGGCCAGCCTGGGCAATTTAGTGAAACCCTGTCTAGAATAGAACAGAATAGAATAGAATAGAATAGAATAGAATAGAATAGAATAGAATAGAATAGGTGAGTGGGCATGGAGGAAGCGTATGACTTAACTGAGTAATTGAGGGAATTTCTTTGTACTAATGAGGCAGTTCAGTATCCTCATTGCAGCCATAGTTACTGGAATGTACAAAGTTCTACAAAACTTTGTAGTACTATAAATACACAAAAAAGAGTGCATGTAAAATGGGTGAAATCTGAATAAGTATGTACCTGAGTTGCTTTGTGCCAACATTAGTTTCCATGTTTTGACAAAATACTGTGCTTACCTAAGGCATCATCATTAGGGGATACTGACTGAAGGGTATTTAGGTACTATCTTTGTGACTTCTTGTGAGCCTTAAACTATATCAAAATCACAGTTATAAAAATCATATTTTTAAAAGAACAACATACCAGAAGAAAATGGGAGAACATTCTGCAAAATAAATATGACACTAAGGAGTATTATCTGGCATGCCATTCAGTACAGTTGCCTACTGAGCATCTGAAAAATGATTAGTTTAACAAGTTTTAATGACAATATTTTGAACATGTTGGATTTAATAAAATATATATTATTAAAGTTAATTTCATTCACTTATACTTTTTTAATGTGACTACTAAAAAATTTATAATTATCTATGTGGCTTCCATTGTGTCTATCTTGCATAATACTGATCTATAGTATATAAAAATTTCTCACAAATTAATAAGACAGACCAGTAGAAAGCTAGACAAAGGATATGAGCTAAAATTCATCAAGAAGAGACAATATACAAACAATAAACATTCATTCATATATTCATTTATTCACTCAACAAATATATACTCAGCTCCTGGGGTCTAAGCACTATGTTAGCTACCAAATTAGTTGGTCTGAAAAGGTCTCTTTGAGGAGGTGACATTGGAACCAAGGTCTAAAAAATGAAAAGATGGCTCACCTGTGCCATTAACTAAAGAAATGTTATTTTAAAATTCTTTTTCACCCTTCAGAATGAGAAAAAAATACATTGATAATATACAGCATTGGCAAAGATGAGGGGAAAAAGACACTTAAATATTCTTAGTGGAAGTATAGACTTGTGTAATCTTTTCGCAGGGTGATTTGGCTCTCCAAATATAAATTCATAGGCTCTTTAACGCTCAGTCTTATTCCTAGGAAGCTACCCTAGGACAGGCTCAAATATATGCAAAAGATATATTAAGGGCTGGGGATGTAGGTAGTGGTAGAGCATTTGCCTGTCATATGTGAAGCCCTGAGTTTGATTCCCAGCACCAGAAAAAAATAGATAGATAGATAGATAGATAGATAGATAGATAGATAGACAGATAATCCACTGCATTGTACTATATAATCACAACAAACTTTAAGTAACTAAAATGTCTATTGGTGAGGTGCAACTATTTAAATTGACTATGAATCCATCAAAACCATCTATACTCTCAGTAAGTATAGTGCTTATATGTAATACTTGTAAATGTGAAGCTATTTGAAAATAAAAATTAACATAGGAAAGATTGTGCCATGATACATTAGGATTCCCCCCCCAATACACAAGAATACAATCCTGATGCAATGTTAAGAGTCTATCAATATAATTCAGCATTTTAAGTCACGAATAGAGAAAGAAACCAGGAATGAGACATATCCAGAAGCATTAGCTTGGAAGTTTGGCCACTCAATATTAAGTGAAAGATAGTAAGTTTCAGACCAAGTGTAGTATGATATTGTCCATATTTTTAGAACAAAGTAAAACAAAACAAAACAAAAAAATCTATTTGTATCTGTGTGTGCATGCATGCACACACGTGGTGTTTGCTTATAAATACAGACTTTACCCAACTAGCTATGTGACTTTGGGTGAATTGCTTTCTTTGTCCTTTAGTTTTGCCATCAGTAAAATGGAAAAATAAGCCACCTTCCTCATAGGATTGTCATAAGGACCAATGAGCTAATTCTTGAAAACTATTAAATATGCTGCCTGGCACATAATAAATGGTCAATAAGTGTTATATATTAAAATTGTTATTCTACCAAAGAAACAATCACAGTCGTGTAAGTTCAGCTTTCCATTACTATAAAATAAGTTCAGCTTTTTTGTTACCACAAAAAGTCTGAGATAATCAACTTAAAAAGAGAAAAAGTTTATGTTGGTTCACAGTTTAGAAGTTTTCAGTCCGTGGTTGTTGGCCATTTTGCTTTGGACCTATGGTGAGGCAGTACATCATGATCACGGCAGGAGCAGATGGTGGAGGAAGTTACTGACCTTATGAAAAGATGGGAGAACCAGGATTCCAAAGCCCCTTGAAGGCCACACCCCCAATGACCTAAAAATCTCACACTAGGCCCCACCTTTTAAAGGCTCCACCATCTCCCAATAGCACCACAAGCTGGGGGCCAAGTTTTTAACACTTTAGGCTTCCGGGGGAAATTTAAGATCCAAACTAGAACAGAAGCCAAGACATTTAGAAAACAAAAGATTTTACTTGAAAAGAAACAGAAGCAAGTCCAACATTCAAAAGGCCAACTGGCCACTTTTTAAAAATCACAAAATAAGCATTTAAAGAAAACAAATGCAAAGTTTGTTACCAGGTTACAAATGCGAAGAGGTTACCAGGAAGTTTTATATTAATCTGTTTGTGGAAAAAACAATACAATGTCTTTCTCAAGAGTTTACAGTATCCCAGAGGAAGTATGTTTAGACCTCGACATTGCCAAAGGCAGGGATGAAGTTGTATTTGCCAAGATTTATGGGAAATTTTCAAGGTTTTAACAGTTGAGGGATCAGGATTAGACAGACTCATTCTGTTGATCTCAGAGAGCAAATTGCTAATTTTTTCTCCAAACAGTGATACATGATGTGCTTAGTCAGAATAGAGGCAAGGGAATATGTCAGTGTTGTTTCCAGGAATCATCCAGAAAAAACATGTAGAAACAAATACCCCAAACCACTAAAACTAGGAAACAATGTTAGGGGAAAAGCTTTCCTATTTGTTGTATATGTTTCTGTAGCATTTAACTGTTTTTCTATGTTCACAAATAGCATTAGTAACTTTTGAAAAGAATAAATAAGATCATATAAATTTGGAATATCTAAAGCCATCTTGATTCTCTCTAGTTCTCCCACTCTAGATGAGATAATTTACATTCTAAGCTCTTTAAAAAATATTTAGAAATTATGCATTTTTCTTTAAGACCAGTTTCCACCATTTTTGTTTGTAGCATCTGCCAAAAAAAAAAAAAAACCAATGCTTTGTATGACATCCCAGCTGGAAGAGGAAGATAATTATAGCTGAGGGCCAGGAGTGTAGCTCAGTGGTAGAGCATTTACCTAATATGCTTGAGGCCCTGGGCTCAATCCTCAGCACTGGAAAGAAAGAAATACAACCAACATCTTAGAGAAGGAGAAAGAAATTCTTTTGGTTTATTGTTCTCTACCCTTAAGTCTGAAGGACACAGAAGTCCTTCAGAAAGAAATTTGAGAATTCTAAGGTTTTCTACCTGATCCTTCCCCTGTATCCTTGAATTTATCCAGCAGATTTAACTGAGGGCAGCCCCATCTCCATGTACCAGGTAAGGAAATGGATTCAGAAGGGGACTCTTATTTTTTTTTGTACCAGGGATTGAACTCCAGAAGGGGACTCTTATAGAGACAAGTCCACACTTGGTACTGAAAGAGGCTTTCATCTGTTTTCAAGGCAACAGTAGCCCCATTTCTGGATTCACTCAAGGCCTCCCTTATGATCCGCAGAAAGATGGTGGTTTGCAATGAGGAGGGTCCTATGCAAGATACCAGTAATATTCCATTGTATACCAGTCTAGACTGGCAGCTGATGATGCAAGTAGGGGAGGAATCATCAATGAACTCACATTTTGTGGGAAAACACGTATTTAGTCATTCATTCAGCTCATACATATTTCTTGAGTTCCTAAAATGTGCCAGACACTATTCAAAGTACTAGCAACAAAGACAATATTTAAATATTTAACAATTTGGCATAGTTACAAAATCAGATAGGATGCTCTGTTGAGCCCAGTAATAACCCTTACAATCCTGGATCAGGTAGAGATCTGGAGGATACAGAGGAGGAGCCAGGATGGCTAGGACTTTGGGGAAGGAAGACAAGCCTCATGGTAGCTGCTACTTATCAACTAGTGAAACATTTTGATAGCTGGGAAAGCTCTATCTGTAGGTACCAGTTGAGTAACAACCTTGGCTCAGACATAGAGATGAACAATTCAGTCCATCCTTTAAACATCCTATGGTAAATGCTCAGGTGAAAGTCATCAGAAAGTACAGAGGCGACAGGAAACTCAGTCTTATAGTTGAAGGAAGGCTTTCTGAAGGAGGTGATAACCATGTCACTTGTTCATCATCCTGGCATGGAGAGGAGCACAGTCCCCAAGGCCTTATAGAATGGCTTTACGTGGACACCCTGAGAATCCTCGCACCTTTCTTTGTGGGTTACCTGTTGTGACTAGCTCTTCCTTTGTGTTCTCCAGTCTCAGAACAGCTACAATGAAGGTGACTACGAAGGAGCAAGGAGGCTGGGGCGGAATGCCAAGTGGGTGGCCATTGCCTCCATCATCATCGGCCTTATCATCATCACCATCTCTTGTGTGGTACACTTCACAAGGAAGTAAGTGGCCTTTTTGAATCCCTCCCAATATTAAATAACTTTTCTCGAGTGTCCATTGGAATCTGTTAGAATGGGTTAAGATATGCTCCAGGAACAACTCAAAACAGAAGGTTTTGTCTTCTTCATGTTAAGTGGGCCATGTAGGTGGGGGAAAGTTCTCTCCTCCACACAGTCACTCAGGATCCCAGGCTGACTAAAACTCTGCCATCTTGAATCTATTCTACCTAGAACAGGACTCAACAAATATCTTCTGAAAAGGGCCAGATAGTAAATATTTTAGGTCTTGCAGGCCATGTGGTCCTTGTCATGGTCTCTTTCACAACTATTTCGCACTGCCATTTTAGCAGGAGAGCAGACAATATGTAAATGAGCATGCATGGCTGTGTTCCAGTAAAACTTTATTTAAAAAGTAGGTATTTTGTCAGTGGTCCACAGTTTGGAAGCCTCTAATCTAGAACAGGAAGTGTCCTCGAGCTAAAGTAGGAGAAGAGGAAGAGAGAATCTCATGTGGACTACTCCCTGCCTCAGCACAGGTGCCACAGATGTCACTTAGACTCACAATTAAATGACTAAAACCAATCATCTTTACCCATGCTTGCTCACCATAAGAAATGAGACAAAGCAAAAGATATTTGGGCTTATTCCTTGGTCTGCCTAATCATGGGCTCTGTAAATGACTTCCTGCATAATTCTGCCTCAAACTGGCCTAATTATTTTCTTTTTTAGCTTAAGGACAGAAAAGCCACCACATGCTTTTGCTATGGCCAGTGAGGCCTTATCTCATAAAAAGAAGGATGCTGTTGAAGTTTCTCCTTACAGTTGGATAAATTTCTTCTGATTAATTAGCTGAGATGAGCTGCCTCTGCTAGAACCAATGATATTTCCCATTGGAGCTTTGTCAGACGACAAGGTGATGTGATAGGCAACCCAAACCCCAAATGACAAGCCCAAATCCATCTGTCTTCTGTGTAAATCCTGGCTACACAGCAAAGAATGCTGAGAAATCCTTTAGCCTTTCTGTCAGAGGAGCATAGCTATTCCTATACCTTTGACTGAAGCATTTTGACAGATCTCCCTGACCAGTGAGGCTCATCTGGGTGGGTGAGAGAGGAACCAGACATTCTTGGCTCTACCAGATCAGGCAACCCAATCTTAGCAACCAAGGGATGTAAATGTCACCCTAGATCACCTTCCTGTTGGACAAGCCAGACCCTGGAGGAGTCAGTGGCAACTGGATGGAGGAAGTGATGTCATAGCAGGAAGTATCCCAAAGGAAAAGTAGGTGGATTTGTTCAAAGAATGGAGAAAGGGATACTAAGGCATCCAAGGAAACAAGTTTTCTTGCTTTTATGACATTCATATCAATATCAACAAATTGACTGAAATTTGATGATGTTAGTCTGTGATGGGGAACATGGTTGGAGAACACAGCCTTCTTTATTCTTTAAATAAGGCAGTGTGTGTGTGTGTGTGTGTGTGTGTGTGTGTGTGTGTGTGTACATGGAGCCATGGAATGTGTGGTTGATGGTACATGTTTGGCACCAGATTGCCTGGGCAGATCTTCCCTGACCACTTACTTACTCATCTTCAGTCAATTGTTTAATCTCCTGAACCTCAGTTTCCTCACTTGTAAAATGAGAATTATAGCAGTTCCTGTTTCATAAAGCTACTGCAAAGATGACCCACAGAATGTGTGCTGTTTGGTGCCTGTTCCTTAGTTGGTGCATTAAATCTGCAGACCATTTCTTAATTACAGTATTACTATCATTATCAACATGACTGAGGGAGGACCTCAGGATTTAGGGTGCCACTGAAAAGCATTCCAGACTTTTCGGTCATGCACCAGACTCAAAGGACAGTGTTCCAAAGGAATGAGGCCAAGTCTTGCCTTGAGATCACACTGCCCAGATCAGTGTTTGAGCTGAGTGTGTTAGAATAATAGCAGCTGACACTGACATAGACCTTGCTGTATGCTAGGTACCATTCAAAGCTCTTACATGAATTAATCCTCCCTGAATCCTTACAGCAACCCAAAGAGGAAGTTATCACCCCCATTTTGCAGATAAGGAAACTTAGGCTCAGAGAGATGAAGTGACTTGTCCAAGATATCCCAGCTTAGTCAGTGGTAAAGACAGAGCTTAGCCAGGCGTGGTAGTGCACACCCATAACCCCAGCACTCAGGAGGGTGAGGCAGGAGATCGCTGCAAGTTTCAGGCCATCCTGGACTTCATAGTGAGTTCAAAGCCAGCTTGGGCTACATAGCAAGACCTTGTCTCAAAAACAACAACAAAAAGACAGAGCTTAAGCGTGGCTCTTTATGCTCTGTTCTTAACCACAACTCCACACTACCTCTGCATCAATGTGTCCCTTCTAGTATATCCCATAACAAAGGCATTAAATACCACTTGCCTTATTGTTAATTCCAGCATTTGTTTATGTGAAGATGGTATGGGAAGTTTCACCTGACAAAATCATTTGATGAGGCAAGGCCCAGGGTCCCAAAGTCAGGCAGGAAACACTCATGAATGAAGCAGCCTGGGCATCAGACAGTAGGGAGTGGTGGGAGCTGTGGTTTAAAGGGAGAGGCCAGCACCTACTGTAGTTCTTATCACTTAGCATGAAGACCTCACTTATAAAGAGATGTTGGAAATCTGAGTTTTTATGTAAAGTCATCTGATTTTTAAATGTTGACAAAGAAGTCACATTGTTAAACCAATGGTGAAGGGCCAAAAATCAATAAACAAAAAACAATAACCATATCTGCAGCCTGCATACTATCTACTTTGCAATCTATGGTAGAAATTTTGGCTTTCAAAGATCAATTTGCCTATGAGAATTATCCAAGAAGTCTGAACAAGGAACCCAGAATTTTTCATATATGATCACTTTCTCCATTCTTAACATAAATGTTTCTATCTGGAGAAGAAATGCTGATCTGTATATGCTTGTGGTTGAAACTTTCTTAGTAAGAATAAAAAGTATGAAAGGTTCAACTCTCCATTTCTAGTTAGAGAATTAGGATCCAAATTGTACTTGGTTTTTTTGGGTGGTGGTGGTGGTTGTTGTTGTTGTTGTTGTTGTTGTTGTTGTTGTTGTTTTGGGGAGGAACCAGAGATTGAACTCAGGACCTTGCGCTTGCCACGCAGGCATGGCACCACTGAGCTAAATCTTCAGCTCCTCCAAATTCTACTTCTAACACACAGACCATCTGGGCAATTAATTAAATTCTCTGAGACTCCATTTCTCTATCAACAAAATAAAGATAGAATTATTTCCCTATCTATAAGGTCAGATTCCTTTTAGACAGCTTTCTGTCCATGTCGTCAAAGAAAATAGCTTTTCATAGTTAGAATTCCATGGAGAAACTCAAATTTAAACTTTGTCATGCATGTGGAAGAGAGAGGAAAAGGAGAGAGAAAAGGACAGGCAAAAGAAAAAGAGATAGAGAGAAAAGGATGGAGGGATGAAGAGAAAGAAAGACACAGATGAAGAGAGAAAGAGGAAAAGAGAGGAAGAACTGACCCTTAGAGAATTAAATCAATTCTATCTTCCATTAAGGTGAATAATATGGCCAATTTCTCAGTAATCCTTGGAAATAAAATTCCCCAGCCCGAGAGGAATTGAATGGCAATATGGAACTAATAAGACAGAGGCTTAAAAGAAATTCTCATCCAGGTCCCACCTCAAAAGATTCCAATTTGCTAAATCAGACATGAGTCCCAGGAATCTGTATTTTTCAGCTCCCCACTCCCACTCCGGGGATTCAGACAATGACGGTTAGTAGAATCCTTTTTGCCAAACCCGGCAAAATCCCTTCCCTTTAAAGTACAAAAGGAAGAGCACACTGATGGCAGCTCTTGATGGAGTGGTCAGTTTTCTTTTACCTCAGTAAACTCATCATCCTAGCTTGTTATGTCTAAGTCAATGCTGGTGAGGGGATAAGGTTACTGCCTAGCAGCTGCAGCCCAAGGAGGCCCTGGTGTAACAGTCTGAAGACAGCAAGAAGGACCTGGGAAAATACAGAGGACACCAAGCCCAGAATGAGACAAAAATCCATTTCTAGGTTAAATTTACAAATATACTTTGAAGGGCTGGGGATTTAGCTCAGTGGTTCCACTGCCTGCCTTGCAAGTGCAAGGTCCCAAGTTTGAACCCTGGAACAAAATATATATATATCTGAAGTAAACTACTGCCTTTAAAAAATTGTGAAGTCCTTGCCTTTAAAAAAATATTAGTCTCAGGTTGAGATTATAGCTCAGTGGTAGAGCACCTGCCTAGCATATTCAGGGTCCTGGATTCAATCCCCAGAACTACAAAACATTAATCACTTTTAAAAATAAAGAATTAATCTTTATCCTTATTGAGAAGATGGTAACAAAGCTGGTGGAGAACAGATTGGATCCCAAATAGGTGAAATCCCAGGTCATTCACTTTCTTTGAATAGTCTCAGATCATGATAGTCTTTACCCAAACTCATAAAAAGGACTCGTTCATCCTAATTTTGTAGGCTATCTATGTAAGCCACAAGGTGATTGAACAAAGAAAGACAGGGTTTCATGTCATCAAATTCCTGAGAACTGAGAATCATTGAACCAAAATATTCAATAGCTCCGGGTAAAATACTGTGTTGACAGAAGGGTTCCGATCTCAATGAAATCAGAAACTTGCCATGTCTCAAAGTCAGAAAATTCTCTGCCCTTAAGTTGCTAGAGAAAGTGGAGAGATGACTCACATACGTGAAATGTTTAAATATTGTAATAGTCTATTTATCAATCCTAATAAATTCAAATCTCCTGCAGGCTTCTACTTTCTCCTAGTGCCTTAAGAATTCAAACAAGGTTAGGTTATTCTCAATGGTCATGTTTCTCAAAGGCCAGGTCTAAGACAACAAATTCAGCTGGGCTGCTTGTAAAAATGCAGATTCCTGGGCCCAATTCAAGGGCTTTTGAACTTGAACTTATGCAGTATCATAAGCAACGCACAAGCAAAATTAATTTTAAGTGTTCTAAAGTTGCTGAGCCACTGTCCTAGCAGTTTGTATTTCATAGGGGACATTCTTGCCTATGTGGACATAGGCCACAAAATAAGACTTTTTTACTTCCCTAAGGTAAGCATTAAACAGTTTTTCTTCCCCTACCTAGTCAAGCAATTCTCCAGCAGACTCGATTTTGTGTCCTATAATTTAACTCAATTCTGACTCCTTCTACCAAGAGTTACAGTCACATCACATGGGCAGATGCCTTATTCCTACAAGATGTCCCCCACTTCACATGCCATTTATAAGCCCCAGATTGTGACCTATGCTTCTGATTGACAAGCTCTAAGTCAGAGGTTCCCATGACCTCCTCGTTCAGGTTCTATGAATTTGCCAGGGAAACACTTCCAATTACTTGTTTATTGTAAAGTGTATTACAAAAGATGTGGCTGAACGGCCAGATGGTGGAAATGGTAGGGCAAGGTATGTAGGAATGTATGAAGCTTCATGTCTTCCCTGTACATGACACTCTCCAGGCATGTGTCAGCAATCCAGAAGCTCTCAGAAACCTGTCAGGGTTTTAGAGGAGGATTCGCCATGCAGGCACAATTGATCATATATATCATCGCCATTGATGATTAGCTTGACCTCCAGCCCTTTTCCCCTTCCTGGAGGTTAGGTACAGCTGAAATTTCCAATCTTCCAATCACACGGTTGGTTCCACTGACAACCAGGCCCAATCCTGAAGCATCCAGGAGCACAAAAAAGAGTCCCTCTTAGAATAAAAGATGCTCAGATCACCCAGGAAATTCCAAGGGATTTAGAAGCTCTATGTCAGGAACTGGGGTCAAAGGCCAAATATTAGAAAAAAAGATTCTCTTGATACAGTACTCCTACCTGTAAGGGTGGGAGGTTCTCAAGAAACAGGGCCAAATCTTTATTTCTTATTGTATCACAGTATCACAATTAAGATACCTAGTAGCAGCTTCAATTATGGTTGCTTCCCTGGAAAGTTTATACACTTCCAAGTTTCTTTCTCCTCCTCTTCCTTCTCCTCCTCCTCCTATTGGTCAGGGTCATGATCATCTATCTAACATGCCACAGAATTCAATGGAACTTCCTTAGCAGAAAAATCAATTGACCATGACAAAGTTTGAATAAAAAGGAGACAAGTATCCATTCTCTGCAACAAAAATGACATTCTCAGGTGATCCTGGTAATACAGTGAAGGTTTATTTTACTTGGGAGTGAGGTTCTTATGTCCAGGCATAAGGTGAGCTTTGAGAATAAACAAATTTAGTCCTGTGGGCATCCATAGAAGGGCACCCTGTACAGACTCACACATGGATCTTGATTGGCCCCACACACCCAGTGAACATTTCCAATGATGGAAAACGTGATGATCTCTTGAGTTAAGTGCCTGCTGGAGTAGTTGGCTGTGTTTATAGCTCTTGGTATCTCTGTAAACATGGGAACCATGCTCCACACTCACACAGAAGGAACAGAAATGATCTTATCATCCATGTTCATGACCATTGAGTGGAGTTGCAGCCAGATCCTCAACTCCATTTAAATGGTTGTTGTTTTTTTCTTTTCAAAAATGTAAGTTAAATGTATATATACAATGTGATCTACCAACTTACATCTCTGAGTTATCTTGAAGATATGGAACCAGCCAGGTCCACACCCAGCTGTATATTAAAAATGCTTGTTTGTCATTCCTAAGAGCCTGTGTGCTTCAAAGTTTCTATTAGGAGAGAACTTGACCTCTAAGCAGGTTTAAGAGCCCCAGGAATGTGTCCCATTAGGAGGCACAGACTGAGCAGATATTAACCTTTCCATACTGAGAAATCTTCTTTCTTACAAACAAACTGACATGAATTCTTCCTTGGCCTCAAAATATCCTGTAATTGTGTAAGGATCAGAAGGAAGCATATAGTATATTGAGGTGAGCAT
Source organism: Heterocephalus glaber (assembly GCF_000247695.1). The sequence continues at coordinate 13,953,825 of NW_004624747.1, read as the reverse complement.
GAAAAAGGAACTTCACCTGTTTTGCAAAAACAAAAGGAAATCCATCTTCTTTCCTCTATTACTGGCTAGAGCTAAACTTTCTGAAAATTGTTTTTGTGTAGATGTGACTTTGGAGATTGTGTGTGTGCATGTGTGTGTGTGTGTGTGTGTGTGTGTGTGTGTGTGTGATTTCATAATGAAAAATGGGAATATTACCTATTTCCAGAAGGTCAGAAGAGTTTTCCTTTGTTGTCTCAGATAAATTGAGGGGGAGAAAAGTCAGACTTAAGTTGCCAACAACAATGGAAAATTTTAACTGTGAAAAAGATACATGCTAGTGGATCATTAATGAAGGAATCAGAATAAACATGAAAAAGATATTCAGCCTCAGGGAAGCACAAATTAGAGTTACAGTGAAATGCTATATTATTTTGTCTGCCAGGCTGAAACAGTTAAAGAGATGGATAATATCAAGCTTGGCAAGGTGTGAAAAACTTGGATACTATACTACTGGTGGGAGAGTAAATTGAGACAGTCTTTTGGGAAGCCAATTTGGATGTACAATCAGCTCTTTGTATCTGTGGTTCCATACTCATAGATTCAACCAACCTCAGGTGAAAAATATTTGGAAAAACAAATTGTATCTGTGTTGAACATGTACCGACCATTTTCTTGTCATTATTCTCTAATCAACACAGTATAACAACTATTTACATAGCATGTACATTGTACAGGTATTACAAAGAATTTAGAGACGATTTGAAGTATACAGGAGGATGTGTGTCAGATGCAAATACCAGGCTGGTTTGTATAAGGCACTTGATCTTCTGTGGATTTGGTATCCATGGAGGGACCTTAAGCCAATTTCTCGGTTACCAAGGGCTGGTCATATTTATTAAATTTTAAAAGCCATGTGCCTGCCCACCAACCTGTCAGTTCCAATTCTCACAACCCATCCCTAGATATAGGTGTACAAAAATGCATATGAAACTCTTATTTTCCACCCTAGCTACACATTAGAATCACCTGGAGAGGTTTAAAAAAAAAATCAATGCCCAGAGTTCACCCCAACCCAATTAAATTAGAATCTCCAGTGATGGCCCAGGCATTTGAGGTTTTAGGGCCCAAAGCCACAGATAAGCAAGGATAGTTGTGACAGCTTTGTTTGAAACAAGGAAAAACTTGAAAAAAAATCTAAATGTCCATCAGTAGGCAGAGTAAATAAGCAGTGGTTTCTTCACAAAATAAGCCAACATACTGCAGCTTAAACATGAAATATCTTTCTTACTATGATGTTATAAGGCCCTGCATGATTTAGTTGCTGCCTCTCTGTTCTCATCTCCCAGCACTCTCCTGATTCTCTACCTCAGCCATATTGGATGCTCCTGTAGTATGCCGTTGCCTCAGGGCTTTTGCACATGCTATTCCCTCTACCTGTAACACTCTTCCTCCTAATAGCCACACAGTTTATTCCTATCTCTCCCTTAAGTGCTTGTTCATATATTACCTTTGCAGAGAGGCTGTCCCTTTATTCAATTTTCCTTGTCATCCTAGCACTTACCACTCCCTGAAAAATTATATATTTATGATCTACTTCCCTCTACTAGGATGAAAACTCCAGGCACATTTTCACTCCTGTCACTGCCCATAATAATACAGCATAGCACTGAAGGGTGCCTACTTTGAAGCTGGACTGCTGCAGTTTCAACCCAGGTTGTACATCTAAGTAGCTGTGTGTCCTTGGCCATGTCTTTGAACTAATGTGTGTCTTAGTTTTCTCTTACATAAAATGGGTATATTTATAGTGCCTACTTCCCAGAGCTGGGAGACTCAAACTGCATAAAGCATAATTCCCAGATTAAATTGCATAAAGCATACTGACACATTGTACCACTGTGTAACTATTGGGATTACTGTCATCAGCACCTATAGCAGTGTCTAGCTGGTAAATATTTATTAAATAAATGGATGAATAAATAAAAGGAAGAAAAAGGAAATTGCAGAACAATATATAATTGGTCCTCCACATCCACGAGTTCTGTATTTGCAGATTCAGCCAACTACAGAAGTAAAAATATTTGCCTGGACCTGAACTGAGCATATACAGACTTTTTTCTCATCATTATTCCATGAACAATACAGTGTAACAACTACTTCCATAGAATTTACATTGTATTGGGTATTATATAGAGATGATTGCAAATATACAGGAGAGTGTGCATGGGTTGTATATAAATGCTATGTCATTTCATAAAAAGGACTTGAACAGCCTTTGATTTTAGTGTTCTTAGGGAGTCTTAGAACTAATCCTTGTGGATACCAAAAGACAACTGTATACAGCATGATCTCGTTCAGTAACCACAAAATGAGTACATAATTTCTCAGTGCAGAGGAAAATACCTGGAGGATGCACACCAAACTTCTAACATCACCTCTCTCCACTGGGGAGAAGAATGAGATTGAGAAATACTGGAGACATCTTTCTGTATCAGTATCATTTGGTGTTTTGCATGTATCATGTGTAAAATAAAATATACTTTCCAAGCCAGGCATGGTGACATGTGCCTGTAATCCTAGCACTCTGGGGTGCTGAGGCAGGAAGATCAAAAGTTCCAGCCCAGTTTGGGTGACTTAGTGACTTAGAGAGGTCCTGTCTCGATACAAAAAATTTAAACAGGGATGGGGATGTAGCTCAGTGAGATAGGTATGGATACAGATTAGATTATACAGATATACATAGATAGCTCCAAATTAAATGGAAACCAGTCCTTAGAGTCAAAAGCATGCAATTTCAGCGCTTGTGTAGCCAGAATGTTCTCCATCTAATAAGGAACCAGCAAGCCCAAAAAGCCCACTGTGGAGGCTTGGTCGCTGTCTTTTTTTCTCACTCTATCTATCTACCACACAGTGCCTGAGGAGCCTGCAGTTGACTGCAAGCATGGAGGACGACCCTCATTCACACACCCAGAAGTTTGTGAGGAATGGATCCTTGACTTTAGACTGTGAGATCTCTTCCTCAGGACTCTCCAGAGGCGGGTCCCTGGCAAATGAACAGCAACAACAAAAAGTCCAAAATTTAGGAAATTCAAGCCATACAGCCACATCAGCCAATGTCATTGCTTTGTAAAAAAGAAGAAAATGAAATCTCATTGTGTCCACTGACAAGCTCTTTGTGTGCATCCTTCTTCTCCAGAGATGACTTCCAGAGATCTCATTCCTCTCCATTGGGTAGGGGTCTGGATCTCGGAGGTAGGAGGCTCCAGGAAGATGCTGGTGTTTATAGCATCAAGAACAAACGTTTGCAGCATGTTTAAAGTTATCTAAGACAGTTAAATCCATGGGTTACTTTCCTTTCATTTTTTTCATGATGTAGATTTGCTTCAATCTTTAGTAACTGCTTCCCCATCAGCACTCCCAGAACCCCCTAACCAGGTCATCAAAGACCTGAAGACTCTCTGGCCTTCTGTCTTGATCCTTATTTTTCCTAATAGCACCCCATCCCCAACTCTCTTGCTTGCATCCACATTGGTCAATTGCTCATAACCTCAATCTTCACTCAAGCCGACTCTGAAAATGTACTAAGGGGTCAATCCTAGGCTAGGAGCATCCTCTCCATCCCAAGTTTGGGAATTGTCTGCGTTTACAGAATATACTCCCCCCAACACCTACCCTCCTAGTAGCTAGTCTTTCTCCCTCTCTTCTCAAGCAAGGTTTTTGGTTTTCCTGGATCCCACCTGGAAATGTTACCCCTCTGTATTTCTTTTCTGTCAAAGGCAAATCTTTTAGGTCTGAATGAGTTGGTTTGATGACACCATTATTCTGCCTGCCAGGACATGCTACCAGGGTGTTTTGCCAAGTATGTGCCACAGGTGGTACACAGATAATTTCGAATCTGTTCATAGACACATTCATTGATACTGAATCCATAGTAACCCTTTTCTATTCTTTTTCAATCCTGATTACAGCAAGGGGAAAGTCTGTTTTGGTCTAATGGGTCCTTAACACCTTTCTGACACTATGGTTCCCTGGTCTTTTAAACAAAAAGCAGCCCTCAGGCTTGGTCTTCTGTCTACAGAGAATTCAATGATGCCGTTTTGTTTGCATGGTATTTATTTTATGTATTACTTTCCATTTGTGGCTTTGCCAAGATGTGTGTGCTATATTGTTTCTGTTCAAATAAATTTACCTAAAAATAAAAGGACTCAAAGACAAATAGCAGGTAATTAACATAACAAGTGATATATATGTATATAAATGACAAAGGTCACTTCAAGAAGTAATGTTAGAAACACGGTGGTTACAAACTTTTAGATCTAAAAGAAAAGGCAGCTTATTCTAATTGAATGATCAAGAGGCTGAGAGTCAAAATACCTTTTTCTTTTTTCATTTACTAGCTATGCAAGCTGATTTGAGACACGTTTCTTAGCTTCTCTGTGCTTCAAATTTCTTCAACTGGAAAATGGAGATAAGAATGTTTGCCTACTTACCTCACAATGTTATAAAAATTGTCATAAAATATGAACCCCTGGGGGGAAATTCTAAGTGCTGGGCAAACACAAAATATGGTTCTTAGAACATTTTAAATCTTAGGCATTTGTTAAAATACTGAACCCTAGCAAAAAGATAAAAGCTGATAGACACCGGATTCCACCTGTCAGTTCACCCAGATGTCTGTCGTGAGTCAGCACTTGTCCCAGGAGGACACTGAGTCAGGGACATGAATTCTCAGCCTACAGGGATGCTAGCACCATTCCAATATATTGGATCTTGATTTCTGACATTTTGTTATTTGTTTATGTGTGTTTGGGTCCCTTCCTAGTCTTTTATCCAAATCAGATGAAAAGTGATGCTGAGAGGCAGAATAAAAATGGTTTTAAGACTGTCTACTATGGTATGTGAGTCAAGCTTCCTTAGGATTCCCATCGTTCTAGACATTTCCATAACCAAAATGTGCCCATCTATCTCAGCCTCCTTCCATAGAGAAGACCATAGAGAGGACAGGGATGGGGCTAGAGAGGCATTCTCCGAATTAACATGGCCTGCAATGCCCTTTTATGATGAATCTCAAATGTTGGTTCGGCTATAATCAAAATAAAGCAAGAAAAATTCTATCACTGAGTGAGATCCTTAGAATTAAGGAGGCTCTGATTTTTTCACTCCAATGCTGACAAAGTGGGATCCCTGTATTCCCCAGGACATTCTCCAAAGCTGAAATCCCCCATTTGCTCTACTATCAAAAGCACAATTAGAAAAAGGATTGATCTGATGCATCTCCCAAGAGACTTTTTCATTAGCCAGTGACAAAGACTGGCTAGAGCAAAAAGTGAAACTTATTGTTTGTGTATCTGAAAATTCCAGGGTAGCATCAGGGATGGCTGGGTCTTGTTGTTCAGTGTTATCAAGAACTTGTCACCTACCTTTGGCAGCCTGAATTTGTTGAGTTCATTTTAGCTTCATTGTTTGTTTGTGTTTTGGGTACCGGGGATTGAACTCAGGTCTTTGCACTTGCGAGGCAGGCAATGGAACCAGTGAGCTAAATCCCCAGCCCTATTTTAGCTTCATTATGATGAGATGGCTACCATTAGCTTTGGCTGTCTTCCTATCAAATGAGCAACACCTGTGGAAGTAAAATGTTTCTGCCTTAATAGCTCTACGAGAAAAAAAAAAAAGGTTCAATTCAAAATAATGCACAATTGATTCAAAACAGGAAGCCGCCCATCAGAATAGATATGACCCATTGACAAAGAGATGTGAGCACCTTATCCACACAAACTGATGCTTGGCCAGGAGTCTTAGGCCTCCTCTTTACCCAGGCCTTAAGTCAGTATTGAACCACAGGTGTTGAGTGTGAGGTTAACTCCACGCAATCTTTATGGATTGAGAGTGTGGGAAGCAGTGGTTCCCCAAAGGAAAGCCAAAGTGCTTTTACCAGAAGGAGAGACAGATGCTGGGCAGAACAAACAACCACCGTCCACATTAAACATTCTGCTTTTAACTATGCTTTCCACACACAGGGCTACAGGAAATCCAAGCTTTTCGAACCATTCCCCCATTGTGCTGTCACTCACATCCATTTCCTCATCTGGTCAATATGTATAGAATACCTGCTCAACCATAGATACTGGACCAGGCTTTGAAAATTCTAATATGATCAAGCGGGACCCCTGAAAAGGTTGCTCGCAATCTAAAGGAAGGGAAAGGGCACATACACAAACAAGTTGAAGGAACTGCAAGAAGCATGACCAGAATATTACACTTGTATAATCCTTGTAGGAGGGAGCTCTGGCTATATGTTAGGGACGGAGGCTCTGGGAACAAGCATCTCTGTCCCACCTGCTCTTTGTATTGCTCTGGCTGATGTGGCTATTGCTCTTGAAGTTGCCTGGTCTTTGCCCACAAGTTATGGGCAGAAGCAGATGCAGACATAAAATCGCTGGCCTCAGCTCCTGGATCAGCAAATTATCTTTGGCCTACACCAGGACAGCTGCATTCAGCAAAACAGCACTATGCATGTATCTTGATATGTAACCTTAGATCCAGGCTTCTAAATATAAGAGACAGTTTTGGGCCACCAATTACCAAAAAAAAAAAATCTAAAATCTTCTATAATAGTGTGTACCTTCATGGGTTACCACTAACTCTTAAAAAATGGATGTTGAATATTTCAGACCAGGTAATTACCCTATAAAATATGACCCTGAACCCAGATATTTTTAATTCCAGTTTTGACAAATGCAAAAAGAAGCATAAATGCTACTCAAGCTGGAGAAGCCATAGAAAGAAGGAATTCCCTTTCCAATAGATTGATTGGTTGATTAATGGATGGATTCCAAAAGAAATTTATCGGAGATCAGGAGAGAGAAGTGCAAAATCACCTCTGTGCAGTCTGCATGAGGCATTTGGGTTTCACCCTGGGTGCTTGTTCCAAACAGGTTGAGCACCCTGTCGAGTCTACAGCACTCAGGCCATAGTTTGACTCTCTTCCTGTCCAAGTGTAGATTTTCCCCCATTTACATCCACAGACTGGTTCGCTGCCTTGCCCTGCCATTTGGCTTTTCCCCAAGTTGTCTGCTCCTGACCCTGCCATTTTCATTCCCTTGGAATGACATGGAATCCTGTGAATGGGAACTAGTTGTGCTTTGGTGTAAACATTGGGAGGAGCTCCTTAAAGGCCAAATCTTGCCTCTTGAGAGGTGACAAAAGGCCTGATGACTTAGCATGAAAGAGGACCTCACACAAGTCTTCACACCTAAGAGGGAAGGTAGGTAAGAGCCATTTCCAAAGCTCATCTAAACAATTACAGTAGCCTCCTTACAAGGTTCCCTGTGTTTTACTTTCTGATTGATGGTGTTACAAATATTACAAGCATGGGGACTTCGCCCAAATGTATCAACTTATGGTTTTGGAGGTCAGATGTCTTAAATGGGTCTCACTGGGCCAAAATCAAGATGCCATCCTTTCTGGAAGCTCTTTAAGAGAATCCCCTTTCTTGACTTCTCCACCTGCTAGAGGTTGCCCATATTCCTTGGCTCATGCACAGGAAATAGTACCAAGAATCAACAAATGGGATCATATCAAATTAAAAACCTTCTACATAGCAAAGGAAAAAACTGAGTGAAAAGACAATCCACAGAATGGGAAAAAAATTTCTCCAGATATTCCTCAGACAGCAGACGACTAACATCCAGAATGTATAAAGAACTCAAAACATTAGACTCCCCCAAAATAAAAGACCCAATCAAAAAAATGGGCAGCTGAAATGAATATATAGTTCACAGAAGAATAAACACAAATAGCTAATCAATACTTGATGAAATGTTCAATATCACTGGCCATTAGATAAATATAAATTAATTAAAACAACACTGAGATTCCATCTTACCCCAGAAAGAATGGTCATCATCAAGAAATCAAATAATAAGGAAAGAAGGGAAAACAAAAAATATAAGAAAAGAAAAAAAATGGAAACAAAGTCTTTGCAAATAGGGAAGGGTGGAGGGGGTGAAGGGAGGGCAGGGGAAGGGGAAAAAAATAAGAACCAAGAGACTCACATAATGGTACAAGATCCCAATGATGAATGTAACTGTATTGTATACCTAAAATGTACCAATAGTCTTAGTGGAAAAAAAAAGAAATCAAATAATAACAAATGTTGGCAAGGCTGTGGGGTGGGGGGAACCCTTCTACATTGCTAGTGAGAATGTAAACGAGTACAACCACTATGGAAATCAGTATGGAGATTCCTCAAAAAACTAAACCTAGAAATTCTATGTGATCCAGCTAGTCCCCTTCCGGGTATCTTCCCAAAATGGTAAAAGACATCATGTTATAGTGACACATGTATAACCCCTGTTTATAGCAACACAATTCACAGCTAAATCTTGGAGGCAGCCGATATATCCATCAAAAGATGAATGGATCAAGCAAATGCAATATCTACACACAATGGAGTACTATTCTGCCATAAAGCAAGACAAATTTGAGTCATTTGTAGGGAAACAGACCACAATTTTAAGTGAAATAAGTCAGACTGACCCACAAGATTAAATATTGCATGGTTTTTTCTTTTTTGAGAAACCCAAATTATGAATAAAGTGCAAAATTAAAATAGTAGGAAGCAGGGAGATAAGTCTTTCTCAAATTGGAAGAGGGTCAAGAGATGCCGGGAGAGGGAAGGGAAAGGATTTTTAAAAGGAATTAAGATGTATTCTGTACATGGACAAGCTCCCCACAGTAAATGTAATCATTATGCACCACAAACATGTACTAATTTTTTTTATAGTCACCAATGGCCACTCAACCATTTCTCACACTGCATCTCTCTTGTTGTGACTCCTTTGCTTCCTTTTTCCCAACTTAAAGACTTGTCGTTACCTTAGACCTACCCAGATAGTCCAGGATGAGCTCTGTATTTTAAGGTCAGCTGATGAGCAAACTTAACTTCATCTGCTCCATTAATTCTCCCATGCCATGTAGAATATTTGCAGGTGCCAAGAATTACTATGGGGTTGTCTCTGGAACAGCATTATTTTGCCTTTCAGACTCTGTCCCACAACACCCACACGCAGCAGCCAGGGTGACTTCAAAACCTAAAATGAACTCCACCATTCCTCTGCTGAAGCCTACAGGCCACCCAATGGCCTCCCATGCACTTAAAACCCAAATTTTTACCATAGCCTGCAAAGCCCTACAAGGATAGGCCCAAAGCTGTGCTCAGAGCTCATCTCTTACCCTCTCCCAACCTCTCTGCTGCAGCCACTCCCTGGATTTTCTATTGTTCCTCAAATTTGTTAAGATCATTCCTGCCTCAGGACCTTTGTATGTGCTGTTTCCTCTGTCCACAAAACTATTACCCAGATTTTCACATAGCTGGCTCTTCCTCATGCCCTGGGTCTCAGTTTCTGAGAGAGGGCTACCCTAAGTCCCCATCTGAAGCAGCCTCTCCACTCTTAATCACTTGCTATCATATCACCCTGCTTTTTTTCCTCCACAAGACTTACCACCACTTACAATTTTCTTGTTTATTCAACTATTTTATTTATTCTCTTCTTTATTGTTTACTTGCTTATTCTTTATCTCCTCCCACTATGATGTCAGCATACTGAGGCCAGAGACTGCTCTACAATGATGTATCTGAGCAGTTAGGATAGTGCACAGCACATGGCAGATACTGCACACGTGAAGCATGATCACAGTGTATGGTCAATGTTTACATTTAAAACAATTTAGGGGCTGAGGATGTAGCTCAGAGGCACTGCACCTTTCTGGCAAGTGCAAGTCCTGAGTTTGATCCCTGGTGCTAAAAGACAATTAAAAATAAAAATTTTAAAATAACATTATAGTAAATAACACATTGTCATTAATCCCCCTCAAAATACTTCTGTCTTAGTGACTTTTCTCATTGATGAGACAAAATGCTCAACACCCAAAGTTAAAGGAGGAAAGGTTTACCTTGCTCACAGTGTGTAGAGGTTTCACTTCATAGTCAGCTGGCTCCAAGGCAGGGTGGCATGGCAGAGGGGCACTGCAGAGGAGAAGAATTTCATGGTAGGCAGAAGGCAGCAAGGCAGCAGGCAGCAAGCTACAAGCAACAAATGACAAGCAACAAGCAGCGACCCTCTGTCCTTATATCTTATCCAGGCTACCCACCCTTAGGACTGGTGGCACTCACACCCGGGGAGGGGGGGCAGCCCTAACCCTAGCTTCACACCAGGAATCAACCCCAGCATCACATCCTTGATCCCAGCAGCACACACCTTAGATCTAGCCTCCTCTAAAAAGCTCCACTTATGACTGCATGAGGCTTTGGGGGAGACATCTAGATACAAGCCAGAACAACTGCCCTCAGTTCAAATACACTTATCCCATTGTTCTTGCCACTATCTGAAGCAGTTCTGGAAGTCCTTTTTTTTGAGTATCTTCCCAAGATGTGATCAAAACTTCAATGAATGCAGCTGCCAATTGCCATCCAATAGAAAGGCAGGTTTGTAAAAATATTACAGTGTGTCCTTATCCACCTTATTCACTGGACCTGGCACCATGCGACTTCTCACTCTTCCCCAAAGTCAAAATCATCATGAAAGGTAAACATTTCAAACCGATCCAGGACATCAGGGTAGCCACAACAGCACAGCTAAACACACTCATGAAAGAAGACTTCTAGAACAGCTTCAGAAAGTGGCAAGAGCAATGGGATAAGTGTATCTGAAGCAAGAGGGAGTGTTTTGAGGGGGTTCATGGCAATATATCTTTTACTATAATATTTTTAATTAAAATGTTCATCTTATTTTTTGATCATACCTCACATTTATTGAATGAGTGCAAAGTTTCTCCCATGTACTCTTCACTTAGCTAATGTCCATTTCTTGGTCTCAAATTAAATTCCTCCTCTGCCTCATATTAAGCACTCCTTCTTCAGGGACACCCTTCTCTGACATGCCAACTCCTCCAGAACATGAGGCTCTCCCTTTCGCATGCTCACTCAACCCTAGATGTAATACTTCAAGCTCTTATTACCATGGTAGTTAGACACACCTTGTGTAATTATCGTTTAACATCTGTTTTCCCAACAGATTATGCACCCACATGAAGGCAGGAACCCAGTTTGTTGTGTTCATCTCTGTATTCTTGAAGCCTAGCTTGGTACCTAGCACATAGTAGGTCTTCTGAGATTGTGGATGGATGGATGGATGGCTGAGGGTGTAAAGGCAGGGAGAAATGGAGGAAGAGAACTGAATCCAAGATTTCCTCTATCATTCTGGCTTCATTTTTACATTGCAATCTAACAGATTTAAACCTGAATTTTGAAGCAAGAGGAAGCTAACAAAGGTTCTGGCTGAAAATTCCATCCCAAAACATTCTCGCTTGTTCCACCACTTATCATGAGAGTTTAACAAAAGCAAGAAATGAAAATGCACCTATACTGAAAAGTTATTTCGAGATCCACACCCAAATGAACGCAGCCAGTGTGGGTGGCCTCTCCCTAAGGCCTCCTTTGAGGCTATGCTGCCCTCTAGTGTAGGCAATGGAGAAAGGCACCTTGCGGGGGGGGGCGGGGTCCCTTTAATAAATAGCACCTTTCTTTTGCCTTGAACACACAGAGTTGTTTTTGTTTTGATTTAATTATATGGACCTAAAAAGAAAAAAACGGAGGGAAACAGCATGCCTTTCTTTCTTTCTTCCTTCCTTCCTTCCTTCCTCTCTTTCTTTCTTTTTTCCTTTCTTTCTTTTGAGACAAGATCCATTATCTCACTATGTAGTCCAGGCTAGCCTAGAACACAGAGATCCTCTTGCTTCAGCCTCCCAAGTGCCAGGATTTATCGTGATTTTCATAGAGAAAAGAAGTAACAGAGGTCTTGGGAAATAGCTTAGTGGTAGAGTGAATGCTTAGCATGTGTGTTTGATCCTCAATACCATCAAAAAATGGAGGGGCAACAAAACAAATTGAACTAATGCCATGCGTGCGTCTGTGTGTGTGTGTGTGTGTATCTGTATGTGTGTGTGTGTGTGTGTGTTGCTAGGGATCCAAACCCAGTGCCTCAGAAGTGCTAGCCAAGTGTTCTACCACTGATCTACAACCCCAAACCCTAATGCTTTTTAAGATCATATATTATGTCACTCACTATTGTAAGCACTTTGTGCTATACTGCATTTAACCTTCACAAGAACCAACAGCGAGAGGTATTTCCTTGCCTGTGACCACTAATACAAAACATTAATGTATAATCTGCTGCTTTGGAACTAGATTTTTGGCTTATTGCTATCTCTAGTACATGAAGTTCACACCCACCTCAGGACTTTTGCACTTACCATTTCCCTCTACATAAAATGCTCTTCCCATGCTCTTTGGCATGACTCCCTCTTGTCATTGGGGTCTCAACTCAGTTGTCACCTCAGAGAGGACCTCCGTAATCATTTCGTCTAAAAGTATTTTCCCTCTCACTCTCATATGATTACGTTTTGTTTTCTTCATAGTAATAATCACTCTGTGAAACTATTGAGCTTGTTTGTTTGTATATATGTCTGCCACATGGAGCCCTTTAGTTTTGCAAAGGGATGACTATTGTCGGCCTTTCTATTTTATTTTGTGGGTTTTGTGGGGGGATTTTTTGGGAGGTTGCAGTACTGAGAATTAAACCCAGGACCTCACTCATGTTAGGCCAACATTGTATCGCTGAGCTACATCCTCAACCCACATACACACACACACACACGCATGCACGCACTCACACACACGAACACATTTTTTTTAAAACTTTGAGATAGAGTCTTACTAAGTGGCCCAGACTGGCCTCAAAATTGCAATCTTTCTGCCTCAGGCTCCTGAGTAGCTGGAATTACATGTGGGCACCACCGCACCCAGCACCTAAAACAATGCTTGTCATATATTGGCTCTCCATAAATATTTGTGGGCAAAATGCTGTAGAATGAATTCACTTTATTTCTGTGTCAGTAACTCTCTGTCACAATGGCATCTGCAACTCAGTAAGAAGAAAACACAAGAGTGTCTAGCAAGAAAAGATGGACACCTCTCTTGCTGTGGTTTGGATATGGTTTCTCCCTCAAAGATTTGTGTGCTGAAAGCTTGGTCCCCAGTGTAGAGATGCATCTTTAATAAAAAGTAGGGCCTAAACTTGGTGTGGTGGGACACAGCTATAATCCCAGAACTCTAGGAGGTTAAAGCAAGAGGATCACAAGCTCAAATCTTGCCTGAGTAATTTAAGGACTTAGCAAGATCACCCTGTCTAAAGTAAAATAAGGGCTGGGGGTGTAGCTCAAGGTGAAGGCTCTGGGTTCTATCCCCAGTACTAAAGAAGAAGGAGGAGGAGATGGGAGAAGGAGGGAGGGGAAGGAGGAGGAGAAGGAGTAAAGAGAAGGAGGAGAAAGAGAAAAAGAGAAAGAAGGAGGAGGTGGAGAAGGAGAAGGGCTTAGTGGAGAGTAACTGGGTCATGGGGCTCCACCCTCATGAAGGGCTTAATGCTACCTCTCAGGAGTGAGTCAGGTTTCCTAGGAATTGATCGGTTCCTGAGAGGAAGTTGTTATAAAAAACTCAGGCCTGCACCCTCATCCTTTGCTTCCTTCCACACGCTAATTCCAGATTGTGATCAATGAGTAAATAATGCCTTTGACACAGCCATGCCCTGACATCTACTCCCTGGGAAGCCTCCTCCCTCGTTCCCTAAGACAGAATGGTCTGACACCTACATCAGGAGAGAATCAGAGAAAGCAGAGGCATTTCTGATGCTTGGGGAAATCATGAATCATTATCACATAAGTAACCTCAGAAATGACCCAAGAGAGACTATGGGGACCTAAGCAGACACTCACAATTGGAGAGCACACCCTACTTAGGAGTTTCAACTTGGTGCAATAGCTGACACCAGTGGCAATTTCTCTATCCATGAATTTGTATTTCAGTAATGAGATCAAACTCAGGGCTTTTGCACTGAGCTACATTCCCAACCCTTTTTATTTTTTATTTTGAGACAGGACAGCACTAAGTCACTAAGTTGCCCAGGCTGAGCTCAAACGTTCAGTCCTCCTGCCTCATTCTCCCAGAATACCGAGATTATAGGGATGCACCACCATGCCCAGCTAAAAGAACATTTAAATTCCTTTTACTGTGGGAAGTTACTGAAGATTGAACCTAGGGCCTTGATCATGCTCATCTACCACTGTTACAGTACATGTTATATACTACACTACGTGCTCAACTACCCAGCCCTTTCTTTGTCCATGAAATTTTAATACAACATGCCACAACTCTTCCATCAGCAGTTAAATAGACCTCTGTACTTTACCTCTTCGCAATCTCCCTGAGAATATAATCGTCAGTTTGTCACGCACGGGATCTGAGTCTCTGAGGCTCAAATGAGGAACTGAACCCGCCCCTTTAAAATAAGTACACAGGTTCGCTGACTACCATCATGGAAAAAGAATTTTCAGGATGAGACAGTAAAAAAGAGGCATGAGAAGGATCTATTAGAGGAAGACAGGATCCACTTAAGAATGGACTTCAGAAAAAAAAAAAAAAGAATGGACTTCGGGTGCTCAAAGAAATGAGCAACAATACAATTGGGGTAGGGCGCATATTTAAAGGCTGGGTTTTTTGGGGGGATTTTTTTGTATTAAATTCTTTATTGGTACATTGTAGGTATACAACACAATTACATTTCTCATTGGGAATTGTACCTTTACATAACGCATCTTGGTTCTAATTTTTTCCCCATTCCTAGCCCTCCCTTCACGCCCTCCACCCTTCCCTATTTACAAAGACTTTATTTCCATTTTTTCCATTTCTCATCATTTTTCCTTTCCCTTCTTTCCTTTCCCCTGCCCCTCCCACTATCCCTACCCCTTTGGACCTTTTCTTCCTATTTTACATTATCGATTATTCATTCTAATAATTGGCACATTTTAGGTATACAATATAATGACATTCATCATTGGAAATTTGCACCTTTACATAGTCTCTCTTGGTTCTTATTTTTCACCCTTGCCCAGCCCTCCCTTCAACCCCTCCAGTCCTCCCTATTTACAAAGATTTTGTTCCTATTTTTCCATTTTCTCATATTAATCCCATTCCCTTCTATCCTTTCCCCTAGCCCTCCCACTTCCTTCCCCTTTGCCCCTTTTCTTCCTATTTCACATGACCTATTATACATTTTAGACCTTATTTACACTTTCAGTTTCTCACACCAGAGAAACTATTCGGTATTTACACATGTGTGTCCTATTTATTTCACTTAAGAGTATGGCCTCAATGTGCATCCACTTAGCTATAAATGTCTCTAATTTCTCATTTTTTATGGCTGAGTAGTACTCCGTTTTATATAAAAAAAAACCCACATTTTCTTTATTCAGCCTCCAGTTGATGGGCATTTGGGCTGTTTCCAAGTTTTAGCTATTACAAACTGTGCTGCTATGAATATGGGCGCACATATATCATTGTGGTATGATTCTTTTAAAGGCTGTTTTCAATGTGGGTGATCTCGGATGTGTATTCTCACTGACAGGTTACAGTGTAGGCCATCCACATGGGTTTGAAGTGGAGACAGGCATTAGACATACTGTCTCCACTGCAGCTGCTTTTTGGGAGGAAGGAAAGGGAAATTTACAGGGGAAAGGGAACGGGCAGGCTCATTTGCCCCTGAAACGGAGTTGCCCAGGTTTTCTGTTTTAGGAGAAGGACAAAAATAAATAAACTGGGCTTGTGTTCTGAAGCTGAAGTTTTTCTTTAAAAGTACAATTTTAAATTCTTGATTTCCTGGTCTCCTTTCTACCTAGGTTTATTTCTTCTATCCTACCTCAAGTTGAAGCCATTACAAGTCAGACTATCCCAAACATATCTTTCTAAAGTTTGTGGAAATTCATCTACCTACTTCCGCGTGATGCAGTAATAAATAAACAAAGCGCCCAAACAACAAGAAAAAAAAACCTCTGAGCTCAATGAAGATTAAAACGTCCCTTTTCGAAATTTCACTGTTGTTCCCCATCATTTAACTGCATGTGTTGTATTTGTGAAAGGTATTCCAAATACCAACTACCTCTGATTCTTATGGTCAGTTGTTTCTGCTGGAGAGGGGCCAGGGCCACTGTCAGTTCATAGGTTGGATTTGCACAAAGTGGAAAGAGGCACCCGTTCCTTCAGGCAACACAGTCCAGAGAATGGAGCTCGGGTGAAATCTCAACCCTTGCTTGCCTCCTCTGGCAGACATCTCTGCACAGGACACACCTGTACAAACCCAGTCACCAGGCTGTCCTTTTGATCAAAAACCACGGACATCTTCAGGACAGCACTTAATGGTGTTTGGTATCAAGGGTTCGTGCTTTCACTGTTATCTAAACAAGAGTAGAAGTCTTGAAACTTCCTGTTGCATTGACGCATCTGCATAGCCCAGATAAGGAGTTCACAGCTCATGTGTTCTTCCTTATCTCTCAAGTTGCTTGAGAGAGAACCCAAAGCTCGTGGTTTCCTCACTGTTCATTGTGAGCAAGTCAGGGCTACTATCAGAAAAGCAGCTCAAAGAATATATTCTGGGTCATCCACAGGATCTTGGCTTATTCAGCAAGAACATTCACCCTTTCTAATTACAGTACACTGACTAAATTCAGACTGTTGATCATCAGGTCCAGTGATCCTTTCCTGGCTCCTGTCCCCTTCCCTGGCCTGGTTTAAGTCCCTTCTGGGCTTCTGTAGAACTCCTTGCCTATCTGTACTACTGCCTTCCTGTGGGTCTACTGAATGGATTTTGGGGGGGCCAGAATCATGTCTTACTTATTTTTGTCTGCATCCTCACAGTAGAAAAATTTTCAAACAATACAAATGCATATAAACTAAAAAGTGGAAGTCTTCCCACTATCTGCTATTTCTAATTCCATTCCTCTCACCAAGGGAGCTACTAACAGAGCATTGTATATCCCATCTCCATTTGCAAGCAGAGTGACGCTAATAGAAGTGCTAACCATTACTGAGGCTTTACTAAGAGTCAAATGCTGTGCTAAGCACTTTTTATGTTTGACCCCAAGTAATTCACAAAACAAGCCCGTAAGATAAGAATTACTCTTATGCCTCTTCCACAATAGAAGAAGTCGAGGTGACAGTTAACTAAGTGGTAGAGTCAGAAGTTGAACCGAGGCATGCTAACTTCAGGGCCTGTCCTCTTAACCCTGTTGTTCGGTCACCTGCTTTCAGAACTTGCAATGTCATAGACACTTCACCATAGTTACCCACACAGTTCTATTTCTTTCTTAATGTTGCTCAAAATTCTCTAAAATCCATTTAGCAATTCTCTTATTGATAAACTTAAAACTTTTCCAGTTTTTCCTCTTTTCTTATTTCATCAAATCTAAGATTTCTTTGATGCTAAGAGGCACTCAATTTCAAGGAGATTAAAATGTTTTTTAAAAATGCATTTTAGAATTATTATATTATGGTCTTAGAAGATAATGCTGCAAATGAACATGCTTGCATATAATTTTTCATGCATGTATTTCTGTAGAAGTTTCCTAGAAGTACAACTGTATGTAAAAATGAAGATGCATTTTGTATTTTAATAGTCAAATCCCCTGTAGGAGACCATATGTCAGTAATGTGTGTTTCCATTTACTTAGCAAAATTGTCTGGTATAAATGTTCAGTAGGCAAAATGCCTGATGCAGCCAAGCAAATTCCAAGTATTTTGTGATACACACAAAAGCAAACCTAGATAAAAACTAAAATACGACAGTGACAGTGAGGAAGATTAGAATATTTTAGTATCATCTGTGTACGAGGTTCTTGCTGAAACACTGCCCACAGTAAACGACCAACGCTAATATCTTATATACCGAATGGTTATGTCCAAAATGATTACAAGATATATTGCAAAAGAATTTATCAAAAGGCTGAGTGATGTTATATACCAAGTAACTCCAGTGTTTTATAACACTCAAGCTACTACACGATAAGAAATTTTCGGAATTCTTATGGTCTACCCTTTTTCAAACACCTGCAAAAATACATACCTGTACCCTCCAACTTAAATTTTACCTAATCTCCAGAAATTATGATTTGGCAGATCTGGAGTTGCGGCTGCAACTTTTTAAACAAAGACTCCAGATGATTCTAATGCACTCTAAAGCATGAGACTCACTGCTTTAAAGAGCTTTAAGAAGAGAGGTTACTTAATGAGATCTGCATTTTAGAAATATTCCTTTGGCGGCAGCGTACAATCAACTAGAAGTGGGCTAAAACATCTTACAGCCTCATCACTGAGCCCAGGGCGGGCAGAACAGCCCAAACCGTGGGCGCAAGCGGGCGCCTCATGCTGGTTATCAGATAACCCATTCTGGGCGCGGTCCTGAGCGGCCAACTGCAACGGCGCATTCCTAGGAGGCCGCCCAGGGGTTCCAGAGACCGCGCCATCCCAGACCGGAAACGGAAGTGAGGTTGAGTGAGCCTCGCGCGCTTTGCAGATCGCCGCCGTCCCTCCGGCTCTAGGCGGTGTCAACTCGAGGAGTCGCCGGAAGCGGAAGTTGCTAAGGGGTGGGGGAGTTGTTGGGAAAGTGTCAGGTTTTCCTCCCGCTTCTTAGTTTCGAGCCGCGGCTACCGGAGCAGGTAAAGCGCGGTTTTGAGACCTCGCCAACTCTGCTGATCTGCTTAACCCGGCTCCTGGCCCGAACCCTCGTCTAAGGGGCGTGATACCCTGGTGCTCCGACCCTTCCCAAGGTCCTAGTGACCCCCTGGTCCCGGGAGTCCCCTGTCCCCGCTCCTTGCCTGGAGTGAGGTTTCGTCTGGCTTCCCGGGTCCCCGAAGACCCCCACCATGGGCAACACGAGCAGCGAGCGCGCCGCGTTGGAGCGGCAGGGTGGCCATAAGACGCCCCGGAGGGACAGCTCAGGTGGCACCAAGGACGGGGACAGGCCCAAGATTCTGATGGACAGCCCTGAGGACGCCGACCTCTTCCACTCCGAGGAGATCAAGGTGCGGAGGGTAGGGGACTCCGATTCCCGACTCGTAGTGAGGAAAGGGGCCCTCTACTAGATTCCCGCCACATCCTCTAAAAGTCACCGTGAGAACCGGGAGGAAGATGGTTTCTCACCGGCTGTACTTAAAAGCCAGATGGTCCTTTAAGAGCCCTCGTAGCAGTCCAGGAACTTTGTGTCTAATTACCGATATGGGAAAGGCACCCTGCGGGAGGAAGAACTCACTTCGTTTAACATCATTAAGGAGAAGGAAGCTCTGGGACCGGGTTTCAAATTCTTAATTAAAAGCAGCAAGGTAGCAGTAACTGTGCACTAGTCTCTGCTTTTCTCTTAGGTATAATTAATTTCACAGAAAGATTTCACAGAAATCTTTCCTCACCTTGACTCAGACTGGTGCTCTTGTAAAAGTTGGTTTGGTAGTTGTTCATTTTGGACACAATCCAGACCACACACATAAGCTGAAAACAGTTGAGTAGCTGACTGCAGTTGTCACAGATGTTTAGTTCTGACAACTGGTTCACCCTGATTTTTTAGTACAGCGCAGAAAAGTAATTTCACTTGTGGAGGTCAGTGGGTGAGTTTAAGTGTCAGTCTGGAGAAACCAAGCAGCTAGTAAACTTCTTTCCATGTTATTTAAATGTGGCTTATACCTTAAGCAGCCAAAAGCAGACATTTTTTGTGCAGGTCAGACTTGGACTTACTGCTGCAGTCTGCCTTATCAAAATTAAGATTCTGGACTCCTGATTCAACCACATTCTTGTGCTCATCTGTTTCCTGCTGTAGGATCCAGTCCAAAAACACTTGTTGATTCTGTCAGATGAACTAATTCCTTAAAGGAATAAAGTAGGTTTAAGAAGAATGAGGGCACCCCCACCCAAAATAATCATCATTGTGTGTCAGGTTAATAGCCTAGGAATTTATTGCACCTTCTCTCACATTTTTTTCCAGGTATTGGCCTGAGTGATTACATTATCTCACACCCTCACTAGAATCTTAGTTTTAAGTCAGACTTTAAAAAGCCTCCTTCCTTTTTCATGGCCCTAAGTCCTGTGATTTGAACTTGTTTTCTGAACTTGCATTCCTGAAAAGGTGTGTGCACTGAACTTGGAGTCATATTTCTCCGGCGACTTGACATAACCTTCCCCATAGAAGTAATTTTGTCCCCCCAGGGCTATTCAGGAGACCATAAGCAGGAAATTACTTTCCAACCCCCCCCCCCAAAAGAGTTTAGCATTCAGGTGATCTGTGGGGGATGAATTTAAGTAGCATCCTTCCTCATTTCATCAGAAGTTACTGAAATGTAGCAGACTGAATATTCTAGGTACCCAAAAAAGTCATGGATTCTTTTTTAACTACCCCAGTTCACTATTTTGACACCAATTAGTGATCACATCCCCCTAAAGCCATTCCAGTCTGTTTTTCTTTAATCTGAAGATCTTGTTAGAATTCAGAGAATGCATCTGTCTTTTAGATAAGCTCAAAACAGTGTTTCAAATGAGGGTGCTAGAAGCCTGCTAGACTCCCTTAAGTGTTTCTCCCAGCCTGGAACTCCTGCTCTTTTTGAAGTCTTTGGCTTCTGACTAGGAAAAAAATGTAAAAGATCGGTAACCAAATTTATTTCACCCAGACAGGATAGAATGTGTTTCTCTCTTAATCCCGAATGCCTGTTATTGGGCGCTTAGGGAATCAGTCTTTGCTTTATGTTTCTCCTCTGTACCTACACCGCATTCGGTGATTAACATTTCCTTTCCTCACAACCTGGATTTGCCATTTCTCAAGTCGACAGTTCTGGAATTGTCCATAATAAATTTTCATGTACTTTAATGGGGCTTTATTAAGGGAAGAAAGTGACATTTAGTAAGCCAGCCTTTTATTCACTGCAGTCTGCTTCCAAACAGTTTTTATAGTTTCCTGTAGAGGGTTTTTTTTTTATGTGAACCTATTTAGTAACAGTAATAATAGCTAATAATTATTAAGCACTCACTACGTGTCAGATACTATACAGAGCATTTCACTCGGGAGTGTCTCAGTTTTCACAACAACCTTAAGAAATAGTTATTTTAATTATCTCCTTTTTATGGGTGATGAAACAGGCACAATGAGTAAGGGACTGAATCTAGGTAGCACCGCTTCCCTCTTTAGAATGAATTGTCAATATTAGGTTAACAGTTTATTGTAGGGAGCTCACTAATGGCTTCCTGACCCTGAGTAAACTGCCGCGCTTCTAGGCTCCAGAGAAGGAGGAATTCCTGGCCTGGCAGCATGATCTGGAAGTGAATGATAAAGCTCCTGCTCAGGCACGGCCTACTGTATTTCGATGGACAGGGGGCGGAAAAGAAGTTTACTTATCTGGGTCCTTCAACAACTGGAGTAAACTTCCCCTCACACGAAGGTAATTGCCTGGGGGAGTGTTCGTTTATTTATACTTGCCTTACCCCATAGACACCCATGTTTCTAAAGGATCTCTGCTAGTGAATAGAAAAAGAATGTTTTTATAAAATGGATGTTGAGTGAGGAAATAATTTTGCTTATTAACAAACTGTAGGCCTCAAATCCAAGAAATCTCTAGGTTCTAAGCACACATTTTTTAGAAGAAGGCATCTCTTGGCGGAGAGTATTCCCATGTCATAGGCATCTCTCAGTTCAGATACTGAGCTATATATTTCTCCTCAGGTCTAGTCGTGCCATAGAGAGAGCATTGGGCTGGGAATCTTGAGACAGATTTGAGCCCACATTGTCTACACAGTCACTTCATACCTGAGCCTCAGAATGCCTATCTGTAAAAAAGGAGTATTAGGGCCGGGGATTTAGCTCAGTGGTTTCGCCGCCTGCTGCGCAAGCGCAAGAACCTGAGTTCGATCCCCGGTACCAAAAACAAGGAGTATTAGATCAGGTGCTCTCTGAGGTTCATTCCACCTTTGACTCTGCGTTATTTTTCTTTGGGAGTACATGTTATGTAGGTCTCATTAGCAAGGACATAGTAAGATACCTCTATTAGACACCCTGGCATGGATTTCTGACTCAGATTGCCCAGGAGAAAACACCTTCACTAATGAGTATTCCTGATGAAATGAAGGGAGAAATGGTGCCCTGTTGGTCAGGGCTGATTGTTGTCAAGGAGCTCCCTGCATTTCCAGCAGTGACATTAGAGAAGGAGGGAGCCACTCTGCAGTCAGTAGTCACAAGTCAGTTCAAGCCAGGAAACAAAACAACTAAATGAAAGAGGTTCCGGGAATCTGGATGTTTGTGTGTCCTGTTAAATTGATCCTCTCTGCTGCCCAGGCAGCCTGACAAAGGGTAAAACCGGGCAGCTTGCTATTTGTCTTGTGTTGACATCCTCCTAGGCATTCAGTCCTGCCAGGTGGTATTGTGCACACACAAAGGAGAGAATCCCAAGGGTTGGTTTGGTGACCTTCTAATGTTACCTCCTAGTATGTGATCAAAATGAGTTTTCAGCGAAGTCTCTTACCCTGCCTGCTTCCTTTTGTAGCTTTTCTAGATTGATATCATTACCCTAAATTGTCTAAATTGAGTAAACATGCTTGCTGTCCTGCAGGTGAACTCTTGGTTTTCGATGGAACTGTTGTTTGTTCCATGGCTAGTTCAAGCTAAGAGGGCAGCCCACCCAACTGAAATGTTCTGCTTCCTTTCTCCTTGCAGCCACAATAACTTTGTAGCCATCCTGGATCTGCCAGAAGGAGAGCATCAGTACAAGTTCTTCGTGGATGGTCAGTGGACGCACGACCCTTCTGAGGTACTCTTCCTCTTGCCCTTGGTCCTCTGGGTGCCTGCACAATCCACATAAATCACTTTCCATTTTGCCCTGCTGGTAAGAGTCCCTGTGTGGCTGAGCAAGATAGCACGAGTTCTCAGGCTGCTAGCACATCTGACTAAGATGAGCAGAGTGGCTAACTAGGAGATGAGACCTACCAGCCAGGAATTCTGAGCCATCTAAGGAATAACCCCATAGACCTTCTGTGTTATGATTTCTACCTGTCTATCTCTTCCCAGCCAATAGTAACCAGCCAGCTTGGCACAGTTAACAACATCATTCAAGTGAAGAAAACTGACTTTGAAGTATTTGATGCTTTAATGGTGGATTCCCAAAAGTGCTCCGATGTGTCTGGTATGAACACAGTTATTTTGTACCACATGTGTGCAGGTGGGGGCTGTGGAGCCTACAGATCCTCTCATTTCTCTTGTCTCTTGCTCTTGAGCTAAAGCTGCCCAATCAGATGAGTAATTGTAGCTCCAAAGGGCCACAGCACTAATTCCTAACTCTCTCGGGTCAGGTTGTTGAAATATGGCCCCAAGGGAGCTGTAAATTGTTCTTGTCTTCTCAGGTATTTGCTGGGTCCACTTGGCCACAGAAAACAGAAAGTGGAAACAGAAACAGCTTGGTGTCATGCCAGAGGCCGGGCTGACGAGGCCCTGGAGGGAGGGACATGTTGGGTCAGTGATGAGCCAGCACTGGGGAAGCCTGCCAGCTTACTTCCCACCTCTGGTGCCTAGAGAATTTCACCCTGACAGGTGATAAGCGGACACCTCAGTGACCTTGGCCTTCACTTGTATAGTACATTAGCACCTTGCCAGACTCCTTCACAAGGAAAGAAAGCAGCTCCCCACAGAAAACAGGTTATACAGTAAAGCTGTTCTTTCTAAAACTCGGCTCAATATGGTCCTAGCAAAACTTTCCCACATTTCAGTAAATTGCTTTTCATCCAAACCCCACAAGAGGAAACTCCCTGGAACTTTTTTTTTTTTTGGTACCAGGGATCAAACTCAGCACCTTGCCCTTGCAAGGCAGGTGACAGCACCACTGAGCTAAATCCCCGGCCCTCCCTGGAACGTTATATGTACAATTCCGAGAGATAGATGTGTTGTAATCTGAAGTGACAGTGCCGATTATAATTCCCCTTGTTGTGTCCAAAGGCTTAAACAATTCCTGGGGCCTGTGGGAAGCATTGAAAAGATTCCCCAGGACTGGCTGGCTGTCTAAGAAAATGGATTCACTTCCATTTATAGAATGATTTTTCATCATCACCTGGCTGGGCCTAGAGGTTCTGCCACCATTTTCTCTTATTGTTACCAGTCCAGAAATCACAGGGGTAAACTCACTGTGGTGGCCTTGCTGTGGCTGACCAATCAGGTTGTTAAGCAGGAATTAAAAATCCAAAAATAGTGTTCTTTTTGGGGATAGCTAACTCGTCTTTGAGAGAGATAACCTACTCTTTTTTTCAGACAGGTAAGAATTGGAGCATGGAGGAAGTACCCAAATGTAATTTTAGGTCACATACCAAAGCTTTTAGTCACCCTTCTGCACTATAGATCACCTGGGGAAAGAAAACAGACTCCTCACTGCTGATAGACCAACTTCAAGCTCTTGGGAGCTTATAGTTAGACACAGTTTTCTTAAAATATATATTTACTCCTTATGGCTCATAATGCATTTATGCTTTTCTCAATTTTCCGTTGTGATGTGGTTGGATCACGTGAAAGGAACCACTCCCTAGAAAATGCCACTGAGGGAATTGGCAGAGCCAGGGCATATCAGGTATATTCTGGACTAGCCCAGGGATCAGGTGACCAGAAACTCATCCCCAGTGTTCTTTGAATAATGCCTCAGTACCTTCCAGCTGGCCAAACATCCCTAAATGAGCTGTCTCAACTGGTAACCCTGCCTGTCCAGAAGTTTCTTAATTATCTCTGTAATCAAGATACTCAGGCAAGAGCTTGAGAGGAACCTGAGTATGATGGGGTTAGAAAGCTTTTAGAAAAAACTTCTTTTATTCTGGCTGGTAGTGCTCCTAACTTGGGATTAGGCAGCTCATCCTCACTTGAAGTTTTGAGCTTTGTGGTATCTGCCAGCCCAGCCTGGAGTGAGCAGAAAGCCTTCTGTGGACACATGAGGTCAAGTGATTGAGAAAAGCCTCCTTATTAGTCTGGCCCAGACTCCCTGCCTTTGCCCAACTTCCATCTTCCACCAAGGCATCTGAGTTCACTACTGGTTTTTATTCCAATCACCCAAATTCCAGAAGGGTTTTCTCATTTCTGCTGTTCTTCACTTTTGGAGCCTCTGTGTCTTTCAAAAGAATATGATTTTGTATTGAGGAAACAAGAGACAAGGAAAGCTAGATGACAACACCATACATTAAATGAGACTGCTCCCAGAACTTCTGATTTTCAGAATGCCCTGTCCCCTTCTCCCAACAGAGCTGTCCAGTTCCCCACCCGGACCCTACCATCAGGAGCCCTATGTGTCCAAACCAGAAGAGCGGTTTAAAGCACCACCCATTCTCCCGCCACACCTGCTCCAGGTCATTCTGAACAAGGACACGGGAATTTCTGTGAGTACAAGGCCCATCATCCTTCATGGCCATACTTACCTACTCCTTATGTCCACTTCTCCCAAAGCCTCTGGTCAGCATCTCAGTGTCACCATGGGTGTAAGCTGCCATGGTCCACCTCTGACAGTGGACAGGCTGCTTGTAGGAGGAACTTCCTCCCCATCTTACAATGCCTTTCTGAACTTTTCTTCCTTGCCCTTCACTCCTGCCCCAACATAAGCCCCATTCCATTTAAATTTCATGATATACCTTCATAGTAAGGTACATATTAGAGCTCTTCCTCTGGCCTCCAGATTTTAGAATCTATTTTTAATCATGAAATTGCTTTCAGAAATATGAGTGCTCTTGGATCAAAATATGAAGTCCTTTGGAAAATTAGTATTACAAAAAAGGTATGTGTGTCCTGCGTCCTAAAGAACAGCCAGTTACTTCCTTGTAGTTAGTTTTCCATTATCTTTCACCCAGATTACCCATTCCACTTAGCTCTGGAATTATGGCTTGGTTCAAGCCACCATCTAAGGAGCATGTGTTTTTATGGTGCTTAGTGTTGCTGTAACACAGAACCTGAGACTGGGTCACTTATAAAGGAGATATATTTAACTTAGGGGTCTAGAGAATGGGAACTCCAAGAGCATGGCACCACCATCTGCCAAGGGCCTTCATGCCATGTTTGTTGTTCCATGGCAGAAGATAGAAAGGGACACAGTATTGTAACAATTTGCCTTTGAGATAACTGACCTACTTCCATGATAACATTAATCCATGCTCCACCTTTGAGACCTAATCACCTATTATTAGGCCCCACTTCCTTCATCACACTGGAGATGAATTTTCCAACCCATGAACTTTTCAGGATATATTCAGCCATAGCAGGTGCTAAAGTAACCATGCTGCTCAGGACCCCACCCAGAGGTGGAAGACACGTGCTAAGATGAGCTGAATGTATATATGTGGTGGTGTCCAATTCAACAGTCAGTGCTGGGCCGATTTTTGTTACCTGTCTCAGTGAGACTCGTCTTTCTCGGGACACCAGATTCCCCTCTGTGCCAAAAGTGCACCAAGCACCTGGTTGACAGCACAGCTGAATTGGCCATTCTGGTGTGCACCAAGAGGAGGCCACTGGTAAGGACCGGTGGGTGTCAGAACCTGCTGGGCCACCCAGGTTTCTAGCACTAAGCTGGCAACATCTCAAACAAGTAACAGGTGAAGAACTGCAAGGACATTTGGTTTCCATCTTAGAAGCACTTGGACAAAGCTGCTTTCCTTAACTGTACTGTTACAAAGATTTGTAGATTAAAAGACAAACAGTGCCTCCCAAAGCTGTTGTGGTAATTTTCCTTTTCCTTATTTATTTTTTTAAATTTTCCTTGAAAAGGGAAACATGAGTAGCTGGCTTCTCTGATGGAGACCGCTTTTCAAAGTAGGCTGGCCGAGGGCCTGAGGATGTGAACGCAGGAGTGACCACATCAGGACACTTCTGACCAAGGTAGCACTGAGCTCTAACACTGGTTAGACTCTGGTTATAGTTACAGTACTCAGTGGCTAACAGTGTTTGTGCCTTGAACTAGTCTAAATGCTTTCCATGTGTTCTGATTTGAGCCTCACCACAGCCCTGTGAAATAAGTACTGTCATTGCCTCCATTTTATGGACGGGGAGACTGTGGCACTGAGAAGTTAACATCCCAGGGAGAATATTTAAACTACTTGGAGGTTTTCAACTAACCGTAGTCCCCGCACTGTACAGTAGCTCCTCTTGCACTTACTGCTCCTGTCTTATGTTAGCCAGCATCTCCCCATCACCCCTACCCCCTACTTCTGTAAGTTCAACTTTTTAGATTCTATGTATAAGTAAAATCTGTACCTGGCTTATTTAACATGTTTCCAGGCTCATCCATGTTTTTGCAGATGACAAGATTTCCTTCCTTTGTAAGGCTCATTAGTATTCCATTATGTGTATATATACCACACCTTCATCCACTGACAGGTTGGTTTTCCATGTCTGGGCCATCATGAGTAGTGCTGCAGTGAACAGGCAGATGTCTCTTCAACATGCACATTTCATTTGTTTTGGATATATACCCAGAAGTGAGATCGCTGGATCATGTGATGCTTCTGTTTTTAATTTTTTGAGGAACTTCTGTACTGTTTCTATAAGCTATCCCAATTTACATACCCATCAACCGTGCACAAAGAGTAGATTTTAAGTGTTTTGATCACAAAAAAGGATCAGCGTGTGAGGCAGTATATGTATTAATGGTTCAGTGCAACCATTCCACTATGTAGGCATATTCCAAAACACCATGTTACACACAGTAAGTTAGTACACAGTTTTATCTGTCCATTTTAAAAATTAACTCTTAAAAACCCTTAGTCACTTAAGCCAACATTCAGGTGAGCCAGGGGGGTGCCAGTTCCTTGCTGTCACCAGCTGCCCTGAACAGCCTCCCATGGGGGCTCACTGGGTACTGTTGACGGAGTAATCAGCCAGCCTGTGGGATCCTCAGCCTATAATGAGGTCAAGTGTGGTGCTCCAGGCTCCTAGACAATGGCAGAGTTGGAGGCGTGAAAGAGCTTTCCTCAGAGCCCGTCTCCACATTCCTTTTTGAGAAAACCAGCATGTATAGTTCTGGTAGGATCACAAATTTCTTCTTCTGAATTTGGAACTCCTGTAGGACTTGTTAGAATCCAGCTTCCTGGGCTCCCCCAGACCTAGACCAGAAGCCACAAGCACTCAAGAAGACCCTGCCCAGCTGTAATGGGGGTGCCTCCAGCTTCTTCACCTAGGGAGACTTGTTCTCATCTTAGTCCCACACACAAGGCGAAACCTGAGTTCTTGCCTTCACACCTGTGTTGGACCATGAGCGTCCTTTGGGTGGCTGTGAGACCTTGAGCTGCTTCGGGGCTGGGTTGTAGAGCTTCCCCCAGTGCTGAGTGACTGAGCACAGCCTCTCCCTTAAAGCAGGGACTGCTGATTGCCTACAAGCTTTTTTTTTTTTCAGTGTGTTTCTTGGCGGGGGGGGGGGGGCAGGTACCAGGGTGCGAACTCAGGATGTCGCGCTTGCCAGGCAGGTGCTGTGCCACTGAGCTACATCCCCAGCCCTCCATGTTTCTTATCACAATGAGTTAACATCTATAAATGTTGGGAATGTACACTGCGGGGGGAACCACGGATGTCTAACTTTTCTTAAAAAATAAGAAGATATGGCCAGGCTAAGTGCCAGTCCTTTTACACTGTAATAGTGTCTCCTGCAGTTATCCATGTTATTCTTCAAGTTCAGTGTCTGAGTCTTAGAGACCTAAGTGTGAGCTCCACTGCTCAGGAGCGTTTAATATAGATCACGTCTTTCTACATTCCCTGAATGTGCTTTCAGCAGATAGCTCCTTTCTTCCTGCCCCTTCACCTGTAAGGAGACAGGTCTGCAGTGTGTACTTCAGGGGCCAAGGGAAAACCTGGCTAGAGACACACATTAGTGCATCCAGCTGGCACAAGGGGTCCCCTTCAGGCAGGGGAGGGCACAACTGTATGGGCTTATCTGTCATCTTGGACAACCCCTTCTGCTGCTCAATTTGGGATGAGTTCCCTCCTTTCCTTTGTTGCCTGGTACCATGAAGTAAGGGAGAGGATTGACTTCCAAATCCTAAATGCTCACATCTGCCTTTGTTCCCTCACAGTGTGATCCGGCACTTCTCCCAGAGCCCAACCATGTCATGTTAAACCACCTCTACGCACTATCTATCAAGGTAACGACCTGTCATTGTTAGGGTCCTCGGTGTGTGCTTTAAGGACTCCTAGAGCCAGGAGTGCCCAGGGGAGAGGGGGGCTGATTTAAAGGGCAGCTTCTAGGGCTCAGGTTCTGAAGGGAGGCCTGGGAATTTGTATTTTTCTTAAGCCCGACAGTGATTTTCCTGCACTGTAAAGTCTAAGTCCCTGCATGCATCCTGGTTTTGACCATTTCCACCCTCTTCCTTAGGATGGCGTTATGGTGCTCAGCGCAACCCACCGGTACAAGAAAAAGTATGTGACCACCTTGCTGTACAAACCCATATGAAGAGCTGGAAGTCGACAGTGGGCCCCAGGCATAGCTGGCACCACCAGGCTCCCCACGTGCATGCTTTCCACTAGAGGAATGGACTGTCAGCTTCTCATTTCACACTCTCTCTAAGACATTGCATACCTGCCCTATTCCTACTTGAAGGTTTATCCAGGTGCCTCAGCTCTAGGAGAGCCTGGTTCTGTAACAGTCCTCTTAGCACTTGGCTGTGAGGCTCAGGGGCTCATCAAGGCCAACAGAGGCAGAAGGGAAAGCAGAGGAGCTGCAGCCCTGCAACAGTGTACAAGGTCGGGTGCAGTTCTAAGCACACACCCTCTCAGCTGGTCGTGGATATTCTTCTAAAGCCAAAAGTGAACACTAGCCACCTTGCTGGGAAAATTGCAGGAAGCAGGGACTGAAATCACACAAAATTTCTAACTGTCTGTGCATCTTTTAAGGCCACTGGCCTGTCCTTCCAGAGGCCTGGCTGTGGAGATCGGAATAAGTCCAGTCTTACCTGCCCTTCAAATCAAAGCAGTAGATTCCCTCCCTTTGTCTGCTTCAGGGAGGTGTAATTTCTATTGAAATTAAAAGCTGTCTGATTTCCAGATGAAGTTTTACAATTGTTTCCTACACTTTGTGCACTAAATATTACTTTTTTGTAACCAGAGGTGGCTGGCTGTCCAGCCTTAAGGCAATAAGTCACCACGACTAGAATATAGATCATGTGACTGTGCTCAGCAATAATCTGTTCCCAGAACAGACTTTTAAAGCTGCCGCTGATTCCTCCATTAAACTGAATGATCTTGAGGACTGACCATCATTAGCTGGAAGATTGTCCAGCTCTTCCAGTCGTAATGAGGTGGCAGTGTTACCATGACAACTTTACAGAGGTACCCAACCTCACTTCGGGAGACCATCCTTTCAACCAGAGTGGACCTACTTTGGGCACAGTCTCCAGGGAGTTCCCACACATGTGCCTGTTGGTGCATGTTCCTATCACCCAGTCAGCAGAAGTTGTCATTATGCCATTTGTTCTTGCTGGGAGAGGGAGGAACAAGTTCACTAGCATGCATATCTATTTGGTAAACCTGAGTTCTGGTACCCTTTTTTGTTACTGTTTTCAAAACACTGAATTGCTGTCACCTTGACATACAAGTTTCAATAAAGCTTTGTAAAGATAATTGGACATGCGTTTGGAGGAAGCTTTGATTCTCTTCAGTTGTTCAGATAATAGACTAGTACTTTTCGTATCTTACTCCGTGTCACCCTTGAGGCACTGGAGTGAGTGAGCGGGACTGCTCCAGCTGCTCACTTCTACTTACCAATTAAGGGGCCTCTGAGACTGAGCCCTATGAACCGCTCACTGCCAAGGGAGTAGCGTCCTGGCTCGAGCAGGTAGGCAATAGCCCCAGCCAGAGCTTTTGCTTCTTGCTCATAAGCCCTGCTCAGGAGCCTGGGATCCTGAGTTTGTGGAACACCAGGACATTTTTGGAATCACCTGTTAGTAGCTGGAAGGGGCTCTGTCCCTCTTCCCAAAGCATGGAAGGTTATGGGTGTTCTTTAACACCCTTCTCAGACATCAGGAAATGTTTTCAATAAACAGCAGAAAAGGGTAGCCCTGGATCATAAAGGTCCATAGAGATGGACAGAAGACTGGACCGCACTTCAAGGTGGGTAATAACCAGCCTTACCCAGAAGACGAGCAATGTGGAACCTTCCATTCCCTATCTCTAATACAGAGATTATTACAGTAGACTAAGAAAACAGTGCTTTTCAGAATTGGATACATTTTAAAATACTACTGAAGGGCCGGGGATTTAGCTCAGTGGTTCTAGTGCCTGCCTTGCAAGCACAAGCTCCCAAGTTCAATCCCTGGTACAAAAAAAACTATTGCAAACACATAGCTAAGGTGAAACTACAAAGGAGATACAGTCAAACATTAGAAAAGAAGCCCTGTTGGTAGACTTGAGCATAGCCCCTCTACCCATGGTATGGACTGAGAAAGGATGTCAGTGCAACTAAGACCCAGCTTGGGACTCCAGGGCTGGGTTTGACACCCACACCCAGGCAGGGGGGCTCCCTGCGTGAGTAAGCCCACCACACTAGTGCTGCCCTTTCTGTAACGGCCGAGTGAGGGCGCAGAAGGAGCCATCAGCCCCAGACTACAGGCGGAAACAAGAAAATCCAGCGTACAAATTAGCTCTGCTTACAAAGTGTTGAAACACCCAAGCTGAAAATGCAATGTGAAAACTAGTTCAGAGCCAGTTACCCTGTTAAGAGTCTCAGACTTGGGACCAGAGGGAACATAGGTGGCTGGGGTGGTAGAGGGCAGGCACACCCTCAAATCACAAGGAGGCATGTGTCTGAGATAGCATTCTTCACATTCTCTAGTATTCTGTGTGTGTATTGAAAAGATCTCATTTTTCTCTGAAAAGTAGCATTAAAAAAAAAATCCATTATGGTCCAGAAGACTGCCCACAGAGCCAAGTGGAAGACTTCATATCCAAAAAGCTAGAAGTAAGGGATACCACTTTATGGAATTTAAAAAGCAGACCCGGCTCTGCCCAGTCCACAGAAGTGAAGCCACTTGTTGAATTGGGGTGCCCTGTGACTCAGTCATGCTTGCCCCATTAGCATTCCCTTTATGGGTGAGGACAGGTTACATGGTTGGTTAAAGCTTAACTTAATTACTTTTCAATGAAGATATATTTTTTCCTCTAGAAATTTATATAGTAATAAATTTACAGAGCCAAAGGTAAGATCTGGAGATTACTGGAATGTAGGTAATAGTATGGAAGGGTAAATACAATTGTCCCTCAGTGTCCTTGGCGTTCTGGGGCCCCTCTCAACACTGTCTCCAGATCCATATAAGCTACACACATCTTTCCATATCCTTCACATTCTCTCTACTTGTAATAGTATATAAGTAAGCTGTATTGTTTAGGGAATAATGAGAAGAAAAACTACAATTCAGCCAATTTTTAAAATACTTTTGATTTGTGATTGGTTGAATCTGCAGATGGAGAACTGCAGATAGGGAGGGCCGGCCATGAAATGTATATCAAAAATTAAAGCTGAAGATGAAAGTAGCCCAGGAAGGCCATTTCCTTCCCTGTGGGTCTGCTTATGGAAAAAGGTGAAGGTCATCAATAGCACTCTAGAACCAGGTCACAGGCCTGACATGGTCACACTGGATTGAGCAGTCCCTACCTAGACAGAGGTCAGGGATGTTGATCCAGTGCAGTTGTCTGACCGTGTGCAAATCATATGGCCTCTCTTAGCCTGATTGCCTCCCCCTGAAAAGTGAAGGGCAGGACTAACTGGATAATGCCTAGGACTCCTTTCATTTCCCACTGGGAGCCACAAACCAAGACAACATGAAAGGGATTTGGCTACAAACAGGAAGCCATAACACCAGTCAAGAAAATAATGCCAACATCTCAACTAGCTCAATTAGGAAATTTCCAAAACTCCAAAGGTCAAGATTGAAAACTATCCATGGCTGATGTTAGAGATGGACCATTTTACAGATTAAACAAAATTTCATTTTGCTTTGTCTTATTTCTTTATATAATTGCATTGTCACTTCCAAGAATGCACTCAATTCTCCTGATACCTGATCCTTCACTGCTGTACTTTAAATGTGTCTTCCAAAATTCAGGCGTGGCCAGTGTGGTAAGAGGGCTTTTAAGATATGAGAAGTCATGAGGGCTCACCAGACAACCAAACCTGCCAGCATCTTGATCATGGATTTTCAGCTTTCATAATTGTGAGAAATTATGAATGACCCAGTCTTGGGTATTTTGTTACGGCAGCAGTAAACAGACTAAGACATCCACTAATGTACACAAATGGTTTGAATGAACTGATGAAGACCCAAGTCTGCGGACCACTCATAAAACCATCCTTCTTCTGATGAATCCCTCCTCAACACTTCACTTAACCATCAAGTTAGCAGAGCACAGAAACTTGAGCCTTCTGCCCTGGAAAAACTATAATGTCTTCAGAAGAAAGCGAGGAAGTAATGGACATATACACATTTCCTCTAAAACCCAAGTCATCCTAATTAAAAAACATCCACAAAAGTCTTCCTATAAGTTGTCACTAATGTGAGACTGAAGCTTGGAGGGGATCTGAAAAGCTGGAGCAGCAGAAAAAGCCTAATCTATGGAGCCCAACTGCTCTCTCTGGGAATAACACTGGACTCTGCCTTGAGGATTAGCTCCCACAACCACATTGTTCCTTTTGTACCTCACACAACTTAAGAGCCTTTGCCTGGATAAAGAGGCCAGCCCTTACTGTCTCCCCCAGGCCCAGAGTGAATTCACCCAGCCCACCTGGAAACCCAGCAGCCAGGGAGAACACAGGAGACCCCTCCACGTGTGCATACACTGGGTCAATTTTATTTTCTAATTTTGTGGCTCTCTGAAGGAGTCTAAGTTAGACACAGTAGCAAAGTCATTTTCAAAGTCCTTTCCTCTAACTCTTTAACAACCCCTTCAGAGTTCCATTAATCATTGATAGAGTCAAGGAAAAACAGTAATCACCACTGTACTCTATTTCCACTACCCTCACCCTGCCCAGCTTCAGAAAACTAAAGCTTCAATATTTGATTAGGGAAATGATAAAAAATATTTTCATATAAATACTGCATGCCTAGAGCCACAATCCCCATGCTTTAGACGCCATAAGCAGAATTTAAATTACCAACAAAGTCATCTGACTAGAATAACTAGGATAGACCAAGATTTCTCAGCCTTGGCACTGCTGACATTTTTGGGCTTGGTCATTCTTTGTGATTGGGGGAGAGAGGCTGTACTGTGCCTTGTAGGATATTTAGCAGTATCTTTGACTTCTGCCATTGGATACCAGTAGTACACCCTGTGTATAACCAAACCTGTGATAAAAACTCCTTCAGACATTATCAAATGGCTTCTAGGGGAAAGGAAGCAAAATCTCCACTAGCTAAGAACTAATGGATCAAACCAATTTAACTGTGGTGTTAAGAGGGTGAAAGCCTGCTTAGCTGACAGACTTTAGCCTTAAATCTGCACAAATGTTTTCTAAAGTTAATCACATTCAAGATAATCAATTCTAAAGACAAGCTAGCTGTTCAATCCTATTAATCAAATGATCTTCTTTTTGCCCAATTGTCTAGATTTCATGGTTATGAAGTTTGCTATGCATTCAACATATTTAGTCTCCTGAAAATTAAGTTGTAAGCATAGAAAACATATCTAATTTGGGCTTAAGAAACAGGAGAGGCAGCAGAAAGGGTTGAGCCTCGTTTTATGGTGCAACTGAATAGTTTCTTTGAGGTTGTTGCTTAGGGTCCAAAGAACCTTCTTGGCACATTTCTTTTGGAATCAAACCATGTTTACTTAGCTTTTGAAGTTGTCCGTGGCTGCCAAGAATCCTCAAGACAGTAACCAAAATGGTTGGATGGTATGTACTGGACACTTTTCTAATGTTACAAGGAAAGAAAGATTCAAACATTTCATCTCTTCATCTTATGACTTATTTTCATTCTTACAATTAAGACCTCGTGGCAGATTTTTATGTCCAAAAGTAACAGAAAAAAGGAACAGGATTTCATCTATGACTCCCATCACAAGCTATCAGATCCAACCATGCAAGTCAAATTTTGGCCATGGTCAGAGTTACTTCATTAGAAAATAAAAGATCAAAGACTAAAAAGCATGAAAAAAAATCACTATTTGCCAAAGCTAATGTTTATCTGGATCAAGCCAGTTTATGTAACAAACTAAAAAGTGACAGAGAAAATTTACCTTGCAGATTGTAAAAATTCACTTAGTTAAAAACAGAAGTATTTGCACTTTTACTTACTATGCTGTGACCCCTGACTCCAAAGAAATGTACATTACTAAATTCTCAGTGGCTTCATCATACTGAAAGAAATCTCAAGATGACCTGGTTTCCTGGTCACCTGCATTACAGGTAATCCACTGTTAAGTAATCCTTTCAAAATGGCCTATTTGACTGTTTAAGGAGCTTTCCAATTCCACAGTCCTATAAATGACCTTAATAACAAATTCATGGTTCACTGGAAGTACTGGCCAAACTTCAACAACATTACACTTTGAAGAGCCTGTCACCAAGCTCTTGATTCCAGGACATCGGCAGGTTCTTAGCACCGTGTGGCTCCTGCCACCTCCCAAGAGAAAGTAGGTCCCATTCCATGACAATAAGCCTACACCAACCCTGACAATGGTTAAGGTCTCCATCAAGGAAAGAAGACATCATCACACCAAAGTAAACATTTTTAGATCATTGCTTTATTTCACTATTGTTCAACAACAAAGTTCATTCCTCTCAAGATGGATCTTGAATTATTCCTTGTGTTCTCGTCCTCATTCTGAATAAAAAAGGTAATGAAGAAAAAGCCTGTACTTTTGGAGACCTAGAATCTTATTTATGCTAATAAGCTTTTGACTGTGATTTCCTGTTACGATATCTCCTGCTGGCATCTTGGTGGTCACATGGGGCTCTCCACCCTCCAGAGAAGATGGCTGTCCACAGCTACCACCATTGAAACCAAAAGTAAGAGTTGAAAAATGCACCTTTTACAATAAAAAAGTAGAAACCAATTCAATTTCCTTTTTTTTTTTTTTTTTACGAATATAAAGTTTCTTGTAAATATGTACAGTCTTTAGAGCTAGGTTCTATATAGCAGGAAGCATTTCACAAATGAGACACACAATATACATTTTCAGGGCTCAAGATGCCCATTTCTCATGGAGATCCTAAATGAAATGCCAAGACTGAAAGACCAATTATCAGTGACCTTTCCAAATACTTGTGGACCAAGAGACAAAAACTTCAGCAAACATTCAATCAAATCTGCCCTGGGGGAGGGGAGGGAGGGAATATGACCCCAAAGACTCCAAGCAACACATAAAACACAACAGCAGGACACTTGCCAAAGGTGCTATGACATGGAGGTTCATGAGCATTTCAAACAAGAAAGCACTTAGGTTAAGAGACAAGCAGGAAGGAGCCAGTATTTGGGCCAGGTTGCAATCTGGAAAGTGACCTGAACTGTGGACATATGGGTTGAAGACACAGTCACGTTCACCTGCCGTGGTGGAAACAGGTCTGCCTTTCAGCCTACCTAGGATGTGCCTTGGTTGTTGAGGCATGCCTGCCTAAGAGTTATGGAGAATCCAAAGCATGAGAGGCCTTGTGGGAGATTAAAGGCAGAAATAAGGCCGCTAGTTAGCTTGCCAACTGCAAAGCCTCTAGGTTGGTTCTAAACCAGTTGCCAGGAATCCCACACTCTAAAAGAGGGCAGAGAGAAACAGGGTGAGCCGCACTGCACCTAAGGGGGACTTGCCAACCCTGTAGGGCTGGAAGAGTTGAGCTACGGCTTCTCTCTCCAACGTCCTGGTCTTAGGTCTAGCCCTAGGGAAAGGCTCATTTGAGAAGTCACAGTTTTGTGGGGTAGAACCGTGCTGGATCTTGTGTGAACATGGAGTCATCCACAGGGAACTCAGCAGGGAAGTGTGAAGGTCAGAGGAGAAATTGAGTGAGAGGTGGTGGTTTGCTGAAATCCTTCTCTGGTCGTAAGGCTTGAGCGTTTTATTTGTTTGATCAGTGCTACAGGCTGCAGCTTGTTGTGGCTAGTTAGTTGGCAAGTCATCAGAGGGTCTCAATTTGGCGGGAGCTATGGGATGGTATCAGTACATTGGCAGAGCAACCCAGGGGGTCAGCCAGGTCAGGGGACAGCACATGCAGTGAACCGCCATGCAGAGCTCCTGGACGGGTGTCCTCCCCCTCCCAGAGTGGGGAGCAACACACTGTCAGGGGACAGGAGGTAGGTGCCCTGTCCCCTCCCCAACCCCAAGGCCCATTAATGCTGGGCCTGGAGCAAGTCTATTGCATGCTTTCCTGGCCAAAGCCACATGGACAGTGGGGACAGGAGGCTGGGTGGATGACACTGAGGGGCAGGGAAAGAAAGCTCAGTGAGGTCCCTTGGCCCCAGGTCACTGCCTCCAAGCTGAGGCCTGATGACCTCCATACATTCTCAGCTGGTGGGAGGGGAAGTGTTCAAGGCCATAGAAGGCAACGAGAACAGTAAACATTTGGCTATGATGTCACCCTGGGTAAAACAGGGCCATCTATGAGAATAGACTGGAACAAGAATGAAGCTACATTAATCAGGGGGTTAGCCAACTGATGGGGACTCTTCTACACTACATTTCAGTGGCAAAGACCTGAGGGTGTGATCTAAGCTAAAAATGACTACAACAGGAAATGCATTGCTATTCAAATCTATTAAGAATTCTCTTGTTTTTAAAAAAAGAAAAAAGAAAGAGAGAGAGAAGGAAAGAAAAGAAAAGGAAAGAAAGAAAAAATAGGAAAAGAAAAGAAATGAAACCAAAAGAAAAACCAACCAACCCTAGGGTCTTGAAGTAGCTAATTAGGATTCTAATCACATAGTTGGTGTCTGGTTGGTTCCTTTGACGAACTGGTACAGGCTAGAGCTAGGTACAAAAGTTTATGAATGCTTTGAAAGAGTAACAAAGTGCAAAGAAGATGACTGCAGGAAGGTGCCCAGGAGGCACCGAGCTCTGACTGCTCCAAAGAGCCTCGGCCACCTGCCCCTCCTGGAGACAGAGATGTCTGTGCCGAGATGGGTCTGAGTATAGATGTGCCATGGGGTGGCCGAGTGGACAGGTGCTGGGACCCCCTGCAGTGGAGTTCCATAGTGTGTTTGGTGTTTTCCTGCAGACTGAGATGAGGAGTTGGTTTTTCTGGCTGAGATTTATACTGAAGACTGGTCCCAGACCTAGAAGCAAATAAAAATAAGGAGAAGAGATTTTAACCTCCAAAGCCAAAAACTGCTGGGCTTGCTTTACATAATCCAGACAGGGATTTGTAGCACCCAGTCTGTCCATTCAGCAGTTAACAGTGAGTGCAGGGCAGCACCAACTCATGGAGCTGGCCCTCAATGCCTGGGATCAATCAGGGAAAGTCACTGAAAACTCCCAAATCTGCGAACACGTGACACACACACACAGAATTTTACTGGTAAATCAGAAGGAATAGGAAAAAAAACATCTGAATGGTTTTTCCTCCTTTCTTTTGCAGCAAAGTGCCAAAGATTGAACTGCGAGTGGCGTTAGAAAGAGAATGCCATCCAAAAAACCAGCTGCAGGGGGCAGAAAGGTGGCTGTCCAGAGTGGGCTCCAGGGACTGGCTCTCCTGCACTGAAGTCACCAAACACTTGGCTGTGTCCTGCTCACGGGAGCCCCCTGCAAACACATCAACCTATATCCGCAATCACTAACCTAAAAAATACTGGTAATACGTGAACATGATTTAAAATTTTCAAAAAGTTCTTCTAGAACCAAGTTCTTCTAGAAGGCAAACAGGAGTTTTTGTGTAGCCTTTCAGAAAAAAATCCCACATATACATATGTGTATTTGTATGTGTGTCTGAAAAAAGCCATAGAACACTGTTTAGCATGCTATAGTTTGTTTAAGAGCGGGGAACACATCCACATTTGCTTGTATGTACAGAATATCTCTAGAAGCTGCTAACACTTCTCTCGGGGAAAGGGAACAAGATACCCTTTGGTACCTAGGATATACCTGTTACAAGTACATATCCTCCTTATAATCATACACACATTATCTGATTGCTTAGGAAGCCCTTTCCCTAAGTAAAGTACAGACTCCTCTTGAACTCACATGTCCCACAAAGCTTGATTCCAACAATGCAATCCCTTTTTATAGCAGTGGCCCTGAGGGGGTATCAGCTCTCCAGGTCACCCCTGCAGCCTCAGGATATTGCCTCACCTTGTTAACCTGGGACAGCGGGGTCCTCACGGCTCCTACAGGCAGCCGGCCCCTGCTGCTGTCTTCAAACAGCCTCCCAGGGGACCGCTCCCTCCTCGTGCTCAGCATCCGGCCCGGGGACTTCTCACGCTCCAGGGGGCGGCCGGGAGACTTGTCCCTGCGCAGCTCTGTTCGCCCCTCACGGTAGCGGTGGGGTGTGCTTGGCTCTCGGGGGTGGCTGGGGCCTTCCGGTGGTGCTGGGCTGGAGGCCACACGCTTGGTGATGTGCTCATTGTACGTCGGTGGGCCTCGCTTGTTGGGGCTGCTGGCAACAAGACAAGGAGACAGGGAGCTGAGGAGTCACAACCCCAATGGGACACTTCCCTTCTCTGAGCAAGCTCCAGGCCCCAGCATCACCACTGTTTATTAGAAAGAGATCAGACCTGGAATTCAGACTTCCTGTTTGGTTTATTTTAGTGGTGAAGACAGGCAAGAGAACAAAGATTACAACAACAACCAAAAAACCAAGCATCCTGGTTGCAATGCAAGCTTTAATTTACTGTGTGCCTATTGTGTGCTGGGCCCCGCACTAAGCTCTTTCCATGCATTACCTTATCGTCTAGTTCAACCATAGTTTAAATCTAGTTAAATCCACAGCTCTATGAGCTACAGGCAAGTATGACCCTCACTTTACAGACAAGAACGAGGAGACAGGTGACTTGCCTGAGTGGCAGAGGCGGGGTTCCAATGAGGCCAGCTTGACAATATAAACCTCATACTATATCCTACTGACCTGGTATTTTCCAAAGCCAAGAAGAGACAGAAGTCTTCCTTTAAGGATCAAACCTGTTTCACCCCAGAAGTCAGGGATCCACCAAGGCCCTTAATGCAAAGCAATAGTTGGAGAAAGCTTGTGCTTGTCACTGTCAGCTGCCACATCTGTCTCACTCCTGGGCCTGGTATTTGGTCACCTTCCCTGAAAGTGGCTGTCCGAGAGTCTTTGGCACTTGATGAAAATGTGGATGCTCAGAATATGGATGATCCTCAGTCATGGTGTTAAGATGACTGAGAGGCTGTAGGGCTCAGACCTGATACAGTTAGGAAACTGAACAGGGCAGACAACAGTCTAGCTGTCTTAAAAAATGTCCCTGGCCTCCAGAGGTTGAAGGTAACAACGCAAGAGTTGAAAACATCGGGAACTTTTTTTTCTTTTGTGTGCATGCGTGCGTGTATGTTCATTGGAATCAAACCCAGGGCTTCGTGCATATGAAGGCAAATGCTCTATCTCTGAGGCATACCCCAGGTCCCCTTTTATATAACCAGTCCAACCCTCCCCTTGGTCCTGACCTGCATATTTCAAATGAGGATTTTTTTCAGACCCATGGCCCTAACTACCTCTCTGAAGAAGCCAGGTTCAGAAACAGAGAGGTTGGTGAACAGAGACCATGCTATAAATGGTCAATTTAGTATAACCAGCTGCATGTCATTCCCCTGTAACTCTTAACTGTGGAACTGATTCAGATAAATGCTCACAAGGCTGGCACCTTTTTGTGCTGTCTGTGTAGCAGTAAAATTTGAGATAACTCAGATTTCAATGTCTGGAAATCAAGGTTAATATGCACCTCTAGCCATATAGCTTTGAGATATGGAAGGCAAGTAAAAAGATTAAGTCCAAGGAGGAGAGCTACATTAAGCCTATTTGTAATGGGAGAGAAATTATGGAATATGTCCGCAGGGGCCCATCGTAAAGCAAGTGGGACGGTGCTTGCTCCCTGCCCGGGGGGAGACTGGCTGGCTCAGGGAAGACCATTCAGGACATCGGCTTAGATTAACGGGAGGAAAGGAAACACTCATCATTCGAAGCCAAGTGGGCAATCTTCCATCTACATATCCATTAATGACCAATGATCTACCACATCCAGTCTGCAAAGAGTTATGTTTCCTGCTCTGTTAAACAGACCAGGAAAATGAGGCCTGCACTGAATCACACCCAGCCAAAGCAGCCTTCTGCAGTTTGATCTGCCCAAAGCCATCAGCAGCAAAAGGACCATTGTGTAAGGCAACTAAGAATTAACTGATTTTCCAGACATGCCTGGCAGCAAGCAGGGAAGCAAACACATTATTTCTGCCCCTTGCTCACTGCTTTTGGAACCGCTTTCAATCACAGAATAAGCAATTCCCTACATGGAACACAGAGCCCCAAAAGCAAGGTATCTGGCCATCTAACCTGTGAAGAAATGGAGGAGAAATTCTTAATTGTAATACTTTGATTTGTCTCTGGCATGACTTGGAAATTAGTCAGAGAAGATCTAGATATTTCAGAGGAGGAGGATGGAGCACTGGGCAGTCTCTCTGAGGTAGGATCAAGCCAAAGGAGTTAGGAACATCCAGTTATTGGCACTGTGATTTTTCAGCGAGTTCCTAGAATTAAAACCTGCTGACCAAACATTTCAAGTTCACTCCAATACATCAATAAAAGAAAGTTGACTTGTTAGAACATAGTGACAGAATATTAGACAGATGTCTGTCTTTTCTATTTTGTAATGGAGTTGGTTCTTCCACCAAAGTAAGAGCCCCTGGAGAACAAGGAACTCATCTTCCCCACCTCTGTATCCAGAGCTCCAGACATTGCACTTAGCCTGGCAGGGGGTTCACATAGCTATTTAGAGGGTAGACATGCAGGGCTGGTAAATCAACCCAGAAAATTAAAATTCTAGGTCTATTAAATACTCCTCTGGGTTAAATAACCTCAGACCTTTT
The DNA here is from genome assembly GCF_000247695.1 of Heterocephalus glaber. Next base: position 13,911,940 of record NW_004624747.1, on the reverse strand, counting down.
GAGACCAAGGCGTCCAGATTCCTTCACATCACCCTGGCTCTGGCTCTAGCTCTTTGTGTCAAGACGAGGACAGTTCCACTTCTAACACTGCTGGTGGGATGACAAATGGGTGCAGCAGGCTGGGGATTTAGCTCAGTGGCACCTCACCTGCCTGGCAAGCACAAAGTCCTAAGTTCAATTCCCGGTACCAGGGAAAAAATAAAATAAAATAAAACAAACGGGTGCAGCCTCCAGGGAGGAAAAGTCAGCAACACCTAACAGAACTGCAAATACACATCTGATGACACCCATCAATTTCTCTTCTACAGCTTTATCTTGCACATAGATTTTACAGATGCAAAATGATGTAAGATCGGTCATTTACTCCAGCAACAGATTAGAAACAGCCTAAATTTCCACTGCTGAAGGAACATTTAAATAAATTGAGGTTACGGTTGTGTGAAGGAATGTGATGCAGGCATTAAATAAAAAATGAAGGGGTACTTCATACACTGACATGAACCCATATCCAAGACACACTAAGGTACAGGAGAACACACAGAATATGCTACCGCTTGTACAAGAAGGACGAAGAAGAGCATTTCCAGGATGGCAAAGGAAGGGCCTCTGAGAATCTGTTTCTCCATAAAAACAACAGGTACCCTGGTAAAAATGGTCAAAATCAACTTTTCAAAATTCTGGAAATATAGTTCTTCAAGCTCTCTTGAGGCATGACCAAACCAAAAGAGACATGCCTGGTTATTTGACACTTCTGCTTTTCCAGCAAGTTCCTAAGGTTAAAACCACACTGAGCAGGGCTGTGGGTGTGGCTCAGTAGTAGAGCATGCCCCTAGCATGGGCAAGGTTCTTGGTTCAATCCCCAGTACAGCAAAAACGAAATAAATCACATTGACCGAGTATGTTGTAAAAATCGGTTGCAAAAATTTGAACACTGTTTATGTAAGAAAAACAACTGAATCTCAAAACAGCAACCTCTGTGACACTTATACTGTACCCATGCCCCCCCCTCTAGATCTGTGGTAAAGTTGAAATCAACAGACTTGTAACCACACACAGCAGCTGTGAAAACCTGCAGTCTAGCAAACACTGGAGGCAGTAGGTAGAGGCTCTTCAGAAAACTGGCAATGTCTGACATGTCCTGGGAAAGACTTGTTCTCAGAGCTTGTGTGGTAAGGAAAGCCCTTTGCCCAGGCAAAAACAAGCGGGAACAACTGCTAAAGGTGGCAAGTGACTCCGGCAGTCAGGCCAGCTGGGGAAAACAAGGTTTCTTCTGGGGGTGATAAAAATGTTCTAAAATTAAACTGTGGTGATGGTTGCACAAACCTGTGAATTTACTACAAACCACTGAATTTACATATTAAAAGGAAGGTTTTATGGTATGCAAATGATCTCAATAAGGAACGTGCTGTGGCTTGGATATGGTGTGTGTCCCCTAAAGATTCAAGTGGTGGCATTTAATCCCCATTTCAAGGTACTAAAAGGGTGAGAACCTAATCCAACTACACAGTTTAGAGGTGGAGCCTTTGGGAAGTCATGAGGGTTGGACAGAGATCGGAAGAGGCACACATACATGTGCTCCTGTCTCTTGTCATGTGATGTCCTGAGCCACCAAAGGACTCTGGCAGCAAGAAGGCTGTCAGTGGATGTGAGCCCCAAACCTTGGACCAGAATCATGAGCCTATTTTATTTATAAGCTACTTAGCTTCAGGCAATTCATTCTAACAACACAAAACAGATCAACACAGAAGTTATTTTTTCAAAAAAGTGTATTTTTCATACAGTATATTTTTCATATACACATGCACACACGTACACACACACACACACACACACACGTACAAGGTGTCTTAAGTGGAAACAAAACTTTAAAAATGTATTCCTTCCAGGGCAGGAACCTGGGCAGTGGTGGGTGAAGTGAGCTGAGAGAAATGAGCCAGAAGAGAAGTTATGCATGGAGGAACATGCTTATAGTCCCAGCTACTCAGGAGGCTGAGACAGGAGGATTGCTTGAGCCTGGGAATTCAGGCCCAGCCTATGTAACATAGCAAGACCTCATCTCTTAAAAAAAAAAAAAAGAAGAAGACAGACTTTGTACTATACACTCCTTTGAACTCTGTACCATGGAATTGGATCACCAATTCAAAACTAAGTAAAAATTTAAAAAATAAGAAGAAGAATTATCACTCCGATTGTGATCAGGAGATTTTGAACTCTGTGAAATCCCAGGTCACTCTCGTCACTTCTCACCTGCGGATCTCCATCCCTGACAAGCCTTTCCCTCCTGCCCAAGCACTCCTGCCTTCCCTCGCACCACTCTGTAGCTCATTTCTTCCAGAAAGTCCTCCCTGGCCCCCAGATAAAAGCTGCAAACCCCTCCCCTGAGTCTCTACAGTGCTTACACTACCACCAACAGGGGTGTCATGCCTGAAGTTGCTTGTCTCTCTCATCCAGCTTTAAGCTGCATATGCTTATTCAATACTGTACCTCTCCCCATAAGCCCAACAACAGCAAAGTATTCGCTAAAGTATGAAGCATAATCCATGCTCCATTGCTAATAACACCACTGAAAATACCTACCAAAGGAGATGGGACAGGTCCCTTCCAACTTATAAAGGAGTCTTTTGCCATATTCCTTGTGCTTCTGAAGGCCTGTGCCATTTCAGGGTCACAGATCTCAAAGAAATGAGTGGTTTGTGGTTGAGGACAAGGCAAAGATTCAGAAACTTTCAACCAGCTTAGCAAGATTTCCTTCTGCTTTGCACGACAGTGCTCTCCTCCCCCAGGGAAGAAAGGGAAAGGTTTGGTACCTGCGGGAGGTGGAGGGAACCCGGTGGTGCTCGGTGCCGGACTCCTTCACAAGGTTTCCTTTGCAGCAAATGACCCTTAATTTATCCTGGTATGAGGAGGCCAGGTAAATCGCTCCAGAGGAAATTGCAGGACCCAAGTAGCGTGGGTTTGGGATTTCCAAATAGGCTCGGGCAGGGGTCCTGCAGAGTTCCAGACATTCAGTGCAAGTTACCTCCATCACTAGGCAGGAAAGGAAGAAACACACACTCCACCCCAAGACCCCGTCCCAATAGCTGGAGACATCAAAGCACGCACAGGCAATGCTTACCCCAGCGAGGAGCGTGCCTGGATCTCAATGACTTCAAGTGAGTTGAAGTGGGTCACAAACAGATAGGGTTCTCTGTAGGCTGCATGGTCACCATGGAGGAAAGGTGTAGGGCAAAGAAGGGTTGAAAGAGAGAAAATCAAATCCTGGTTGCAATGCATTCTTTGACCCAGCAATCCCAGAGTTACTTCCATGTGTCAGCTTAATAGTGGATGACCATGTTTATTCACTGTCATGTTTGTTAAGGCAGAAAATAGGAACCTACTCAAATGCATATCTTAAGCTGATAGAATTCTGCACAGCTATAAAAATGCATTATAAAGCTCTCTATGTACTGCTATGAAAAATACTCAAGTATATTTCTCAATGCAAATATAAAGCAGTTTAGAATAATATGTAAAATGTGCTACCTTATTGATTTTAAAAAGGGGGGAGGAGCCTGGGGGTGTGGTTCAGTGGTAGCTGCAAAAAGCAACAAAAAAAGAAGGTGGGAATAAGAATATACATTTTTACATGCTTATATTTGCATAAAGCATTGGAAGAATAAGAAACTTACAAAAGTGGTTTGTTTTTTTTCTTTAGGGGAGTTGTGATAGAGAATGAAGGAGACAGGAATACGAATGAGAATTTTCCTTATATACTGATTTAAACTGATTCTATAAATATACAGTAGTGCACAGCTGTAATCCCAGCAAATTTGAGGCCAGTCTGGGCAATTTAGTGACTTAGCGAGACCCTTTCTCTAAATAAAAAGATTTTAAAAAGAACTGGGGATATAACTCAGTCCAAAAGGCCCTGGGTTCAATTCCCAGTACCAAACAAAAACAAAAACAAGCAAACAACAACAACAACAAAAACTGAGTTCATAGATAATTACATACTTTCTGTTCTTTTTTTTTTTTTTTGGTACCAAGGATCGAACTTGGGACTTTGCACTTGCGAGGCAGGTGGCGGAACCACTGAGCTAAATCCCTGGTGAGATACTTTCTGTTCTTAATACTCTATATCTGTTATCAATGTCGTGGAAACTAGAGAGTATACAGATGAGTTTTGCGTCCTGCCTTAAAGGGAAAAGGTGATTAGTGCATTATCCCTGTGCAAACCATTATTTTGCTATCAGGCTCTCAGTCATGTGTCTCAGTCCTCAGGTGGCCTCCCTCCCTTGAGGCTGTTTGTCAGACTTTCTAGTGACCCCAGGGGACCCTGCCGGCACCACACAGAGAAATGTCCAGCCAAGCAACAGAATCATGAGCAATGATAGCCTATTGTTTTAACTCACCATGTTTGGGAAATGGCTTATTATGTAGCAATAGATAAATAAAATAGCCTCGAAGGGTATTTCAGCCCCAGTACTGTTTCAGAACATTCATACAGACAGCTGTGTACATATGTGTATGTGTGTGCATGCTTACACTTTCACCTAGAAGCTCCACATTTAGAAACTCATGATCAGGGGCTACTGTCTGACAAGTGTACAAAGTAGTACGAGGATGTTCATCGGTGCTAACTACACTTATAAAAACAATAGGCATGACCTAATTGTTCTGCCTGATTAGACTGGTTAAATTAATCCCATGTTCACCTGTGCCATGGGATACTATGCAGCCTTTGGGAATGACTTAAAACACCCTCCATAGGGAATGGTCTCCTTTTTATCATGGGAGCTTTGCACAAGTTTCACAGGGGCTGAACTGGGGCCTAACTGATCTAGCTTATGCAAATATTCATTAAGCCTCAGAATCTTCTGCTGTGGACATTTATTTAGGTGTCTAATGGAATCCACAAGCACAGGACTGAAGCCAAGAAGGATGCCACCTGTAATTCTTTCCCAGGACACCAGCTGGTGGCAACAGAGGAACCCCACACTGCGCCTCACGTACCAAAGGCCAAAGGCAAGCGACTCCACTTGAGATCATCTGTGCGGCTACGTCTTCCGTAAGAATCCACGAATACCCCAAATTCTGCAAGGGGTCAAGAGCACGGGGGCATTAGCACCAGAGGGGGGGCCATCAGTGACACACACTGTGACTGAGCCCAGGGGACATCGAGCCAGCTTTGGCTGGATTGCTAAAACCAGGGGACCTCTGCTGAGTTATTCCCAGTTTGATTAAAAAGAAGAATATTTTAATTTTAAAATCTTTAAATTTAGTACACTTTTTTTTAAAAAAAGAAAGAGGATTCAAGTGAAAGGGAGGGAGGCATGGAGGAAAGAAGGAACAGAAAGAGAGGGAGAGACAGAAAGATCCACAGGTTTAAAAAACAATTTTTTTGGCCAGGGATTTAGCTCAGTGGCATCGTCACGCCTGCCTGGCAAGTGCAAGGTCCTGAGTTCGATCCCCGGTTCCAAAAACAAAAAAAAACAATTTTTTTAAGGAAAGAAAATATCAAAAGAAAAAGAAGGAAGGTGCCAGAGAAAGAAAGGTGAGGAAGAGAGAGAAAGGAAAAGGAAAAGAGCAAGGATGAAGAAGGAAGCACTGGCTGCTTTTTGGAGAGAATGTAATGGAGTTGGGCCAGGTTAGTGCCAGGAAGGAGCCCTTGAGGGCCTCAGGGGTGCTGAATGGCACCCTCTGCACCTGCGCCAAGACCAGCCCTGGCCCAAAGCCCCACTGCCAGGCCCCAACCCGACAGACCCAGGCGCAGCCTCAGTGACTCACCGTGGAAGCACAGCAGGTACTCCTCTCGCTGCCCTGCGCTGTTCACCTGAACGATTGAGACAGGGAAGCTGTTGGACGAGGAGGCAAACACAGCAGGGGCCAAGGAGTGGTCGTTCTTGTCTAGGAATTCTGGAAAGGCAGGCGAGAAACGGGGCTTCAGGAATCATACCCAAGACTCGGAAAGGCCTGAGCCTCGCATGGGGCAGGTAAGGGGACGCTGGTCCTACCCTCCAGTGTGTACTGCTTCATGTCGATTTCGTAGAATTTGTTGGTTCCAATGAGGATACTGTAATTGGTAAAGTGGATACAGCTGCAGGGCTCTGAGGTCTCTATCTCCTGAGACAAAAGGGCAAAGAAGGATATGAGGGATGACACAGGACAGCCCTGATTCCATTACTATTCTGCTTCTGCCTCAAGCATCTAACAAGCCTCCCAGATGGTACCCTCAGACTTGCTCACACATCATACAAGCCCACTCTTGTGCTTCTCAGAGTGACCCGTTTTCTACCTCTTCCTGTTGCTCTAGGCAACCTAGACTTCCTCAGAAAGCAAAGTTTAACTGTAGCCAAAAAGGCTCAGAAACATCATTTCAATAAAAAGGCAAAATTTGTACTCTTCTCAGGGAATAAAAAAGACTGGAAAAAGACTTATTAACAAGGGCAGTCAGGACACATGGTTTTATTTTCCTTCTTTTTGCTAAGTTTCTAATCTGAACCTATATTATCTATCCAAATAGCACCTTCAGTATCATTACAATCTCAACTTCATTATCTGCTTCCTAATTATTTATACTTGTTTATAGGCCAACCCTAACATTATCAAAAGAGCCAAGACTTGCTGATTACAAATAGTAGCCACGGGTCATAAAAATGCAGTGATTTCTGAGAATTTTCCTGAAGCTAACAGTTCAGATTCTAATCAGCATCATCCTTATCACTAAATAATTACTGACCACCTACTAAGTATGAGGAAAATTTGAGATAGCATAATACAGTGAAGCAGTAGGGAAAAATCAAACTTCAGTTTGGGTCTCAACTTTGCACTTTGGGTTCTCTCCTAACACTAACTGTTGTGCTACCTAGAAACTGGGAAACTATTGTAAAAATTGTAGAATAGCCAGCTCAGTCCCTGGTACCAGCAGTCACTCAATAAACACCCAAAGTAAACTAACAAGATCCTGCCAGAACGAAACTGTTTCTCTCACAAGTGAGGACCCCTGAATATTAGTCACACCTCCCTTCACCTTGAGACTAATTATGAAAGCACCAGAAATAAAACAGGCATACAGTGGCAGAGCATCCTTAGTCTGGGGACAGCAAACACTTTGTGCAGAAGTGAGGAAAACTGAAGTGTCCAAACTGCAGTCATCATCACTACACTCTCTCCTCCCAGGAGAACCGGTGCCCCAATCACAAATCAGAGCAGAACCAGCATTGGTTTGTCCCTTATTAGCAGAAACCTCATCTAGATGCCAAGAAAGACTCTGGCAAGTGTCTTACTCAGGACTGCATCCTTCTCAGAAAGAGTGCCTTCCTTTTGCTGCCAGCTCAAACAAGTATCTCCTCCATCAGCTGCCTCTCTGCCTTGATAAAAGGCTGAACTCAGTGGGCCAGGCATGTAGGCAGTTTCCAAGCAGAAGAAAAGCAAGAAGGGAAACTGCAGCTACTGGAGGCTCTGGGTTCTTCCAGGAAAGGTCTCACTCTCTAGGGAAGTCATTCCATGGTGGAGGATGGCAGAGTGGAAGGGACAAGACACATGCTATTGCCCAAGATGGCACACTGTCCACATGGGCTTCCCAGGAGAGCAGGCAGACTGGGCCCCAACTTACCTTCCGAATGCAATACTTGCCAAGGTTTTCATTGTAGCGGAGGATGACAACTTTGCTGGGCATGGCTGCACAGATGCAGAGGCTGTTCTCAATCTGAAAGGCCATTGGAAAAATAAAGCCATATGAATACCAACTCTGCAGCAAAACTAGGAAAAGAACATGTTTTAAGCAGAGTCTCTCATCCTCAGTCCTGCTGACAGTTTGGATGTCATTCTGTGGTAGTGATGGGATGGGGGTCCTCTGCTTTGTAGGGTGATGGGCAGCATCATGGCCTGCCCCACTAGACAACTGTAGCATCCTCCAGGTGTGACAGTGAAAAGGTCTCTAGACTTTACCAACTGTCCCCCAGAGGACAGAATTGCCCCTGTCGGGAACCACTGCTTTAGCTGGGATCAGGAGAAGGAATCAGGGATCCACCTTACTCCACACATACTTTGGGTATGCACCTTTGGCTGGAGAAAAATTCTTTTGGCAACCTCATGCTGAAGGGAGGGGGATAAAGCAGTATGAGGGAAGGAAGAGGAAAGGTAGGAGAAATCGCTATAATAACTTAGAGAAAATTTCAGTCAAGGGGAATAGTTCTTAGCTAAGACGTATACATACAGAGTTCTACATCAAAACTCCTTTTAACTACAACAGTTGAATTCCTCTTTTCTCACCTCTCAGAACCAGACTTTTGGCATTCACAAAGAGAAAAGCAAAGAAAAACAAAGAAAAAGAGGCTTATTGCTCATATCCATCCTGAAATGAATGACAGCAGTTGGGGAGGAGGGAGGGAAAGGGGAAACAGGTAGGAAAATGGAAATTGCTGGTAATATTCTATTTCTTGAGTTGAGAGATGAGTTTGTGAATGTTTACTACATTATTGCACTTTATGATTTATATATATGTTCCCTACTTTTTAAAGTATTTCAAACAATACAATAAAAATAATCTCTGATTTTAAAAAACTAACTTTCAGAAACTACATGGCACATTCCTTTGTCTTTTTTGAGACACAGTCTAGCTATGCAGTTCCACGCCCAGCCACAATGCACATTTCTAATCAATCATTTATAGGACAAATTTTTTATCATGTAGAATGACTATAAGGAGTTTCCATATCAAAATTTACAGGGTCCAACTAAAATAGTAGTTAAGAGGAAAATGCATAGCCTTAAAAAGATTGTATTATAAAAATTGCCTAGAGGGCCGGGGATGTAGCTCAGCGGCACTGCACCTGCCTGCCAAGCTCATGGTCCTGAGTTCGATCCCTGGTAAGGAGTAAAAAAAGAAAAATCGCCTAAAAAATAAATTTTAAAAAGCATAGTAGGGGAAAACCAGGAAAAATTAAAAGAAGAAAAAACAAAGACAAAGGCAAAAACTAATCACAAAATAATGCTAGACTAGGGACAATCAGTAAAGCCCACAGCTGCTCCTTTTTAAAGGTTAATACAATTGAAATAAAAGACACAGTAGGAGTAATATTAGAGATGAAAAAGGTACTCTCACTGACTAGTCCTGCAGCCTTAGAACAGAGGTCTCTGGGAGTTTGGTCAAGTTCATAGGAGACGCTCAGTAAATGTGCCTGAGTGTTCACATGAGCAGCTGCCCGGGGGCTGGGTTCAGAGGAAGAAGAGGCAGTGATTTCCAAAAGCAGAAGTCTAGTAGCCCCAGGAGCTCCACAAATGCTTAATTTAGACTTCATTAGAGTTGTGCATGCATGTGTGCAAATACCCATGCAGATTCTTAACATTTTTAATGAAAAAAAATTTAAGGAGACAAAAAACTATATTTATGTGCCAAATTTCAATTTGCTGGCGATTATAGGAGCATTAACAAGGGCTCCAGTGAACTGATTTTATGCTTACAATTGGCCCTCTGCATCCACAGGTTCTGAATGTCCAGATTCAATCAGCATAGATGAAAAATATTCAAGAAAAAAACTGCATCTTTAGTAAATATGTGTAGACCTCTTTTTCTTATTATTGGTCACTAAACTATACAGTATAACAACTATTTACATAGGATTTATATGGTGTTAGGTATTAAAAGTAATCTAGAGATGATTTTTAAATATAGGAAAATGGATAGGTTATATGAAAATACCATGTCATTCTACACAGCATGAAGGACTAGAACATCCTTGGATCCTGGAACCAATCCTCTCCAGATACTGAGGGATGACTGTCTAAATGTCATAAATTAGAATCTGCAAACTTCTAGTAATAAAATGTCCCTTCATCTACTTCACACAGGTTAGAATTTTTTTAAGGCTCATGTTACAAACACACACATACTTTTTTAAACTATGGATCATCCTTTTAGTTTTATTAACCACATTTGCATTTTTCTTTTTCTTTTTTTTTTTGGTACCGGAGATAGAACTCAGGTCCTTGCGCTTGCAAGGCAGGCTGCAGAGCCACTGAGCTAAATCCTCAGCCCATTTGCATTTTTCTTTAAGAAATTCCCTTCAGATCCAAAGCCTATCCAAATTTCATGACTACCCCAATTATTACATGTGCCTAAAGGAAGCAAGAAAAATCCAACCCTGTCTGAGGTTACACAATTTTCAAATTCAAATCAATAAGGGCTGGAGACCGAAGGGCGGTGCCAATGTGAAGAATATTCCACCAGTGGAAGCCCGAAGAGAGCTCACCTTGCCGGCACCAAACAGGTGGCAGCCCTTGACAGCTTCGAAAATGTTAGGCGAGATGTCTGGCTGGGCAGGAAGGTGCGACTGTGCCAGAGACTGCTTTACTTTCTTCACATCCACCAGACACAGAGCCCGCTCTTCTCCTGAGAGGGAAAAGGCAGCCTCTGTCAGTTCGAAACCAAAGAGTATAGACTGGGGATTGGCGGGTAGGGGTCCAGCCCTGGAAATGAAGTAAAGCCACAGGAATCCAGGGCATAAACTCTTTTCCACACATCCCTACACAGCTTGAGTACCCTTTGTCTGAAATGCTTGGGACAGAAGTGCCTCAGATTTTGGATTTGAAATATTAGCGTATACATACTGAGCTATCTCAGGGACGAGTCCCAAGTCTTAACGTGAAATGCACATATGTCTCCTATACTTCTTATATACATAGCCTGAAAGTGGCTGCATACAATACTTTTAACGCACTTGAGTTTTGACTGCAATCCATCACATGAGGTCAAGTGTGGAATTTCCCACCTGTGGCAAAGTTGGCACTCAAAAAGTTTTAGATTCTATAGCATTTTGGATTTTGAGATTAGGGATGCTCAACTTATAAATATTTTAGGCCCATGTTTTCGATCTAAGATGAAAACATTTGGCCTTTGAGTCAAAAATTTCAGGAGAATAATTCTGCAGATATGAAATTGGAGAATGTGAACTAACCTTTCAAACTTGAAGAAAGAATATGTTAGAGAGCAAGAAGGGGACATTCTGCAAAACAACAGGCTTAGACGATTCATATACAACTGACTAGCTGAAGTCATAAAAGACAAAAGGAAGAATGAGGAACTGTTCCAGATTAAAGATAACTAAAAAGACATGATTAAATGCAATGCATTTTGTCTTAGGTTGTATCATGAATGGGGTGGGGGAATAGTATAGAAAACATTATCAGGGCCAAAGATAAAATCTGATTGGGCAGTGTATCAGATACCTGTATTACATAGCAAAAGTTAAGTTTCCTGAATATAAAAATTTTAACCTGTGAAACTATTCCACACGATACAATATGTCTAAGTCATTATATTCTGTCAAAACCCATAGGATGTAGAACACCAAGAGTGAAACCGAATGTAAACTATGGACTTTCTGTGATAATGATGTGCTAGTGCAGGTTCATCAATAGTAACAAACATACCAGTCTGATGTGGATGTTGATGATGGGGGAGCCTGTGTGTATGTGAAGGGAGAGGTACAGGGGAAGTCTCTGTACTTTCCTCTCAATTTTCTGTGAATCTAGCTCTCAAAATAAAATCAGGGAGAGAGGCAAACAGGGAGGGAAGGAGAGAGAGAGGGAGGGAGGGAGGGAGGGAGGGAGGGAGGGAAGGAAGGAAAATAGCTAAGAGATCCTGAAAGGCCTCTTCATGATCACATTATTTCATTCTCTGGACCTAGTCATGCCTGAAACAAGAGCCAATTATGAGTGTTTTAAACATTAAGCCTATGTATTACTGTTTTTCCATGAAAAAAAAAAAGCTGGGCTTGGTGGCCCACACCTGTAATCCCAGCACACTGGGAGGCTGAGGCAGGAAGATTGTAAGTTCAAGACTAGCCTGGGCAATTTAATGAGATACTATCTCAAAATAAAAAATAAAAAGGGCTGGAGATGTAGCTCAGTGCAAAGGTCCTGGGTTCAGTACACAGTACCAGAAAAAGAAAAGAACTCTCAGCAAAGAAAGAAAAAAATTGTGTCAATAGTCACATGAAGGAATGCCCTTGTTCATAGGCTGACATGCTGAAGAACCAATAATAAGCCTACAATAAACTTTCAAATACTTCAGATAAAAAGATGTGTGTGTGTGTGTGTGTGTGTGTGTGTGTGAGCACACAGATGTCAGCAAGTGGTGATTTAGTTGAAGGGTCTATGATTATGCACAGGCATAAGAAAGATTGGGCAGTAATCATGTAGAGATTGTGTACACCACGCAAGCTCTCAGAAGGTTACAGCTATAGTGGCACTAATGCAACTAGCAGAAGGGGTGGACTTTAATGAGTCTTCGAGGCTTGGTACTTGCTATGGCTTAGATAGTCTGGGCATTCCTCAAAGGTCCATGAGATTGGAGGCTTGGTGCCCAACATGGTAATGTTGGGAGGTGCTGGGAAACTTTTAAGAGGTGGGGCCTAGTGGGAGGTCTTTAGGTCATTGGGGCCTGCTCTAGGAAGGCAGTTCTTGCGAGACTTGCATTCTCATAAGAGGATTGTTATAAAAGGAGCAAGCTGGCCCCTCCCAGCTCTCCTGTATGGAGATGTCACCTTCTTGCTTCTGCACATGCTCCCACCATGGTATCTGCCATGAGGTGATACAGCTGAGGATGGCCCTCAAACCAGAGCTGGGCAGTTTGGATTTTGAACTTTTAGAACTGTGAGCTAAATAAACATCTTTTCTTCATTATTACCCTACCTCAGGTATTTTATTATAGTGATAGAAGGTTGACTAATGTTAGACTATGCTGAACGGGACAGCAAAGGGAACCAAATGTGAACAGAGAGAATCCATCAGTTGAAACTCGTCATCAACAGGGACACAGAGGAAAAGAGCTACCTCTGCTCCAAGCTGCTATCAGGAAGCTCTGACTTTGTGCTTCTCAAGCATGAAATTTGGCTTTCAAATTTTTCCCTTCAAAGTAAAGAAAAGGACTATGTCCTTGGCTTCACACCTGCTATCATGAGTAGTTTCTCCAGGTCCTTGATGATATATATTTGGAAGACTGCTCCAATTCCTGGGACATGGGTTAAGGAGTTTTTCAAGACATTCAGTGCATATAGCCCTTCCTCAGTGCCCACCAACACCACCTGTGAGGGCAGAAGTCAAAAGGCAGAATATAAGTACAGTTGCGTCACCAGGCAATCCCAAAGTGTAAGAGCAACAAAGCCTACTCAGCCTTTCGTTCTCCTGAGTGTGAGGCTGTAGCCAGTTACCAGCTGATGGTGCCCAGAAAATACTACCTGATCACTGAAGGGCAGTGTGCAGTTCATGTCTAGCCGGTCATCACCTTCCAGTTTCAGCAGGGAGTTTCCAAGCAATTTCTTTTCAAATGTGAAGGAAAGAGAAGAAAAAGAAGACATAATGAACAGAGAAATTTACAGTCAAGTGAAGAAGCACACACATCTGCTCTTAGCTGGCCCTCACTTTAAAATGTATTATTATTACTATGATTATTATTATTATTATTTTGCTGCTGGAGATTGAATTCAGGGCTTTGCATATGCTAAGCAAGTGTCCTAACACAGAGCTACATCTCTAGCCTCTTGCACTGTATTTTTATCAGAACTCCAAAAGCAAGAAGTAGGCATTACTGATCTCTCAGGGGCAGATGTTAAATAGCATCAGCTATAACTCAGCTTGGGTGCAGAAATGAGCATTATAGGTGCAAAAAGCTATTCTGTAATAGGAAATAAGCTGAAGATAGAGAAATTTCACCTGCCAAGGGTTAATAAGCCATATGGAAGATTCCTCCCCCACCCAGGCTGCAGAAGAGCAAAGTAGTGTCAGCAGCAAACCAATAAGCCTGATTCTCTTTACCTGAACACACGCAGGCAGAAGCTCGTAGGAAAAACAGTCACAGGCCAACTGTGCACATATTAATGTGGATTTCAGTAAAAGGCTCATGTATATAACAATAAAACAGTTCAAAACAAGCATACCCAGTGAGCAAAGATCTTCTCTGGAGGCTTATGGTTAAGCATTTTCCAATTGCTAACCCTTTAAGTGTTTATCAGGAACTAGTGTCTGAAAAGAGCTATTCAGACTTCAGTGGAACAAACGCTGATGAGCAATGAACAGTGTTTGCTTCCTAAAATGTTCTAGGGGGAGTGATGCCTATCAAGGCACACCTACATTTCTAACATCTTAAGGATAAGTAGGATTTCAAACCTGCCTATGAAAGAGCAAATAACTGCAGAAGCAACCAGGAAGGTTACAAAAAGCCTTCCTGAAGTAGATGTGGCCATTGGCGGCCTACATGCTGCTTCATAGCCAAAGTGCTTATAACTCAAAAAGAAGACATCTGAGTAAACAAGAGGATTTCCTTGTAAGTACATTGGCTGCTCTATTGCCATAACCAGGCTCAATCATGCCCCAAGACTTGGTGGATGGTGTTGCTTCCTCAACTCTACACAGCTGCAAAGGGAGGGCTTGTGTTGCTCCACTGCTACCTTGGAGCTTATGCCTTCACTGCCCCAAAAGCTGGCTATGACACAGTCTGGAGCCATCATGCCTCAGACAGAGAACCCAAGGGAAACCAAGACAGCCAACAGGATGCCCATCATTAAGATCAGTTACCCTCGTGCTCACTTCGGCAGCACATGTACTAAGATCAGTTACCAAAGACCAGCCCACTCTACAAAGACAAGCACCAGTGCCCATGTTCATACTCACAGCATCGGCTTCTGCCTTTTCCCTAGAAACTCTCCCACCTGCAACAACTGATTCTAAGGCGGTGACCCAGCGCTGTTTGTCAGGAAAGCTGGGAGCTAGCAAGTAGAGGGTTCTCCCAGGCCAGCAGGTGGTGTGCGGGTGAGACTCCATCTTCAGTATATATGGAACATCTAGGAGATTTCACAGAGAGCACAGGATTGGGTGTGGATTTCCCCCATTCCTACTGGTAGGCATGGCCCTGAGACATCAGAGAACCCATCAAACTATGAGAGTCTGTTACTGGTAAGATGGAGGAGCAGGGGATGGTTGGCCTCCTTGGCTCAGCCAACCCTCCATGGCCTTTCCAGCCTCTCCTGATTTGCCAAGCCCCACCCACATTCACAGTTGGTCTCTCCCAGGTTCCCTCACCTGCTTTGGCTGTGTTTGCGAGTTCAGAAGCACCAACGGCACCATGAATAGATACGTCCCCATCAGGAAGGCAGAGCTCAAATTCTTCCACCGGTCTCTGTCCAGCTTGTTGCAAAGAGGAAGGGCAGAAAGAAAAACAAAAGAACAGGAACAAGAACAAAGGGAGAAGACGAAGAGGAAGAGGAAGAGAAAGAGGCACAGGAAGAGGAAGAGGAAGAGAGAAGAGAAGGGAAGAGAGGAAAAGGGAGATAGGATACGCGTGTAAGGACAGATGCACAAGAACAAAGAAGGAAAAAGGTGTGCAGAGAAGGCAGAGGAGGGAAGATAAAAAAAAATAAAATGTGTCAGATGAGTAGCACAGTCAAATTTCTGATGACGATGCGGATTTATGGGCTAGTTGGCTGAGACGGAAGTTCTCTGAAGGTGTATTAGCAGGTGGAATCTTCAGGGCAGCACCCTGCGAGTTCTTCAGGGGGAAGACCTATAGATGTGAGTATCGCACCAATAACCTTTAGAGAAGTCATTTGGCTTTTCATTTTCAAAAATGGGAAAGTGGAGAAGGCTCACGAGGCAGTCCAAAAACAAAAACAAAAACAAAAAAGCCTTCACACCAACACTGGGAGACCTGGGTTAACCACGTGCAATGAAATTCCCCCTGAATTATTAATTTACCTTCTCTGGCTTCACTGTCATAAATGAGGACTTTTGATCCCTCCAACACAATGTATTTCCTGTCCCAACCTTGCTGTCCACGTTTATTATTCCTAGGGAAAAAAGACGGGGAAGAAAAAGGTTTGAACTTAGAAGTATCAGGCTTGATGAAGGAGGAAGAGGAAGGAGAGGAGAATTCTAGAAGGGAATTCCCAGAAAATACCAGGAGTAGAAGGTAGCTTGGGGCCTCCATGCAAGCACTTACTGGAGCCAAACCAGCTCCACAGCAATACCTGGGCACCTTCATCCACCCTTCCAGGTGTAGGCTGCTGCTGGGTTCTTTGCTCTGGAGACCTGGGGAGTTCATTTTGTCACGGCAGAAGGCCTCAGTGAAGTGTGTGGCATATTCGGCAGGCAAGCCACAGGTGGCTGGCAAGCAGGTGGAGCACTTGGGATGACACATCACCTGACATTCTAGGGAAGAACAACGAACAGCCTGAAAACACGTTCTGCTGAGCTCAGACTATTCCCTTCCTCTGCCATCCAAGCCTAGCTCTTCTCCACCCTCATCCACCCAGGCACCCAGGTAATTCCTAAGTTTTCCCAGGTGCCAGAGCCCTACTGGGAGAGGAAAAGAGAAAGCCACGTGCTCTCAATTCAGTTTTCCTGGCTTCACTTCAGGCCACCCACAAACACGTGTGTAAAGATGTTTGCATGTTTCAGCTGGAGCCAGGTGGGAAGAGACCAGCCTGACACAAAGAGGCTGGAAATTAGCAAAGATCAAGGCATTTTGTACATCGAGCTGGAGTCACGAGCCGACGACATGAATGAAATCATTGCTTTTGCAGGGGAAAAATAGTGTCCTCCCACTGAAATGAAAAGCTCGAAAGTGAATGCATTATATGATGAGGAATTAGCAAAACATCTCCTCCATCAGATGGAGGCACATAGGCGCCCACTGCAGATACACAAACACTGCTCTTACCAAGACATTTGGATGCCTGGCGTCCAAAGTGCACAGTATCCAGACACACAGCACACTTTGTGGCTCGCATGTTCAGTCCTACATTAAATCGGTGAGGAATATTGTGGTGCATGCGCTCCTTAAGACGCCGACTAAATTCTGAAGGAAAAATGTTTAATAATTGTTAAAGTGCTGCAAAGGAAAATGAAAAGATAATGCACAGAATGGAGAAAATATTTGCAAACCATATCTGATTAGAGATTTGTGTCTAGGGTCTATAAAGAACTCTCACAACCCAGTAATAAAAAGAAAACCCAACTAAAAAAATGGGTCAAGGATTTGAATAGATTATCTTCCCAGAGAGGATAAATAAATAGACAATAAGCACTCAAAAAAGATGCTCAACATCGTTAGTAATTAGGGAAACACAAATTAAAACCACTAGTGAGATGGGAGCGAGGATCTAGCTCAGTGGTGCTGCCACCTGCCTCACAAGCGCAAGGTCCCGAGTTTGATCCCCGGTACCAAAAAAGAAAGTTAAACACAGAATTCTCAAATGACCCAGAGTCCTCTCCTAGGTATATACCCAAGAGCACTGAAAACATATGTCCATGCAAAAATATGATACAGAGGATTGAACCCAGGCCCTTCACACTAGCTACATCCCTGGTTGTTTTGTTGTTATCGCTGCTGTTTGTTTGCTTGTTTCTTCTTTTGAGACAGGGTCTCCCCTAACTCACAAAGTTGTCCAGGCTGGGCTTAAACTTGTGATCCTTCTGCCTCAGCTTCCCAGGGTCCTGGAATGACAGATGTGCACCACCATACCCAGCTCTAGCAGCACAATTTGTGAAAGCAAAAGGAAGAAACAACCCAAGTACCCACTAATGGGTTAATGGATAAGGAAAATCCTCTATCCACCCAATGGAACATTATTCAGCCACTCAAAGAAACAAAGTACTGCAGTCTCCACAGCTCAGGTGCACGGGAGAATGGAGGGCACCTGCTAACAAGTTGTTTGCCTGTTTGGGGGAGGGTGTTCAGAACTTACAGTGTGGTGACGGTTGCACAACCTATGAACTCACTTAAAAACAAGAAATTGTACATTTTATTAATTTTTTTTTATTATTATTTATTTCTTTATTGGTACTGGGGATCGAACTGGGGTCCTTGTGCCTGCACAGCAGGCAGCAAAACCACTAAGTTAAATCCCCGACCCCAAGAAATTGTACATTTTAAATGGGTGAATTATACAGTATGCAAATTATATCTCAATAAAGCTATTAAATCTTTGAGCAAGTTAGGTACAGATTGTGAAATTATTTCAACAGATGTATCTAGATTTAATGAATCAACTTAAAAATTTCCATTGTCTCATTAGGAGTTAGGATGTATTTAAGAACACAGTCATGGTAGAAGAATGACTATTTGACAGTATCCTTATTTGTGGGCATAAAGAAACAAACCTTGAAATCAATTATTTATAAATATTTTAGTCATGAAAAGCTTTCTTTTCCAGATTAAATCATATCTAGGCATTTTCAAAATCCAATTTAAAAATCACTACTAAGAATTACAGAATTTCTAATTACTAAATATATGAACTGACTAGAGTACTTTCCTTTTATGCCCAGTTTTTATATGATCTCTTTTTATTCAAAATTCAATTTTTTTCTGAAATAATCGATGCTTACATTTATATGCCAGTCTGCTAAAATCAACAAAGCCAACCTTTTTTCCCCATTTACTAAGCTCCCTTTCAACAATGAAGTGACCTGACTTATTAAAGGCAACTTTAAATAGAAGAGTGCCAGATGCAAATTTCTGAATCCCCATCTGGTAGGCTGTCTTTATGTCACCCCCTTCCCTTCCCAGAAAGTCATAAGGAACAAATAAACTTGCATGCGCTGTGAATCAGGTACGGTGCACTACACACGGAGGAGGAGGCATTCACATATCTAGGGAAGCTGTTCTCTGGCCTTGTCCATGGGCACCACAGCCAGGAACAATTCCTTCCTCAAAGTTACCATCACCATTTGGATGTAAAGCTCTTTGATTTAAGGTGTTATATAAATATAGGAACAAGATGACCTCATGGTCGAAGAAAAGGATAACAACAACACAAAGTATTATGGAAACACGGGAACAAGATGACACCATGGTTGGAGAAAAATAACAGCAGCAACAAAATGCCCTCAGGATTAATAATCAAATTAGGGTGTGATGGTAATGCCATGACACTAAACCACAGCTCTATTCTTCTCCCCAAGGCTTTTCTAGTCACCCCGCCACCTTCTTTTTGGTTTTTTGACAATGTCTCGCTATGCAGTTCAGGCTGACCTTGAACTCACTGTATAGCACAGGCTGGCCTCCAACTCCTGGTGATTCTCCTGCCTCAGCCTCCCAAATGCTGAAATTGAAGACATGCACCACCATACCCAGCTTCCTTGGCCTTTTTTAAAAAAACTTTTCATCTCTAGGTGAACAGAGTACTGATGAGATCACAAAGAAAACCCTTTGCCCTATTGGTAATCATATAAATTGGCACAAACTATCAACACATGAAACGCATATAACTTTCAACCCAATGATTCACTTCCCAATAATTCATCCAATAAGGAAAAATGTGTTCCAGGCACTCTTCTTATAGTGGATTTATATACTTAGAATATAGACAGAACTTGAAAAATTAACCCCTTAAAAACAAATAACTCAATCAACAAATGAGCAAATGAACTGAATAGATACTTTTTAAAGGAAATATAAAGGATCAAACAGTATATGAAAAACTGTTCAACATCTTTACTGATTAGAGAAATGCAAATCAAAGCTACATTGACATGGGGCCAGCAATTTAGCTCAGTGGTTCTGCCGCCTGCCTTGCAAGCGCAAGGACCTAAGTTCAATTCCTGGTACTAAAAAAAAAAAAAAAAGCTACACTGACATTCCATCTCACCCCACTAATAACTATCATCACGGGCTGGGGATGTAGCTCAGTGGCCCTGTACCTCCCTTGCAAGCGTAAGGTCCTGAGTTTAATACCCAGTACCAAAAAAAAAAAAAAAGAATGGCTATCATCAAGAATACTAAAAACAATAAATGAATTCTTCTACCTGGCTGGTGAGAATGTAAACTGGTACAACCACTGTGGAAATCAGTATGGAGATTCCTCAAAAAACTAAAAGTAGAAATAATACTTGATCTAGCTATAACACTTCTTGGTATATTTCCAAAAGAATTAAAGACAGCATACTACAATTTTAGGTGAATAGCCATGTTTATGGTGTGCAATTCAAAATATCTAAACTGTGGAAACAGCCTCGCTGCCCATCAACATGTGAATGGACAAAGAAAATGTGATATATATACACAATGGAATATTACTCAGCCATAAAGAAGAACAAAATCACATTACTAGCAGAAAAATGGATGGAACTGGAAACCACCATATTACATAAGTCAAATAAGGCAGTCTCAGAAAGTTAAATGTCACACATGTTCTCTTCTAAACATAAATAGATTCTCTTCTAAAAATAAATGAGAATGACAGGAAACTAGAACACAGACTTTTAAATATGGGGAAGGGAATGTGGGGAGGAGTTAGAGAGATGAAAATAATCAAAATATGTTTAGTATATGTAACAACATACCAAAACAAATCTCATTAGTCTGTTTTACAATATGCACTGATTAAAAAAATGTATCCCAGGGCCAGGGATTTAGCTCAGTGGTTTCGCCGCCTGTTGCACAAGTGCAAGGACCCGAGTTCAATCCCTGGTACCAAAAAAAAAATGTATCCCACAGACTCAATACCTACCAAGATGTAGGATGTTCTTTGTAGGGCATCTATGGTAACAGGGGATTGAAAACAATGTAAACGCCCATCAACAGGGGTCTGGCTTAATGGGTGACTCATAGACCCACACCATGGAATACTATGTAGTCCTTTGAAAGAATGAAACAGTTCCATATTTATTAATATGAAACACTATCAGATAATACTTTATCTAAAAGGTTTCTTGCAGTGTAAAAGATAGTGTTATGTTATTTATTACAAAAAGAGGGGCATTTTCTCATATTCTTGATACATATTTAGGGCTGGGGATGTAGCTCAGAGCTACAACATTTGCCCAGCATGCATGAGGTCCTGGGTTCAACCCCAGTACCATCAAAAAGAAAAAATTTTCTTACCTTATATATATTCATATAAGACATGTGATTGTGTACATGATCTACCCCTGGATGAATACGATGATTGAAAGCAATGGTTGACTCTGAATAAGGGATGTGGCAAAGGGGGAAGACTTTTTTCTCTTTATCATTTAGTATTATTTGTCATTTTTACTATATGATTGCATTTCTTAGAAAGTTAAAAAAAAATTCTACACAACTCCAACAGCCCATAAGAATGGATTATGGTTTGGCCAGCCATGGAAACACATGCCTGTAACCTCACTTACTTGGAAGACTGAGACAAGACAATCACAAATTCAAGCCTAATGTGGGCAACTTAGTGAGGTTTCATTTCAAAATAAAAATTAAAAAGGGCTGGGGATGTACAGCTTAGTATTCCCTGGGTTCAATCTGCAGTACAGTACTGCAAAAAGAAAAAGAACGGATATGGTTTGAATGAGTCTTTCCTAAATTCATATGATGATGATACTGAAGTGGGGTCTCTGGGAGGTCCTTAGCATTAGATGAGCCATAAGGGTGGGGATCCCCCAATGGCATTTATGAGAAGACAAAGAGAGACCCGATATAACACGCTTACTCTGTCTTGCCATGTGGTACCCTCCACCATGCTACGGTGCAGCAAGAAGGTGCTCACCAGCTGTAGCACCAGCCTCTTGGACATCCAGCCTTCAGAACTGTGTGTCAAATAAATTACTTTTCTTTATAAACTACCTACCCTCAGGGATTTTGTTATAGCCACTGAAAATAAATTAAGACAGAAACATACCCTCTGGAGTTGAAGACTCTTTCCTGCGGCTAGAAGGTGGTGCGAGCAGGCTCATGGCACTGGGCTGGTGCTCAGGTGACCGTACAATGGCGGACATGGCGATTTGCTGCCTCGCAGTGGCTGGCGTAGATGGGTGAGGGTGGTCCGTGGCTTTGCGATGGGCAGCTGCAGAGAAAGCAAAACAATGCCTTTCAGTTACCTGAGTCACCAAGGGCCAGATTAAGCAGACTGCCCCTGGGCTGTCTTTCAAGGACCCAAGACCAAAAGGACATGCATCGTGTCAACTTGGCAAGACCAGGGAAGTTGTAAATATTTTAGACTTGGGACATCTGGACTGAAAAATTCTTAGGCCATAAACTAAGATGCTAAACTACTCTTGGCCAGTCTCATAGAGATCAGTCCTCTGTCTTGTCCACAGCCTCAAGCACTTTGCAGAGAGCCCCTACCTTCCTCTCGGGCGGAGCGGAGCTCAATGCGGGTCTTCTGAAGGGCTTCCTCTAGCTCTGCACAGCGAGCTTTCTCCTTCTCCAGGGCCAGCTTCAGCTCATTGTACTGCAGAGGAACCTGTGTGGGCAAAGCAGGGTCCTCTTTCCGTCGACTAAATAAACCCTAGCAATGGAAACAGAGATATCTCCTAACTCCTGGAGACTGGCACTGCATACTAGCTAAAGGAAAGCTGACTCGGGACGAGCAATCCACCAAGGCCAGGCGCAATACTCACTGTAAGTGTGTTTAGTAAAAATGGCAGGTGAAGGGGGAAAGGGGGGCTGAGCCTCAGCCCGTTCCAGCCAGCTGAAAAAAGAGTGGGGTGTGGGAGTTTTCACCAAGAGGGTTAAAGATGCTTGATTTGCTACCACCTCTTCCTTTAGTAATCCAATGACAGAAAATTCATCTCCTGAGAGCTTTTCACCCTCAAGAAATGGAATCAGGAGAGATGGAGCATGGACCCAGGAGAGGGAGTTCAGAGGCCACTCCTGCCTTTGAACTTGCCTCATAGTGCTTAGTTACAAGACACAGAGAGGGGTGCTTTTAAAAGAAAATGACATCAAAACAAGGGGCTTAATTAAAAAATGTAAATAGAAATACTTATTGTACATGGAAGACAAAAAGGAAAATAAAATAATGCAACTGAAACAAAATTAACCTAGAAAAATAATAAATGGAAACACCCTAACTACATCAAATGACATAACCAGACAACAGTTTGCTGTTAAAATAAAAAAGATTAAATATCATAAGCAGAGCAAACATATACAGTCACACAGTATGCAACAAAGCCCTTCAGTGAAGCCACCATTTGATAGAGACAGGCAGCCTCTGAATGCTGCACTCAAGATGGCATAGGGACACGGGAACCAACCATTGCTTTCAGTCCACCTGACCTTTCTTCTAGGTATTTCAAGTCATCAAGTTCTTTCCTATAAAACCAATGCCAGGGGCAGGGATTTAGCTCAGTGGTTCCGCTGCCTGCTTTGCAAGCACAAGGTCCAGAGTTCGATCCCAGGTACCCCTCCAAAAACAAAACAAAAAAAAAAACAGATGCCACAGCCACCATGGTGTACTAAGGCCTTTGGAAGGAACTGCAAGCTCCTTAGGCAGCTTTCTGGAACTGAGGACATTTAGCCAACCTCAGTCAAGGACGTCAGTGGTTTGAGAAAGCACAGACTGGGTTTATGAAAAGAGATCTTCCCATGCGTACCTATACATATCCCTGTCCATGGTTTGGGTTTTTGTTGGCAGTGTTTAATTTATATGTTATAACTTTAAAGGGATGGTTCAGTACTAATGGAAGGTATAGCTGTCCAGCCAGGCACTTGGGACAGTCACTTCAACTCCCTGGGTTCAGTATCTTAGTAGTACTTAAACAATCAAAAGCACTGGACAAGATCATTTATAAGACCTTCCTACAATCCCATAAAGGTGACTTTCAAGCTGGCCTACTCTCCCAAACATGTGACCTACTAATCCTTCTGAAGCACCATATACAAGACCTGCTAATCCCTCTAGAGTCCTGCACAATGATCTTCAAATCTATTTGGAGCCCTCTAAAGATGATCTATGCATAAACCTTTCTCTCTTCTCTCTGCACACCCCCTGCCATCTTCTGTGTGGTGTGGTAGGTGTGGGTGTGGGTATGTGATCACTCCCTTAGTAGAGAAAGGAACTATGATTTTAATGGCTATGAACATAAAGAACTTTGTTAGATTTGACCAGTGATATCATCTGATAAAGGTTATTTCCAAATCTATTTTTCAACCCAAAATAAAAGAAGAAAAGGTACATTTTTTTCTTCTATGTTCCTATGATTTCACATCACAGTGGTGCCCATTGAGTCATGAGTGATGGAGTGAAACTGCCAATCCCATGTGTCAAACCCTTTGACCCACCTTTTTCTTTTTAGCAGGTTGGTCCATTTTAGCTTGCAGAAAATCGATGAGTTTGGTTTGTTGAGAAATAGTGCCTTCCATTTTCACCTTTTCATGAGAATAGAGAACCTAAAATTCACAAAACAAAAATTACCCCAGAGGCAGATAGAGGTATACTTTTTAAACTTGGTACTTTAAGAAAGTAACAGTAAAACTGTTAGGACATTAGTATAGGAAAATTCAAAACACACAGCACTGGACGAAAATTTATTTAGTTCTAATTTTATCATAAGGGAAAAAATAAGACGGATAGGTATATGAAAAAGTAAAAATAATAATTAATTACAGGATCCAGGTGGTAGTCACTGTGGAGATTTTCCAACTTCTCTGAAAGTTTGTAAAATTTTACAATTAAAATGTTGGAGAAATATACACAGTACACAGCATAAAGATACTGACCAAATTACCAGAGGCTTTTTGACATCAAGCTTTGCCTCAATAGACTCCCAAATACACGCACACACATGTGCATGCACCTGGGGCTGTGGTTGGAACCCCAGGCTTCACACACACTAAGCACATGCTCTACCACTGAGCTCCACCCCCAGCCCTGCAAACAACTTTCAATCAGATTCCCTTTCCCAGTCCCTACCTGAATATTTTCCAGCTGATATTCGAGATCACTTCTTTCTGTCTTCAACAGATCAGCCCGATCAAGAGCTTCTTGAAGCCCTTGAGTGAGACGGAAAATGTGGTTCTTCTGTAGGTCCATCTGCTGCTGTAACTTGGCTTGCTAGTGGGAAGAAGGCCCGGAGAAAGGCTCAACACCATACAGAATACAGCTTGCTCCCCACTGCTCCTAGCCCCTGCTAGGTTCAGGCTCACAATGAAAGTTCAGCTTTTGAAACCATCTCTTTTCAGAAATACCACTTGTCTTTATTCTAAAATGATGTGGTCATGGTTAAAAAGAATTTTCAAGGGGGCCAGGGATTTAGCTCAGTGCTGCTATGGACTGCCTTGCAAGCACAAGGTCCTGAGTTTGATCCCCGATACCAAAAACAAACAAACAAAAAAATTGGCAAGGAAATTTTGGATAGACACAAATCACAGGATCCTGTCTATTAACAAGAAGTCCATGCTCAGGATCTGCCTTGCCAGTTAGCCTTATAACTGACTATGCTTTGGTACCTAAGTGCATAAGCTTTCTGACATGACTGTGAATGCAGTGCAATTCAGTGCCATGTTAACTAAGATCCATGTGTCCCTATCTTTTGGTTTTAAGATCTGAATGGCTGTTAGGAAAAATCACTGTGTAGGCAGTGTGGAATATACAAAGAGGAATTATATCACCCCTAACTTCACGAGTACCATGATTCACACAGAATAGCCACAATTATATTGTGAGGAGAAGACAAGATCTCCAGATATGCTACAGCACTTGATAAAACCCAGAAACACTTCAATTCAGTACACTGGAAATAGTTGTGCTGCAAATCTCTCTCCAATTTTTACATTTGAAGTCAACCAGAAAAGGGCAGGTTATGGAGATACTGCTTTTATGGTTCTCTTTCCTAAGAAGTGTCTATTTCTTTCCTAAAATGTGTTCCATTGTGACAGAATGCTGCTTGATTTCATCCAAACCTCAGGTTATCACCCAACCATACAGGCTGTGGCCCAAATAATCTCATCCCTGGTATCCTAGACTCTTTGCACACGTAGGAACAAAGTGCTATAAAACAGCAATAAACATCATCATGGGGGTTTTCAAATAGTCCATGGCAGATCTCAAAGCCCTCCAGCCCAGCATGCCAAGAGCAATTTTAACAACAGAATTTGCTAGTCTTCTCCCTCTTACTTTGCTTCTCTCTGCCTATGTTTTTCTTTCCGCTTGTACTCCTCACCTGTCCTTCTTCTTCAGAGGTAGCTGATTCCCTGAAGCACTGTGCTGTAGTCAAAAGAATCTGGACTGGAATTTTACAGCCATGCCCTCCTTTAAATAATGACCTTGACACTTAAAAGCAATGTAACCATAGACAGGTCATATTGCCTCTTGGAGTCTCAGTTTCTTCATATGAGAGCGGATAAAATGCCTCGCCTCCTGCAACAACACATTGAGCACAGTGCCCAGGAAATAGAAGGTGGTTCAAGAGTACTGGTATTCTTTATCTCCTTTGTCTTTCTCCCCTCATCCAATTCAGTCCCTCAGCCCAGTTTCTGATCTGCCTTTTCCCTACTGGTCCTGCCAAAAAGCATGAGATACTAAAGATCAGCTGACCTGGGTGCATAACCTGGAATTTCTCAATCAAACCACAGAACCCCCTAAATACAGGAGAAAAAAAGAAAAGGAGAGAGGGAAGGAAGGAGAGAAGGAAGAAAGGAAGGAAGGAAGGAAGGAAGGAAGGGAAGGAAGAGCTAAAATACTCTCTGAAAGGGAGCTACCAGTCCCCCGCAAACCAAGTGATTTCTTTTGCAAATTACCCTCTTTAGTTTCTTCCCACTATTTTAGGACAACATTAATTACTAGGCAAGAACGAGAGAAACAAGTGCTGTGGACAAGGATCTATTTGATGACAGCCAGGCCCAAAATATTTTTCTAGAATAAGCACATCAACTGTTCAGGGGCTTTCTAAGATATAGGCTGGTTATTCACTATAATAAAAACTAAGTGCAAATAAGAGTGACATTTACACTCTATGAAATGTTTTTCAAAAACTATCTGCTGCAGAAAGAGGCATATGCAGTAATATACTCGTGGGTCAGTGTTAGACTGAAAAGTGAGCCTGAGCTATACTTAGACCTGTCCATCAATTTCTCTCTCTCTTTCTTTCTTTCTTTCTTTTTTTTTTTTTGGTACTGGAGATCGAACTCGGGTCCTTGCGCTTGCGCTTGTGCAGCAGGCGGCGAAACCACTGAGCTAAATCCGCAGCACTATCCACCAATTTCACACGGGTGACAAGAAACCAGGAAGATGAATGAAGGAGCTGGATGACAGAACCAGAAATACAAAACAAACCCAGTGGGCAGGAAGAACGGGTCAAAACCAAACAGAAAAGGTCAATAGGATGGTATTTTTAAAAACTTCAGCTGCATAAATACAGAACATAAAAGTGTTTTAAAGGGGGGGAAAAAAGGAACATGGAGAAGGGGAAGTACAATTTTATAGGTCCATGGAAGTCAATGGTTTAACTAAACTACCCAAAGAGCTCCAGGTAATTGGCAGAGGTTTATAGAGCTCAGTATAGAGGTAAAAACTTTCCACTGAAAAAGGTCACGTGAGCCATATTTTAGACCACATGGACTCCCAGAAACTCTTCAGAAAGACAAATCTACCAGAAAAGAACACAAACCTCAGAGGGATCTGAGATGTTTCACTAAGAAAGAGAAGGTAATTTAGAGTGGGAGAGACAGTGTGATATCTGATTGTCATGGAGATAATAAAAGTAGAAAATATGAGTTGATTCATCTAAAGTAGTAAGAAAAGTACCTGACACATAGTAAGTGCTAATTAAATGTTAGTTATTTTTATTATTACATAATCTAACAATAAATCAGTAATGATCTCTGATTTTGGTTGGATATGTCAGGCTACTCTTTTTTCTCTCTCTCTCTGAGGGCTTACCAGCATTTGTTTTAATTTTTTTATTTTTATCATTTGTTTTTATTACATGTTTGTAGTACATAATGTTTACATTCCTTGTGGGGAGTTGGTACACGTACACAATATATCTTAATCCCTTCTTTCATCCCCTTTCCCTTCCCTCCTTCCCTCTCCCCCTATCTTTTGATCCCCTTCCTATTTGAGAAAGATTTATCTCTCTAATTTCTATTATCTACCTTTTATTTTGCTCTTTATTTATATTTTGGATTTTTCATTATCAGACTACTCTTTAATTTCACGTTGTAATGCAACAGAACCAATGGATGAAAGTTGTAGACTTTAGTTCAAAATAAGAAAAGAGTTCCTGAAAAATAGGTTGGGATGTCCAAAGTCACTGCAGTAGTTTGGCCAAGGTTCACTGAGGCCCGTCTAAGAGAAGTGTTGGGGTAGAGATTTTCTACCTGGAATTAGGAGATGAATTTGACATGGATTACCAAATGGACTTTCATCTCTGGCATTACTTCCAATAGACTGGTGGTTGTAAAGTGTCATGTCAAGAAAGCTCCTAAGACAATTTCAGGCCCAAGAAGAAGTTGGAAGAAAAATCTATTAGTAAAGTTTGTCAGAGACAGGAATAAGAGGGATAATCACGGGAATATAGCCAAGATAGACACAAAATTCTTCTAATTATGTTCCACTTAAAAGTCTCTTACTTAGGAAGAGGGCATTTAGGTTGAAGTCTTGGGCCATGCTCAAAAAGCACACACCAAAACCAAGGATCCCAACTACATTTTGGACAATAAACATCATTTTTTATGTGTGAGGCCTGGGCTCAAACAGCACCACCAAAAATAAATGAATAAATAAAAAGATCATTGTTTAGTTCAAAATGGTTTCAACTATCTGTGAAATCTGATTCAAATCCAGGATCAGCCAGATGTCTGTGCTCAAACATCTATCTGGGAGGTACAGACTGGGGAACTGGAAATGTTCTCACGTAGGTTAGAAGTGAGAATGAGGGGACTGAGTCAGGCTTCCAGCATTCTATTCCTAGCATTGTCACTGATTCACCATGCAACCTTGGACCAAAGTTCTGGGCTGTCGGGGCCAACTCACCCTCCCCCAGAAAAAGAGGACAAGCAACAGCATCAGTTATTTCTCTTTTGTTTCCAGCATATGGCTAAAGTGGGGACATTGTCTACTCATGCCAAACAAAAAACTATAACACTCTACTTGACCACCAGGTATATTTAAAAGTTCTAGTACAGGTTGAGCATCCCTAATTCAAAACTGCGAAATCTGAAATGCCCCAAAACCCAAAACTTTCTGAGGGACAACAAAATGCTGCAAGTGGAAAATGTGACACCTGATCTCATCTGATGGGTCACAGTCAAAACACAGGCACATTAAAAAACTGTATAAAAGGTACCAAAAAAAAAAAACTGTATAAAATTACTTTCCATCTATGTGTATAAGATCTACATAAAGCATAAATAAATTTTGTGTTTAGACTTGGGTCCCATTCCATATATTATATATATGTGCAAATATTCCAAAATCCTGGTTCCAAGTATTTTAGATGAAGGATATTCAACCTGTATTGTGTTTATAAGGTTATTTGGTGAATTTCATTTATATATATATACACACATATACATATAAAATTAATTTTATTTTTAAATTTTTTGCTATCAAAAGATACCTTTTTTTTAAGGGCTAAGGCTCCAACCAGGCCCTCCTACATGCTAGGCCATTTTACCATTTTTAAGTATATAGTTCAGTAGTATTGAGAACAGTCATATAATTGTACAACCATCACCACCTCTCATCTCGACAACTTTCTCAAACTCCTACCTATATTTTGTAAAGTATCATTCGACAAGACACTTCATACTCACCTGTAATATTTTCACTACATTTTTGAAACTGAATAGCATAGCAATATTATTTCTACCAGCAGAGCCCCCAAGGAGCTATGAGTATCATATGACAACAGAGGATTCTGATTAATTATACTGCCAGCCTCAATACAGATTAAATAGAACACTCTTTGGAATTCAAGTTTTCATTAGACATCTTTATAAAAATGCATTTGTCCTGGTAGGTCAGTTCTAAGGAACAAAGCAGAATCATTAGTGATTCAATGTATAAGGCTTTGGTTGGGAGTAGGAAGCAGTCATCAATTTAAATAGCAAATTTTCACTGTTCTGTGAAAAGACACATGAAATAACATAAAGAAAGGGTTTAGAAGATCAATTTGTGCTTGTCATCTTATATCTCAAAAGCATGGCATGATGTTTTTAATTGAATTAAGTGCATATTCAAAAGTCCTCATGAATTTGGTACTCAGTATAATCTGATCAAATCTGTGCCCTGTGTAGGAAGCTAATTTGCACGGCTGTTCTATCAGCACGAAACTTAATATATTTTGAATATTAACTCTAAAGCACAATTTAACTCAATATTCACTCACCCATATATTTAATAAACTTTTTTCGCCACATACTTACCACATGTTTAACACTATTAAGCTTTATGTAGGAAGATCCAAATGACAGAGACCCTCTGACCTTCAAGACATATTATTTTAATCTGTTAAATACCTTACAGAAAATATTATGTGACCACTGTACTCTGCCTCAAAAATTCCAGTTTCAAAATCTACATGCCTAATTTGGATCTGACCATCTGAATGTAACAAATCTTCATGATCAAAATCCCACCTGGCTGCAGCTCCCAGGTCGTCTACACTCACCTCTTCCAGAAGCCTTTGTTTGAGTTCTCGCTCAGTCTCCAGTTTCTGCTGTAGGCTTCGGGCATTCATTTCAAGCATGGCATGCTTCTTTTCCAGATCATTGAGCTGGACATTCAGAAAAATTGGCCATGATAACACATATGGGGGTGTTAGATGCTAACAACTTTCATAAACATCCACAAGCCTTCACATATAAAGGATAATCAAGTTCTAAAGGCTAGAACATAAAGATTGTTTTGAAAAACCAAAAGTCCCTGTGATAGGCAAGTCTCCCACATGAGGACAGGAATTATTTCTAAGGGATGGATCATATGTATACCTGCAGCAAGTTCTAAAAGGATGGCTGCTCAAGGATGTATTAATCTGACAGGCTTTGGCTGAATTTAATTAAATCATTACATGCTGAGTGCTTAGAACTTGCACAGCACTACAGCTACTGGGATGAAAGGGTTTACGTGAAGTTGGAAGTGTAGAGGGTAGCTGATGAGTAGACATGCATGCACACACACAATGACTGCTTTGTCACAGGAAAGTCTGATAAGGTACGTAGAAGAGAAACCACACCCAATAAAGAAAATATGGTACTAGAATGCCTAGAGCTTTAAAGGACAGATTAGAACTAGCTTTTGAATACTTCAAGAATAGTCAGAAAATCTGGGGATTTAGCTCAGTGGTTCCGGTGCCTGCCTCGCAAGTGCAAGGTCCCGAGTTCAATCCCCATTACCAAAAAAATCCCAAAAAACAAGAACAGTCAGAAAAACACATTCTTCAAGTCAAACATAAAAGGGGTTCATTTATCTCTAAATTTATTATTTAGAGATAAATTTATCATTTACCTCTAAATTATAAATTTATTTTCCTCATGCTTTTAAAAAAAATGGTACCAGGTATAGTGGTATACATTCTAGCTATTTAGGAGGCTGAAGCAGGAGAATCCCAGGTTCAAGGCCAGCCTGGGTAACATAGTGAGACCATGTCTCAAAATAAAATTTTAAAAGAGATAGGAATGTGGCTCAGTGGTAGAGCACCTGCCCAGCTCAGCATGCACAAGGCCAGGGCACCCCCAGCAGTGTAAAAGAGAAAAGTAGTAAGCCAGCCTCAGGGAATTCAGGAATATTGTAAGTGGTAAGCTTTAGCCTTGAATTGATTAATCCTGTTTCTATGAATTTCCAGTAAGAAAATAAGCATGGAAAATAAGAACCAAGAGAGATTATGTAAAAGTGCAAATTTCCAATGATGAATGTCATTATATTGCATACCTAAAATGTACCAATAAAATAATATTACAAAATAGAAAGGAAATAAGCACGGATGGCCACAAAGATTTATATTCATCACAATGTTATTTATAGAGCAAAAGAAAAATTGGAACAAGGCCAAATTTCCAATACAAGGAGAATGCTTAAATTAGTTGCCTGCATGCAGTTTGACTTTTTCAGAATTACATGTTGAAAAAATATTCATTAACTAACGAAAAGCTTCCAGGGATATTTTTTCTAAAAGATGTAAAGCTGTATATATATATAGTAGAAATCTAAATTTATAAAAAGTATATGTGTGTGTACATATAAACATAAGCAAATAAGAGACTGTAAATAAATAACCAATATAACAAGGTAATGGTTGCCAGTCATTTTTTCCTTTACTTTTCTGTGATTTCTATATTTTCTACAATGACACTAAGTAATTACTTTTATAAACATAAAGTACAAAATTCAGATTGCTACTTTATATACATATATGTGAAAAAGACTATACGAATCTGTGTGTGTATATATATAAAATTTCTCTGATCTTCATTTTTATTATCTGCAACAGTGAAATGCCTATTCTACATCTCTTTCAAGACCATTAGATAAAATGCCTAAAACATTAGTACATCACTTTGTAAATGTGATGGGAAATGGTGATGGGACAGAACACATACATTTCCACCGTGCAATACTAAGTACTCACATGTGTCATGAGACCTTGCTATGATTTGAATGTGTTCCCTACAAGTTCCTCTGTTGGAAACTTCATCCCCAAATTCATATGTTGATGGTAGCTAGAGGTGAGGCTTTTGGGAAGTAATGAGGGTTAGATAAGGTCATGAAGATGGAACTCATGATGGCACTAGTGGCTCAATAAGAAGAGACACTGGGCTAGCACACTTGCTCTCACTGTGTGATGTCCTCTACCATGTGATGATGCAGAAAGAAGTCCTCACCAGATGCCAGCACTATGCTCTTGGACTTCCCGGTCCCTAGGACCATGAGCCAAATGAACTGCTATTCTTTATAAATTACCCAGTCTTGGGTATTTTGTTATAGCAACAAAAAATATAAAATTGACCCTATTACATCCCTGAACTTGGAATAAAGAGAAGCTAGCCACCTATGATTGCCACAACAGAAGGAGCCTGAATCATTGCTATCATGCTCTTCTCAAGGTTGCACAACACTAATCCATGAGGTCTAGAAATACTATACCAGAAATCAAGACTTATACATCAAAATCAAATCTGGACTTGTAGGGTCCACCTAGGCAGATGTTAAAAAGTCACTGACTAGCCATGATAACCACACACCTATGTTGTTGCCAACCAAGGATATCCCACAGTGAATCATAACTGGCACTTTCAGAGTGAGTAAATGTATGCTTACAAAATGTGTTAACCATGGATTGCATTTGAATTTGTGTCGAGCAGGCCTTTAAAAGAAGGAAACGAAAATGTTTTCCCAAAAGGCAGACAGGTGCTGACCTTGTCAGACAGGCTCTCAGCCTTCAGCTTCTGTTCTTTGAGAGCCTGCTGCAGAGCAAGAATCTCAGCCTTGTGTTCCTTCACTGCCAACTCCACCACCTGGCGAGACTCAGTGATCCGCTGATCGGCTCGCGCCCTGCCAGAAAAACAGGCCTGATTTCAGAAACCCCACCACCACCGACTGGAGAAAGGAGGCTGGTCCACTTTAACCCTGAGTCCTACCTCCAAATTATGTCTGCCTTTCTGACAGTGTACAGAGCAAATATTTGACTCACTTCAGGCTTTGGGTAAAACTGTCCTTAAGAGGTAAAGTTCCTATGAGTACTGACTTTGAAAGAGAGGAGAAAAGGCACCCCATTTGAGCAAACATTTTCTCTCTTCACAGCATATGTAAGGGGTTAAGTATTCTGGATGCTCATCAGAAAACTAATACTTAAATCTGATGATTGTGCCCAGAAATTACACTAAAGAATACAAAAGTCAGACGCAAACTTAGAAAACCACTTCCTTTTCCCCATGTCAGTACTAATTTTTCCGACTTCCACACTTTGGTTTGTACTATCTCCTCCACAGGCAATATTTTCCTTACTTACTCTACAAACTCACTTCTTACTCAGCCTTCAAGGATGAACTCAAATGCTATGTCCTTCCTAAAACCTTTCCCAATTTCCCTTGTTCTGAATCCAAAGCCTAAATCTATTTCTCCTCTAGCACACATCACTCTCTCTTTTAGGTGATAAATATTTGAATGCACAGTTTTTCTCCTCCACTAGACTCAGCCTCTGAGGACAAAGATTAAGAATTCTATTTTACTCATTTCAGTATCTCACATAATTCAAGAAAGGTTTTCACAATTGCCTTGTAAGAAGACATGAAATAAAAGTAGATTAATGCTGATCTTCTTAAGCATAGTCCATAATTATACCTTCGACACGTAGCTGTGTATTTCTTGATTCTGAAACCAGACCTGACCTCCAAAACTATCTTTAAGGTGGGGGGGGGGTTGTGGGAGAGTGGCTAGAACTTCTAGTAGGGCAAAGGGACCCCCAGGTTGGAGAGAAACAAAAACAGAGTTTTAAAACAGCAGCTCTTCCCGTCAGCAAACACCCTTCCTGGGAGGAAATCAACAAAAAGAAATATCTGTACCAGTTTCTCTTGAAATTTATGGATTCTCATCTTTTCCTCTAATCTTCTGTAGAACTTAGCATAAATTATCCACCCAGGTTGGATCCACTATGACCATGTAAATGTGGAAAATACCAAATGGTGTAATACAGTCTAATTAAGTGATAAATATGTCTAGGTTTAGTTTAGCTTGCTTAGGGAATTCAGAGAACCACAGGGAAGTGATTTCCAGGAAGGTGACCTTAGCAAGGTTAGGAAGGGTGATATAATTCAGTTGGCCACATAAAGCCAAGGGGCTAATGCTGGCCCATATGGCGCCTTTGTGCAGACTAAAAAGGGGTTCCTGTTCTTCAAGACCATGTATTTCCATCTGTAAACTGTCATAACATACTAATTTTGTTAGAACAAAATACTTTGCTGCCATGAGCTACAAAATTGTCATAATAACTCTTCAAATTGATGGCATCTTCAGTGTGAATGGCACTCCCTGCACTATTATAACCCAGCAGGAAGGGAGCTGTATGCTGGGGGAATTGTGGAAACAAAAGCAAGAAAGCTGCCTAAACTCTTTATTATCATTTTCTACCAAGAAAGGAAGAAAGGAAGAAAGAAAGGAAACACCACTCTAGAGAGCAGTGGTTCTCAACTGGGAGCACTTTTCCCCCATCTTGGAGACACTGGGCAATATCCAGGGTCATTTTCAGCTGTCACAACTTGGGAAGGAGGTTGCTACTGGCATCTAATGGGTGGAGACAAGGAATGATGCTCAATACCCTACAACGCAGAGGACAGACCTCCACAACAAAGAATTATCCAGTCCAAAGTGTCAGCAGCACCAAGGTTCAAGAGCTCCAGTGCAGCAGGAAGACCAGCAAGTCCACATGACTATGTCTGGCTACACAGTCACATGGTCATGCTGATAAGAAATCTGACAAAAGTGTTTCTGCAAAGAAGGCACTGAGATATTTGCCTTGACTCCCCAGCCTCTGCACTGGGTAAATGGCCACCAGCCATTACTATAGAATCCAAGTGACAATATCCAGAATTACAAGCAGGACGACTACCCAACCTGGTTCACTCAAGAGCATCCTGGACTTAACCCTGAAAGTGCTGCATGCCAGGAAACTTCTCAGTCCTGGACAAGCTAGGATAATTGGTCACCATGTTTACAACTCTCAGGTGGATCCAGCTGCAGTCACCTGTCACCGGCTTTCTGCAAAGAAGAAGTCCCACCTGCTCTGTTTCTCAGTGTCCAGCATTCTCTGTAACTCTCGAACCCGACACTCAAACTGGGACTTCTCATCACCGAGGACACTCCTCCAGGCCTCCCACTGGCGCTCTTTTTCTAGCAGCTCATCATTCAGGGCCTCCAGATCCATAACCTGTTCTTCTAGCATTGTGCACGTGGTCTTCAGAGCCTCCATCGTCTGCAAATCAGTACCACTGAGTTGTGCCTTGTATCAAATGAGGATTTCCTGGAGGTTACTTTTATGAGCTCAGTTTCAGAAAAGCACAAGTTCCTAACTACAGTCTTAAATACAGTACATCTTTTCTTCTACAGCCTGGGGGGACTGGGCAAGATTGGATGAATGACAACCATGCTGCCATCTGAGAGGCAGAACCCAAAGCCAGCCTGGGGTTGGGGTGGGCAGTGACCAAGCTCAAAGCAAGTGGCTCACAATGGCTTCCCAAATCTTTCCGCTTTATTTTTATTTTTTTAATCTAAATTAAGAACTACTTCACACTTTTAAAAGCCATTTGTGAAACTCCAAAGCCCAAGCAACAAGATGTGACTGAACAGTACATAGTCTAGACAAGAAGGCACCAGACCCTTCTCCTAAATCCTTCCAAGAGTCTTCCAGGGACATCAGAACTTTGTTCACCCTCCTTACTTGCTTCTGGCTGGTGAGCTGCATCTCCCTCTCTGTGATCTCACGGCGGAGATGGTCTACTTCACTTCGCAGCTGAACTATCTCATCATTTGCAC
This sequence comes from Heterocephalus glaber, assembly GCF_000247695.1. Next base: position 13,875,734 of record NW_004624747.1, on the reverse strand, counting down.
CTGAAGCCTCATCGAGTTGTTTGGACAAGTAGAAGTTTTGGTTGTTGAGTTCAGCATTGTCTTCAGTGAGCTGATTTAGCTGCTCCTCCAGGTCTGTGATGACCTGCAAGGGGAAAGGAATCCAGTTGCACACCAAGCAAGTTCATTGTAAGTGAGGAACTGCTTCTAGAACTATTAATTTTTAAACCTACGTCAAACTGACAATCAGTGCACAGCTATCTAAACTCAGGGCCAAATCTAAGCTACAAAGCCCACTCACTTAATTCTAACAAATGTACGATGGGAGAAAAAGAAGTCTCAGTTTCTAACTTAGGGTACATTTGGAAAATATGGCAAAAACAAATCAATCAAAAGTGACTGCTGTACAGATGGGGCAAGTTCAAATGGGATCAAGTTAATATCAGGAACCAATAAAATAAAGGGGGATGTAACACAAAATGGAAGTTAAGGAAAGAGGAATAATAGCCTGGTATCACAATCACCTAATTAAGCTAAACATGACCTTGACAATATCGATGTGATGTTATCATTGGAGACAGCCATCGTCTTAGAAAGCAAAATTCAGTCCTTAGAAAGGAAGACTGACAGAGAAAGATACTAAGAATGATTTGAATAATATCACAGGCAATGAATTTAATTTCATGTAACAAAGAGAAAAAAATCTTAAGGGAAGCTCAGAATAATCCTGAAAATATTATATATTATGGCATCATTTTAGTGGATTTTACTATATGGTCAGCTCTCAGTGTATATGAAATTGTCATTTTATGGACAGAGATTTAATCTGGTTTTGCTAAATTATTTCCCTGCTCAGTGGCACAATGTCTCCAATTTCAGTGCATTTAGCTTTTCTATTCTCTTTGCTGAGGTTTAGTATCGGTGCTTGCCGAGAGCTTTTATATAAAATACTTTAGAAGTTTAAGGGCAATTTTCTAATAATAGTTGGAATGAGGCACACACTATAAATTAAATTTTATGCCACAAAAAGAAGTAAATTAAAAGGAAATGCCTTTAAGCCTACGGTTATTGTTTCCAATTTTCAGACCTAGAATATACTTAGTTTATGAAATGTTAACATTTTTTCTATGACTAATTCCCTACTTTAACCCCCCTTTATCAATTTTAAAATATCTTCCCAGCCACACAGAATTAAAGAACATCAATTAAAGTACATTTGTTCAATGTGGCTCAGAAAATACAGCTTTTCATTGTGTTAACTGAGCTGATAACCTTTTAATGTAGTAAGCGGCCTAGTAATTTGCTTTTTAATGTCAAAAACCATGTTAATTCCTAATGTACTGATTTGAGGTACACTGTCAGCTACCAGAGGGGAATAAAGGTGACCTGCTCAGGTTTTTGGGAAAGATGGTTTCTTTATCAAAGGGAAAAAATAGGTTAAAAACCTGTACTTTCGTCGTAGCTAGCAGTTATATCTTTCTGTGACATGGTTAAATCTCTTAAAATCAGAAACAATATACAATGTCTATCTGTCCAAATCACCTCATTCCTCATTCCGGATGTAGACCCATTCCTTAAGATACTTCTCTTTGTAAATTATAAATGCTTAACTGCTATGCTTTATTCTACTTCTTTCCCAAAGGAAAACAGTTAAGACTGAGAAAAAATGTCCTGGAAGATGTGCTATAAAATGGATTCTAGAACCCCAAATAAGCTATCTTGTAATGAGCTGATTTCTCCATCTGTAACATGGAAGTAAATACTATATTTACTTTACCTGTTTTTATTCTTTGAATGTTATTGTATACTATAAGACCTTAATGTGTCATGTGAAATATAATAAAAACTAATAACTATGATAATGCTTCATTTGTAACGCCTTTTGGATAACACCCAATAGGAAATCTAGTCACACAAAAATATATAATTTACCTGCCATTCAAAGTTATATCGAAGTCTTAGGTACCTACTTCCTTTGATTCATGAAAATAATAGTTTATTATGTAAAAAATACATTTCTGCCACCTCTTCTCTTTCTCCCTAGATTACAAAAGTCTAAAGAAGAAACCCATAAAAAAGTCAGTGTGATGTCAATTATTACTCCAATAGAGATGGGTCCACAGGCATAGGAAGAGCCCTTTTATTTCCCTGCCATCAGCCAGTTTTCAAGGTCTAATGTCTCTGATTGCCAGTCTCTGTCTTGTTGTTTCCATACTAGGTCATTGTCTCTATACTGCCTATTTTACAAGATAAGGGTTACATGTCTATGTAAAGCACCCAGGCAGGGATTTAAAGCATTTTAACTCAATTAAATTTTTTATACATTCTGTCTACCCAAGCCATAATAACTTGTGACCCTTTTGACATACAGCAGATAATTTTTTAGCTTGTGACCCTGTTTCCAGTGGAAGGAGTTGTAAGTTAAGTATGAGACACATCTATGCATACACATTATTGAGTTTACAGATATTTAATGACTTGAGACTCAATCAGTAAATTAATGGTCTCCATGGCTAAATAAAAGTATAACTGGCAATCGTTACAACTGGTTTTTTTTCTTAGTTTTTTGTTTTTTTTTTTTTGGTACTGGGGATCAAACTCGGGTCCTCGAGCTTGAGCAGCAGGTGGTGGAACCACTGAGCTAAATCCCCGGCCCCTTCACAACTGTTTTTAAAATAGGTATTATTTAATTCCCATTTTATAGATGGGAAAATTGGGGCAAATGGAGGCTAAGTAACTTGCCCAAAGGCATACTGCTAGTAGATAAAAAAAGGAAAACCCAGAATTTGAACTCAGCACTGAAACTCAAGAATCTCTGCCTTAGCTTGGCTCAGTGGTATGCACCAGTAATCCAAACACTCTGGGAGGCTGAGACAGGAGGATCTCAAGTTTGACCCCAGTCTGGGCAATTTAGCAGCTTAGTGATATCCTTTCTCAGCATAAAAAAATTTTTAAAGGGCTGCGGATATACATTAGTGCAAAAGTTCTAGATTCAATCCCTAGTATCACAGAAAAAGGAGGGGAGGCTCTTAACAAAGCTAGCTACTCCTCTAAAATAGGGAGTCAAGTTTATTCAATTTTTCTTTCAAATTTTTGAAAGCTAAAATGATAAAGGAAGATATATCAACCATTCAGGATGACCTTTCTTGCTTTTGAAGAAGGTAATGTGCAACATTGCTTAGGACTACTTTGTGGCCATGGGTACACTCTCTCCATACCAAGAGCAAAGGATTTGTTTACTAACAGTCTATAGTAAAAGTCTGTTAACCTTTCAGCCCCAAGGATAGAAGGTAAAAGAGATAAACTGAAAGGCTGATTCCATCTTAGCAATAATTAAAAAAAAAAAAAAAAGATAAGGGAGGGAGCTTCAAAATGCAGGGACTAGCAAAGCTTTCTGATCTGCTGTTTCTATAGAAAAGAGATTTTGGTGCCTTTCTCATAGACAACAGGAATATAAAAAATTATCTACTCAGTGTAAAAAAAAAATTTTGCTTGGGGTTTTCTGTTATTTTTCAAGGCTATTATGTGAACCTCCGGGTTCTGAGAAGTGGATGTTGACCCCTCACACATAACTGGTAGATCAGGAGAGGTAAGTTGCCAGGTCAACGTCCAACAGGCATTAAGGGTGAAGAAACCAGTCAAACAATAAGCATCAGGCTAAAAACACACAAGACTGAAATCCTATTTTAATGCCTAGTTCTTTCCCAAAGGCAGCTATTTGCATATTATTTATTTTTAATCTTATAGCTGACAGATTGATTCATAATTAAAGCTGTGTCATATGTTTGCCCACCAACTCCCCTCTAAAACAGACTTAGGTAGGGTTTTAGGTGCCAGATTGAATCAAATCCTTTTTTAAATCTTTTCAAAATATAGAAATGGTCTGAGCTTGAAAATCTTATTGCTCCTGAGCTTTCTGAAAGCTGCTAACTGGGCACTCCTATCAACTGAGTTATTATGGGAGTTCTCACCAGTAGCAAAGATGATATTTCCTAATGGAGACCATGTTGGACAGTGCCAAAAAGAAAGGAACATCCATCACACTCTTGCTTAACCTTCATTTAAGCAGCCTTGAACTTGGAAAAGTATAATTGAGACCTACTACAGTATTATGCCCAAATGTTGTTCTAAAGTATTGGTTTTCAAGCTTTTTAAAGTAAGAGTCATTTTCCAAACAAAAGATTATGTTATAAGCCCAATATAATAGAACAATAAGGGTAACCAACAGTGCTTAGTACTTTCTATGGGTCAGGCCTTGTGCAAGCACTTTGCATGCATCATCTCATCTAACTATTGGAACCCAATAAGAGAGGTGTCATTACCAAATCCTACGACTCAGTGCTTCCTAGGTCTTACTGTTTCTGAAATTTGAATGTATATTGGAACTCAGCAGCTATCTCTCTTCCTCACCCAGCACCCAAAGAGCAGTTACTAAGTTGATTATATATCAGACAATCAATAGTATATTGCCCCTGAGGATGTACAATGTTACACCTTTTTTTTTAAAGTATTAGGGATTGAACCCAGGGCTTTGCACAGACCTGTATCTCCAAACCTCCTTTTAAGTTTTATTTTGAGACAGGGTCTCTCAGTTGTCCAGGCTGAGCTCAAATTTAATGATCTTCCTCCCTCCCCCTCCCAGGGTACTGAGATTACAGGCATGCACCACCATGCCTGGCTTGATATTGTGTTTTCTTTGGTTTTGTTTGTTTGTTTTTAGACATGGTTTCACTATGTAGTTCAGGCTGGCCTTGAACTCACGACATAGCCCAGGCTGGCCTTGAACTTGAAGTAATCCTCCTGCCTCAGTCTCATGAGTGCTGGGTTTATAGACATGCACCATCACACCCCATTGTTACCCTCATTTTTACAGATAAAGAAATAGGGGCTCAGAGAATAGTATCACATAGGTTAGCAGGAGGCGAATTTATAATCTGAACTCAGACTGCCTGACTCCAGAGCCAATGGTTTGAACCACTAAGCCACCCAGCTGCTCTAGCTGACATGTGGATGGGGGTCACTTTCTCAGGGTCTGCCATCCCACTTAGGGAGACTCCCACAGGCTCCTCCACAGAAGGTAAGTGAAACAAGAATTAGAAGTCACTCTCCCCATCAAATTTGGACAGTATAAATGGTAGGTAAGTTAAGCAAAAAACCAAATTCACTCTACATACTGAAACATGTGGAAGTCCATTAAAATGTAACTTCCAATTTTTGTTTGTTTGTTTTTTGGTACCAGGGATCCAACTCAGGACCTTGCACTTGCAAGGCAGGTACCGGAACCACTGAGCTAAATCCCTGGCCCCTTAACTTCCAATTTTAAAAACAGGGCAGGATTGATTTCAAAACAGCATCAGAGAAACTTTAAAGGATGATAGACATGTTTATTATTTTATTATTTTGGTTTCACAGATGCATACACATTCTAAAAAATATTAGGTTTATTGTATACTAATTATATCTCCATAAATCTGCAGAACAGGTTCTTTAAATGTTTCCTTATGCTAAAAGACTAAACAGCAAAAAAAGAGAATTTCAGATAAGTTCATCAGAATTACTGATGAACACATTTTGAAAACATCCAAGTTTAAGGAAAAATTAGTAATAGAAAGAATCACAGTCACAAAAAGACAACAGGAAACTAAAAAAAACTAGGCTGAAGAATATGGGGACAGAATCCACCAATTCTTCAAGGGAGGATGAGAAATGGAGGAAACCAATAGTTTCAGCCTGATGTAACCATCACATCTGGAAACACAGACGCCCATCCACAGGAAAATGATAAACAAACTACAGTTCTATTCGTACACTGGACATAATACACAATAATGAGAAAGAGCAAATTATCTAGAAATGCAACAACATGAAGGAATATCACAGACAATTTAAGTTTATAAAAAATAAAAAGCTAACCCTCTAAGAGCATGTCTTCTCTGATTTCATTTATATGAAGTTCAAAAACAGGCAAATTCAATGCATGATATCAGGGATCAGAATGGAGTAACACTCTGGGCAAAGGATGCAAATGAGAAGGGAGACATGAAGGAGCCTGCTGGGAGGTGAAAACATTCTGCATCTTAATCTGTATCGTGGTTACACAGTTGTCTGTGGTTGCAAAAGTTTCATTAACTGTACATTTAAGATTAGTGAGCTTTATGCATTTTATACCTAAACTGAGAATAAAAACATCTACTATTAGGATTTAATGTCCTAGTTATAGTAGCTAAAGAGGAAATAAAGAGCTCATCATAAAAAAATAAACTATAGATATTTCTGAAGAGTCACAGATGCAAATAGTACAAACAAGGACAATATCACTGGGGACCAGGAAGGTAATAAAATGGGGAAAAGACCAAAGAAAAGAGATGGAAGCATGAATAAGGATAACAACCCCATCTTCTGAAAAGGACCTATTTTGGTCTTTTATTTTGACACAAAATAGACTGCATTTTCATTGACTCTACCCTATTATATAACCTATGAATGATGTTTATCTGCTTACAGAATTCACATCTTAGTATAAGTAACATCACCCAAAGGATCCTAGATTTTGAATTTTTATGTTAGGAAGCCAGATTTTTCCTGCTAGGAAGTTAAAATGTCTAAGACCACAGAAGAACTATTTGGTCTTTTCTCAGGGCAGACACAGGCTGAAGAAGCCTTGCAGAGAGCACTGTCCTGGCATGTGGCCAAGTCTTACCCTGGGCTGGCCATGAACCTGCACACTGGGAAAGAAAGAGGGGCTGCCAGGAAGGGGGTTGCTACAGTTGCTGAAATTTGGTAGTGGTACTACAATCTGAGTTATTTTCACCATCCTGATTATCTTTCTCTCCCAACATGAAGATGTTTTTTTTTTAACCCTGAAAAACAGACTATCTAGGGCTCAAAAACCTCCAAATAAGTTTGACTGAATTATCTACTTCAAACTGTAAGCTCATATCAAAACTCAGTCACTGATATTTTCTTTTTTTGGATCCTGTTTCAGTCCCCTGATATTTTAGTCATCTTTGGTTAATTAATACTCACAGTACAGCTGTTACGAAGGGCATCAAATTTGCGCTGGATTTCATCTCTATGTGCCTAAAAGGTAAGAAGTTGATAATAAATTTTCACAGGGTAGAATACAGTTCTATAAGCTATGGGTCAAATACAGAGAACAGCAACTTGCCCGAAAAGCCGAAAGTGCTGTTGCAGCAGCCCCGGCATTTGTTTTGCAAAGAACTAATTAATCCAGTCATTCCCAACATCAGAAATAAGTCACCGGGATACATGATGCTGTGTTAATAACAATTAACTATCTAGACCACACATGTACGCCCTGTGCAATTATCTTCTTACATTCATTTAACACCTAGGGGCTACCGGAAGAAAAGGGAAAAACTAATAAAGGACAAAGTTTTTACTGTCCTTCATTTGTCCTACTCCCCATTCTGAAAAGAGAGTAACTTTCCCTCTTTCCTTCTGATGACCCCTCCCCAACCTATTAGAGAGAGAGAAAGAGAGAAAGACATACATGCACATGCACACACACATACACACATAGATGCAGGCACATACAGAATAACAGCCAGGAAAAAGTATAATTTTTTTTCTTTAAATCAAAAGCTAGTGCTGGGCACAGCTAGTGGCACACATCTGCGATCCCAGCTACTCTTGAGGCTGAGGCAAGAGAATAACAAGTTCTAGGACAGCCTGGGCAATTTAGGAGACCTTGTCTCAAAATAAAAAGGGCTGGCAATGCAGCTCAGTGATAGAATGGTTGCCACGGTTCAATCCCCAGCACCATAAGAGATTTAGAAAACTCCACAGTAACTTTGAAGTAAATAAACAGGCTTTCTATGAGGCAATGCCGTCCCCAAACAGCAATATTGGCTCAGTTAAACAGAATTTTTTGAATGCATATTATATGCCTGACGCTAGTAGGAAATTGGTACACGTGGCCAACACCTTCATTTGGGAGAGGAAAGACAGAAAATAAAATAAGTGCCTGATTATAGACTGGGGGAAAAAAATGCTGTGAAGCACACAAAGAGGGGTTAGTAAAAGAAGAGTAAGAGTAGAAAGGAAGAAGTAGTGAAGGAGGGCTTCTTTGACATTTAAATTGAAGGATGATAAGGAGCCAGACACTGGCCTATCCCTACTTTATATTACATTTAGAAAGAAAAGGTGCTGTCAATTAAATCATGACATGTTTTATATCCATATCTGACTATTCGATGCATCTTGATTTCAGATACTTTCGAATCAACAGAATGAAGTATTTAGCCAGCCCTCTGTATCTGTGGTTTCTGTACCCATAGGTTCAGCCAACCACAGACAGAAAACATTTTGGAGGAAAATTGTCCTATATACTGAGTATATATATATTTTTCTTGTCATTATTCCCTAAACAACACAACAACTATTAACATTATATTTTAACAGCCATGGGTATATAAATTTTCATTTTTTGGACTTGGGTTATTCTAAATAAAACTAATACTCTTGACAAAATATAGCCACATGTTTTAAAACATTGTATCAAGTATTATCAATGATCTAGAGGTGATTTAAAGTATACAAGCAGATGTGCATTGGCTCTATGCAAACACTATGCCATTTTATAAATAAGGACTTGAGCATCTGCAGACTTTGGTATCTGTGGGCAGGGAGGGGGTCTTGAAAACAATCTCCCACAGATACTGAGAGATGACTATTCTTCTTTGCATTAAATTGCAAGGAAAATACATTCTTTTTCTGAGTTGTGGTCAATTTCAGAAAAACCAAGACAGAAAAACACTAGGCCAAGGTGATGACAGACAGGCAGGCAGGGACCAAAATTCTTAAAGGTCTAGTAAAGAATTTGAGGTTCAAAAAAAGAATCTGGGGCTCATTCAAAAATGCAATGAGTTAGAAACCAATGGGGGGCTTTAAGAAGAAGAGATGTGATCTGATTATCTCTTAAAGATGGTTGTGGATGCTGTAGGGAAAACAAATCAAAACAGAACAGAAGTAGGAAGGACCAGAAAAACTATTGAGGTCAGTGCCATCATTCAGGCAAGAAATGACAGTGGCTTAGAATAGGACAGTGGCAAAAAAGATAAGGACAAATAGAACCAAAATTTCTTTTGGATGCACAATTAAAAGGATCTGTCGATGGTTGTGGGAGTTGAGAAAAGAGGAGCCAAGGATGTCCTAACAGACTTGAGAGACAAGTTGAATTATAGTACCATTTGCTTAACCATGAAAGCCCACAGAACTACCCAGTTTCAGACAGAGGCAAATACGGTCTTTCTCCAGAAAAAGACAAAAACTTATTCTTCACAAGTAGGTCTTTAACATAACTAAGTAAAAATTTCAGATTTGTGATGTTTTCTCTAATATGTCTATTTTCCCATAAATTAGTGAAATTTATCACAGCAGATTAGATACTTTAGAAGAAAAGCTTAGTAAACTTGAAGACATAGCAAGTAACCATTTTGATACAGAGAAAAAAAAGCCTTAAAACTATGAACAGAGCATCAGTGAGCTGTAAGACAATTTCAAACAGCCCAATAAGCATGTAATTAGAATTTCTGAAGGAGTATAGAGGTGAGGCAGAAAAAAATTTTTTTGAAGAAATAATGGCCACAAGTTTCCAAGGTTGATGAAAGCCACAAATACACAGCCACAAAAAGTTCAGGGAGCGCCAAACACAAGAAACAGGAAGAAAATTAACCTAAAGTACATTAGAATCAAACTGCTTAAAACAAATAAAAAAGAGAAAAATCTTAAAACAAGCCATAGGGAAAGATACATTACACAGTGCCAGGTATGGTTACACATGTCTATAATCCCAGCACTCATGAGGTTGAGGCAGGAGGATTGTTGTGAGTTCGAGGCCAGCCTCAGCTACACAGTGAGTTCAAGGCCAGCCTCAATTGCATAGCGAGATCCTGACTCAAAAAAGAAGAAGAAGAAAAAAGAACTAAACTAAAAATTAAAAAAACAAAGATATATTACACAGTGAAGCAAAGACAAGAAACACAGATTTCTCACAAAAGTAGTTCTGAGGTGGGGACAGTGAAGAACTAGAAGACAATAGAGTAATATTTTGAAAGTACTAAAGGGAAAAAAAAAATCTTTTAATCAACCTAGAGTTCTATACCCAGCAAAAATACCTTTCAAAAATGAAGATGAAATAAAATTTTTCTCATACAGAAGATGAAGAACTTTGTCACAGTCAGACCTACACTATAAGAAATGTTAAAGGAAAATGACAACCAAGAATTTGGATATACACAAAAGAATGAAAAACACTGGAAAGTGGTAAAACAGAACAAAAACTGTTACATGAACAGATTTATAAAAATTTGTTTCAAATTAACATCCCAAATAATTTGTCCATATTTTTATAGACTAATTTACTAGATCATAATTTTTTCAAAAACTCAATCTGCTTTTTGCCCAGTGCTATAGTCTAGATGTTAAATGTCTCCCAAAGGTCCACATGTTAAGGCTTAGTCCACAGAGGGGCAGTGTAAGGAGGTATTGTGTGGAGCCTAGCCGAGGATGGGATTATGAGACCCCAGCTCTTTCCTTTTCTAGTCATGAAGTGAGCAGTTTTGCTCTGCCATCCATCCCTGCCAGGCATTGCCTCATCATAGGCCCAAACCAAATGGTCAGCCAATCATGGACTGAAACTGCCAAAACCATGAGCCAAAATGTTCTTTGTCTTTATAAGTTACTTATTTTGGGTACTTTCTTATAGTGACAGAAAACTGACTAACATAGCCAGAAACAAACAAAGACATTAATTTGATGAAGCAAGAATAACGTTCATAGAATGTAGGACCATGGCCATCTGCACTACTGTGGAAACCTCATTTTTGACTAATGATCAAGCAGTAGCCTGGACCCAAGAATCACTGTACTCCATAATCACCAAGGACAAAAAAGCAAGGATCTTTCCTACAGGAAGAATAGGCCTATATGTTAATCAACTCTAGGTTAGGGATAAGCAAACTTTTTCCTTAAATTAAGGGAAGGTTGGTAAATATTTCTGACCTACTCAAATCTGCCCTCAGATCAAAAGCAACCATAGACAATATGTAAAAGGGTGTGGCTGTGTTCCAATAAAACTTTATTTACAGAAAACGAGTGACAGTGAATTTGGTCTACTCACTATACTTCCCAATCCCTACTCTAAATGACTTTTTGGTATGAAACCTCTCAAAGACAAACCTGATATTGAGGATGAAACAACTCCTTTAAAGCATAAGCAGTGATCAGATAAAGTTCATTGGCCTAGACACAGGAACAGAAGCTCTGTTCCATTTTCTTATTAATAGCAAAGTTTCCAAATAACACCACACCATTAAAACTCATTTAACTGTCCTGTTGAGTCTGAAATTTCAAATACTGATTGATCCACTAATATTAATCATTATGAAACCTTGGATCATTTTAATATATCAAATGGCAATCCTCTCTGAAGGTATAATGTAACAAACTACAGTCATTATGGCTTTTTACTTATTATTGATTGTGATACACAAACACAAAAGGTAAAACTGACCCTGTTGTGGATACAAGAAATACTATAAGCATTTAACAACTATTGAGTAAGAAAATGATGAAACATATGCTTAATGTTTCTTTTCTTTTTTTTTTTTTTGGTACCGGGGATTGAACTCGGGTCTTTGCGCTTGCACAGCAGGCGGCGAAACCACTGAGCTAAATCCCCGGCCCTGCTTAATGTTTCTTTAAAATAAACGGGGGGGGGGGGGACACCAAGCCAAAGACCACAAAATAGTATATACCAGGATAGTAAAACAAATAAGACAAGTTGTAGATTCTCTCGGTAAAATACTTGAATGCTACCCGGGTACTAGGTGCTACAGGGAATACATATTTATACTCTAAAAATTATTGAGGACCCTAGAGAGCACAAATGTTAGCACAGTAAAAAGTGCAAAATGATATCTAAGTATCATTACAAAAATCATCTGACCTTGGGAACCATCAAAGATCCATAAGTCCATTTGAGAACCATGACCTAAGAGTTGAGTGGCACTGAGGTGGATTGAGCGGACTATAGCCAGCCATGCCTAAGGACCACAGACATGCTTGGGGGGGGGGGGTTATGTCGTCATTAATTTTAAGGATATTTAAAAGAGGAAGGATGTAAATTGCAATATGGTCTTGATTAGAGGAAAGGCCTGCAGAAGCAAAGAAAGGAAACCAGGGTTCAGAGGTCTGACCACCTTCTGGTATCCTTAGTCCTGATTCTAGAACCCCTGGCTTCCACACACCCATCCCTTTCCTGGTGATGCAAGCTGCAAGCAAAACCATCACCTTACATGACCCAATTTTACATCTTGGCTATCATCAGATGTCTTTCTAATTAAATACAGGGCTTGATGTTTATGTAAAAGAATGAGAATGTGGACTGATTAATAATTTAACAAATCAGAGAAGATGACTTTGGGAATCCCATAATCACACGGTGCAGGATTCCTTTCATGGGTATCTCTAAGCTTTTGACTTCTGGCTGTTCAACTAGTCACTTGACTGACATCAGTAAAAGAACATGGAGGAGAAAGCACGTTCATGAGGCCTTACTGGTGAACACTAAGCACACACCCTATCAGAGTATCCCGTTCACAAGACATATCTGTGCACTATAAAGTGCACAGACTCAAATTCTCTTCCTTAAATGAGGGATTACATAGAGCCTTAAATATCCAATCCAAGCAGAAAACTCTTTTCTACCAATAAGTAATGAAGTATTTTAAGAGCATGTTTCTGTTTAAATTTAACTCTCCTGTTGGTCTCTACTTCACTCAATCTCAGCTTTTAATGGCCAATTTCAATGCAAATGCAATTAACAGGATGGGTAAAGTGAGAGTAGGAAAAAAGAAAGCATTAGGAAGGCCAACAATGGCCTCCCAGCAGTCCCTGCCAAGCTTCATCAATGGAGAGCTTCAATTTAACTGTGCTCCATCTAATTTGGCCCAGGGGCAGAGACCAAACAAGGTAACTGCTCCCTACCGAGGCTAGGAGATGGAGCCTCTTAGAATTGAGCAATAACACCCCATTTGACCATTCCCTTTTATTGATAAAACATCATGCTGTGAAGCTTGAAAACCTCCTAGGAGATCATTTTAGATCCAGCTGATTTAATTTGATTGATGCTCATGTTAGGTTTGAACATTGGCCTCAAACAATAAGAGAGAAAACTATTGCATTTCTGATCATATTTTTTTTCTTGGAAATTAATACATTTGTCAGAACAAAGCCAACCACCCACAACCACATGCTGTCCATAACCAGATCTACGAGATAAATCAAGAAGAGGGAGCGGGGTCTGGTGATGCATGCCTGCAATTCTAGCACTCTGGGAGGCTGAGGCAGGAGGATTGCAAGTTCCAGTTTAGTCTGGGAAACAGCAAATCAATGAGACCCTATCTAAAAAAGAAAAAAAAAATTCAGCTATGTGCATGTGGTTTAGGCCTAGGCTCAATCAATCCCTTGTCCTGAGGAGGGGAAAAAATAGGGAATGGAAAAAGCATACAGCCTCAAAAGTGAACTAAAGCTAAAGCATACTGATAGAGGTTTGAATTTCCATAGGATGGGTTTACAAACAGCTGTCTGACTGAAGCCACTTCTGCCATCATTTTGCAAGCCCTATTTTCCATGGCATCTTCATCTGCAAGAGAAACAGAGCCCTATTTTCTAGACCTAGGGAGTTGGGTTTTTTTTTAAGATGCTTTGAGGCAGTGATCTCATCTGACTAAATGAAGTCGTGACTTGCTGCTGTGCTTGGTTTCTAGCAGCCACTAGACAGAGCACATTCCAACCAGCAGCAAGACAGGATTTAAAGGACTAATTTCCCCACAGATAAACAGCAGTGACAATGCTCTATTTTATATCCTCCTCTTTCCAAACAGGGGCAGGAGAAGATACATGGCCACCACCTGCCCTCCCAATTCCAATAGAGCATCGAGATAAATGTGCCCTTCTCTGCTGCTCCAAAGGGAAAGGATTTGAGGAATTGCAGGCTAATACCCTGGGGGAAAAAGGCTAACCACACAGCATTAGGCACATAGCAAGTTCTCATTAAATATGATTAAGTCATTGATATCTCTTTCTCTTCTTTTCAAAGCTAGGGGATTCATACAGGGGGAAATATTAATATATATATAATGCATTAAATAACAGTGGTTCAAATTTAGGTCTCTCCATAGTAGTTAAGAAATGCTGTCTTTCTGTCTCCCTTTCCACCTACTCAACTCTCAACAAATACATAAACTTTCTTGGCATGTATTCTTATAGATCAATGTTCGTCCTAGCTCCATATTTTTCCTCTATACACTCATTTTCTTTGCCTTTTCATTCTTATTGTGTCCTGTTTTACTGTTTTGTATCTTGCCAAACTGCTTTCAATCCATTTTAAAACAAAGCAGAGTATAAACAAAGCGATATCATGACTATTTTTTGCCAAATGAAATACTGATGGAACTTAAAGTCTCGATCAATATCCAGACTTGGCATAAGTCCTGGAAAATCTAGGTTGCATAAGTATCTTCCATATAGGAGTTACTCTGCATCACTAGGATCATGTAAAAGCCATTGTGTTCCTTACTGGTCCCGTAAGACTGTGGCACTAAAAGATCACGTTCCCAATTTGATTCAAATAATAATGTCATGGCTTGTATCTAGATGTCCCCCCAAAGCCTCATGCACTTGGGTGGAGCTTTCCAGAGCTGGCTGGATCTAGGGTGTGTGCTAGAATTAGCATAGTTCTGGGCGTGCATAATGGAAGCCTCATCCTAGGTGTGGGTGGCACCAATCAATAGGCTTCTAGCTTAGATGGAATATAAAGGGAGAGAGAGAGAAGGCAGCTTACTGCTGGGGCTTCATTGCTTTCTGCCTGCCCTGGATTGTTAGAACCAGCTGATCATGGATTGAAACCTCTATGAACTATGAGCTGAAATAAACCTTTCCTCCTTTAACTTTGGCTGTCAAGCATTTTGTCTCAGCAACAAGAAAAGTAACCAAGACAAATGGGATCCCCAAACTCAACAATAGGAGATAACTTCTAAGAAAAACATTAGCTTAAAGACACACACACACACACACACACACACACACACCTTTTAAACAAGGTAAATAGTTAGCAATGAATGTTCATGGCCATCTATAAAAGTAATCCCACTCTAAGAGATGTCCAGACATATCAGCTGGTGGAGACAGGGCCAGCATCCAAATTGAGTCACAATGAAAAGGGAACCATTTAAAATGCAATCAGCAGCTTCATGTCCTCCCAGGAAGAGGGCACCCTGACCTGCAGGCATGAGTGTGCCCATCCACTTGGCAGGTACAGTATATTTCTATGAGAAATGTATGTGCTCAGTTGGCACTAGCCATTAAAACTCATTCAGATTTCTAGTCTTAAGAATTCAGGCCCACCAAGCAGCCTTCCAAGAATAATAGGGTTTTCCAAGTAAATGTCCCTGAAATGGGGAGGAAAATGTGAAGAGTGGCCACCCAAGCGTCACAGTTGTATTTACAGGTGTATTTCTGTCTGTAGGTTAGTAAGTTGGCATTTTACACAACTCTTGTTTGGTTAACCTGGATCAATCCCTATAGGAATGATCAGCTACAGCAAAATGGCCAAAAAGTCTCACTTTTAGACTTCCAGAGAGAACTGAGGTCTAAATCCAGTGAGGGCCTTACAAGTTCTACCTTCTGAGAACACTCTCCAGCTGAGTAGACTACATGTTCAGAAAGAGGAGGGAAGTCAGGTCTTTTTCAGAGAAAGAATCTCTCATTCAAAAGACTTTCCCATCCAGATCATACCAGAAGCATATAAAAGACACAAAGCAGAATCACCAGCCTTTAAAAAAAAAAGTAACACAAATGAAGTCAATCAAAACAAAAACCAGAAATACGGTAGAAAGACTACTGTGAGATATAAAACTATTATTATTACTTAAATGATTATTAAAAACTAAAATAGAAGACCCAGGTAAACAGATTGTCCAAAACCAAAATTTGAAACGTAAGGATAATTGTTTCAAAGAAGGGAGATAAATAAGTAAAAGACACTAAGGAAAGTTCACATATTACTAGAGACTGTATACTAATTCCAGTGAACAAGTCTGTGTAAGCCAATTTTTCTGCCCAGTAACTATCTCTGTAGATCACTTGTTTCCTCTTGAAATCTCTACAAGTGAGCAAAGATCCTCTGCGCCACACTCATCCAAGCAGAGATCACACTCATCCCAGCAGAGATGGTTTAGCCTGAAGTGCTGCTCAAAGACCTACCGTGAGAGCCTGAATCTCCTCCTCAGCTTCTGCAGTCGTCTCCTCCAGCTCCGTCTTCGCCTGGCGAAGCTGGCTCTCCAGGGCGGCACGGGCAGCCTGCAGGGCGGTCAGCTGGGACTCGCGCTCTTGCAGGGACAGCTGCAGCTCTGTGAGCTGGCGCTTCAGCTCCAGTTTCTGTTCCTCATGCTCCAGACTGACCTGGGAGAAAGAAAGAAATGCTCGGTTGACCTTAAAGGAAGACAAAGTGAAGATATAACCTGCTGTTCGACCTGCAGCTTAAACCTTGTCTCAGAAACAACTTCTAACCACTCAAGGAAGGGGAGGTGGGTGTAATCTGATGGGTCTGACTTCCATGCACCTCAAAGATCAACAGGAGTGAGAACACACCAGAAGATGTACAGTCCGCCCTCCAGGGCCATGGGTTCTGCAACTATGGATTCAATCTGCCATTGTTTGAAAGTATTCAGAGAAAAACAACTGTATTTATACTGGACATGTCTAAATATGTATGGGGTTTTTTTCTTATTATTCCCTGAACAATATAGTATAACTATTTACACAGCATTTACATTGTATTAGATATTCTAGAAATGATTTAAAGTATACAGGAAGTATAATACACTTTATGTAGTTTATGTGAAGGCTATATGCAAATACTACTTCATATTATATAAAAGACAGAGCATCTGGGTTGGTTGGTTGGGTGTATTGTTACTGTTGTTCTTGGTGTTTGCAACACTGGAGATTTAATCTAGGGCCTCGCCTGCTAGGTTAAGTGCTCTACCACTGAGTTACATCCTTGGTTGGCTGGCTCTTGCCTGCCTGCTTGCTTGCTTTCTTTCTTCCTTTCTATTTGTAAGACTGTTGTTCAGGCTGGCCTTAAACTTGCAATCCTCTTGCCTCAGCCTTCTGAGTAGCTGGAATTACAGGCACATACCACTCCTGGCTTGCATTTGCAGATTTTGGTACCACTAGGGGATTCTAGAACAACTCCTTTATGGATACAAGACTGTATATACTAATCATCCTTTACAAATATCTGAATGAATAGACAGCTTTCAAAAGAAAAGCTGAATAGCAAAAATTTCAAGTGAAAAATGACAATTATTATTATTAGAAAAGCATTTAAAGGCAAATGAATATAAATAACATCATATTAGTAACAGGAACACCTCTACAGTTAGAATGCAAATGGACAACAGGTCATGCTCTGATTTATTCTCACTATATAACCCACATTAAGGTCACATGTTAAGCTAATAATTCCTCCCTCCATCTGTCCATCCATCCATGTATCTACTCAATGTTTCATCCATTCATTGAAGAAAAGCTTACAGATCAATTTCTACATAAAAAGGAACCTGGAGATGAAAGACAATATCTGCCTTCATGAAATTAACATTCCCATATATTGTGGTCAAATGCAATGGTTAGGACACGTAGGGAGGTTGTGAGAACATAATAGAGAGGTAGAGAAGATAATTCTGAATCTATTAAATTCTCCAAATGAATCTGAAGGAGTCAAACAAGCAGATAAGAGAGGAAAGAAAAGTCCAGACATGTGAAGTAAGACATCCAAAAGTACATATGTGAACCAAACCATGGGACATCTTCTGACCTAACAAATGCTGACAAAACTGTCCTTGGGACAAAGGCCAAAAAAAAAAAAGAGATGTTCATTGCGCTTGGAGAGGTCACTGTCTAAGGAGACAGCCAAGTCCCAGGGTGATGAGCTCAGTACAGTAGGCTGCAGGGATGCAAAGGGGGCATGCAGTGGAAAAGGCTCCCCACAAAAGATGACAGCCAAGTCTCAAGAAGAAGGAATCGCAAAAGACTTAACCCACAGGAGTTAGTAGTTAACTAAAGGTAGGGCAAGGGACAAAGGACAGAGAGGAGTCAAAGGTGTATCCAGCATTTCTGGTAGAAAGACTACTGTTAAGACATAAAACTATTATTATTATTTAAATGACTATTAAAAACAGGTACATTACACAGGAAGGGAGACCACTAGCTACAACAAAGAAGAGAAGAGCAAGAACCTATTTGAGGGGAAAGACAAGAAATTTAGTCTGAACGTGCTGAACTTGAGCTCCATGGGAGACATCGAAGTGAGGATGTCTAATGACTATTGCAACAATGGGTCAGAAACTCCAGAGAAAACTCAGGGTTGGTAATCCACACCTGGAAGTCCTTAATAAAGCAGGGGTGGCTGAAGTCAGGACTGTGAGGTCTCTCTAAGAATGATGATTAAGATGACAATGATGATGACAATGATGATGTGAAAGCTTACAAGGCACTGTATTCACTCATTTCAGCCTCATAAAACCCAATAAAGGAGATCCTATAATTACCTCTACCTTACAGATAAGCAAATTGTGGCACTGAGGTATTAGGCCACTGAACAAATGTCACACAACTTAAAAAAAAAAAGGCAGGGCTGGCACTCAAACCTAAGAAGTCTAGCTCAAGTCCATGTTTACAAATGTTGCACCTTACTGTCTGTCTTATTAAAATGCCAACAGTCAGAGCAGGGTGGAACTCTACAGCAAGCCTGAAAATTTCCAATGCTCCTCTGCAAATCCATGGGAGACAGGGGATGGTTTGAGTAAAGGACAATGGAGAGGCCCTGCACCTTGGCAGCTCTACACACATTGCTAAAGAACAGCTACCATTACCCACACAAGGTAGGGAAGGAGCCAGGCATGGTGATGCATGCCTGTCATGAGGCCACCCTGGGCTACATAGTGAGTTCAAGGCCAGTCTGGACCCTTTCTCAAAAAAAAAAGAAAAAGAACAGAAAAAAACCCTTAAAAAGTTAGCAAAGCCTAAGGGCCCTTTAAAGTAAACCAAAATTGAACCTGAGTCCTCTGCCCTCTCTCAATAGCAGCATGTGGCCAAGAGAAGATAGGCCAGCCTTGTTAAATTTAGAGCTAAACTCCACAACTCCCAGGGAGAATAGAGTCCCGAGCCTCTCATGAAATGTTTTAAGTTTCTCCTACCATCCTTGGGGGTGGCTAGGCAAAGTGATTCATGGAAAAGGCAGCAAGCTTCCTGGGGACATTTTAATTGCCCAGAGGAGCTGTAGGGCAGGCTTGCTAAGACCCACATATGTGGAAAAGGAAGGCAAAAGACAGTAGTCAATGTTCCCAGGATAAAAAATCTGTCCGGATTATTTACACTCATTCCCTTAAGGCGGCTTCTATCAGGAAAAGTGAAAATATATCCTGATTAATAAAAGACCATCCCCTAAGACTTTCAAACAACCTCAAATTCCAGGAAGAACAAGAATCACTTAGGGTTTGTTAAAAATGCAAATTCCTTTCCCCCTTACCAATTCCATCTTTAAAAGCTGAAAGTGAACACCTAGGACTCTGCATGTTAAAACAGTCTGGGTGATCCTAAAGAAGGGGGGTCATACTTCCACAACCCCTGAAAAATGTGAAATGATACCTTTTTTCTGTCCTCTGGAAAGGGGCTTCATTTTAAAATTCTAGTACAAATTAAGACACGCCTAGATATGTTTATTCCCCAAGGTTTAGTCCTCAAACTTGTATGCTTAATCACAAGATCATCTGCTCTTTGAAGAATTCCATCACAAATATTTAATCATCTACCATGCATGAGACATTGTGTCTTCATTCCCAGCCCACATGTCCAACTTCCAATAACCGCTGTCCTTGAATCCTGCTTCTGCATGGCTACCTAACCCCGGCTACTAGACTGAAAGCCTCCAAAATCAAGAACTCCTGTCAGCACCACTGTATATTCAGGCTAATAATTGGCACACAGCACATATTTAATAAATACACAATATATCAATGTAGCTTCATGGCTTCAATCATCCTCAACATATCCACAACCAAATTTGCTACTTTTTTTCCTCAAAAACTTGGCTTCTCTTTCCAGCATCCTTATTATCTCTGAAGAGAATTCCTGTCTATGACCCCACCACTGTGAACATGCCCAATCTCATCTGAAGAGAATTTCTGCAGTCAAGTAAACCTAAGTTTGGTTTTATGCTTTACTCTTCCCCTGTCATAGAGTCCTCTGGCACTGACAAACCTCCTCTGTCATTGAGCTATGTTACACACCCAGCAGTGCTGAGACCCATGTATGGACAACATTGTGTGGCCCTCATTAAACTCTGATAAAAGAGGAAGTGTTTTGCTCCCATTTGACAGATCCACCAATTTATGTGATCCACACAAGACCCTAGGAAAGAGACACCACTATCACTAACATGTTACTGACAAGCAAACTGGAGCACAAAAAGATTACATAGCCTGCAAAATTAATAGAGGTTATAAAACTAATAAGAAGTGGAGATGGATTCTAACCATGTGGCATAGTCAGTGGCTCTTATTTGCCATGCACAATGCCTCCTGGATGTATACCAATTTATGCTTGAAAACTGGTCAGTATGGGGCCTGAATCCCCCAACAAAACCTCTCCAGAAATCACTCCTCCCTCTTACCTCCCTCAATCTTGTCTCTAGCTCCAGCAGCCGATTCTTGTCACTGTGATCTTGGTGGCTGATTTTCTCCAGCTGCTCTTCCAGTTTTCGGTTCTGGGCCTCCAATTTCCCAGCCTGGGTCTCCAGGTAAAATTTCTGTTGCCTGAGTTCTGAAATCATCTCTTCCTGGGCCTTCCTGGTGGGGGTGGTAGGAGGATCCAAACAAAACACAGTCATGTCAGAGGTGAATGTATCCCCTCAGAAAGACAGGCAGAAATGGAGTAAAATGTGTATTCTCATCAAGTGAACTGTGGCCATTCCCAGGTTAGCTCCATCTTGATCTGCCCTCATGGACATGATCACAGGATGGGAATCTAAGAGTCTCTCACCTCTGAGATTAAGGTCAGTAAATGGGGTTGGAGGAGATACTAGCATTTCAGTCCTTTGGTGGACTTTTTCAATTTTTCTTGGAGAGTCTGTACAGGAGAACAGAACAGGGCCACCTTAGCTACAAGAACGGCCCCATAGCTCCTTAACACAGGCTCTGGGGAAGAATGTGCAATGAACAGAGAATGTTATTCCTTCTAGCTCCCTGTAGGACTTCCTTACCTCACCACCAAACTGCTTATAAGTTCAAAAACTAGAACAACTCAAAAACTGAAAAGCAGCCTACCAAACTGGTTTGGGTTATGATGGAAATGTTTTGAAAGATCTCTGAAGAAAAAAATCTAAGGGGAAAAAAATCCTGGAGATTATAATTTTTCAGGCAAAAAGATTATGATCAAAGTGCCCTGAACACAGACAGTCCTTGTGGAGTCCAGACATCCTCCCTAGGCAAGGCACAGCCTAACTGTGGCCCAATGGATGGCCCACCTGGGCGAACACAAGATCACCTCTTACTAATTACAGGAGGTAAGTCTGGGGAACAGGGACAGCAGCTCTCCAAAAGCAAGCTATAAATAGCCTCCTTGGAGAGAGCAAAACACTGATGGTAATGTGAGGTATTTAAGAAAACCCAACTCAAAAGAGAGGCCACGGTAGAGTGTGACAACTTAAGATAGGGCAAAATTACATAAATACAGGAGGTCTGGGGCAAGAATAAATCTGCTCCAGCTCTATCAGACTGAAGGAGAACAAAGTTTATGAACAAGGAGAGAAGATCAAAGTGTAATAATGTACACAGTTAGAATCTGAATACTTACATGTTCCTTTGGGTAAAGAGGCTGCTGTTTGCTGCAAGTTTATTTGCTTCAGAAAGTTCCACAATTCTCTGTTCCAGGGATCTGATCTTGGAATCCATGGCATTGATCATCTGAAACACAGGGGACCTTTGCATCCTCATACATAGACAATTATAGCAGAATGGGATTAATGTGGGCCATGTGAGCCAAGGTAAAACTCTCATCTGAAATGCCAGCAGTTTGGCCAGAGGTAACAAGGGACTCAACTAGTCCATACTCTGAAGATCACACACATCACCATGCAAACAACTGGTACTCAATTGTTTTTCTAATCAAAATTAAATGCCTCTCCTCCCATGAGTTGACTGGCTTGCATTAAAAACACACAGAAGGAACTATTCAGAACCCGACATCCTATAAAAACACAGGGCCCTTTACAGTCCCCTATCACCTGCATGTGACCTGGGCCTGCAGGAACCTCTAACTTGAATGTGCAAGTTCATATTTATCACATATTTCATATTTCCCAACTTTCCCATACTTCCCAACCTTAATTGAATCATAAGAACTGGGGGTGGAATAGGGTGGGTACTTGTTAAAAATATACCTTCCCAGGACCCTCCCTTAGAGATTTTCTGATGTGGGAAGTCTCCACAGGGTATGAGGTAATAAAGTACAATACACATAATACAGTAGTATTAAGAAGAAGCATCACATATAAATGCTATTTAGCTGCAAGTTTCTAAAACAATTGGCTACCTGGATGAGAAAGGAGAGAAATAGCCAAATTTAGCACAAAAATGCAGGAAATCAAGGCCACTGGGCATTTTGAAGGATCACATCCTGGTGGGGGGCAGATGAGTGGGAGTTATTAAAGAAGAGCACAAAAACTAGCCACCCAGAGCCACCAGCTCCATGGCTTTGAGGACAGTGAGTGGTTTTGGAGAAAGCTTCCCATTTCCTACAAACTCGGCAAGCTCACACAGAAAGAAGTCACCAAATCAAGTTGGGTGATTCTTGGCAAATTTCAAAAGTCCTCCTTGGAAAATGAGCTTTGTGAGTCCTTCTACCTACCGCCTTCTGCTCACTGAGAATCTTGCCCTTCTCGTGGGCCTCCTCTTCGTGTCTCTGCATCAGGTTCTCCAGGCTTTCCTTGTCAGCCAGGTCCTTCTTTATCTGATTGTCCAACACCTATGGAAACAAGAGAAGTGAATGTCCTGGGTAGCCATCCCAAGGGGAGAACTAAACAGGGACGCTTGAGAAAAAGGAGGAGGGGAAGTGGGGGAAATAACAGCAAGGCACACAGCCTCCAAAGCCTAGAGCAAAAGAAGGCAAATATTAAAGGTCTGCTTACCAACCAGGATGAGGTTAAGAATTCAGATACCACCATCAAATGGCAAGTAACAGTTGGTCATTAACTAAGAACTTCTTTTAAAATCAGCAGCCCAAAAGACCAGAGAGATAGATCCAAAATGAGTTAGACTCCAGAATGAGAGAGGAGAGAAAGATCTTTCTAGTAATTTCTATCTCAAAAATAAATTTTTAATAATTTGCAAATATTACCTGAGGAAAACTTTTTCTTAGCCAACGAACCAGTGGTTTCAGAATGTTCCTCAATGCTAATTTATTCAAAATTAATTCTGGATACACTTGGGGCTTGTGTAGAGGGAAAAAGCTGAAGGGAAGAGGAAGTCTGTGTAACTGAGGCTGAGTTCAGAAATAGCCAGGGACAAGAAGATGCTGCCCACCAATAACACAGGTAGTCAGTCAATGGATGGAAAAGACAACTTAAAAGGAAAAAAGAAAAGATTCCTTTCCTCTGATCCAGCTAGAAAAAAAAAAATCAATGGGAATTGAAATCTCTCCCAGGAGAAGAGAAACCATATAGTCTCAAGAGCTGAGAAAACCACTGGAAGTTCCTACTATCCCCAAGAGGAAACAGTAAAATAAAACAGTAATGGTGTCACCAACTACCAGCTTGATCTAAAGTTCTGTGAGGCACACACAGTTCTACCATTTGCCAAAATAAGCAAAAAGAAAGGAAGAAAGAAGACATTACAACACATCTGAGCCTTTGGCCATGACCCTGTGTTTCTCATCACAGAGAATCAATCCTACTTTTGCAAATGATACTGACTGCATAAAGAAGAACAGAATATTGGGGATAAAGCCGCAAGAATTGGGGTCATGGACAGGACTGAAATCTGCCTTTCCCACAATGCCTATTGTGAAGAAGCCTTCATAGCTCATGGGGACATCATCCCTAAAAAGAGCCAGTCAGCAGGGAAGGGGTCCACATGATAAAGGAAAGAACAGGTTTCAAAGAAGGCTTTAAACTAGGACTGATGAAAAACACAGAACGGGAGTTGGCAGAGAAGAGCAGAAGGTGAAGAACAGGGTCGTGAGAGGAGGGAAACAGCTCAATAGGATGATAAGTGACCCACTCTCTTGGATGTCTGAGTGTGATTCTAAAATTATGAGCAAGTACAGGGTAGTATCTAGGGTATGATCATAATCATTACTAAAATGGCTTTATAAAAGCTGGAACAGGAAGCGTAAAACAGAAAAGGTTAAAAAGAAATGGCTCTATACAGATTCCAGTAGGGAAGGTAGACAACAGATCTTTCCCTAACCTTCCCTGGGACCAAGAAAACAAAGTTCTTTCTATCTAGGTTAGTGGAGATCCCATAATGTCTTGACCAGGTATGTTTCTTTTTTTTATGATGTGCTTAAACAGTGAAAGGCATTTTTAGGATGACTCCATTCAAAATAAGATCTCGACTTTGGCAGTGACAGATACCATTAAGAGGTACAGTGAACCAGAAAGGATAAGCCTCTCTCAGGAATGGGACCATCTCTCGGCTTGGATAGGGTTCAAACGGTGGAAGGATGAACAAGAAGATGAACCGGGTGGTAGAGAGGGCAATGAGAGATTCCATCGAAGATGTCTAAATCAATGTAAGCCAAAATATGGCTTTTGATTGGAACATCAGTATGGATTTACAAAGGGCTACTGTCATCATCCAAAGGTGCCAGTGGATTACTACATATAGACTCACCATTTTCTGAAAATTAGTTTATTCTCAAGATAAAAGTCTGGAAGCCAATAAAAATTCCAATCTAAAAAAAAAAGGATGGTATATAAAATTTTAAATGCACTAAAGTGGGGAGGGGGTCACATGAGAACATTCTGAGGTCGCTTCTGAATTATTTTCCTATATTTCTTTCAATGGAAAGTAACTGAATGTCATGCCAGAACGGTGATGGTAGCAATGCTGGGTAATCATGAATATGTTTGACTCCTCAAGAAAGGTCCATTCAATTCTGAGGATGCCAACCAAATCCATGATGGGGTTGTCACAAAAATTGACAATCTTTTTCAGAGTATGGATTGAGGAGGAGAGATAATATCTGAAATATGACCAATGTCATATTCTCAAGAATGTAAGAATGAATAAAAGGCTGGGTGAGAATTAGAAAATGCAATGTGATTTTAAAAGGATAGCAATAGGCTGGCATCCATTTCTGATAACACAACATTTTCCTCAGAAAGACTTACAAGTTGTTAAGAGAGTAAGAAATTTCAGATAAAATCTAAGTGAAAAGAAAAGCAGGAAAAAGGATGATACAAAGCTGGTTTTAAGGTTTGGTTTGATTTTGTGTTTGCACTACTGGGGAGTTGAGCTACATTCCCAGACCTACTTTTATTTTGAGACAGGATCTTACTAAGTTGCCTAGTTCGGGCTCAAACGTGCTATTCTCCTGCCACAGCCTCGTAGAGGGCTAGGATGACAGGGTTGTGTCACCAAGCTGTCTTTAAACTAAGCTTTTACTGAATCAAATAAACTTGAGCTTCAGTTTTGTTGCGGGGGGAGTTGGTTTTTTTTGAGAAAGGGTCTCACTATGTAGTTCAGCCTGGCCTTAAACTCACTATGTAGCCCAGGCTGGCCTCAAACTCACAACAATCCTCCTGCCTCAGCTTCCTAAGGGCTGGGATTACCGGCATGTGCCACTATGCCTGGCTTGAGCTTCAGTTTTGATAACCTCAAAGGTCAAGAAGAGACAGAAATCAAAGCCCAGAGTTTCACCCAAAATGAAAACATTTTCATCCAAGGGCTTAAAAAATTACCCATTAATGATTTTCCAGGGAAAATGGACAGCTCCCTAGGCACACAAAATAAAATTGGAACCATGAAAAATAAATGACAGAAACAGAGCAAAAACAGACCTTCAAAATACATATCATCAAACTACTATGCTTGATGCAGTTCAAAAAATAAAAGATAGACTTGAAAATAAATATATGGAATCAAAAATTATTATATTTTTGTTTCTTTTTGTGTTTTGAGAAAGGAGCTCATAAGTTGTGCCCAGGCTGGGCTTTAACTAATGATCCTTCTGCCTCAGCCTCCTGAGTGCTAGAATTACAGGCATATACCACCATGCCTGGCATATTATTTTAAATAATCTAATAAACTTGAGAATGGACCAAATAGAATGTGTAGAAATAAAAAATACTATTACTGAAATTAAAAACCCAATAGATGGATTTAACTATAGATTAGAAAGAATCAGGAAACTGGAAAATAAGTTGGAGGAACTTACCCAGAATATAGCACAAAGATATGAAAAATATGAAAAAGGACAGACTAGAGGTGATCTAATACATACCAAATCTAATTCTCTAAAGGAAAGGAAGAGAAAATATTTGAGATACAAAGATCACTAATTTCCTAGGATTGATTTTTTTTAAATTAAAAACATACCAATGTATTTGAAATTGCAGTAAATCACAAGCATAGTAAATAAAAAGACATCCACATCTAGATACCCCACAGTAAAGGTTCAGAAGAATTTTTTTAAAAGTGAAAATTTAAAGAAACAGCCAAAGGAAAATGTTGTATTACTTTAAGAGAGAACAGCTGTTAGGCAAATGACTTCACATTAGCCATACTAGAAGCCAAAAGTCAAAGGACTATATCTTTAAACAGTGTTTACAAAAAGATAATGGATAACCTAGTCAGCGTCTCTTCAACAAGGAGAGTGAAATAAATACATTTTCAGGCAAACATCACAGAGAACTTGTCACTAGCAGATCTTCACTAAAGAAAGTTCTCAAGGATATACGTTAAAATGAAAAAGGGACCAAGATTGGAGATACAGGAAGAAAATTAAAAGCAAAAAATGTGGTGAATCCGTGGCTAACTCTAAATTATCATGGACTGAATGACAGTAGGTTTTTAAAAAATTAAAGGCAGGGCTGGGGATTTAGCTCAGTGGTTCCGCCGTCTGCCTTGCAATCGTAAGGCCCCAAGTTCAATCCCTGGTACCAAAAAAATTAAAGGCAGAATTGTAATATAGACTGACAATTTTTTTTTCTTTTTTTTCTTTTAACCTCAAACTCCAAGCATTCCACCATGGAGTTAGGACAGCATTTGACCCAAACAATCCTTCAATCTAGCAAGAAGTGACCAAAAATGTCCAGGATGAGAAGGGAGCTACATAGCACAAGTGGAGGAATGCCAGGGAAGATCAAAAAGTGTCTTTACTTTAATTTTCTCCTCGTAGTGCTGCTCTTTCTGCTTCAAGTGTACTTCTAGGTGCTGGGCTGAAACTTGGGCCTCCCGGTGTTTCTCCTCCAGCTCCTGGGCATCAAAGAACAGGTGGTCAGATGTGCAAAGGGAAGGACACAGCCAATGTATGTTAGTCACTCACAGGAAACATGACTTTGGCACAGGTGCCACAGATGACAGGCAGCTGCTCCTCCATTACTACCCCAAGGCTCTTGGGAAGGAAATCACCACCATGCCTTGGCCCTGGATGTCCCAAGTGCAAGTACCCACATACAAGTATACACATCACTAGTGGGCTGTGAGGCCTGAGATCAGAAATACGTCAATGTGACAGGTCGAACAAAGGCAGGTGTTCAACTTCCCATGGAGAAATAAGAATAACAAGACAATATTTGAAAGTTTAGCACAGTACAAAGCTCCTGACCACTGTCTTGAGTCTCAGGTCATTTTCACTATTATGACAGCCTTAAATGAGAAAAATAATTTTAATTTTAATTTATTCTGGTGATAAACAATATTTTGTGCTTCCCTTATTAACAAAATTATTGCTCAAGAATCCTACCAAAAAAGGAAAACTAATGTTACGATTCAAGCACTTTGAGTTTTGAATGATTATTTTAACCGGCTGGTATATGAAGAATGTGAATGTCAGGAGATGTGCATGTGGTATAATATTTATATGAAACGATGCTAATGGGAACAAAGACGAACATAAAATACACAGATAATGACGAAAATCCACACATATTAAAGATGGGAAGAGAAGCTGGAGTAACATAAATAGCTCAAATTTAAGGTTCTCTTAGTTCTTTTATTGTTTTCTGCTTTTAAACAAAATTTTAATTCATTTGAAAATTATACCAATTCATTTGCCAATGTATTATAAACTGATCTTTTAAAAGACAGCATTCAATTCACTGAAACATTCTCTAAATGCACAGATAGCGGCATCTAAATTATTTCTTATGAATCTGGACCCATTAGTTAATTACTGACATCAAGAGTCATTACTCCGAGTTTTCATCTCTTCATACTATTATGATTTTTTTCTTTGAAGTGAAACCAATTAAGAGAATTTTGAAGAATGAGGAAATTATACAGGATATGTCCATAAAATGGGGGGTGAGTCCTTTGAAATTCACATGCATATAAAATGTTAGTGATTAAGCTTTTGAAATTCTAAAGTCTGCAAGCATGGGCTTTACTTTGGGGACCATTAAAATGTTCAATCTTAAGACCAGGTGCACAAAATCCATTGCAATTTAACAGATGTGATACTGGAAAGTTGAATGTAAACAGGATTCTAATTAATAAAAACATTTTTAAGGGCTTTATAATACTCACTAAAGGATTGCCTGCAATGGCTTCTTTGATTAAAGGAAAAGACTCTGCTGTAATGAGAACCCCAATTATCAGTTTTGAAAGTTCTTAGCAGAATAGCAAATATTTTAAGGCAAATGGTATTTTGGAATCTGTTTCCAAGTGTCATCATTATATAACAGCATTAAGGACCACTCTTTGCCCACGTCCTAGATACTCTCCAATCTAAGAACAGGGTTCTTGAGCAAAAGGCACCCTCTGTTAAATCACAACCACAGAGGTACTTGGGCAGGTAGTAAGATACATTCAGAAAAGGAAATCTGCTCCTTTTTTCTTTTACTTAGAAATCACTTCATAATCTCTTTTTCTTAGTTTCAGTCCTAATAAGATGGCACAGAAATCAGAACCTAAAAATATGTCAAAAACTCAGATACCCGAGACTAATAACTTTAAGACTAAATTTCTGTCCTGTATATGAATGGAAGTTTGCAACACATAATCCAGATATGCAGAACTCTATACTCCAACATTTTTTCGTTGTAAATGAACCTTTGAAAAGCAGGTATTTTAAAGTCTGCTTGGTAGTTTGGCATTTTTTGTTGTTGTTGTCATTTTTTTTAAGCATATCTTTTTCTATATGTACTGGATCAACTCTTCAGTCATGTTATACAAATCCTGTTGTTTAGGGCTATATTTCCAGCTCCTAGAACATTGCCTGACCCATAGTAGAAGCTCATTAAATATTTGTTGAATGAATGAATGAACACATCACCATTAAACAGAGAAACCATTAAACAGAGTTAATCACTTCATTTGTACCAAGCAAAGGACAGCAGTGGTAGTTTCTACTTTTACTCACAATAAAATTCACACACTTGACAATAGCCCAAAGAAACTTTGATGATGGAACAAGAGAACAGAAAAAGTAGACTAACAGTTACATTTGCCTTTGTGTGTAGATAAAGACTGAGTGTCAAAGCAAAACTATTTAGCCAATTCCTCTTTTACCCATTTGTTCAAGAACAGCAATATGAGCGCATAAATCAAGTGTCAAAAGGTTTGGGTTGGGTTGGATTTGATACTAAGTACTATATAAGTTGGCCATTTTTGAGTTCATATACTTGCTGGCACCTCGTTTCCCAGAAGCGATGCAAAGACAGAGAGAAGTGGCCTGTTCACCACCTCGCCTCCTTATAGTAGAGAAGAATAGCCAGTTACCCGAGAGTCTCTCCTAGGAGCAGGACAGGAAGGGTTATGAACGGACCACAGGTCATCAACAAGACTCTCAAACATGACATCAAATTTCTGACTTTGGGAATGAGATCCAAGGAGAACTCTTCAAAGATGCTGCCCTCCTCCCTAGCAAGGGCAAAACTTCAACACACCTGCAACTTCAACAACCCAAGCCTTCCTTAATTAAGTTAATTTGGTCATCAGAACCTGAGACAGAATCAGGATGATTAGAAACCTAAAAAAAGACCAGCTACATCTAAGGAAATTGAAGAAATAACAATAATAACCAACTGTAGCAAAGAGAGTTGAGTGGGTGAGCACGGATCTATGACAAATACTACTCTAAGAAAAACAATTCTGTATGACTAATTTCTTTCTTCTCTAAATGCAAGAATCTGAGTTTTGGTCTTAAAGGTCTAAACCCACAGCTTTTTAAATTGACACTGCAAATTTAAGAGCCATACAAAGCACTGCCACCAGAAGAATGTAAATGCGCCTATAAAAATCAAAAATCAAAAAATCAAAAATCATATCCCTCCCGGAAATCCAGGAGCTATTCTTTTTATTCTTATTCCCAATAAAATCTCTCCTAACCTCAAAACAAAACAAAAAACAGATGCACATCCTACTAAAAAATGCCAGCCAGTAGCAAACAGAACAAAAAACAACATCAGCAGATCTGGTACCAGTACTGAAATGTCCAATATTTAGTTATTCACACTATTCTACAACATGGCACACACTGAAAACACCTCTCTTAATTAACCTACTTGGTGATACCACCCCTGTGATCACATTTAGTTCTTGTTTTTACCCCCTTCCCTTTGCAACCTCTAACCTGTTATCTGTGAACTTTGCAACTTTTGTTCCTGCTCACCAGAATTTTATCAGCCATCTGCTGGATCTGTTGGGATTTTGTCTGGATGTCATCCTTCAGTCTGTTTTCTCTACGCTCCATGGTCTCTAGTCTCTTTACCTTGTTCTCCAGAGAATGGCGGCGTTCCTGTAGATCATGAATCAATCAGAGAGTTTTAATGGAGCAACCACTATGGGCATATCACCTGCATAGAGGGAAAGAGCCCTCGGAAGCATACACTCGAATCAGGAAGAAAAGTCTCGGGCACCTGAAGCAACATCGAGGAAAATAAGACTGGAATCCAGGTGCTCTGTTGTATAATTACAAGAGTGCATTCATTCATTCAAATATTTACCAAGCACCTACTATCTGCAAAGTACCACACTAGGCATCATGGGAAATACTCAGTGGAAGATGATATAAGTCCCACCCTTATAAAAGATAAGACAAACATAAATAAATACAACAGGTTAAGAAGGGAAAGAACCACAAGCCAAGCAGCTATAAGGTACTGGGGGAGGTAGCAGGCAGGAAGGAGGACTTTTAACCACACAGTTGAGTGGTGGGATAACACAGGAGTGAGCTCTGGAGAGGGATGGTGAGGGTGTATAGGTCTAGGAAAGACAGGAGAGAGTGGACAAGTCACACACAGGGAAGAAACATGGAGGTCTTCAAGGGTCAATTTAGGCCCCAGGTGTGGGTATAGCAGAGAACAGGAAGGACCAGGTGAAAAGGTGGAAGGACAGCATTTGTGGGTCCAAATGGTTGAGCTTTATGTACCAGACTTAAGGGTGCACCTAAGATATATGGAACCCCTAAAGGGTTTGGGATGAGGGAGGGTGCTTGGGGTCTATGAATCTGACATTGTATGAGCTGGCTGGGAGGAAGGAGAGACTGTAAGCACAAGGTCAAGAAATTTCTACATTTGTTTAGTTAAGGGGAAAGGGGAGCAAACAGGGATGAAGGGGAGAAATAGGGTATCTGTATTTATAGGACCAAGTGACTCACAGAACAGCAGGGTCAAGGACAAGCAAATGACACAAAGGCCTCAAGACTGGAGTAACCAAGAGAATGCTGGCGGCCCTGACAAGCCTGAGGAAAACTGAGAAGGGGAACCAGCTCATGAGAGGAGTCACCGAGTTCACTCTAAATTTGAGGCACTACTGAGGCACCCATTCAGGATTTCAAGAGAGCAGTGGGAAAGATAGCCAGGAATGTGGTGAGAACAGCCCCAAAGAGCCATGTGCTGGTAAACGCACACCCAGACTGTAATGGAGAAATGCAAACATCCAGCAATAGGACAGTGACATCAACTACCACACAACCATTCTGTGGGACAAACGCCAAGGGTTAGGAGAAGCAGAGACAAGAAAAGAGAAAGTGTCACCTTTTACTCTATATTTGTCTAAACTGTTTAAGTTTTCATAATGAAAAGGTACTCACATATTTTCAGTATAATTATATAAATGACTTCAACAACAACAACAACAACAACAACAAAGAATATGAGAGAGAGAAAAAGCCCAAAAATAGAGATTTGAGAGTTGTCAATGTGGGTCATGGGTGAAATCTTGAGAATTAATACATTATGAACATTGTGGGGGGAACAGTAAGGCATGAGAGGGGAGAGAAAAAGTCAAAAGTAGAGTTACAATGAGCCTATATAAATATAAATTCTCCCAGATTAGTAAGGCGGTCAGAGGAAAACAAGCAGACAGGAAAGCTTTCGTTGAGACATCTTTCAACTTGGGGCTGCTGAGACACATCTTCCTTTCCTCTTGGGAGAAAAGGTTTCCAAGCCTGTCAAGTTTCATAGGGATCTTCTAAAAGGAAGCAGTGGTCAAAAATAAGCAAGTGATGGTTTTGTAGTTTCTTTCCCTTGGCACAGCCAAGATCAGTCGCATGGTCACTGCGGGGTAGGGGGGTCAGTCTGTGGCCACCTGGAGACTCCCTGCTCACCTCAGCTTCAACCAGCTTCTTTCTTATGCCTTCCGAAGAATCTTCTCGGTTCTGCAGCTTCTCCAGCTCCCTCTCAGCTCGCTCCTTTGCCTGACGGATATTCTGCAGCAGCTCAGTGGCTTCTGTGCTGGCTTTTACTGCCTATGAGGAAAGAAGGTATAGGACATAGATGTCCAAATTTATTCATGGAAAAAAGGGGTGACAATACCCTGAATAGAAAAAGTAGGTAACACCAAGTATATATTATATCCATTCTTCCAGAAATACATAAGCATTCATTTCATTCTGTATTTTATGACATGGCTGAATTTGGAATACATCCTACAAATAAAATTGATGTACAGTATTCTTCTTTCATGGGATACATAATAGTGTATCTGACAATCATTTGCATCTAAAATTGATGCAATATAGAGAATGCAAACAAAAAGGTCTAGATGCATTGATCTACCTAGGAATTAATATATTTACTGCTGGCCATAATTTTCTTATTTTAATTATCTCATTTACTAGTCTTCCTACAGGGATTTTGCAACACTTTTATAAAAAGAAAAAAAGGTTAAAGCTATAATTTAAACTTTTTTCTTTAAATAATACCTTTCAAAGAGTGAAACAATCATTATGTTCATAATTCACAAATCCACATTTATTAAAAAAAAAGCTAAATCTCGGGCCGGGGATTTAGCTCCGTGGTGCTGGTGCCTGCCTAGCAAGCACAAGGTCCTGAGTTTGATCCCCGGTACCAGAGGAAAAAAAAAAAAGCTAAATCTCAAAGTTAACTATGTACTTATTAACTGTTTTGAGTTTGAGTTACATTACAGCTTTTTCAGTATTGTAGGAGAGATCTGAGTTTATGAAACCAACAATTTCACATGTATTTGCTCTAAATCAAAATTTTTAAAAGTGCTAGAAAACTCCAACTCTGTGACCTGTATTGTCCCACATGGGAGCCACTAGCCACATATGGACACTGAGCTCTTCAAATGTGGCAGAAATTTCAGTTTTTAAATTTTAGTTTTGAATTAATTTTAATTCAGATCAATTAAAAGGGAAATTAGTGTTTGGTGGGTGAAGACTTTCAATGTTAAAACATGAAAAATTTCCAGAGATCTAGTACCCAAACATATGAATATACTTAGCACCACTACACTTAGAAATACACTTAAAAACAGATAAGATGGTAATTTAATGTTATGTTTTTATCACAACAAAAAAAAGTAATAGCTCTATTAAGCTCTATTAAACCAAGCCAGCAAACATATGCATGAACATTCTGATGTGAACCCCATGCCCCACTACCACATTCACTCTGCTCCTTTCTTTAAACATTTCTAGTGTTCAAATAAAGGGAAAGCCTAAAAATTGCTGCGACTACATCTTAAATGTTCTCACCTCACCGTAAGTATGTGAAGTAATGGATATGTTAATTAGCTTAATCATTTCACAATTGTATACATATATCAAAACATCATGACATGAACCATAAATATGTATATGTAGTTTTCATTTGTGAATTATACCTTAATAAAGCTAGGAGGGAAATAATTCAATAAAAATTTTCAAAATGTAAAAATAGAAGTAGGGACATTAGCACAAACTTTGCAAGATGCTATCTACCAGACCCACCCACTCTGTAACTCTATGATGACTCCAAGGGTCCTCGAACTGTGCTACCTCTTCTAGGCAGCAGTGTTTCTGATGGAAGCAGTCTGGGTGGAGAACAACTCAGGCTTCTACAAAAGTGCAGAATGGAAAGCCTGGCCTCTTGATCACTGGGGCATGAAAGGTCACCTCCTAGATTCTGACGTAGTATAATTTACACTCATACAGCTTGGTTTTTAAAAGTAAAGACTGCTAACACATCTCGAAAGGAAAAAGTATGTTCAGAACTCTAATACTTTCAGGTAGTAGCTCACTGCCCCTTCAATTTTCTCGGTGCTAGGTGACTAATTCTGTTTCATTCATCTTTAGGGTTCCAGGACAAGGCAAAGAAACGTATGTGGAAATGGGGGTAAGTTCCTGAAAACATCACCTCAGGCTTACCTTTTCCAGCTTCTCTTGGAGCTCTTGGATTTTGAGCTGCTGCTCAGCATTGATCTAGAATTAAAATCCCAGGAAATAAAGCAGAAGGCAAATTAACATTAATATGTTGTACATTTAGTGCAGTTCTATCTCCCTGAGGTTTCTGTGGGGACTTGGAGGTTTGTTTTCCAGAACCTACTAATGGTAAGCAAGAACAGGGGCCTATCAGTTCTTTGGAAGTCTTTGAACGTTCCAGAGCAAACCTCCCTGTGAACTATTTCTCTAGGACTAGCAATATATAAATGGTAAAAACAGAATCAAAATTGCCCAGTGCCTTAGAACAATAATAATTTTCACGTTTTTCTAAGTGTCTGGGTTTATGTCTTACTGTGACAAAACAGAACGAAAAATGAAGTGTCTTTTCTCTCTTTTAGAACCATAGTATAAACAACATGGTGAC
The DNA here is from genome assembly GCF_000247695.1 of Heterocephalus glaber. The sequence continues at coordinate 13,840,429 of NW_004624747.1, read as the reverse complement.
CCAGAGGAGCACCATCAAATCTGGAGGGGTCAGGAGTATAGCACAGTGATAGCCCTGTGTTTAGCATCCACAAAGTCCTGGGTTCAATCCCCAGCACCAAAAAAATAAAATAAAGCTAGAAGAGAATTCTCATATCATTGATTATAAAAGTATTCTTTTTTTTGGTACCAGGGATCGAACTTGGGACCTTGCACTTGCGAAGCAGCCGCTGGAACCACTGAGCTAAATCCCTGGCCCTGTAAAAGTATTCTTAATCAATGACTGGCCACTGACAGTAACATAAAAAAAAAAAATCTACCCAGATACCCAGAATAGCGAAACCAATCATGGAATATATACCTTCTCAAGTTTGGAATATTCTCCTACTTCAGGTTTCCCTTGATCTTTAGCCTGTAATTAAAAAGACATACCATAGTAGGAAATCTCAACAGCCTAAAAGTCTTGTAGACAACACTACCTGTAGTACTTTCCTGGCCACTATAACCAAAATAATAATAAATATTAATGATGTTATCTCCTATTTAAAAAGACCCAGGGAATTCCCAAGATGTTTCTCATTATTTCCCAAACCTATACCCATTAAGCTAGTACTATCTTCTACATTGCTAAGATCATCCATGACTGCACCCAGAAAGAACTCTCCTGACTACCTTTATCAGTTTATGTTGACATTCTGTTGCTTTCCGCTTGAATTCTTCAGCAGCGAGCCGAGATTCCCTCAGCTCAGATTCATAGAGATCACTCCGTCTTCTGGCTGAGACAAGGTCCTCTTCCAACTGATTCATCATCAACCTCATTTCTTCCACTTGAGCCTGGTATTCCTAAAGAGCAGGCAATGGAATACAGGTGAACTCAGGGTCTCTGAAAAGAAATGGCAGACAGTGAAGACGGAAGGATATCAACCACACAGGAAGATGTGCATTGAGGACAGAGTGGCAAAGGACAGACCCACAGACATGGAGAGGAGGTGAGTGGAAACAAAGATCCAGAGAGACTTCAGATGGAGAAAGTGGAAGAGTATTGAGGGAAGAGGAGAGAGGAACAAACATTAAATCTTTAAACTGCTTTAACATAGAACATGCACCTTGAGTAAATGCATCAGGAACACATGAGCTGATAGTAAGATCCTCTGAACAAACACTGCCACACAATATGCATAGCATCTTAAGGTCTAACTTAGCAGGAAAGCTGGCAGCACTGTTCTTTAAATGAAGATAAACTGCTCATGTGTAGTTCTCCTCCAAGGATAATCATTTCTATAGATTTGTCCTTTAGAAGTCATGTGCTCCTAACACAATTAGATACGGTACTAGTTTTAAAATTAACCTTTCAGACAGCACCAGAGGGTAACTGGAAATCTCTATGGAAAACATCCAGGAAGGTGAAACTCATCATTGTCAGTTTCTCACCATTAATTTTTCTGGGGCCAAAACCGAAGGATGAACTTAACATTGCTCCTGCAATACAAGTCACCCTGAAATTTGGAAGAGTCACAAAACACTGGCTCTGGAGAAAATAACTTATGATAAAAATTCACAGGAAAGAATTATCTTGTTCCCTTGTAACAAACCCTTTAAAGGGGTCCAAACAGCCCAATCTTTTCCAAAATGAATTTCTAAAATCAAAAAAGAACATTTGAATTGAGATTTTTATTCACGAGAGGATTTACCAAAAGAAATGACAATGGTTTTGAAAACTTGTGGACCAAGAATAGAAATATTTTTCATTTATAAAATCAAGGCTAAGTATAAGGATTGTGAACAAACATCTATCTAATCCAAGATGACTGCAGTGAGAGGAGGAAACAAAATAAAAAGAACAGGGAATTAAATCAAGATTGTTTTTAACACTCATAAATCGCAATAATATCTCTAAGATCCACTCTCAAAAAATAAATGGAAAGGTACTAATTTAGCAAGGATTTTTTTTAGCCAATCAATTGCAATTTCTAATTTTTAATTATAGGTTATTACATAGATCTTTCATCTCATTTTAAGAGGTGATCTTCCAGTATACACTAAATGGGAAGTAATATTCTTGTAAAAAACTGGATGATCTTCATGTAAGCACATCTCTCCCTATGTTGTCAGTAGAGGGGAAGGTAAAACATTGAGTCCAGGTAGAGTGTGGGTCTCATTTTACTCCCTCCCAGCCAAAAGCACAGTTACTGAAGGCCAGTTCTCCGGATCATGGGCATACAGGTTTCCTGTGTGATGCACACTAAGCAGGTGATGCTAGATGATATAACCAAAGGTCTTAATAACTACTCACAATCATCTAAACCCTCAGAGTGGAATAGGGGCCATAGTGAAATAGTACACCCTTTACTTGGGGTTTTTCTAGAGCCTGGTGTTAGTGAACCTATGGCATGCATGTTATTTATTTTTAAGACAAAAGATGTTAATGTATGAGTTGTTTTTTCTAAACTAAAACCTCAGTATTCACGTTTAATTGCAGTGTTGGCACTTTGTGATAAATAAGTGGGTTCTGGGTTGCCGTTTGGGCACCTGTCTCTTAAAAGGTTCGTCATCACCATTCTAGACCCCCCTCAGCCAAGAATGTATTGTGACTTTCTTGGCTCTCAGCACTGGGCCTCTGTTGACCCCTTCCTCCATTAAAAATAATAATTACATATGTATATTACATAATACATTATGTATATATGTTTATTATATATGTATATGTATATAAAATTATATTTTACAATTGCCTTCATATAAACACAAAAATGTTTTGTATTGCCTATAAAAACAGTGCCTTTAACCTAACAACTCAATTTTTTCCTTTGAATTGAAAAAATTAAAACATTTTAGCCACCCTGGAAGACAGTGGTCCCTTGTCCCTGAGCCTGCTGTGTCCAAAGGAAAAGCCAGCCCTCCCAGAGCCATACACTCCAGTCTGAGAAAGTAGCAAAGAGCTGGAGGAAGGTCTTAGGCATCTTCTATTCTCAGGCTCCCTTTTCTTTCTGGAACTTATGTCAGCAAGGAAGGAATGTAATTTTTGTGTTTTGTCAAGAGCAAGGACAGAATGTCTATCCTCACCCCTACCATACCCTCAGCCCGACATCTTTCTTTCCAGAGCTGTCAGGCCCAAGGGGAAGGAAGACAAGGATCAGCCAACATCCCTGTCAGTTCTTGGAGCCCTTGCACACTGGGCCTGCCATGGATAGCAAAGGAATTCTAACTCATTTGCTGATCTCCAGTTATTATGCTAAGATTTCAAGGAAATCCTATAAATCCAACAGCTAACCAAATCCTGCTTCAGAAGAAACATGAAAGAACATAATCAGGTCTGTTTCTAAGGGCAGCTGAGCACGCTGTCATGTTTTCACATGGAATGAGTTGTGGGCATAAGTTGAACAGGTCAGAATGGAGAACCAGGGACAACTTTCATGGCCCATCTAAAGCAACTCTTCTGAATAAAGATTCAGAACTGGGGGGTCAGGTAGCACAGATGCATGGTCCCAATCATCCAGAAACCTTGTTGCAAATGACTTTTGTGTTACCCATACTTCTGTTTCCTTTCCTGAGAGGAGGATGGCTGAGGAAGACTCAGCAATTGCTACAATGGTGTATGAATCAAACTGAGACCTTTAGATGTTTTTATTGTAAACTACTCCATAAGGAGTAGCTAAGTCGAAGCAAACAAAATATTTTTTAAATAAACAGTTGTACAAATAATTAGTTTTTGAAAGGAAGAACAGAATTAATCCAAAATCTAGGAGGAATCAAACCAAATACAAGAAGTTTGCTGTAAGCATTAAAAGCTTTTTCCTGGTTTGCAAACATTCTGCTCTCATAAAACGTATCACAAGTCATTTTAATATAACCTTCTTTCAATGAGAAATAAAATCTGAAACCAAGAAGTCCACCCACCATGGAACTTTTAACAGTCATTAAATCTAAAACTCCACATGCATGCTGACTTGGTATGAATCATAAAAGACATTTCTTTGAACTCAAACACCAGCATACACCTTTTCAAAATGTCCTGATAATTCTATTTCTATGGAGTTCATGGACACCAGCTGCTCCCTCTGGTGGCCAAGTACAGCTTTCATTTCCCCAGGATGTCCCCAAAAGTAAATTGAACTAATGGGAGAAAAAGAATCCTACCACTTGAACCTTTAAGGATGAAAAGCTATGTTGATAAAAGGTGCATGAGTCACCTGTCAAAGCAGATTTCTCAAAGTATATGCATGTCCTTCAAATTCTCTAAGGTTGGTATTGTTCAGACTTGATAATCCATTTGTAAAGTTTCCTATGCACATTTATTTATAACATTTTTCTCAAGCAAGAGGAAATTAACCCATAATTTTAAAACACTAAGGTGACAAATACAGTATTCCACCAAGCCCCCAAAGACAAATCATTCTTTCTTTAAAGTGTAACTAATGGATGGAGTTATTTGTAGGAGTTTCTTGCATTTACGCCACACAGATGGCTAAGTTTGTGCTTCCCAGAGACAAAAATGCTCATTTTTATCAGTGTTTCCATTAGATTTTCTGAAGTGAGTGAGAGTTGCCTGGCAGCTGATAATTCAGCTCTCCAATTACTCACTGCCATCTCTTCATTAAAGTTTCTATTTACAGTTTCTTCAAAAGACAGAAAAATCCATGCTAAAAAGGAAACAATGAGGCAATATAAAAGTGAGCCATCTAGAAAGAAAACCCTTTTAGAAAGGGGGGTGAACAAGGGTGAGCTTTTTAAAGGCCTCAATTCTCTTTTCTGAACACACAGGGGAAGGTTTTCAGCACTCAGGTGTGCCGTGTCAATTTTGGCTTACCCTGAACAGCTCAAATTTTTCTTCTAGGAAATTTTTCTTCTTCTCAAATTTTTCTTATCTGTAAAACTATAAATTACTTTGACTTCTCTCAAAAAATTAAAGCGGGGCCGGGGATTTAGCTCACTAGTGCCACTACCTGCCTCGCAAGTGCAAGGTCCTGAGTTCGATCCCCAGTTAAAAAAAAAAAAAAATTAAAGTGCATCTGAAAAGCTATAAAAATATTTCATTTTCTTTAGAACCAATGTAAGCAGGGATTGGCCAACTTTTTCTGTAAAAAGTCAGAAAATAAGGAGTTTTCAACTTTACAGACGACACAGACTCGGGGACAACTGTTCACTTCCACATCTGTAGCACGAAAGTAGCTGTGACCAATAGGTTAATGAACGATCGAGGGGCTGTGTTCCAATAAAACTTCATTTATAGACACTGAAATTTGACTTTCATAACATTTTCTTGTCATAAAATATTATTTTTCCTTTGATTTTTTTTCCCAATCATTTAAAAATGGAAAACCCATTCCCAGCTTGTGAGCCACAAAAAATTAGTGGTGGGTCAGATTTGTCCCACAAGCTGAAGTTTGCTTACCCTTGCTCTAAAACAACATCTTTATTAATGCAGACTTCAAAAGGAGCTGGAATAAGCAAGTACTGTATGATTTATATAAACCATGGGAAATATAAAGTTTTCAAATTTTTGGTACTGGGGATCGAACTCAGGACCTTGTGCCTGCAAGGCAGGCACGATGCCACTGAGCTAAATCTCTGGCCCAGACCTACCTTTCTTGCTCTCCCTTTGCTGCCACCCTTTCTCCCCGACCCCTTCCTATCTCTCAGACACTCCTGAAATTAGAGGTCTGGGCTGGCCATGTGGCCATACCTGCTCTGGGCAAGCAGTCATACCTGCTCTTTGATTTCTTGGAGCTTCCGGCTCTGCTCTCTGATGTCATGGAGAAGCTGCAGTGCTTTGTCATCCTCCTGGGACACCTCCATCCGTGCTTGCTCCAAACTTCGCTTTAAGCTCTGCAGAAAGCAAAAATTTTAATAGGGATGCCCCATGGAGGCTGCTTTGGTTGAAAAGATTTGTTAAGAGAGCTGCAAGCTGCTTCGAAGACACCAGGATGGTTTCAGGTGATGAACCAAAGTCGATAACTTCCGGTTGGTTGCTGATTCCAGTTTTCATCCTGTGAAACCCCTTGAGTCAAGAAATATCATCTCGAGCTTTTGACCTTATGGATCCAGACTGAAACTCACCACCTACCTGTCCTCACAGGTACACTTACTTGTATGTTCAAGACTAAAAGCCAACAAGACCCCTTAGCTATTACAATCACTCTCTAGATGGATAGCTAGTCTTTTGTATAATATGAATTATTTAAGGACTCTCAAATATGGATCCTTCTTTCAAAGTAGAAATGACTTCATCTTCTACCCAATTAACTATCTCCACTTCCTGGCTAATTTTTCCTGGACACCTATCATCTATAAGTTTCCTTCAATCCTTCAATGGCACTGAAATAAATATCTGAAATACACAGCTGAACAACTTCACCCACCACTGAAAGGCAGCCAAGTCTGGAATGGAAACATAGCAGTTATTCTGAATCAGCCACGCTCTATAGATTTCCTCTCCCTTGTGAGAAAAAAAAAAAAACTTTAAAAATGTGTGATTCAACTTCTTAAGACTGTTTAATTGGGCACATTAAAAAAAACACCTGAATGAAAAATTTAACAAGACAATGGAGAAGACAATCTACTCTTGTGAAGGAAAGAAAAAACAAAAATCATATGGTAAATAATGACAGAGGGTCTGAGTTTTAAAGGCTGAGTTTCTTGTCACTACATTGTTTCTAGTGAATGGAAAGCTGATTTGAGGCAAGTTTGAAATACATTTTCCTGTACACATTTGGGAGTTTGGTGCCCAAAGCTGATCATATTGGACGTGGTGTAGGCCAGAAAGGCTGGGATGGGAGAGGTCAAGATCTTTGCCACTCGCTGCAATGACAGCTGACTCCCATCTCCGGGCTCCATCGTACCAGCAGCCTATCTGGACTTTCTGTTGCAAATGAGTCCAACCTCATTCTTGGGGACCTCACACCTGGCTCATACTACTCTGCAAATCACGGATCTTGCTTTTGTATTCTCCCTCTCTCTACTCTCTGCCATTGGCTGTGATGTGCCTCATGGAGCCATCATGAAACAGGATGAGACACACACAACAGGAAGTGCCGCCTCCGAGGAGGGGGGCTTTGGGGAAGGCTCACACTGCATTCTGTGATGTAGGTAGCAAGGTCCTGCTCCAGTAGGGATCTCTGAGTCTCAGAGGCCTTCAGCTCCACCTCCTTCTGACTAAGCACAGCCTCCACCTCTGACACTCTCCGATGTAACCGGGTCATTTCCTGCTCCATCTGAAATAAACACATCGACAGGTTAGAAAAGCCCTTGGATGTTCCTTAGGAGCAATCAAATCTCAGGCAGCCCCGAGACCACCTGATGGTCTGGGCTACTGCTATTGCCAAGAGCTGGGATGGAAATACCATTGTTTCTTCGCCCACGAGAGCACAGTTCTTCGTAAGGACAGTCACCAAATGCTAAGTCACTCCTCTCATCCAAGTCTCGCTTCACACTCGATCACTTCTCTAACCCAGTAAGCAAGGAAGCCAAAATCATCATTTTTCACCTGTTTGCTTTTTTGCGTTTTTTGTTTTGTTTTTTTCTGCAGACGTCACTTTAATTTTATCCCAAATCCATCTTGCTTCCCCCCATCTCCTTGATAAGATCTAGAGGACAAATCCAGGACAGGGCAAGGAGATATTTATTTGTCTGCACTTTGAGGAGTCCCAGGCAAGCAGTGGCTTTTATCAGTTTCCAGAGAGTTGCCTCTGGGCAGGAACAGTGAGTGTTAACAGACGTTGAGCATAATCAATACAGTGGCCGCAGTGACATAAGCAGGAGTTTTAAAAGACTAGGAAGAGAGACTTCGAATCACTCAAAGCAGATAGGATGCATCTCAGCCACAGGTGAGGACCCACGCCACCTGCCGGAAGAAGTAGACATCGGGCTGGGTCATTCTGAGAAACGGGCCGTTTTAAATCCAGGGCCTCCTCTGTTTAAGATTTAAAGGATTTACAGCAATGTCAAGGCCCAAATTCATCTCCCTCTGAGCTGCCGAGGCGCGACTTCAGTGAGGGAAGGAGCGCCTTGCTCTCTATGGATCAGGAGGCTCAGCGTCAGCAGTGGCCCAGGGCGGATCCCTTGGCATATATTGACGGGAGGATCCTGGAGGAAGGAGGGAGGCCGGCTGCGGAGATAAATACCTTGTGACACTTGTCCTGAGAGTCTTGCAGCTCTTTGCTTTTGATGAGAAGTTTCTTTTCCATGGAGCTAGTCTTGGCAGGGGAGTCCAGACTCGATACAACAGACCTAGGTAGAAAAAAACCAAGGTCAAGGTGGTCAGCAGGTAAGCCCAAGAAGCTGATAGACCTGCCACTGTTCTGTGGCCACCAGCAAGGCTGACTCAAACTGCTTCTGATGACATGACAACAATAAGGCTGGGAGGCAGAAGGAAGAAAGGACTGTAGGAGTGGGCAGACCTGGTGTAAATCATTTGTCTCTCGGAGCCTCTGCTTGCATGTCTGTAAGGTGATGATTAATGATAGTAAAAGAACCTCCCATTGGATATGGTGGTACATGCCATAAGCCCAGCACCCCGGAAGGCTGAGGCAGGAAGATAGTGAGTCCGAGCCCACCTTGGGCAACTTGGCAACTTAGCAAGACCCTGTCTCAAAATAACTATTTAAGGCCGGGGATTTAGCTCAGTGGTGCCGCTTCCTGCCTCACAAGTGCAAGGTCCTGAGTTTGATCCCGGGTACCAAAAAAAAGAACTATTTAAAAATGACTGGGGATGTAGCTCTGTGCAAAGGCTCTGGGTTTAATCCCTGGTACGGGGCGGTTGGGGGGAACTCAGGAAAGTGTGAATATTAAATGCTCAGCACTGCACCTGACACAACTCTATCTGCTTATACACTCAACAGGTACGTGCACCCATTCTGTTCCAGTAACCGTCCCAGGCACTGGCATTTAGCAGTGGACAAGACGTGCAAGGTCTCTGCCCTCCTAAAGCTGACATTCTATAGAGGACAGACAGCATGCATTAGGCAGACTCAAAAACCAAAGGTTACAGATCAGGATAATATCCATGAAAGATGGAAACAGGATGCCATGATGGGATGGAGGAAATGGGGCTGAATACCTGTTAGGCAAAGGTAATCAGGAAGGGCTTCTCAGAGGAAGTGATACTTGAGATACCTAAAGGATAATACTGTGCTAGCCACACACAAAGCTCTAGAAGAAACAAACTCTAGGGAGAGGAAGTAAAGATGCAAAGGCCCTGATTCAGGACAGAAATACAAGTGCACAACAAATGTTGTCAGTTACTATACTGATCAAAATATTGTTTATTCCCTCCCCACACTAGCCAGTTTGGTTGTTTCATCTTATAAAAATAGCTTATGAAGGCCGGGGACTTAGCTCAGTGGTTCCGCCTCCTGCCTCTAAAATGCAAGGACCCAAGTTCGATCCCCAGTACCAAAAAAAAAACAAAAAAAATTTTTTTAAAACAGCTTATGATGGTGGGCTAAATAATGTCCCCACTCTCTGTCCCAAAGATGTCTATGTCCTGATCCCCAGAAGTTATGAATATGTAACCACCCTTGGCAAGACGGGCTTTGAAAGTTGTGATGAAATTAAAGATCTTGAGATGGAGGGTTATCCTGGATTATTTGGGTAGGTCCAGTGTAATCCCAAAGATCCTTATAAGATGAAAACAGAGGAGGAGAGATGTGACAATGGAAGTTGGGGCAGAGTCAGAGATATGAAGATGCTACACTACTGGCCTAGAAGATGGAGAAGAGTCCACAAGCCAAGGAAAGGGGGCAGCCTCTAGAAGCTGACAAGGAGACTGGTTCAGTTTTGGCCACACTGATCTCAGCCCCACAAGGGCTGAAGATAATAAATTTGTGCTATTTTAAGCCACCAAATTAGTGAGGATTTGTTATGGCAACAACAGGAATCTCATGCACTTATTGAGTCCCAGCCACATACCTGGTTCTGTTCAAATGGTAAATGTGTTTTAACTCTTTTCTCCCCACAACAACCTCATGAAACACATATAACTTATTATCCTTATTTACTAGATGGAGAAACAGATGCTTAGTGAGGTCAAGTAACCTGCCAGTTGACAATGGTTTCTTTTGATCTCAATAGGGAGTGGGGAGAAAAAGACAGGCTTTATATACCTGATATAATTCTCATGAAAAGAATACAAAAATAAATTATAGCGCACCCAGGGTATGAACTAGAAGGATGCTCTCCCACAGAAGGATACCCCTACATATCTATGTAAGTGGCACATGGTACCTCATCCCTAGAAGCAGTTAACTATGAGTAGGGATGAGTTCCCCTTCGTGAAAACCTTCTCTGCAGTGCCATCCTGGGTATAAACACAGGGATCGGTGAAGGGCAGGGCCAGGGTGACAACCAGCAAAGGTTCTTACACATGGAGGGATATGATGGAGCACTCTGCCATCCCACAATCCCATTTTCATTCCCTTGGTAACAGGACTGCAGGAACTGGTTATCAATGTATACTCGGGTCTTACCATCAGGTAGAAGTTCTGTTTTTTGCTGCTCACACTACTTCCCAGCCTAAAAGAGGTCAGTTCCCTGCAGCAATGTAAAACACCTTTCTCCCCACAGCTCCCAGCCCAATGCAGAGGGCCAATGTGACAGTGCTGGTTGGCTGTACACCAGGGACAGCTCTCTATGCTCACACTATAGGGCAGCCAAGTGAATCAACACTCAGACTCATACTGCTTTGTTCAAAATCTGACCTTGCCACTAAAGAGCTGTGTGACCTCAATTAGCCTCAATTTCCTTATCTGTAAAATGGAGATAATTCTCAGCCTACTTCAAAGAGTGCTCGTGGGGCCGGGGATTTAGCTCAGTGGTTCTACTGCCTGCCTCGAAAGCGCAAGGACCCAAGTTCAATCCCCAGTACCAAAAAAAAAGAGTGCTTGTGGCAAATAAGTGAGGTAGTGCACATAATGTCCTTGGCACACTGCAAGGCTTCCATAAATGCCAACTTTTACTATTATCATTGTTGCTTTTATTCTTACTACCCATGCAACTTTGTAAATAGCACATGCCTCACAGGCCTAAAACAGTTGCTTGAAATGGTAACTCAGGGGGCTGAATGTGCTCTGTGTTATTATTCACATTGAAACAAATGGTGATTATTCATAGAAATGGGCAATAGGGATTGAAATAAATAAATCTTTTTTTAAAATCTCATGTTGGGCTAAAAATTTTAACACCTCCACCAGCCTATTTTCTAGCCAAAATATACACACGCACACATGTATGCGTGTACTTTCTTTTAGTTTTCATATGAGATAAAGCGGATTGCTCAGCATGGCCTTGAGCTTACTTCACTATTTGCTTTATTCCTAATTGTACTCTGGTGGGTCAGCTAGAAATCAAAACCCAAACCACCCAAGGGAGAGAGGGACGATCCCAGGTCCTTCCATAACCAAGGGTTACCACATGGCATTAAGTCATGTGCACAACATGTGTCAGAGACAACATGGGCCACAGCTTTCTGTGCCTGCACAGAAAATTGACCCTCTTTTAGAAGAACAATCACATGGGTTCATGATGATGGGGTGGGAGGTGGCTCACAAAATTTAATGATACATGGAGGGCAGGCTCCAGCAGTGCTTCATGCTTAAAGTGCAGGGCCGTGGATACAAAACAGATTGCTTACTCAAAAAAAAAGCGTTTCTAGGTCACTCATTAATGGGGCCCAGAATGGAGATGTACAGCCAGCACTCGTTACACCCTCCTTGTCACCCGAGGTCCAACTCCCTCATTCTGCTATTTTGATGCCTGACAAATGTTCACTGTTTAGAAGTTCTAAGTACAGCAATTAAGAGCTCTTCAGTTTAAATATGCTAAAGAAATCGTTTTTTGGAATAAATAAAAATCACATCTAAAAAAAGCTGTGGTTAAGAATGTTGTGACTAAACTGAGCTTGTAGCAACAGTCATATAAATAATGATGGGATTGGGGGATGGGCCTGGAGCATGGAGGGGAGAGGTCAACGCAGCTTTCTGTAACTTCCCTGGTCCACATCCCAGCTGCATGTTAGCATTACCTGGAGAGTTTTAACAAGCACAGATGTACAGGGTCAACTCAGACCAATTAAATCTGAGACAGACAGACTGGGAGTATGGCCCTGGCAGCACCAGTTTTATTAAGTTCCCAAGTGATTGTAATGGACAGTCAAAATTGAGAACCATGGTGCTAATTAGAAGAAAGTGCTTGTGACCTACAGTCTAGACATTTAAAAGACTTAGACTCATTGTAAGACTTAGCTTTGGGTTCCATGCGGCATTCTGGCCACGCTATTTGGTGACAGTGCCTCGCTGCCATTCCTCAGGTGGTAACCCAAATTTACTGTTAATCATGGTGGGCTATAAATTTCCAGGCAAGGTACAAGTGTGAGATAATGATTAAGTGACTGTCCTAAGTCAGTTAAAATACTATAACATTTCTTTGCATTTCTAGAAAATAAATATACTAAACACAGGTATGGCTCAACTTTAATCATCATATAGGCACTTAAGGTAATTGAACTGTGAGCATCAATGACAAGCTCTCAAATGTATGTCTTAGGCAAACAGATCCACATCCCAACAGACATTCTGAAATATTATCACAATTCATTTTTTTCTAGAGTTTTTATTAGCCATCCTTCTGACTGTCAAAGCAACAGCAAACTACGGTTGATCAATGCAATATTCTAGAATTGACCTTAATGTAAATCACAGCTTGAGGGGTCCTATCCAAGACTGTCCTCAGAGCCACCAAACTACGTATCACCAAATACAGCTCTCTGATCTTCAAGCAACAACTTGCTGGTCTAAAATCTTCCTAAAATATACCACCGCAGCTATATAGGCTGAGGTAGGAGGACTGCAAGTTCAGGGCCAGCCCAAGGAACTTAGCAAGACCTTACCTCAAAATTAAAAAGGTTGGTGATGTAGCTCAATGGTAAAGCTGTCTGGCATGGCATTATTTAAAGGCTGACACTATTGTTGCTTTAAGTAAAGTTTGCAAAAACTCTTGTAACAGCTCTAAGGCTGGGGCAATGTGGTATAGAACTACAGGAAAAAACCAATCTAATTAAAAAGTTCTACTGCCCTGGCATGGGACAGATCCTACCTGCTAACTAAAAGGCTTCCAAAATTCTTGAAATTCTCAAACTTCAACAAATAATTTTTGACCACCTTCTTTCTATTACTGTGAAGGGAGAGTTAATATATACAAGGGAGAAGATAAAAGTCCTATGATCCCCAGGAGCAGTACTTTTTGTCCAGGGTTCTCAACCAGGGACAATTTTGGCCCCCAGGGACATCTGGCAATATCTGGAGACTGACTTGATTTTCATGACTAGGGATGGGAATGCTATTAACATGCTGTGAATAAAAGCCAGAGATGCTACACAATCAATTATACTGCACAGAACAACCCTCCACAATAAGAATTATCCAACCCAAAGCCAGACACAGTATTGTATACCTCTCATCCTAGCTACTGAGGAAGCTGAGGTAGGAGGATTGCAAGTTCAAGGCCAGCCCACGCAACTTAGCAAGACCCAACCTCAAAATGAAAAGGGCTGGTGATGTAGCTCAATGGTAAAGCTGCCTAGCATGTGAGGGACCCCAGGTTCAATCCCAGTATACCCTACCAAAAATTTAAAAAGAGGAGAGAATTATCCATCCCAAAATGTCAATAGTGTCAAGCTGAGAAACCCTGCTGTAAGGGGTATAAACTAAAGGAAGCCACAACTCCGGACTTCAAGAAAGTAACAATCTAGGAGACAGAACTAATGCCACTGCCGTTAACATGAGCAGTAGTGCACATTTATCAAGCACTTACTACATGCCAGGTACTGTGCTTATCCTTTACAGATTACCTCCCTACAATCTTATGAGGTAGGTATTATTACCCCCATGGCACTAAGGCTATGGAAGACTTGACCCTACAGACTGTGCGCATGAGGATGATTTGTGACTGGGTACCAGGCAGTATGGCTAGGGGCTCAAAGAACAGAATCTTCAATCAATAGCCATGAGTTCAAATCTCCACTCTGGTACTTCTTAGCTGTACAGCTTTGGACAGACCCAGGAAAAGTGCTCCAGATGCTCAGAAGGGCAAGGTCAAGGAAGAAAAGGAGAGTGGGTCATGTGAGAGGAAGTGAGCTCTTCCACTGCCTGCGTCCAACACTAAACCGCAGCTCAGGACAGCCTGGTGACCCAAGGACACGCACAAGCCAGTTTGGTCCAGCACCACCCCTAGAAATAGCTCAACCCCCACACAAAAGCAACTCTCCCTCCATCACTTGGTGGCTCAGGGGGGTAATTAAATGGGAAACAGGATAGATGTTAGATGCCCAGACCAGTTCATGCTCCGGGCTTGATGAGATGCAGTACAATGAGGATGCTAATAAAAGAACACGCAGCTTGCCCACACATTGCTTGCCTACTCCTCTTGGCCACATCTCGGATATACAGGCAGTTGTCCCCATGGAGAGAAGCGGCACTTCTGAGCAGCGGGTGCATGCAGCCACCGCCCACACACAGCAGTGCTGTCTCTTCCAGCATAAAACCAAGTTTGGGTTTTCCTTTTTTTTCCCCAGCTTCTATTTTCTAGAAAAATTTACTCTGAAATCAACGTTTCTTCCTGATATATACATCTGCTTCATAATTAGAGGCCCAAAGAGAATCAGGAGAAGCAATGGTACATGACACAGATGGAAGAGTAGGGTTGGCCAATAACCCTGCAGTGCAGAACATATTTTCTTAAAATGTATTACATGTGACCTAAAAATTGCTTCATGGGAAACCTCAACAATTTAAGTAAAAAATGACAAAATGCAGTTTTTCCAATGATGTGCCTATAATAATCCACATAACTCAAAAAACTCCCCAAATAAAGCTATTACTAGAATACTTCAAATCAAAAAAGAATACATAGAAAAAAGAATGTATACTTCCATCCTACAAGCATGTATATATGTTGGGTGCTCTTTAATCTCCACCTTAATGATTAAGATCATGTGTAAACATCAAGTCATGCATTAATTCCCTAAGAGGACCCCATGCCTACAAAATATGCTGCCAAATCATAGATCAGGAGTCAAAGACATTCTTGAGATAGCCAAGAGCGTATGCTCAGTGCTAAAATGAGAGTAATCAAAATTAGCTCAGCTGAGGGCCTCACCTTAATTGTGGCCAACGGCACTAAAAATACATGCAACCACAAGATGTAACATGGAGCAAAAGATAAAAAATCCATCAGCATCCTGTTTCCAAAAATATATCGCCTTTTAAGATTGTGCATCCTGAAATTTATGAACTAACTTTATAAGCCCATTTAAAAATATACAACATTTTTCAATTGAGTCCTTGAAAATATCAAAAACACTGGTCTCCTAAAGAGTTTCAGAGTCTAGGTTTGAAGCAACACACACACACATGCATGCACTCGCACACACTCACACTCCTACATATATGCACACTGATACACACTACCAGCAGTGGTCTCCAGATGAATTAGAGCATTTGCTTTAGTATGATTAATATGTAGCTCTAAAACCACTTATCAAAAATCATGCTATTAATAAAAGTATACCTACACATGTGACTTTTACTACAGTTCTCACTGCTAAGCCAGTGCCCAGCTTGGCAGGTTAATTTCATTGATGTATTTCCACTTCCTGCCTGGTTGAGGACAACAACCTAGCTTATTTCCCTGACTCCAGCTCTTGTCCCTCTGATCTCCCTCCTCCAGCAAGGGTCAGAGGGACCCTTTGTAAAATGAGAACCAGATACTTCATGTCCCTACTCAAAACCCCACAGAGCTTTCCTACTCAGCACAGAGCCAAGTCGAGAGTTAAGGAGCCAACCTCAGCTCTGACCATGTTCCCCAGAGATCCAGGAGCTCCTGCTATTTCAGTGTACTTTCTGTTCACTGGGAACTCACAGGCTAGAGAAAGATGAAAGAAAAGGGAGGAAAGAAAGAGAAAGAAGAGGGGGGAGGGAAGAAAGAGAGAGAGAAGGAGGGAGGAGAGAGATAGACAGATACACAGATGATAGAGGGAAGGAGGGAAGAAAGAAAAAAGAGAGGAAGGAGGAGAGAGAGATAGATGATAGAGGGAAGGTGGGAAGAAAGGAAGAAAGGGAGAGACAGAGAGAGGAAGGGAGGGAGGAGTGCTGGCACTTCTGGGCCCCAGGCAGCTACAGTTAAAAGGTCACAGTGGGACAAACGAATTCAAAATGAGAAGTGTATGGTGTCGATGCTGCCTCAAAAGGCTTTCTGACCCCTGCACTGAAAATGACCTGCACTGGTTCCAGAACTGCAACATCACAATGACACATATACTCTCCTGTCCAAGGGACACTTAAGCTCCTGAGGATGGGTTGGAGCTTGTGGCTTCTATTGCTGGGCACAGTGCACAGTTCCCACTGGAACTGGATCCTGCTAGAAGCCTCAAGAGCATTTTATGAGAAATGCAGGTTTCCCAACACATCATGGACTCCACTCAGAGTAAAATATTGGATAGAGATATTAGACATCTGTCAGGCACCCCATGTGGAGCCTGATTCACTCAATGGGTAGAAAGCAGCAAGATGTCTTTATAAAGTGGAAGCAGGGAGAAAAGGAGATCCAAAAGCACCCTAGCCCCATCCTTGCCCCTAAATAACAATAACTGACATGAACACCGCCTCTACTCTGGAGTTGATGCTAAGTGTTCACACACTCCATAGGAGGCCTCAGATGGGTCCAGGTACACCTTCCACTTTAGAGATGAGGGAATCGAGGCTAAATGAATTTAAACGCCTCATTCACACAATAGGCAAGGGGCAGAGCCTAGATGTGAACCCATGTCTATTTCATTCCAAAACCAGGATCTTTTTATTTTCCTTCTTGTTTTTGCTGGTACTGGGGATTGAACCCTGGACCTCATACATACTAGGCAAGCACTCCACCAGTGAGCTACACCCCCAGGCCTTTTTTCATTTTATTTTGAGACAAGGTATTTGAGCCTGTTGTCCAGGCTAGCCTCAAACTTGCAATCCTCTGCCTCAGCCCCCAAATAGCTGGGATTACAAGTATGTGCCACTGACTCAACTTGGACTTTTAGTGGGTATGCTACAATTTGTCCCCCAAAATAATGTTTCAATCAGCTCCCACGCTGAAAGTTTGAAAAAGTTGGCTACCCTCTACCAAACTATGTGACCTTCAGAAGTAATCCAAACTTCACGAACACTAACTTTCTTGTCTCTAAAATAATATTACTGGGACTAAGTAAGAATGCTTGCTAAGCACTTAGGATGAACCCCGCTACAGAGTAAACTCTAGAAAAGCCACTCTTACCTTGACCATTGTCCAATAACCTAGCAAAGTCATGATTGTTAGAGGTAGGGTAGAGAGTACAGGGATCTAGAACCAATGAGATATGGGTCCAAGTCTTAGACTTATTACTACCTGCAAAGTCTCAGGGAAAAAAACTTAACCTTTCCTAGCTTTAGTGTCCTCATCTGGAAAATGGAAATAATACCAGCTACCTTGCAGAGCTACTGTGATATTGTGAGGACTTGATGAGATAATGTATATAAAGCTCTCAGAATAAAAAGTTCTGGGCACACAGGAGGTGCTCAACAGATGAGAGCTTTCATTAGCAGCTGTTTGAACTGTGTATAAGGGCATAAGGAATTGGCATAATCTCTGGCCACTTTAGTCTAATTTAATTCAACAAATGTTAGACCTGCCAGGGCAAAACACTGTTTCAGACCCAAAAACTGAAAAAATGGTCCTGTCCTCAATGAGCCTTGGCAGTTTGGCAGGATATAGGGGACAAGAAGGAGGTACAACTGAAAAGGCAGGCTAGGGCCCTTGTGTACCAGGCTTGAATGTCAAGTTCAGGAGAGGCCATTAATTCTCTGCACACTGGGTTGCTGTTGAAGGTCTCAGCAAGCAAATTACATCATCCAACCTATGCTTTGGAAGAATTCCACCCTCTGTGGAGAAGGGAATACAGCCAGAAAAACTAGAGGCAGAGGAATTGTTAAAATGCTACTGCAATAGTCCAAGCAAAAGTCCATCAGGGGTGACAACGAGGACAGAACAATGGACATGGTTGCAAGTGACATCTGAAGTGTAACTTGGGATGACAGGGAAGGCAGAAGAACAGTTTAAGATTACTATTTTCTTGCCTGGAAGGGTAGAGAAAGTGGTAGTTTCTTAAATAAAATGAGGAAGAAGGCAAGGGGAAGTGGGAGTTAAAGTCAGGGAACTGGATAAAATCACAGAGAACCGGGGCATGGTACACCAAGGACCTAAAACCAAGACAGCAACCACAAAAGAGTGAGAGTGGCAGTCAAAGACAGGTAGGAGGAAAACCAAGTACCCATGATACAGAAAAGAACAAAGTAGACGCTGTCCAGAAGGAATGTAGCAATTAATGGTATACATAGTAAGGTAGAAATCACTAGATTTGTTGATTGAGTGTAATCAGAGGCTTTGGAGCCAGTCATTTCAGAAGTATTGTAGGAGTGGAAAAAAAGGCAGTGAGTGTACACCATTCTTTAGGCAGGTTGTCAGAGAGAGGTCAGGAGATAAAAGGCAAGTAAAGCAGAGAATTGAGAGACATTCACTTAGGCAGTGGAGGAGTTAGTTGCCAGCCTGGCACAGAACATGTACCACCAGTTAAGCCAATAACTGTCTTCTTTAGGGATCCGAGGCAACCATGCAAATTAGCATGTGTAGGCCAGCAAAACACACACTTGACAGATCTCTTAGAGCCTAATCTTTAGGATTGGGATAGGATTGCTTGGACTCTATTTCCTAAAGGTATCTTTAAGACAAGTGAGAAGGCGGTAGAATGGTCCTGCCAGGGCTGTGTGGCAGCACGCACAGTCTAAATAGAGAACAAAATAAGGCAAGTAGGAGAACAAAATGTGCTTGACTAGGAGAAAGAAGAAACTGAATGTGCAAGAGAGGAGAAAGCCCAATGGAACACACAGAATAAATGTAAACTCATGATCCAGAGAACAAAAGAATAGAAACAACATAAGCGACTTGAGGGCAGTACCCTCAGTTATCGAGCTATCTGTACTGGGGAAATACAGCAACTGTGTACCTTTGGGTACCAGAAAAGATGCTATCATTATCACTAACGAAAAAATCAAATCATAAATGAGACTCTGTGATAAGGCTTTGGGTAGCAAGCATAATATCAAAGAGCCTTCAACTGAAGGTGGAAGGTAAACAATTTTTAAGGGAAAATCCTCCCATCTGCCAAGTATTTCAATAAAAAGGAAGTAGGACTGATTGGAGAATTCAGGCCATCTTCCACTAGAACAAGCCATTAAGGGCAAAATGGAAGGCAACTGGAAGTACAGAACTATGATTAAGGAGACACAGACCTTACAGTCATCAAGAACTTGAGATCTGCAGCCATAAATTGATTGGGATCGGTTTGCCAAATGCCTATTGAGCAGCTTGTGGACATGGTGGAAAGAATGTCAATGAGGTTCCCTGTCCTCACTGAGCTTCTGCTCCAGCAAATAAGAACTCTTAGGGAGAGAGGATACAAGCATTTTTTTATGTATGTACACATATACACACACATACACACATGCACAAGTTAGAGGAAACCAGACAAATGCAAGAACTATACAACAAACCCACTGACACACTAAACAAAAGCCAGCATTTAGACCCGCCTGTCAGCTTTCACCCTACTCTGCCCCAATCTCATGGCTCTTCATTCCCCCACAAAGTCCTCCACTTTACCCTATACAAATTCCCTATATCTTCCCACCTGTGGCCTTTATACTTAGCAGCATAGCACAGTGGCCAAGAGACTCTGGAGCCACAGTGCCTGGGCTCAAGCCCTAGCTGAGCCACATGACTTTGGGCAAGTTGCTCAATCTCTCCATGCTTCAGTTGCCTCACACATAAGATGAAAATGATGGTGGTACCTTCTTCTTGGGCTGCTGTGTAGTTTAAATGAGTTATAAAGTGTATAAAGTGCTTGGAATGGAGACCGGTACAGAGTTGGTGCCCTGGAAAGATAGGCTGTTGTTATCACTCTGTCCACCTGAAATTCTTTCCACTTTCCTCTCTGCTGATCCAAATCCACTGTCTTTTAAGGAGCAAACACAAAAATCTTACCTTCCATTACTACACTGATAAGTTCAGTTCCAGCATGCATAATAACTGAGGGCGTACAGTGTACTGTGCTTCAGGAAAATCAAGATGAATAAGACCCAGCCCTGCCCTAGAGATCCCTGTGCATATAGGAGGATAAACAGACATTCTGAAAAGAATCATCACTCTCATCCAGCAGGAACTGTGAATTGGTATTACCCATTAAGTGCCCCCTCGTCAGATTTTACCTTACTCTGCTGACTTTCCTAAAGCAGTTGAGTGTCCAATTCATACTGTGCTATTCTGCAGCAAAAGTGTCTGCTTTGTGTTCTCTGAAGTTTCCACAAATCACCTTCAACATGCTCAGTTTGATGGGGAGATGCTCATTCTGGGACTGAACCTTTTATCTGTCCCTCAATCACCTTTTACCAACAGGTATTTGACAGGTGCATATTAACGTTTGTGGTTGGTTGGGACATTCAAGCCCTTCCAGGAGAAAATTCCTAAGGCCTGGGAAGATAGATTTCAGGTAAGACATGACTTTGGACTACCTAATTATTGCTGAGTTCTTTCCATATGTTCTTGGTATATATAGGACACTACACAAAAACAGGCTAGTGTATTAGTAATAACAAATTACAGGAACATTTTTAAGGCTTTCATGTGCCAGTGAAAAGTGCTCTATATATTTCATTTAATCTTCCCAACCACCCTATAGAAAGGTATTATTGTTACCCCACTTTACAGTTGATGAAACTGGCATGCGAAGAAGCCCAATAGAGCAAGGAAGAGGTACCAAAAGGTAGTTCTTCTAAAATTTGGGAAGGAAGTGGGGGCAGCCACACTTCATTCTTCTGCCATGTCTGAATATCTGATACAATCAGTACATTTTCAGATTCACCCAAAAGGAAAAGGCCCGAGTTAAAAGATTAGAGAGCCCCCTTCCTAAAACAGCCCACCATCATCCCACCAATCCAGTCTCACTGAGATCTCATTGCTCTTCCAAAACTAGCAACATCTCCAAAAGCAGAGAACCGTCAGGGGCAGAACTAACAAAAAATATACAGCCAACTCATTTTTACCTTGTAGAGTTTATATTGAAGGTTTGCAGAAATGCACTTGTTTCAGCAAAGCTTAAATAAGGCAGTGCCTCAATCTAGGAGGAAGGAGAAAGAAATGTACCCCATGCTGACAGGAGAGGAAAGGCTGCTGGGGTTCATTTTATTTTTAAACCTTTAACACACTGATTTCTGTTACTACCCTGCTATTGTGAAGTTCAAGCAAACAGAAGCTCAAAGGAATACTGAAGACACAGGAAAAGGGGACCAGGGACTCTCCAAATTAACTTTACCCCAGTCCCATCCCAAAGAAAAACCTGGTTCTCGATAGCCTCTTCTGATCTCAGCAATTCATGTGGCAAGGAACTCATTTCAGAAATGCTGAAATCAAGATTCTTGATACACCTAAAATAATAATACACTCAACTATTAAAAATAGTCTGGGGTACCCCACCAAAAAAGGATCCTAAAAAATGAGGAGCAATCACAATAAAAAATCATTCTCATAGCCATAGTCTTGGAAAATTCCTTACTCATTCAGCTCCACCTCTGAATGTTTCATTCAATCCACTGGTAACAAGTTTGGGGTCAATTTGCCTAGCACAGTGCAGAGGCACCTGCAGTTCCTCAGTGGTGTGAAGAGTGAGGAACAGCACAGGTAATCAACGTGTGTAAACAAGAATCTGTGGCACTGAAAACAGTGCAGGGAGGGGCTTGGGAAGAAATCTGAGGTCACTGGATGGCAAAGGTGACATCCCCAGGAAATGCCTCCCCCTACCAATTAATTTTCTATCTCTATGCCAATAAAACTGCAGGAGCTGCTAAGCAATTTCATCACTGCCTCTCACTTATTGAATTTCTAATTCATTATAATCTAACATGTCCAGGGTAACCTACATCCAACAGGTGGAGCGAATTTCTAAAATGATGCCGTAGGCACCACAGAGCTGCCCTCAATAGAGTGGCCAAGTCCAACAGCAACATCACACAATGAGACGTAAGATGAAAAAACATCTCCGATTCCAACCCCAAACTGTCATAGAAAAGACATTAAAGTTCCCCAAAGATAGGAATACTCCAATTCCATATTCCAGATAACAGATCCATGATTTTGTTTCTACGGATTTTTTTATGAAAATCTTATTAAACATTCTGTTGGGGCACAAATGGAAGCTCATTTGATGCCCTAGAGAGATATTTCAAACTACCGAAAGTGAAATAGCAAATCTTCTAGTACAGTAAACAATGTAAACACATTCTGAGAGAAAGCATTGTGAGTAAATTAAATCAACTAATATTTATCTAGTACCTGGGCCTTAATACTGAGATGCCCCGTCAGAGAACTCCCATAACTGAGCTTTCTGTGAGAAGCAAAAAGATGCAATGAGTCTTCCTGAAAAATAAGCAATTAATCACATACTCCATCAGATTAATTGCAGTGCCTAGGATGTTCCACATCATTCTCCTTCTGCCCCTAAAATCTAACTCCCCCATGTCCTCCTCTGGTTTTCAGATCACTGATGAACACCCAAAGTGAGCTTTCATTCTGACTGAGTCAGCCCACCATTATTAACCAGAACTACAAGTCCCCACACATCTCCTTCTGGTTCGATTTGTGACCTTCAGTGTGCTGTGTGTGTCAAGGTTATACTGCCCACTAACCACGCATCCTTTACCATTGGGCCTCCACTCCTGCCCTGCTCTTCAATGCCAAAGCAAAACCTCCCAGCCTTGCTGGGCCATCTCAGACCCATCCGACAGCACATTCAACAGCTAGTTAGATTGCTGCTTCTCCTACCATCACCCAGATTGCTTTGGGTGGTGGAGCAAATCAGTCTGAAACCCAAAACCTTCAAAATCCACCTGAATTTAAGCACAGACTTCAGTCAAAGGAATAAAGAGCAGCTCAACATCTTTCAACATAACCAATTCTCTTGAATTCAGTCATAGCCCACAATCCTATCTCACATCAAATGCCCAGTTCCCCCATAAAAATCTTAAACCTTTTCAGGAACCTTACTGTCAAAAGAGTACCCATGGGGAGACACCACCCAGGAACCAATACAACATCCCTTCAAATCAATATCTAAGCTACGAACACAGCAAATAGGGAGAGAAAGCTGCCAAGGAGAAAATCAAATTCTGCTTGTCTCTAAGAGGGCAGCAACTAATTACCCAACATTACCCCCAAGAGCCTCAAAGTGAGGGAGCCAGGGCATCTGGGCAATAACGTAGCTAATTAAAACCTTCCTGGTGAACTTGCTCCTCTGAAAATAGAATGTCATCGAGCTCCCACATCCACAGACTACTACTGCATTTTCAGAAATTCTAGAAGGCTGGGAGGCAGGACCCTCCAAGCTAAGCACCGTGCTAATGCGTTTTTCAATAGCTTTGATAAGAATGAAAAAAGACCTACTAAGTCAAGAGGTTTACCATGATATTTTTATTTCTACTTGCTAGTCTGGTTTGTTTGGTTTTTCTTTTCTCTTTTCTTTTTCCTTTAAAGCTCAGTTTCTGTGAATCAGTGTCTTGGCTGTATCACACTCCCTCCTGGTGGCTCACAGTAACGGGGCTTTCTCTGCCCGCCTGTGCTCTCCCAGCTCAGAGAGGCTCAGCTGCCAGATCCCTGATCTTGCAGCATACTTGGAGAGGAGCCGAGCATCATCTCTCTGTTAGAGCTCTAGTTCAGCCACTTGCAGCTCAGTTAAACCCATCAGGAAACCTCTAGCTTATGAGACACGGTTTTTAGGATTCTTCCCATACAGCCAAGATAGCAACCATCCACCCACTTGAGACAGATATATAGATGGAGATAAATGGGCAGCTCATCTTAACTCCTGCATGGTTCCTTTTTGACCAAAGATCTGCACTGCTAGAAATCTCCCACTCTCTCCTCGCCCTAAGAGAAGACCAAAGACTGAAAAACTAACCCAAAGTACCAAATTGACAATTAGGATGCCACGGACAGGAACAGGTATCTTAAATACTGTGAGATGAGAATATTAACAGTCTAGCCCATCAAAGCCCAAACTGGTAGAGTGCTTTCTGAATGCAAGCAGATCGGCAGCTTCCCTCGCCGCACTCCCCCCACCCTCCCACCTTGGCTCTGTAAGCCATGCATCCATGCAGCTCCCTCGGAAAGTCAGATTTTCACTTACTCAGATCTACCAAGAATCCCCAGTGCCTTGCTGTACGAAAACCCCACAAAAGGCAGTTCTTCACCAGAGAAACCCGAGGGGCTCAGCTGGCACGGAGAGGATGAAACCCACGAATTCTTCTCTGGTTCATCAAAATTGGAGATGTCATCGTCAGACTTGAGGGTGGGAACGAAGGGGGGAGGAGCTGGTTAAAGAAAAACAAGAAGAGGGGAGAGAGAGAAAAATTCAGATGGATTCCACACTGTTGCGGAGAAAAGCGTCTTACTCCTTCAGCGTTGGCGACAGCACTGCAGCGCCTGCTTTCAATCTAGCTCCTCACACAGGCAGACCCAGCCTCAGCTGCTACAGCAACAAGAGATTAACCCCTTCCCTGCCAACATGGCCACCAACCCGCAGACAAGCTGCCTGCCCAGCTGGGGTAAAGTGAAGGATAAACTCAAACAGATCACTTGGTCCAAGGAAAGCGCTTGGACAACTCTCTGGAGGAAGTCACTCCTTCCTGATGTCTCCAGAAGGCTTCCACAGAGCATCAGCTGGCTAGAGTCAGGATGTCAGACGACCTAAACCCATTTAGTCCCTGATCCAGTCTAAATTATTAATATTTAGTGCTAATCTTAGTGAAGAATGGAATATCTGTATCTCATGTATTAACCAGAATGAGAGGAAGGAAGGGGAAAGGGGACTTATGAGGTTGTGGAACTCACATTAGGACACCACTGCAGTCTAGTTCATTCATATCCAGTGAGTCTACTCAGATCTTATTAATCACTTTTTTCTTAGTTCATTATCCCTCCTCCCCAGCGCAATCATGCCCATGGAATCCACTGCAGTTTAATCAGCATAATGAAACATCAGCCAAATAAAGTTCCTCCCGGTGATTTACAGCACCCCGCTCGCTGATGATGGGACGCACTGATGGACATCTGCGGCACGGTTCCTACCTCCTTACGGCATGACTCTCGGCTCAGGACACATCACATCCTCTCTGCCTTCTGCCAACCTACTAAGCTGTCTCTGTCAGGGAGGTGGACACCTGTCCATCAGTCACCAGGAGGCTGCCCATCCTCAAGGGCTCCGGGGGGTGTCTCCGGCCACAAGCGTTACCATGGCTGCGGGCTGAGGCATCCGTGGTGGGCAGGCTGGGGGACGGAGGGCGAGCCGGCATCACATCCCCCGCAGTGCAGGTTGCATGTCCCCAGTCTATGGTGAGTGCTCTGGCTGGAACCCCCACCTGGCCGCCTGCATGGCAGGGGCCAATGCCGATTTGAGTGACAGAGCAGCATGAGTCACTGCCCACCAGGGCTCGCTAGAGCTCCCCCTAGGACAGTTGTCACAGCCCTTCATGGCCCAGACTTTTTTAACTCCTCGTGTTCTGGACCAAACTGTACACCAGATACGAGCAGCAGTCTGTTTTCTGTTTACAGACTCAAAACAATCCGGCTGTTTCCAAAGCTCCCTCAATGACAACAACATCTGAAGCAGTGCTGAGAAGTGACTGTAGCAGTGAAAGGTTGTGCAGGAGCAAGGAGATGAAGCCAGAGGTCTGGCTGCTCCGGGGAAGTACAACAGAACATTCTCAGAGCTTCAGGTACATCAAGATGAAGTGGGAGAGGGAGAGAGATCAAAAATGTAAAATGTGCACTACCAGAAAATTATTTAACACCTCCAAGCTCTCTCAAGGGAATTTAAATCATCCCTGTAAGTGTCAGAATCTACTTGCTTCATACTTTAAAAATTAGCTGATGGAAAGAATATTTAGATCGAATGCTTCAGCCCACATCCCTCAAGGACTTCTAGCAATATAAGCTCAAATCAATCTGATTTCAATTATTCAATATGTTTTTAAGCAAAAAAAAAAAATGTTTAATGAAAGTTACAATTCATAAAGATGAAAAAAACAAGTTTTCCATCTCAAAATAAGGAGACTCAAATAAAGATAGGAACTTTATGGAGAGAGATTTGCAGATGACACTGATAAGGAAGCACAGTGGTTAATGGCACGTGTGCTGGAATCTACTGACTTCAAATCCCAGCTCCACTACTTACAAGCTCTGTGACCTGAGAAAGTTACTTCTTCAACTCTCTGCACCTCGGTTGCAACAAGGAAAGACCTATCTTAAAGGCTCTGGAGAGGTTTAAAGAAAAGTTATATATAAAACACTTAGCACAGCTTTTAGCATATAGTAAATGCCCTATAAAGATCACCTGTCATTATTATTATTGCTCACATGAGGTGTAGGTTTATGGCAGATGCTGCAATTACTAGAGGCTGGAATATGGCAGAATCTGCATTAAATACTCATTCCTTTGCAAGGCACAGACACATCAAGGTGAATGTTTATGTTAATCCTATTATATCATTTAATTCCTAGCAGAAGTTTAAATCCCTTTCCACTATATACTAATTTATCTTTGGAGGCTAAAATAGAATCCCATTTCTGAGTAAGGAGTATGATTAATAGAAGGGTAGGAGCCACCCTCTGTGAAGTAATTATGATTTTTTGGAATTTCTGTACCATAAAATAAGATTCATCTATAAAATTCTATCATGCTCAAAGCGAGCCTAATGTAGGCAAGATCAGAAAGAGGGCTAGATAATTTTCAAGCGAAAAAGAAGATGTCAACATGAAATACACCAGCTGGTAACAGGTAAAGCTAGGGTGTAAACCTCAAACAGGAAGTTAGTTAAGTACAACAGAGAACTGTAAGAAGGGCTTCTTAGGACCACAAGTATGCAGGGGGAGAAGCCATAGCCTCAAGCCAAAGAGAAGTGGAGAAAGTGAAAATACTCTCCAGAAAGTGATAAGGATGCTCACCCCTGTCCAAGGCCCTTTAGTGGTAAAGAAATAAGGTCACGATCAAAGAGATGGTAACCTCAGACAGGATTTCTACATTTACAGTTTCCTGTATGGTGCAAGAACCACAATGCAGGCAATTAACACGAACATTGGCCCAGGAACACTGAGCCCTCTGAACACTGGCAGACACCAGTGGAAAATGACGGGGAGGGGCACTTTCACAAGCCAGAGCAAACAGGACCATAAAAAGACTGACACACACTTCTCTCTTCTCTTTTGTTCTCCCTCTACCCCTGCTTCTGTTTCTACTTTTGCTGCTGCTGCTGCTCCTGTTTCTACTTTTGCTGCTGCTCCTCCTCCTCCTCCTCCTTCTCCTCCTCCTCCTTCTCCTCCTCCTCCTTATTCTTCCTCTTCCTTTTCCTCTTCCTCTTCCTCCCCCCCTTGTTCCTCTCTCTCTCTCTCTCTCTCTCTCTCTCTCTCTCTCTCTCTCTCTCTACTGGAAATGAGTTCAGAGTAAAAAAGTAAAACCTACAATAACAACGAAAAATAAACCACTCAAGGATATAAACTACCATAAAGGACCATCAGCAGGTACATGAAAGGGAAGAGTTGGCCCTACAAAAACTGTAGATAGAACAATCTAAAATGGATCCAAAAGTAAAATCTATTACCAAGGTAAACAAGTAGGGATTCTGACCAAAGAACTGAGCACATTTGAATGGAACCAAGCAGAACTTCTAGAAATAAAAAGTATTATTATTGAATTTAAAGTTTAAAACTTACTCACTGTGTCAAATAGCAAATTAGATACAGCAAAGAGAAACTTCGTAAACTAGCAGATGGATCTGAGAAGTCACATGGAGCCGTGATATTCAAAGTGTGGTCAGCTGACTGGTAGTATCAGTATCACCCAGGAGCTGGCTAGAAACGCAGATTCTCAGGCCCACCTTACACCCATTCAATCCAAATCTACATTCCAACAAGATCCCCAGGAGATTCACATATGCACTATAACTCAAGAAGCACTCTGAGAAGGAAACATGAGTGCTCAGGAGACAAAGACAGAACAAGAAGGTTCAATACACTCCTAAAAAGGGCACCAAAAAGAGAGTAGAGAACTAGCTTAAAATCTGAATGCCACATTTTTAAAAGCTTATGTAAAACCTGGTCAAATCTAAAACCTACCAAGTATAAGACCATCTCTAGCTTGGAGGGCTAATTCTCCTATTTCTTATGCCTTCTGGAAGATGTTTCTCTTTTGATCCTCATAAAACATTTTTGTTTTGGTTTGGTTAGAGGTTATTTTGTTTTGCTTTCCTTTAAAAAGAGGTACAGGGCTAGGGATATAGTTCAGTGGTAGAGTACAGTACTTCCCTAGCACGCACAAGGTCCTAGGTTCAATCTATTGCTACAAAAAAAAAAAAAGAGGGCACTAATAGGACATTGAAATTATACTGACTGGCTTTGAGTCTATGTTGATGGAGGTACACATAGCACCCCAGCATACTGCATAGTGCCAGACGCACAGTAAGTACACAATAAATATTTGTCGAGCAAATATATAATTAAATGACTAGGGCTTGGGTCTTGAAAAGAGAACACCTAGCATAAAATGGGCCACAAAGAAGGTACTTGATGTTTGAATTAAATGAAGAAGCTTTAAAAATTGACATTGTTCTGTCTGAAAAATATGTTAATGAGTGCCTATATTCATAGTTCCTGATACGGTACTTTGAAATCATCAGCTCCCCTTGCCGACACATACCCACCACATTCCTTAATGACAAATAAGAAGTCATATATTAATCTTTATTGCTCATTGGTAAAAGCCACTGAGAAAAATAGGGGAGAAAAAGTCCTTTCATGTATATATATTATTTAAAAAAAATAAAACAGCCTATTTGAGGTGACGTCAGGACACATTCTCCTTGGTGGCAGAAGCTACACAAGTAACTTTTTGAGAGTTTTTTCTTTTTTCCAGTTATAAGAGATGGCAGAACAAGGTTTGCAGAAACAAAGAGCTTTTGGAGGGGTGGGGGGTACCTGGGATCGAACTCGGGACCTTGCGCTTGCGAGGCAGGTGGTGGCACCAGTGAGCTAAATCCCCGGCCCAACAAAGAGCTATTTTAAGAGCTGCAGTTAATTTCTCTTCTATAAATTCCTTCTTGCTTCCTTTTTTAAATCTTGACATTCATTAAAAGCTTTGGGGGGGGGAATTTATCATCTTCAAAAATATTTTCTAAAAAACAATGAAAGAAGAACCAAATGGATTTGTCCCCTTAGCTCTGGTTCTTTCTAACATGCTCCACTGAGTTGTGATTACACATTCCCACCTTTAGTTTTTTAGCACACAACACAAACATTTTTTTTTTTTTTTTTGGTACCAGGGATCGAACTCGCGACCTTCCGCTTGCGAGGCAGGTGCCGGAACCACTGAGCTAAATCCCCGGCCCTACAAACATTATTATTAAAAACATAAAAGATTTCATGATTTTGGTCTTGTATTTATTGCTTGCTTTCTGCACAGGAACACAATATCCAAGATGGGAAAAGATTTTAACACATTCACTATTATATATCTAACACCTAGGTCAGTACTTGGCTTCCTTATTCAATGTTCAATGTCTGTTTTGTTAAAAGAATGGATGAGTAACAAGGGCTTAGATATGGGATCCTTAGATGTGGGATAATTTCTTAGGCCTACTGTGTTACTCCATGCAACATGCCACTTTGGGAAACTCCAGTGCTAATGTACCTCAGAGTACCCAATTAGTTATGAAGAATTGACTTTTTTTTTTAAACAAACTCTTAAACCTTTCTTTTCCTTGTACTGGGGACTGAACCCAGGGCCTCTTGCATGCTAGGCAAGCACTCTTCCACTGAGCTACATCCTCAGCCCCTTTCTAAATTTTATTTTGAAACAGAGTCTCACTAGTTGCCCAAGCTGGCCTCAAACCTGTGATCTTTCCACCTCAGACTCCCAAGTAGCTGGGATTACAGGTGTACGCCACCATGCCCAGCTCACTCCTAAACTTTTAATCATCAATATGAGTTACAGACACTAGTGCCAAGTTATATGTGACTGGCAGCCAGTGCTGTATCATAAGAATGAAGCACAGCTGGGCATGGTGATGCATACTTATAATGCCAGTACTCTGGAAGGCTGAGGCAGGAGGATTACAAGTTCCAAGTTAGCACAGAGAACTTACCAAACTAGGAAGACCCTGATTCAAAATAAGAAAAGGGCCAAGGATGTACCTTAGAGAGAAGTACCTGGGTTCAGTGCCCAGTATAGCAAAAAATAAAAATGAAGGATGAAGCACTTTAGTAAATAGTATGTGATGATATAATGAATCAGGACTATGTCCAGAACACAGTGAAAATTCAAAAATATGAAATCAAAGACACTTTCGACTTCATTCCATCTACCATGATGTCCTGCTCTTTTTTTTTTTAAATGTTCATAGCAGTTTTATTCATAAAGTCAAAAACAAGAAAGAGCTAAGTAATCAGCAACAAGTGAACAGGTAAACAGATTCTAGAACACCCTTTCAATAGATCACTACTCAGCAATAAAAAGGAATGAACTACTGACACATGCAGTAATATAAATACATCTCAGAAGCAAATGTTAAGGGAAAGAAGTCAGACACATATGAAGAAGTCCATTAATATGACATTCTGGAATCAGCAAAACAACAGAAACAGAAAACAGATGAGTGGCTGCCAGGTGAAGAGGGATGGGAGAAATTGATTATAAAAAAGCATAAGCAAATATTTTAGGGTGATGGAAATGTTTTACATCTTAGTCACGGTGAGGGATACATGATTGAACACATTTGTCAAAATTCATAGAGCTGTGCCTCAATGACAAACAGTGTACGAGGGTCAATGATATCCAGGATATCACCTTAAGTGGCCATAAAAGGATGTCAGTGACACCCAGTGGGAAGGTCCAAAGGTCAGAGAGCAGCATGGACAACACACATCTCCACCTCCTTCCACGCTGCACTCACTCTGCAACAGCTCAAGGCAGAAACAGACTCCGAATATGGCAAAGACTAGACGGGGCCACAAAGGTCCCTGCTCTCTGGGGAAGAATGCAAGGCTGAAGAGTAGGCACCTGGGTTCCCCACAACTTGGAAAAATGGTCCAATTGGTCCCTGTCCCAGTCCCAGTAATACTAGATCCCCTCCAGATCTTGGAGGGAAATGAAGAGGATGAGGGATTGCCATGGGAAGGAATGGCAGACCATCCTTGGCGACTAATAAATCTGCGTTAGCAATAGCTTCTCTTAGACACACCAAACTGCAGCCCACTCCTGCTTGTCTTGAGGATGTCCTGCTCTTCCTTTTTGGGTACTGGGGATCAAACTCGGGACCTTGCACTTGCGAGGCAGGTGGCGGAACCACTGAGCTAAATCCCCGGCCCAAGGATGTCCTGCTCTTTAATTGACAAACTGGATGCTATGTTCAAATGTGAAGGAAGATTACCGAAGAAATTAGCTATCTTACCTATGTAAGAAGACCACTGTGAAATAAGTGATGAAAAAGAGATCTGTGTCATTTAGAGGTCAGGATGTGGGTGTGAGAAGCAGAGAATACAGACAGCAATGGCAAACGTGGCTGATGGGAACCAGAGAGTTTTTGTGTGTTCCTGCAGGGAAGTGTCATAGAGGTGATTGAATCTCGAGAGCTGGTTAAAAGGTATCTTCATGAGCTGAAGTAGGGAAAAGTGCTACTTTAGAAAAGCCACAGTAGCCAGAGCAGTGGCCAAAGACAGCTGTGGGTAATGAGGCTAGGGAGTAAGTAAAACTGAAATCGCTGGACGTTGAAGGGGGAGCAATGGATTGGATTGACAGAACATAATACCAGAAAGAGTCTTAAGAGTATTGGACTGATATGATCATTTCAGTAGTGTTGGTCAGAAGAGGTCAGGGCTAGAAACCTATAATAGACAAGTCTATAACAGTCAACACAACCAATTCTATACTAAGGAAGTGATGACAAAAACAGAGAGGATGTGGATTAGCAGGATATAGGTTATAAAAACAAGTGACACACTCTGACAACTAATGTAAGAACACAGATTTTAGGAATATCAAATAACAAATTCTTATGATGGGAGCAATTCAGAGGAAAAAAAAGGTTGCAAAGAAAAGAACAAGATATCCAATAGCTGATGTCTCATGGGAATGAACCACAAGGACAAGTTAGAGGATTGGCAAATAAAGCTGGTTACTAAATAAACATAAGGAAATTAGCCCATGAGAACAGATTATTCTGCCTACAGCCTTGGGCCTACTCCCTATTTTCTCCTCTCTCAGCAGGAAGTGGTCAGGTATGACTCACCCACACAACATGTATAAGAAATTCAAAAGGAAAATAAAGCAGATCCAGTTTGCAACAACCTTAAGTAAATAAAAAATTATCCCATCTCTCTGACTCCCCAAACAGTCATAAAAAAAGACTTTCAGGCTGGTGATCAATTTTCATAATGTTGTCTCCAAAGTAAATGAATATGGAAGTCAGCATTACAAAAGTATGCCTTCATCAATCAATCTAAAAAATGCTAGAGTTTAGCTGCCAACAGCTAAGCAGATGTCCTCTTTGGTGGCTGATCTCAATGGAGTTAAACCTTGCCATACCCAAAAGCCATGTTCCTTTTCAAGGATGCTTAATATCAAGTTTTTGGTAATCAACTGATATTTTCCCACAGATTTATACTTTTAGAGATGCTTTCTCTCTCTTCTGGGTTGCACTTTAACCAAATTCTTATCTCTGTAGCCTTGTTTTGTTTTTTCTTTCCTTCTTAGTGTAGGTGCTCAACAACCTGTGAAACACCTAGATAAGCTGGAAACACTCAAAAGAGGAACTTTTCCAGTTGCAACTAGTCATGCCTGCATTTCTCTGCAAAGCTGGGTTTGGATATACCTAGTGTTTTATCCAGGTGGAGCTTTAGTAACCTTTTCTCCAACATTTAAAAAATTTCCTCGTTAACTTTTATGAAAATTTGCATACACACAAAAGTAGTGAGCAAAATGAACTCCCCTGTGTCTGTAACACAGCTTCAGTAACTAGCAACTCCCATTCGCATTCCACCTCATCCCACCCCTATCTTGTTTGTATATTTCTTCATTATTAAAAGCAAACCCAGACATATCATTTCACCTATAACTACAGTAGTAGGTACCTCTAACATAGGGTTTCTCATCTGCAACACCGTTGACATTGAGGAACAGAGAATTCTTGGGGGCTGGGGGTAATTGTGTGTTACAGGGTGTTTAGCAGGATTCCTGGCCTCCATTCATTAGAAGTCCATAGCATTCCCAAGTCATAACAATCAAAAATGTCTCCAAATGTGCCAAATGTCCCTTAAAGAACAAAACTATTCCTAGTTGAGAACCACTAATAGATAAGAAGTTTAAAAAAAGAAAACATAACTACAATGCCCATATCATATCCAACAAAATTAACAATATCTTCAAACCATTATCTAATACCATACCTGTGCTCAATTTTCTCAGGTTGTCTTAAAAATGTCTCTACATTTGGTTTGTTTAAATCAGTATTCATCCAAGGCCCATATATGGATTTGCTTGATGTACCTCTTTTAACTTAATACTGCCCCTTTGGGGAATGAGGCAGTTACTGGGGATTAAACCCACAGCTTTTGCACTGAGCTACATTCCCAGCCCCCCTTTTTTGTCTTAATTTTTTATTTTGAGACAGGGTTTCAATAAGTGACTAAGTTTTCCCGTCTGGACTTGAACTTGTGATCCTCCAGGCTATTTATTGGCTCAAAAAACAGGATCGTGCGGCCTCACACAGAACCATGCGGCCTCACAAAATTTCCCTCATTCTGCCCTTTTGGCATCATTTAACATATTTCTCTGTCCCCTGTTTCCTGTAGATAGGCAGATATATCCAGCATCCTTTGGACATACAAATGCAATTCTTTTGGATATATCAAATGACGTTAGGAAACAAACAACCTGTCTTGCTTGCTGTGATGTTAATCATGTGTTCTAAAGATATCAGCCTGATCCCTCTACCATAAAGCTCCCTCAAATCTTTCAACTAAGGGTCTCAGGAGCCATGATGATCATGGCCTAGGGCCATTATTTCATGAAGGGCTGAAAAATGGTGGTTTTCTAATTTCACCCTTCCTCCTACATTTATTAGCACATCAACAATTTGGCTATCCTACTATAAAATTCAAACAAGAATGTAGGATTAATGTTTAGTTCTTTCCCTATATTTAGCAACATTCAGGGTAACAAGTTGGTACTTTAGCAACCTCTAGAAGTGACCAACAATATTTCTTTTTCAGTATCATTATGAACCTATTAATTTTTATGCATTTGATGTGTTTTAAACCACTGCAATCTTCTTAATCCTCAAATTGTTTCATCTCAAACCAGTGGATGCCCCTCAATTAGACATTCTTATCAGGAAAGGTCTTAGAATCAATTTTAGCCTTTAGGGTTACCTTCCCAGTTTACAGGGGCTTGAAGAAGTATAAAACCAACTCACTCCCTTCTGAGGCGACAAAGAGATAAATCTAGAATGTGAGATTATTCTAAAGGGCAATGACTTAGCTTCTTCATCAAGTCAACAGCAAGAATACCTACCTGAATGCTCATATTTTTTTCTTTTTTTGAGAAGAGCTTGCCATGCTACCCAGGCTGATCTCAAACTCCAGAGCTCAAACGATCCTCCTGCCTCAAGCCTCACAAGTGTTAGGAGTAGAGGAGCACCATAAATTCAGTTCCCAGAATTTTTTAATTGAAAAAACTTAAGCCTGTCTCCACAACTGACCATATTCCAAGGCACAAGTGATTTTAAATCCACCTGTTGGAGTACTGGCAAGGATGTAGAGGTGGATCTCTCACCCACTCTTGATAGGAATGTACAATGGTACAAACACTTTGGAAAAGTATGGCAGTCTCCTAAAAAGTTAAACATATAGCTACCCCATATCATCTAGCAATTCTACTCCTGGATGTTTATTCAAGAGAAATGAATGCATATATCAGAATGTTCACAAGTGATTACAAGCAACTTTATTTCAAGTAGCCCCAAACAGAAAACAACCCAAATGTCCATCAGCAGATCACTAAATAAACAAATTATGATACAGCCATACAATGGACTCCAATTCAGGAATAAAAAGAAATGAACCGACACATGCTACAGTATGGATGAATCTCAAAATATTGAATGAATGAAGCCAGAAAAAAGTAAGTACAGATTGTATAACTCAATTTATACAAAGTTTGGAAAATATAAGCTTGCTAGGCATGGCAGCACACACCTGGAGTCCTAGCTACTTAGGAGGCTAAAGTGGGAGAATCACTTGAGCCCAGAAGTTTCAGACCCACCTGGGCAACAGAGCAAAAACCTGAATCAAAAACAAAAAAAAATATAAGTTAAACTACACTGACCGAAAGTAGAACAGTTATGGCCCAGGGACAAGAAAATGGATAGAAAGAAGCAGAAGGGAGATTTACAAAGGAACATGAGGGAACTTTTAGGGCTGATGGACATGTTCATCATCTTGAGTCTGATGATGGTTTCAATTATATACACAGGTCAAAGTTCATTAAACTGTACACTTAAAATACATGCAGTTTGTTGTATGTCTATTACTCCTCAATAAAGCTGTTCCCAACTGTTGGGAGGCAAGTATTTTATCCTCAATCTTTTCCTGGTCTAAGGAACTTCTATCCTATAAGGTAGAAGAACTGGATAAGCAAATCTAGTCTCACCCTTTGACTCCCCCTTCCCACACAGGACGAGGAACACACTGGACTCATCAGAGCTGGATACTCGCCACATTTTACTAGAAGGTAGAACAAGTGTGCCTTGCAATAAAACTCTCTCTCACTACGTAAGAGTGGGCTGGCTATCAGCCCACTGACCACTTTTATCCTCATGACTCCCAGCAGCCTCATGGCCAGGTCTCCCTATCCATGAGGGAAGGCACACCATTCTTCTCTGTTCAACAGGATGGTCAAAGTTTCCACAGCCCTCCACTGAAGGTTATTGAGCACTTCCCAGGACAAAGTGGATATTTTGGTCCCTATCTGGCTATCAGTTCCTTGCATCTGTCTTTTACAAGGCAAAATTTTGAAGGACAAGAAGGGTGGTCTTAGATCTCAGACTCCTAATGCTGCAGCTGAATGTTCCATCACCATTTATTTTCTCTGAACTGAGACAGTGGAAATCATTTCCAAACTCTCAGTCATGAGCCACCTGTGCCTCCTACTCTTTGTCCTTATGCTTTCATTTCTTGTGATTCCCGCCAACCATCCGCTTTGGTTCTATCCAACTTTCACCCCCAGAAAATGAGCATAAATGCAATCACCACACTTTACAGAATTGATTAGGAAGTTGGCTGCTGAATGGAGTCCCAGATGTTTAACAGCATTTTGAATCTTTGGCCAAATCATTTCTATGTTTGCTTGCTTGTGAAAAGTTTCCCCACAAATGAGAATGTAAGGGCGAAGGACTCTAATTTATGGGCTCTCTAATAAACCTATTTCCCATATCTCTTCTTCTCTCAGAAAGGAATTACTTTATCTCATTTAGAACTGACTTACCTAAGTAGAATAAGGCAGTGCACCCTTGGCTTGTACTTAGGGACACTCTATGAAAATTACTAAGGTACATATTAGAGGGATGTTGTCACCATGTTACAGGGGGCCTCATTTATGGGAAACCCAGTAGTAAAATACCACAAAGCTCAGTATTCAGAAAAATCAGTCTTTTCTAAACTAACCCATCTTGAATTTTTTCTTATGCACAAGGGCTCTTAAAACTTCATGTTCTCCTTTTCATTTTAGCCACTGGGAAGCTGAGAACCCCAAATTGTTCCTTGTCTGGCAACATAACAAACATTTCTTTGTTTTTACTTTTAACCTTGACTTTATTTTCCTACCCAGACACTTCCTTCATCCAGATTTCTATCTTCTTAATACTGCAGATTTTTATCTTCTTGATACTGTAATTATCTCTAGAACAAGCTTTCTCAATTTATCTTGGAATAAAGGAGAATATAACTGTTTAACACCGCTGGTGGTAGCCTCTAAATTCAGACTAGAGGAAAATTCTACAATCCTTATTCATAAGCACTTAGTTCTTTTTAGCCTACTTTCTCCTCTTAATAACTTAACCTCTAAACATACAACAGCCCTCAAGAGATACATAAATATTTCCCTGCATATCCCTTAAGAGACTATACAAGTTACTGGCTACATTTCTTCATTATTCCTTTTTATGTTCTAGCAGGTGGTGCCCACATGTTCCTGGTCTAGTAGGCTGAATTTCTGCCATTACTACTATAGCATCCCCTTTCTTTCTATCCTCTTCCTCCCCCATGCTGATATCCTAAACACTCTCAGTTCCCCTTCCTCACTTCCTCCTGTCTGTGAATTGACTGGATATCTGACAGGGAGACACATTTCAGGGTCAACCAAGCAAGCAAGGAAGTACACCCTCAACCTCCTCAAACTAGCTTAGAAAACAAACCTGGCCAGATACTTGTTCAAATAACAAGAACCCAAAACAAGCAGACCTTAAAAAGGCAAAACAAATGAATAAACATACACAAAAAATGTACACACTATTAAAATAATGCTATTCTGTAGGCAAATAACTAAAATAAGCAGAATATTAATGTTAAATCATAAAGATTCTTCATTTGGATGGAAGAGAGACATGTCATGAGAAATCAATGACAGAGGAGCAAATCCAAAGGATAAACATGGTAAGTTCATTTTTTTTTTTTTTTTAAGTACTGAGGATTGAACTTGGGACCTTGTGCTTGTGAAGCAGGTGGTGGAACCACTGAGCTAAATCCCCAGCCCTGTGGTAAGTTCTTACAAAGACTTTTCCCTCACTTTTTCTAAAAATATAGGAAAATAATCTGCCAATAAAAATTCCCAAATTCTTGACAAGCAGCATAAAAGAGTTGTTAAGAGTAGAAGTTATGCTGGTGTTTATATTAGCACGGAACACTGTAAAGTTATACAAGAAATTGACAATAAGAGTTTACTTGAGAAGGAGAGATTGGGTATGGGGTAGGAGACATTTTTCACTGTATAATCTTTTGTCACTCAAACTTTTTACCATGGACTATACTGCTTTTCAAATAAATAAAACCAAAAACGACTTGGAGTCAAAGGGACTTGAGTTCAGTTCAAGTACCAGCTCCATGCTAAGTGGCTCATCTGGTCAGGCTTCAGCGCCCTCATGCGTACTGTAGAACTAACTATAGGACCCACTCACAGGGGGTTAGGGAGGAGTAAATGGGGCAATAATGTGCAAAACATGCTTTGCAGAGCCCTAGCACATGATAAGTACACAATAAATGGCACATCAATATAATACATGCATAAGAAGTATTAAGAATATTTACTCTATCTGTAATTAAAAATGAACACGAGGGAAGAGAATAAGAAAAAAAGAAGAAGCAAGATAGATCATGTACAGGTACAAATTCCCTCTGATGAATGTTATCATTATGTATATTTAAAATGTACCAGTGAAATAAAAAGTTTTAAAAAGGTGAACATGAAGCAGTAAAGTGGGGTGGTAGGATATATGAAAATGTCTTTTGCTTTCAAAAGATAGCAGATTAAACCATTATCTTGAAGGATATGATGGATATAAAATCTATCTGAGAGAAAAGCTTTAAATTCCTCAAAATCAGAGTACAAAACCCAACAATTTTAGGCAGTTCCATCCACCCATGGGAGTCCTCAGCCAAAAAGCAGCCTCCTCCTCTCCCCAAGTCCAGAAGGCAAAGTAAGGAAGATCCACAAAGATGAGTAAGAAACTCTAAGACTGACAGATATAATTTTCCCCTCCTGTATGTCTTGGTAAACTCTAGTATGCACAGGAACACCTGGGGATCTTATTAAAATGCAGCTTCTGACTTATCAGGACTGAGTGTTTGCCTCTCTAACCAGCTCCCAGGTGACACCATGCTGCCAGACCATGGACCACACTGTGAGTATGAAGCTTCTACCAATCCCAGAAAACTGCACTGCTGTCTGTTAGTAATGGCAGTCTTAAGGGGTTGAGGTTACTCCAATATTCTCTCTCCTGATAACAACTCAGACAATTCTTCTAAATCAACAGTTCTCAACTAGGGACAATTTTGCCCCCATTCCCAAGGGACACTGGGCAATATTTAGAGACATTTTTGGTTGTCACAGCTGCAGGAGGAAGGGTGCTACTTACAACTGTAGGTAAAGGCCAGGGATGTTACTACGAATCCTGTAATCTATATAGCAGCCCACACAACAAAAAATTATCTGGCCCCAATGTCAACAGTGCCAAAGTCAAGAGACCTCATTCCCAATAAACAGAAAACAAGACATATCCGGAGTCTTCTCAGTTCATCCTGAGACTTTAAATCCTGATTTTAAAAGTGGGCCATTAATCTAACATTGTCCTTTCCCGGTCTACATCTGAGGTATATAGAGAATAACAAGTCAGCAGAATGCTATATGTGGAGAAGGGGTCACCAGGTCACTGTCTATGGTCTATGCTTTCCTTAAAATCAAGCATATGTGGTTCAGTAACCCAGTGGGGAATCTACAAGCATGAAACTTCCTACCTCTTTAGGGTATAGCAGTTTAACAAGACCACAGCTCTAGTTGCTCAAAGGACCAGTTAAGATCTTACACTCTAAGCTCCATAAAGGCAGGAACACATCCCAGTCTGTTCATTAATAGAACTATAACACCTAACACAGCTCTTGTCACACAGTAGATGCTCAAATACCTGAATGAGTTTGAAGATTCAAAAGTTACTGTAATTCCAAATGTTTTTAAACAGATCCAGAGATTAGCCCACACTCTAGTATGACATAGCTTACTATCTGCCAGCATTACAAACAATATTTGTAATAACAATTACTTATGGTAAGGTACACATGGTATTATAAAAAGAACACAGGTTTTAGGGCTGGGGATTTAGCTCAGTAGTTTCGCCGCCTGCTGCACAAGCGCAAGGACCTGAGTTTGATCCCTGGTACCAAAACAAAACACAACAAAACAAAACAAAAAAAAGAACACAGGTTTTGAGTCAGACTGACTTCCAAATTCAGATTCTCTCGCTGACTTGCCATATGAACTTGGGCAGGTTACCAGATTATCCATAGCTCTATGATGAGTATAATATTCCTTACATTTGACAGAATTGCTTTGAAGTAATCAAGTGTGATATACTTCAATACCTAATGGTAGGCATAGACTAGGTGTTCCTTAAACAGTATTAGCTTTCATGCTAGAGAACTGGAATTAAAATCCAGGGAGTCACATGGTGCTTATTTTTGCATGCAAAGATATTTAAGAATGGCACCCTGGGCTAGGTGAGTCACTAACACTTAAACCAAAAGCTGTCATCCCTCAAATGTATTGAGCAACCACAAGATTCTGCACTTGAGGCTGTACTATAACCATTCAAGGGCAGGTAAGAAATAAAGATCAGCAACAACAAAAAAAGACACCTATCTGAAAGAGAAGTATCTCAGTGTGTCATCAGCATGGAATCACCACTGAGTCACTGTCAGATCAAAATAAAATGTACCCTGTACCAACAAGTGCTAATGATCTTTAAAATCTGAATAATTTGGCAAGAATTGTGTCTGACAACAGTTGAGAAGAGGAGGACTCAAAAGGAAAAGCCCATGTCATGAATAACAGACATCAGAAGTTCTCTAGGGCATTGGCCATAAATGTTCAGGGAAATAAACCATAATCACCCCTTGCAGTATGCCTTTCTCACTGTTGAGACATGGTGGTCTTGGATGAAAGGTACAAGTGTGCCAGTTCTACTGACATCACATCTCATTGGAGATAGGTATTTCAAAAGTGTGACTAAAGAGAGCACCAGGAGGCAAAACCTTCCCATTGGCAGAAGCAGGTGCAAGATCCTCGGTAAGGTATAAATAACTCCAAAGACATGAAAGAAGAGTTCTGATTGGTTTCAGCATTCCAAAGGTCCAGAAAAATCAGGCAGATTTCAACCAGAATCCTACCCAGCATCTGAAACACCACTGGAATTGCACAGCCCGGGGCAGTTGGTATGCTTCAAAAGCCTCCTACTGAAACTTGGAGAGAAGCCTTGAAATAATGATAATAATAAGCAGCTGAAAACACAACCGTGGATGAGGCAGGGAATGAAACAGAGTAATGGGTGCCTGGTGACCCACGAATGTGACAGTAACTCATCATAGAGCTTTTGACATGCTGGGAGAATAAGCATCCTTCAACTGGATCAGATGCCTGCTTCACATGGTGCTGTCCACAGCAATCCCCAGGGGCGGAACCCAGAAGGGTGCAGATGCTCTGCCTGACCTCAATGTCAAAGCCAAGCAATCCCCAGTTTCTCTCAGTCACTTCCAGTTCTGTCATTCAAAATTTTGCCCAGATCCTTCTTAAATTGAATTTATACATCCTGCCAAGACCACCTCTTGAGATAATGAGTTTTTGAAGATTATTGCCTGCTGTGTTAAACAGTACTTCCTTTCATTGGTTACAACAAGAAAAAGAAGAATTAGGGGTGAAACAGCAGAAAGGCTAATGTTACTTTCATCAAAGGACAATCTCATGTTATAGTAAGCAGAAATACTCAAAAGCCAGGAAACACAAGGTTTTGAAGCAACAACCATGAACTTGGGAAACTTAATGACCGAGTGTTTCAGTGGATGAAAGTCACATGCATTTATAAAAAATAGGACTGGACAAAGGCATAATTTATGTTAGAGATACCTACTTAGAAAACTGCTCAAAGAGCATGGAGTTCGGCAATGTTCTCAATCACAAAACCCTGAGCTGACTGCAAATGGGCAGGATAAAAGAGGAAAATCTGCTAGAAGACACTAAAATTAATACCATGCCTCATGTATAATGAGGAATGCTACATAACCACTGCAATCTTCAATGGCAAAAAGATACAGCCCTTCCCTTGTCTGAGCTGCACTACGGAGCTAAGCAAAAACGAGTCCCATCAATATAAACATCTTAATTACAATATGGTATCCTGGACTGATTCCTGGAACAGAAAAGGGACATAAGTTGGAAAACTCATTAAACCTGAACAAAATATGGAATTTAGTTAATAGTAATTTTAAAATATTAATCTTACTTTTAACAAATGTGACATTATTATGTAAGAAGTGAACAGTGGGGACAACTAAAGAAATGTATAAAAGACTCATACTAGCTTTGCAACTTTTCTATAAACTTAATATCCCAAAATAAAAGGTTTATTACAATTAAAAATTTTTGAAGCAAATATATTTTGAGTCTTCACAGCTATTATAATGAGAGCTGGCAGTCAATAAAAACCATCAGTTTTCAAGAATCAGGATTTATTTGGGTCAGAACTCCCTGATACAAATGGGGAGGGGGTGGAGCCCTGTGTTAATGATAAGGAAAAAATCTAAGTGGATATTGTTAGGATAAGGAAAATTAAGAAGATATCCACAGTGAATCAACTATGAAGACAGTGTGTATGAATTTAACTCTATCATGACCCATCACAATGTTATCCCAGGAACACCCATGGCCTTACAAAAAACAGACCTTGGGCTGGGGGTATAGCTCAAGAGTAGAGTATGTACTTAATATGCACTAAGGTTCTGCATTCAACCTCTGGCACCAAAATAAGAAAAAAAAAAAAAAAGATACGCTCCATGATGGCCAGCATGAACCACATTCAACATAGTCAGCCTTCCTCTCCAGGTACCATATAATATTTTTTTAAAGAAGTTATACACTAAGTACACCTAAAACCTATAAATAGCCTGAAAGGAAAAGACTAGAACAAAATCTGGGAATTGTGATATACAGTGGGCCCTCCGTATCCATCAGTTTCATATAATCAATCAACTGAAGATCAAAAATACTCAAAAGGCACAAGGACCTGAGTTCAATCCCCGGTACCAAAAAAAAAAATACTCAAAAAAACACAAACCTACATCTTTACTGAACATTTATATGGACATTTTTTCATTGTCATTACTTTCCAGACAGTACAGTATAACTATTTATACAGTATTTACACCATATCAGGCATTATAAGTAATCCACAAGTGATTTAAATACATGAGAATGTGTTTAAGTTGTGAGGATAAGTATATGAGGATGTGCATAAGTTTTATATAAATAAGGACTTGGGTATCCTCAGATTTTTATATCCATGAGGGGTCCTGTAATCAATCCCCCTCAGATACCAAGGGAAAACACTAATTACCAAAAACAACACTGATGTTTACCAAAACACAAAATAAAGTTACTCCAATATTAATCACTACTCACTGACTTAAGTGCAAACATGTAAACACAAAATTCATTTATATTTTATGTATACTTTATACACATAGCCAGATGATAATTTTATACAATACTTTTAGTGCACCTGTGTTTTGAATGTGACCCCCCTTACAAGGTCAGATGTGGAATTTTCCACTTGTGGCATCATGTCAACACTCAAAAAGTTTCAGATTTTGGAGCATTTTGGATTTTTGGATTAGGGATGCTCAACTTGTAATTACAACAGAGCTCTAATTAGAAGCCTGGTTTTGACAACTAAAATCAGATTCCATTTCCCTACCTCCTCTCATCACCAAAAATAAAACACTCAAACAGGCCAACTGCTTTGCTGCCAGCTGTAATCTATGCTGACCTTTAGGTCAGGCGATTAGATCATATTCAGAGAGCGATACATCCAAGAATTGAAAAATCTTTCAGAAAAATCACCAATTAGTAAAAGCCAAGCTTTTCAGTTTTTGTTGACAATAAATCAGTCCTTTGTTTTTAATGAATTAATTCAGTTTGCACTGATTATAAAGTGATGTATGAATGAATCCATTGTACATAAACATTATAGATTTTACATGTTTGTGAGCAAAGACAAATAATACAGAGGGAAACAAATGAACACAACAAGGTGTTTATGGTTTCATTGTAGGTTCAGCCATTAGCAGAGCACCCTGGGCATGTTGCCTAGTCTTGGAATCTTTTTCCTTTTTTTTTTTTTTTTTTTTTTTTTTTTTTTGGTACCGGGGATCAAACTCGGGTCTTTGCGCTTGCACAGCAGGCAGAGAAACCACTAAGATAAATCCCCAGCCCCAAATATTTTTCTTAACCTGTGAATGAAATAACTAACTCCATGCTTCCTCTACAAAGAAACTGTCAAACTAAGGGACAACCTCTGAACTCTATCAATCTGTGCCTCCTACTTACTGTAAAATAATATTCTAAAGGCCACAGAAACACAGAGTTTGATAAATGACTCAGTTCTATGCAAACAATTTTAAAGCAAAATTATTACTCAAAGACAGCTATGTCATTAGCCTTTTCTATTCCTGTACATAATTAAAATTTTTATTTATATAATTTATACTACATTCTTTGGACTAGTTAAATTTCAGATCACTAAACTATTTCTCAATTCCAACACCCAA
Source organism: Heterocephalus glaber (assembly GCF_000247695.1). The sequence continues at coordinate 13,795,871 of NW_004624747.1, read as the reverse complement.
ATTGAAAGAATATGCCCTACTTACAGTTACGAATGTCATTCCAGTCCATCTTAGAGAAAAAAGGATGGCAGCAAAGGCCCTCAAACTTCAATCTCTCTTTCTGGCCACACAACAAACTCTGAATCAGATCAAGGTATTCACTGCTAACTTTTGGGTCATCTGGAAACTTCAAAAACCGCTGTTCCAAAAAACACAATAATTATTTTCTTAGCAGTAATTTAGTTTCTCATGTCCCAAAGTTAAGATACTATTTCTTATATATGCAAGCTCTTTTTTTTTTTTCTTTTTAACAAAGAAAGAAGTTCCATGCCCTCTTAACTTTGGACCAAAAGCATGTTCCCAAAATAAGTGGCCTGTTCATATCAATAGACCTAGCTCCTTTAAACTCTGCTTCTCTCTCCCATCTCACTTTGTATGCTCCCCATCTCTCTTTGCTGTCCAACAATAATGAGCTATTTAAAACTCCCCAAACACACCAAGTTGTTCTTTCGGCCTAGAACTCCTTCTCCACCCACAGGCCTCCTCTGACTACCTTTCTTGCCCTGCTTCCCTCTTCCACATGCTCTCTCTGAACCTATTTTTGCACTGACACAATGCAGTGTAGTTTCTGAGTGATGATGGGGAAAGAAAGCAAAGAGGCCCTCCTTCTTGTTCATCACTGTTAACCTGGTACTGTACCTAATAGATAAACCTGCTACAGTTCACTCATGATTAAATTATTCAATGAGCAAGCTGAAATGAAGGAAATAAATCAGTCCCAAGAGTCATCTAAGGAGAACTTCAACTCAAGAGAAGACTCAAGAAAAACAACATATGCTACATTAAAAATTATATATTAACTATTCCAGGAAATGGAAATGAATTCTTTTTCCTTTTAGCGTTTTTTTTTTTTCAACAGGGTATCACTATGTAGTTCAGGCTGGCCTTGAACTCATGGCAATCCTACTGCCTCAGCCTCCTCGGTACTGGGCTTATAGGCATGCACCACCATGCCTGGCTCTCTTTTTTCTTTTGGAAACTAAAGAATACATAGATATTTATTACATCTTTAAGAAATGGGCTTAATGTAGTGAACAGTATAGTCATCAGAAAATCATTTTTTTTGTTGTTGTTTTATTTGTTTTGTTCTGTTTGTTTTTTTGGTTTTTTGCAGGAATGGGGATGGAACCCAGAGCCTCTCATATGCTAGGCAAGTACTCTATCACTGACCTACACCCTATTTGATAGTGCTAAGAAGCACTATAACATAAAATAAAGAGCATGAACTATTATTTTGGGCACGTTTCTTAACCTCTCTTTGCCTAGTCTCTTCACATACAAATTTTTTTTTTTGGTATCAGGGATCGAACTTGGGTCCTTGGACTTGCGAGGCAGGTGGTGGAACCACTGAGCTAAATCCCCGGCCCTCTTCACCTATAAATAAAAATAATAACAATCATAATACTACCTAGCCCACAAGGTTTTTGGAAGATGAACTAAACAAGTAAACTATAGTTCATCAGTTCTAAGATTCACATTTATGTACATTTAATAGTAGAGAAATCAAGATGCATTTTATAATCAATAAACATGTAGATTAATTGGCAGTTTTTCTTTTTCAAAATAATGATGTAATCTTACAATTACTGGCAGCTGAGATTCAATGAACTATAATTAGCAAAGCATTTAGGGCAGCTTTTGGCGCACAAAATGAGTGCCTTGCTGGTTTACACATCAATGTTCAATCACACAATTTTTAAATGACATTTCTCAGTATTGCTTCAAAATCTAATGACCCTTACCTGGAAATTCATAATATTATTAAAGGTCCTGGCCGAGGTTCCCTCTGTGAATGGGGTTCTCCCATAAGCCATTTCATAAGCAATAACTCCCACTGACCACCAGTCACAGTCTAGGCCGTAAGTTCCTTTTCCGTCCCCGTTCATTGCGGTCAGCACTTCAGGAGCCATGTAATCCGGGGTTCCAATTGGGAGCTTGGCATTTACCTAAAAATCCATAAATAAAGCAAATACAGCAATTATCCTCAAGTAGATTGCCAACAGCCACATCAGACACAGGCTGATTTGCCACTGATTACTATTCTCCCAGGCACTTAAATCCTCTGTCAAGTGGCACATATCACGAAATGCAAATGCTTTACTAATTATTTTTTAAAAGTGCATAATACAATCCAAAGGCAAAGGGGTAAGATTTGTTGATGATACGCACCCTTTGGTATTACACAAATGAGAACTGAGTACATAGTTAGAGTGAACGATGTGTTCCCCTATACAAGTTACTGATGTAGTAGAACTTCTATTACTTAAGAAAAAACCAAAATGATAATAAATCCCACAGATCAATCTATAAGATCAACCTATTACTGAAAAGCAGCAGCTAGCTGCAAATACAATACTGTAAATGCATGTTGTATGTCAAGTTTTCAAAAACTAGAAAACTGCTTCTGAAATCCACATTTCTATTTCAGCCCACCTGCAGGGTACAACGTGACAAATTACTTCCACCTAGGACTGAGTTTAATGAGCTCATTTTCCTCACCTCCAACTCCTGCTCATATGATCCCTCCCCACTGTTCAGAAACCTGGGGCCCTCCAACCAATGGCACCTGAGTACTGACCTTGACAAAGAGAGGCTAGGACAATGTAAGAGGGCTTTCACTAAAGCTAAACGTATTCCATTGAAAGGACTGTCCTTTTTTTCTGAGAATTTGTCCTTGTAACTCTCTTAGCATTTAGATGTTGTTTCCTGAAATAATGCTAACGGAAGAATTAGCTTTTCAGTCCTTGACTCTGTCCACTTGTTAGGGAATTCAGTAAGCAGACAACCCCTTCGGTCTTCAAAAATATTTGTTTTGTGGTATTAGGGATTGAACCCAGGGCCTCACACATGCTAGGAAAGCATTCTACCACTGACCTGCACCCTAATCCCTTTGAGATAGGGTCTTGCTATCCCAGGCTGGCCTCAAACTTACAATCCTCCTTACTCACCCTCCTGAGTAGCTGGGATTTCAGGTGTGTACCACCTCCCCCAGTTTTGTCAAGTTTTACTGATCCATGAAGTTCGAAGTGTAAGGATTTCCTGTCTAACCTTTCTCCCTATCAAAATAATCCCTGAATTCAGTCATACACTATGTTGCCTAGTTTTCCCATAACCCCACATCATATATGGGCTTCTCACAAATTAGCAGTTCAGTGGTACAAAAGAACCTTTGCTTCATTAAAGTGTTAAGTCCCCCTACTGAGCCCAGAGATTTGAGGAGCCTGACCACAAACCTTTAAGGCTGGACTTTGTATCAAAAAAGTAAATTTGCTTTGCTTTGATTTAATTGGGTATTAAAAGAAAAAAGAATGTTTAGAGAGGACACTATGAAATCTCCTTTTCCTAGTGAGGAAGCTGAATAAAACTCTTCCATCCTCTATCTTTAAGCTGTCTGTTCCTCTGCCTAAGACCTTCTTTTTTTTTTTTGGTACCGGGGATCGAACTCAAGACCTTCTTATTATAGGATATGAGATTTCTGATAATTCTCCCATTTCCTCTCTCTAATTACATATATACATGTCTGTGTGTGTATATAATATAGGAATATATAAATATCCTAAAATTCTCTCATTCCTTCTCTTTTTACCCTTCTCCTCAGGGCCACACTCTGGTGTAGGTTTTCCTCACATTAAACCCAGAAAGCAGTGTGATGCTACTATTCCTGTCAGTGACCACCCACTGTTCTAGGCAACAGAATTTCCACTATTAGCCCCTACTCTGGAAAGCTGAACAATCACATCATGCAAGAAACCTACAGACAGGCCTGTGTTAAAGGACAGAAGTAAGGGCAAAGGAGAAAATATTTGGTCAAGACAGAACCATGGGTGACTTATGCTTGAGAAACTGAAAGTAGCTTAAGTCAAGAGAATGCCTTGATGTCCGGAAGTCTGAGTTGAATGTGTATTAAACATTAATAAGCTCAGTAAGGGATGAGGATTAAACTATAGGGGCTTAGAACAAACCACAGTACTGACAATGAGCAATAGATATCCTTTAAATAATAAAACAAGAAAAACTGTGACATTTGGTTTAGCTAAATAATAATAATATCACTGTACTGTTGATTAAATGCCTAATTACCTTGCAGGGCTAGAACTACACAACTGTCAAATATGTACCATTTATACTGGTTGGATTTTATTTTATTTCTACATAGACTGTTCTGGAATATTTACTTCTCATTGTTTGGAGTCAACCAGACATAGTCACTTGTTCACATCTAGAGTTGAACTTGACTGAGTTGGGTTTTTTGGGGGGTTTTTTTGGTACTAGGGATCAAACTCGGGACCTTGCACTTGTGAGGCAGGCAACGGAACCACTGAGCTAAATCCCTGGCCCTTGACTGAGTTGTTTAACAGGGTGTCCCAGCCAGAGTATAAATTGTCAAGGCCTCATTTTCAAACTAATGATTAGACTTATCAGAGTCAGATAACTCCCCAACTATTCTTGCCATATCATGGATGTGTAATTATATACACAAATGTCAAATAATTTTCTAAGTTTCTAAGTGTCATTATTAATTTGTACTAGAAAACTACGAAAGGAAAAAGAGCCACTGGCTTGCTCTCTGTACAACTCCTACTATAGTGCTTATTACCAATTAACAAAGGCTTTTAATGACTACCAAGTTCCCATTAGTCACTGACCTCCAAGTACATGAAACCTGTTCAGCATGTAATCTTACATGTCCTAACAAGGAGTTTGCAACATGCTTTCACTCTCCTCTGGTGGCAATTCAGCCAGCTAATCTGGGTGAGAGGTTAAAAGTGAACAAGTACGAGGAGCCGCACCAGCCTGCAGCACACTGGCAGGGGCCCAGGATTACAACTTGGTTAATTTTCCCTCTATTTGACAGGGAAAATAAGCCAGTTCAGCAGAAGACAGTAAGATAATGTCTCGAGGACAGGAAAGTCTACCATGTTTTGGAAAATAAACAGAAATGAAAAGAAAGCAGGGGAGGAAGGAAAAGAAAAAGAAAAGGATTAATTTAGCAGATTATTTTACAAACAAAAAACAAATGAGGAAGAAAATAAGAAAAGCATTGTCTTCCTCCTCCCAACTGCTTTCCATAAAATGCTAAATATAAAACTACTTGAACCTAATTTTCCCCGTCTAGCTCCCCAGGGCATGAACATACACATGCAGAAGTAAAGGAAAACAATTCTCACTATGTTGCTCCACTTGTGGCAAAGAAATCAAGTCTTTTCATTCCTACAGAAATTTGAAAAGGCCACTGGTCCATATAGGTTTCCAACTGCTAAATGGGGCTGGTTATCACTTAATATATTATAATACACTTTACTTAAAATCTCCTTACAACTGGTTTCAATAGAACCAAATGAGATAGGTTGGAACTGCTAGCTGTTTGTTATTCTTTGAGATTTCAATAATGTGAAGTGGGGGACCTAAGTCACACAGCGGGTCCTATGGTCACTAGGCCCCTGTTCCTATTGACTAATGTTAAATACTCCAAAGCTACATTTTTGAATAAGAAGCATGAGATAAAGACAATGGACAGAGAAGAAACTAAATACATCTAAGATTTACAAATATCCAAAACACAAAGATAATATTTGGAAGTGGTAGGAAAGAGGATTATGCATTTTTGCATGGCATATAGTAATTTCAATAAAAATGAATAATATTTTGTAGGCTATTTCAGTACAGAAAACATGTATTGCTTACTTTAGGTCAATAAAGCATTTTATTCAAAGAAAATATCTATTTAACCTTCCACCCATCAAAAGTAGAAAGAAAACAAAAGAAAATCTGGGAGCACACCTGTAATCCTAGCTGCTGAGGAGGCTGAGGCAAGAGGGTCACAAGTTCAAAGATAATATGGGCAACTTAGAGAGACTCTGTCAAAATAGAAAATGAAAAAGGGCTGGGGGCGTAGCTCAGTGGTAAAGGGCTTGCCTAGCATCCATAAAAACCTGGATTCAAGTCTCAGCACTGAAAAAAAAAGTTCTAATTCTACATCTGCACTTGATCTAGATTGTAAATTATTGCTCTTCTACAATAAATAAAAAGGCCTTTACATTTAAAACAATGCCCAAAATTCCTTATCTCCTTGTCACATTCTGGCACTAAAAAACACAAGGAGAAAGAAGTATGATATTCTCAAGTGTATGTACTGAGTGCCATATCTCCTTGTCCAAAATAATCAGAGGTTCAACCTTGAGCTGCAAATAAACCTGAGTGCCTCTTGGAGGTTCCTGCCTGGAGTAAAGGTTACTACAATGAGGCACCAAGAAAGGCGGTTTGAGGTACTGAAAGGGAGAAACTTGACGTGAATAAGCACCCTGACTCTCTACTAAGGGCTCCAAAGAGAGTGACTCCAAATGTGGAGATATGGCCTTACTCTTTAATTCCCATTTATTTCCCAAGCAGTAACTGGGGGCTTTGAATCTAGTTTCCTGAGTAGGTTTTCTTAGTTGCAACACATATTGTTGGCTCTAATTAATTAGCTTTCTGATGCTTCTTAATCTACTGTAAGCATTTTCAACCCAGGGTGATTTTGCTCACCATACCAAAGGGGATATTTGGCAATGTCTGGAGACATTTCTGGTTGCCATGGGGTGAGGTGGATCTAGCGAGTAGAGATTAGGGATGCAGGTAAACATCCTATCATACATAGGACGGCTCCCCACAACAAAGATTCATCCAGATCAAAAGAGCAATAGTGCTGAGGTTATACTGTCAGACTATGCACTATGCTGCAATGTATATCTAAATACATGTGTTTATTAATGTCACTAATGCAATGCTTGTTTTTGAATTCTAGGGGATAAAGTTTTGTGTTATTTTCTTCTTGTGCTTTATTCTACTAAATTCAGTTCCTAAGTTTTCATGCCTATTTCTGACCTATACATAATTTTTTTGAAGGGGGAGTGGGTAGAGCTGGGAATTGAACCCAGGGCCTCACCCATTCTAACCACATGCACTACCACTAAGCTATACTACCAGTTTCTGTTCATAACTTTTAAAACATAAAATGCTTTGACTCTATAATCTAATTCTTTTTTTTTTTGGTACCAGGGATTGAACTCGGGTCCCTGCACTTGCAAGGCAGGTGCCAGAACCACTGAGCAAAATTCTCAGCTATAATCTAATTCTTAATGTGAAGATCAGATAAATAGATTATAGGAACATAACCTGAAAAAAGAGTAATGCTAAAACTGAGAATTCTTGACTTTGTACAGCATAGGGAGCCTGTTTTCCCAAGGGCTTGAACACTAAGTAACTTATCTAAAGTAGGCCTCAAGCAGGGGATTTTGCTCAGTGGTTCTACCGCCTGCCTCACAAGTTCAATCCCTGGTACCAAAAAAATTTTAAAAATTTTAAAAATAAAGTAGGCCTCAGGCCTGCAGAACACAGAGGCCAGATACTGAATTCAAGTGCAAAGAGTTAATGGAATGCTAAGCCTTTTTCTAATATCAACCTAATATCCACTTTCCCTCCAAGGAAACTGAGGCTAAAGGCAATTTTACTTACTGTCCTTTATATAAAGACTTAGCTCTGAGACCTGGGAGACATTTTGGAGAGCAGCTTCTCTAACTTCTTAATTTGAGCATTTTAACTAGAATCAGTATTTTCTAGAGAAAGAATAAAACGCCAAGTTCATAAGGATTTGTCGAGGTCACCAAGTGAAATTAGTCTTAAAATCTAAGTTGACCTTCTCTTAGACCTATCCTTTTTTGCATAGTTGACCTCAAAATTTACATTTTAGTACAAACCAACCTTATTAGAGGATTTTTTAACTCTAATTTTTTTTACTTTGTCATCCTTTTCCTAAAGTACTTCAACTCTTGATCTTAATAGCTCCTTTCCCATCTTACTAATTAACATATGGAATATAGCTTAATTTTTACCTCAAGTCCAAGACTTTAAAAAAAATGACATTTTGAGCAGTGATTCTTGACACTTAAAGATATTTAGCTCAAATAGTGATTTAATCTAGTGATTAATTTCAATTTTCCTGCATAGGAAATAGAGGAGTTGAGAAAAAGGAGGTTACATTTCATCAAAATATTTTAATGTAAAAAAGATATGACCAAGTCTATAAGTGGCAAAAAAAATGAAGGGGAAAAAAACATTTTTCTTTTAATCAAACTATAAGAATGTTTCTAAAGAGGTTTTGCAGATACTAGCAGGCATTGTACCTAAAATGGTGCTAAGAGCTGGGAAATAGCTTTATGTTCCCATCCCCACCCTTGTCTCTCAAGGAGTCACACAGAGGCAAAAGGAGCCTCCAAAATGTTGTTCACCATTATATCTTGTATTTCCCAAACTTACAAAGACCAAACAATGCTTTTTAGTAAAAATTCTATTAAGCAACTTTATTCCATTTTGTTACCACTTTATTTGAATTCATTTTAGCAGCTGATCCAAAATCCACCAGCTTGATGTGTCCCATTCGGTCAATGAGAACATTCTCAGGCTTGATGTCTCTGTAAGCAAATCAAGACCCTGGATTAGTGTTATCTTCTCCATGCCAATCAGCAAGTGATTGCTCTCCTAGGATCTCAATTTGGCCAAGAATCTGGTTTATATATTCTTCTATACAGATTTTTTTTCCCTATTGATAGGTATGAACGACTAGCATATATTTTATAAAACAAAGTTTTAAAAAGAAGAACAAGAAAGGAAAGGAAGCAAACATATGTTACTAGATGGAGTATTTCTGTTAGAGGTACACATTTTACATTACAAAAACTAAGGTGAAAAGGCACTAAGTAACTTTTGAGGGTTTATTTTAGATTTTATAATTCCTAGGCTGGCCATCATTACATTCTCACAATATTCTCAGATATACATAAAACACCAGATGAATGAGGACAGGAAGAAACATCAACTAATTGAGAATCCCCGGCTTGAGGCCTACTTTAGATAAGTTACTTAGTGTTCAAGCCCTTGGGAAAACAGGCTCCCTATACTGTTCAAAGTCAGGATTTCTCAGTTTTAGTATTACTCTTTTTTCAGATTATGTTCTTATAATCTATATCATCTTTGTAAATTACTAACAGGTACAGTTAGAAGTATGCTATGGTTTGGATCTTAACGTTGCCTGATCCCTATAGTAGAACTATTGGAAGGTGGTAGAACCTTTAAGAAATAAACCCTAGTGGAAAGTCTTCAGATCACTGGGAGTGTGTCCTCAAAGAGCAATAAGAGATTGGCCTCTTCCACTCACTTTCTTGCTTCCTAACCATGAAGTGAGTGGTTTTAGTCTGCCACATCTTTCCACTACCATGTGCTGCCTCATTATGGGCACAAATCGACCATGGACTGAAATCTCCAAAACTATGAGCCAAAATAATCCTTTTCTTTTATAAGCTGATTATCTCAAGTATTTGATACAGGGATGGTAAGCTGATTAACACTAAGTACAACTCCATGATCTTATGTTCCTATATGATATGCAGTTCCTTCTGTAAATCAAATTCAGTTTATCTATCAGATAACCCAAAGAAAGCATGCAAGAATTCCTGATACTATTAGCTACATCATTAGCTAGTAATAGATCTTACTGGCAAATTTGAAAACATTATAATTATAGATCTATTTCACTGTTGAATAGCAAGCTAAAATGTCTGCCATTTTGGAAAGTTAACTTTCAGCCAGTTTCAGAGAAGACTGGCTAAAAATTGGACAAAGCATTATTTTGATCCTGAAATCATTCATCCATTCATTTCATTGAGGTATTCTTCCATGATACAGAAAAATTCTCAGTATGCTGCTTAGAGGTTTCACTTACCGATGTACATATCCCATCTGATGAACACTGTGAACAGCTAAAATCAGTTCAGCTAGGTAAAACTGAATCATATTTTCATCTAATTGGTCCTCATATCTATTCAAAAGTGATAGCAAATCCCCGCCAGGCTGATATTCCATGACCTGTAAGAATGCCAAAGTTATTAATTTTTCACACACCCAAAGAAGGGAATGCCTCAATTAGATCTTCAAATACCACCTGACGTGTTATAATTACAATGTCTCCACAAAGCAAGGAAGATGTGTGAGACATATTGTAAGACATAGGATGAGGTCCCTGCCCTACAAAAATTATATCCATTACCCAAGAGAATCAATATAATGAAAGACTAGTTAGTCCCAGACACCATGCACAATGTTTGCAAGGCAAGTCTGAAAAGTTGAATTAAATCCACCCACTCCCCACCCACCCACGTTGACACTCCAGACATTCCCTAGGATTAGGTATGCAGCGTAGATGGATATTCCTGGAGGGCAACAAACTCTCTTACATCCTTTTTGCATTCCCCTCAGCACCCAGCAGAATATAGGAAGCATGCAATAAATGTGATACAATCTTTTCCTTTTACAGTCAGTGTGGAAGGCAACTGAGTCTCCATTAAAAATTTAACTACAAATACATACCCTTTGACCTAGTAATTCTACTTCTAATGATTGATTTTATAGGTACTTACCATAGTTTCCACATAAACATAAATAAAATTCACTGCACCATTGTTTGTAACAGGAAAAAACTGAGAATCACTCAAATATCCATCCATAAGAGACTGGCTAAATTACGATATATCTAAACAATAGGATATGATGCAGGTACTAAAAACAAATGAATTCCATCTACTCACACAACCGTGAAAAACTGTTCATGATAATATAAAATGGCATCTTATATAAGATAAAATATATCCTCTTATATGAGAAAAATTATTAATTTGTTGGTATATGTAGAAAGAAATCTGGAAGAATATAAAGCCTCAGGAAAAATGTTTGCTTAACACAAAAACTTTTCTACCCCCAAAGAACTGAAATCTTCCCTCCTTTTGATGATAGCCAGGTGTAATATTCCTGAGTCAACACATGGCCTTGAGGCCACTTAACAGGGAGGCTTCAGACTCCACCTGAAGAATTTACCTCTCTGCCTTTCAATTTTATCCTCTGTAAAACTGGGATAAAACTAATCCCCTTGCAGCATTATGTGAGGATTAAGCAAGACAAGGTCTTCAGAGTGCTAGACAGGGTGCCTGGCACCCACATGAGGTCTTCCACTACCATTCAATTCCTGTCCTTCCCCTCCCTTTACTGTGTGGTCCTTTTTTAGCTGGAAAGAAGCTGGGTCCCACTTTGACCAGCGCTGCAGCCATGTTAAATTTTACAGAGTTCTATCTTTGGCTCTGATTTCCCATTTTATTGGCCATGCTATTGTCTTTTAAATTGTATCTAATCTTTTCTGGGAAAAGCCAAGATTCAAATATAGTGTAAAAAAGAAAACACTAAATCTAACAAACACTGCATTCCAGAAGCCAATTCTTGGATTTGAATTATCACTATTATCCTCCAAACTCATTTGCCTTTAGTTCAGAATTAGAAAAAAGCTCTAGATAAGCCAGATGTGGCGCATCTGCACAAATCCCTATGGTCCCCAGGCTGGTGCAGTAAAGATTCAGGAAGTCTACCTAGCACCAGATCAACCCTGAACCAGATACCCCTGCAGAAGCTAGCAACTTAGACATCCTCCCTGAGGGCTCCTTGTAACCTGAAAGTCTATCCCATTCACATGGCTTCTTACACTCCAGAGATACACAATCAGACGCTGGACAACTGCATTTGACAAGAGTTCATTTCCACTGCAAATGCTGAAAACAAGTTAATTTATGAAACTAACAAGAGCAATACTTACAAGGGGCGACACCTAATGACACTTCCTCCAAATTCACAGCAGACATAAGTTACTTGTCCAGGCCCTAGAGGAGCCCACAGGAGCCACCTGGCTGCCTGTAGCTCACCCACTCATCCCAACCTGGTTCTCCACAGGCCCTAGATATGTGGGTGAATGCTAATTTGCACGTCTGTTTAAAATATATATTGCCATTAAAAAGGTCTAAAATATCAAAAAATTCACACATAATAACAGAAGTACTCATACTTTTAGAACTCTAATTTCTTAAAATAAGAACAATGCATATTTATGATGACATGCCACAGTTAGAAATTTCCTGTGGCTCTATGAAAGATGTGGAAAAAACTGAACAGCTTCTAAGTTTAAGGCTGAGAAAGTCAAATATATAGCAGTTGCTGGCAGCTTCTAAGAGCTCACAGACTGACCATTATTTGGTATTTAGTGTCTACTCCTGAACATTCCATTTGTTACAGCCAGAAGAATAGTTCCAAAAATAAGAAGAACCTCTTAAAAAGATTAAAAAGTTACATATTCTTTACTCCTATCAAAGATCCCCACTTACGCTAGATTACTCTTTTCTACAGGTTGAACAATTTCCCATGTATTTAAAAGCCAGGATTGAGTGACAGCCCCTTTTTTTTTTTTTTGGTACTGGGGATCAAACTCGGGTCCTTGCGCTTGCGCAGCAGGCGGCAAAAACACTGAGCTAAATCCCCAGCCCTAAAAGCCAGGATTGAGGATGGACCTTGAGACCGTACTCTCGTACTTGTGTGAAAGAAACCATTTTGTACTGCTTTAGACTAAAAACCAGGATTGATTGAGAAAACAAAGCAACTAAAATGACAACAGCTCCTGGCCAGCAAGCTCCACCTCAGGGGGCAAAAATAGACACACTAAGTGACAAATGTCCAAATAGATTGGGTTCTTATCAGAGAAACTAATCAAACCTGATCCATCAACATAATTCCAGATGACCATATTATAAATTTCAACTGTGCACCATAAGGAAAACTTAGTTTGGACACTTACTGAGTAAATTTGTCCACCTCAAAATGTTACCCATATTCCAAAACTATACTGTGGGATACAGCTCCTCATTTTGTAATGCATGGAGCCTATAAGAAAGAGGACTTGTGTGAAGCCAACTAATCAATCATCATACTGTTGAGTGTGATATAACAAAGAACCAAGACTTGGTGGCTTTCAGAAACACCTTTGGACTGTTAAAAAAAGGAACCAAATCAAGAGGCTCCAAAAGCATCATCAAGTTACAAAACTGTGGTGCCGGGGATTTAGCTCAGTGGTTTCGCCACCTGCTGCACAAGCACAAGGACCTGAGTTCGATCCCCAGTACCAAAAAAAGTTATAAAACTGAGTTTTGTTTGTTTTTTTTTTGTACTGGGGATCGAACTCGGGTCATTGCACCTGCACAGCAGGCGGCGAAACCACCGAGCTAAATCCCTGGCCCAGAACTGAGTTTTAAGTCTTCATACCAGATGACTTGCTGTGGCCCATAAACCAGAGGCAGCATTACACTGTGAAAACACTAAGGACAAAGTCAACACCAGAGAGTGTGCCGGAGAGTTCATACACAACATCTAGTTTTATCTAAAAATGTGACTCTCTTCCTGATTTTCTATTCAAAGATGCCTACTAAGGCACTGATCCTCCCAAGAAATATGGCATCAAAACCAAGAGACTGTTAAGTCCTCCATAGGAGGGTTTCTCTGACTTTTCTGCCGATCAAAATCACCAGGAGAAGTGCTTTTTAAAAATAAAGCACATTCATCCAAATAAATATTTGAAGGCCTACTATGTGCCAGGCACTGTTCTAGATATCAAGAAAACAGCAATGAATAAGAAGACAAAAATCTTTGCCTTCAATGAGTTGGCATTTTAAGGGAATGAAAAATAATTAATAATAATCAGTGTAAAAGAGTAAATTATATCTCCTTCCAATCCCAACTGCTTAGGGAATTTGTTAAAAATACAGATTCCAGGGACTGACTCCAGACTTCACGGGCCAGGATCCTCAAGTGCAGTCAAGGAATTTGCATTTTTGATGAGCTACTGGGGCAATTCTGACGCAGCTAGCCTAGCACTACACTGGGACCTGCTGCTGAGGAGGCTGCAGAGCCAATGTGGTTCCCTACTCCAATCAAATCAAAAGTTTCTACTGCAGAGGTGCCCTTGAATAGACCTTGCCTTTAACACAGCCATCACTTCTGCTGCTCATATTCCTTTAGTGACTACCTGGAACCTTTCTGAATATTAAGACAAGACCACTGACAACCAAGGGCTGGAAAATAACCAGTTCATTAGCACTGAAGCAGCAATCTTCCAAGCTTGCAAGCACTAGGAATGTCTCCTGCACACAATGAACACCTGCAGGTCACCCAAATGGGGATCACCAACGCATAATAATCAAAAGCCAGGAAGAGAGAAGGGAGGAAAGAGCCCTCTAGTGAAACAGCCCTAAACAATGTGGCAACCCCAGTGGTACCAGAGAAAGCACAACAGCTGACAGCCAAGCCTGGCTTGGAGTTATAATGGGCTTGCTTTTTTAAAGCAGAGACTTTCAGGCCAACAGAGACAGACCCTTCTGATGACAGCAGCTGCAAATGCTAATTAAAGGGCAAATCTTACATGTGTTCAGTTTGGAAGGAACGGATGCTTCTCTGTTGGTGTTTGCATCTATAACGCAAGTACTCCAAAGGCAATTTCTATCCATTGTACTGAATTTCAAACAAAGGACAAATGTGTGTGTGTGTGTGCGCACGCGCGTGTGTCTGCGCATGCACCCACGTGCATGCTTAAGTGCATGTGCATGCATACAGGGAGGATATGAATATTTAATCGTGCTTTGGTACTGCTATGTTTGAAAGTGTCTCTGCTCATTTTTGAAAATTTAACCCCCAGATTCCTATGATGATGGTATTTGGAAGTGAGGCCTTTGGGAGGTGATTAGGGCTACTTGACCTCATGCCCTTGGATTTCTCAGCTTCCAGAACCATGAGCCAAATAAACTTCTATTCTTTATAAGTTACTCAGCCATCGGTATTTTGTTATAGCACCAGGAAACAGACTGACAAGTACTCTATTCCAATTTGTATGAAGCATCATTTAGAAATATGCTGTGCTAGCCACCTCTTAGAAATGTCGCCTTGAAATGTTTGCATGGCTGAAAGTGCCATGAAAAAGCAGAGTGATGTCCTTGGCATGATTATCACTGTCTGCCCAGTGTTCCTGATCTTTGGCATGATGGAGAAGGAAAGGGATCCTGTAAGCAGACTGGCCCCTGGCAGAGGCCCTGTATTATTCTTAAAGGGCAAGGTAACCTAACAAAAAAAGAGAGAAGGCCCTTTATCTCAGAAAATATGAATCCCAGTCTGATTCATTCATCTATTTAAAAAATCCTTATTGAGTATTGAATCATCCAGAGTCTTGGCAAGAAACAGCACACTCAAACTAGGAAATTGAGGACATTAATTAATGAAGAGGCTATTTACAAAGGTTAGGGTTAGCTTAAAGGAAATAAACATGGGATGATGGAGCAGCCAGGGCTAGCAACAACAGGAAAATAAGTACCATTCTTGGGTCCGGAAGAACAAGGAAAAAGATTCTGATGTGCACATGATTATTGGTAGGACAAAAGGAAGAATCAATACCAGAAACTAATTTAGAGCTTAAGCTCTAAAATACTGATTCTCAAAGTGAGGTATTTGGAGGAGCAGCAGTATCACCTATTAATTTGCTGAAAATGTAAATTCAGGTGACTCACCCTAGACCTACTGAATCAGAAACTCTGAGGGTAGAGAAACTGGGACAACATGATTAAACTGTGGTTCCTAAATGGGAAAACTCTAAGTACACTCACTTGAAATATGTTATCAAAATACCAGAATACAAAACAATTATTTCAAAAGCACAGAAAACTCAAAGAACCCCCAAAGGCAATAATGTACTCAGCAATCGAATTGGGGTCAAAGAGAAGAATTAATATCTTGTTTGCCAATGAGAAAATTGAAGCTGAAAAGACCAATGACTCTAGGGAGACCAAACAAGGAATTGCAATGAAACAAGAACCAATATTATAAGTAACAGCCTCTTTCTGATGGGCAGCTGGCTTCTAAACTCTGGCTTCTGAAGCAGCAACACACAAATACATGCCTGGTGAGTTTTGTGACATGCCTGAAAATTCAGATAATCTTAGCCAAAAGAGCACAACAGCACATGTCTCATTGTCAAAACTATCACAAGCTGCCACATTTCAAATAAACAACAGAGTTGCCTTCATTAACTCTCTCCTCACTCCCAGTGATAATACAGACTTTCATGCACGAAGGCCATGGAATCACTATCTAGAGGCAGTCCACTTCCAAACTGTTTCTACATCAGAAGGAAACACTACCCACAAAACTGCACAGGTGTAGGATGATGGCAAGAGAGGAAAGATAAACTAATCCGAAGCAGCACATCAAAATATGACTGTATTAGCAGTCATTTTGGATGCAAAAGTATAATGCAATGAGAAATAATAAGAAAGGTGGAACTAGGAGGCCTGGCCTCAAACTCCAGCTCTAAGTCTGTAACAGACTATTAATTGCCCCCCAACCCAACCTTCCCTTCTTCCATAGTAATAAGAATTTTACCTGGATATAAGACACCCAGCTAGATAGTACATATCCAACTCCCTCTAGAAGTTAGAAAAACAGTCATGTGACTAAGTTCTGGCTGACAAAATGTGTGAGAAAATGATGGGTCCAACTTACACATCATTCTGTGTGAAAGGAATCTGCTTGCTCTAAATTCCTGCCCTTTTCTCTTAACAGCCAGTTGGAACACAAACATGAAATGGCCCAACTTCAACCACACAGAAGCAGACAATATCTTAAGGAAGGGAGGAGCCACAAGGTGGAAAGAACTTGGGTCCCTGAATTATCACATACAACAGAGCTGCTCCACCAGCCTGGACAGTATGTTAGGGTCTCTTTGTTATAACACCTGAGCCTATACTATAACTTATATCTCTCCGTATGCAAATGGGGAAAAACATTTGGAATGAATGGAAAGAGAAATGTAAGGTCACAGGAAGGAAAGGAAGTTGATGGTCAATTACAGGCTGAGAGCCAGGGTAGCTTAAACAGTCCCTCAGCATGAAAAATATCAATACAAAATTCCAGGGACCAGGGATTTAGCTCAGTGGAACTGCTGCCTGCCTTGCAAGCACAAGGTCCTGAGTTCAATCCCCGGCACCACACACACAAAAAAAACACTCTTCCAAAGAATTTAGATATAACATACCGCAGATGGTAAGTTGTAAAACAATGTTTTCTTTGTAAAGATCAACTATTTCACAAAGGACACTGATAAAGGCATCTGTTATACAGAATTGAACAGATTTCTTCATGAACCAGATTAGCAAAACACAGTTTCCATGGCTGCCTGCCAGAATACTGTACTGGACTAGCCTTGGTATATATAACAAGACACTACAATGGAGTTTGCTACCATTTTCTATACACCAAAAAAATGGTAATCCATGTTTATTGGTCATTGCACATGGGATATTTTTAACCATCAAAATTCAAGAGGACCCAAGTTCAGTTTCCTTGCACTGTACTCGGATTTTTTAAAAATCTTACTATCTTGAATTACATACTTTAGAGAGCAAAACCCACTGCTAACATAATATGATATCTGTATCACAATAAGTAAATTTGTACATAAATCATATTTCTATGAAATTAATCATGTATTCATCCAATGAATATTTCTCAAGCATTTACTTGGTAAAGCTCTACTGGAAGCAAGAGAAATATACTTGCTGTCCTCACACAGGAAGTGCCCTGGTGGAAGAGACCAACAGTCACTCAGGGAGAAGTAGAAGGTGTTATGAGCATAAAGAGGGGCACCCATCCCAGAAGTGGAGGGTCCAGGAGGAATTTCTAGAAATGACTTCTGAGCCAAGCACAGAAAGAGGAATAGAAGTTGGCCAGGTCAACAGAGAAAGAGTGAACAGCATGCAGAAAGGTCCGAGGCAAGTAAAATAACCAAAGGGACTTCAAAAATGAATGTAAAGTGAAGGGAGAGAAATGATACTTGATAAGAATATTCTGAGGCACATGTGAAAAAGGCCTTGTGAACCATGTTGAGGAGTCTTGACCTCATCCAGAGGGCAGTGGAGAGTCTCGAAGGATTTTAACCATAGGGATGACTTGGCTGCAGTATATGGAAGATTTGAGGTGGAGGAGACAGACCACAGAGAGAATGCAGAGAGTAATGCAGGCAAGAAAAAACAAAGGGTGGGACTCATACAGCATGGCAGGACTGGAAAGATGATGAGACAGCAAGGGAAGATTTATAGGATGCAGAGTCCTGTTTTCCTTTTCATTGATTTAAAATGTATCTTCAATTAAGCTGCACTAGCATTACAAATTAGTGTTCCTCTGCCAGCAGAGTTTACTATAATATGTAAATTTCCCCAAACTTCAAAGGTTTAGAAATATGTAGGTGGTCAACAGACACAATGGAATTTCAGTTCTTTATAATACCATTGCAGATCTAGGGTCCCCCATCTAACAGCAGAAAACGTTTCTAGATCCAGAATTTTTTAGATTTTGTAAAGTGGTCCATGTACTTCATACATACTATACACACCCTCCTTAGCGTCTAGGATATCACCTCGTAATCAAATACATCCACAATTTTGCAAAAAAATATGTGAATCATCACTCTAACAACAATAAATAAAGGCTGCACATAACCCTAGGAAAGCTTGGGTCAGGTTTTGCTACAAACTGAGTTCAAGTCAGGTTTTGCTGCCAAACAAGCAACATAAGAACCTGAGGCTATTCAGAGCTCTGGGTATTTCAGAATAACAGATAATAAACTGTGGACCTATGATCATAATTTAATTCCTATGCTAAGTTTGGATTTTTATAGGAAAACTATATAGCCTTAGAAACCATTTTACTCCAAAGTAACAAAGCACTTGAGAAGAAAAAGCAGACAAAGAAATAACTGCAAGATCCCATGAGTAATACCCAATTGAAGTACTAAAGAAAGGTATAAAAATGTCATTGAATCAAACATCAATGTGCTGAGGCAAATAAAATTCCAGAAAGTAGCTGTTTTAAAAATCTTTCCCATCTCACAAGATGGCCAATGCAAAAACTGAGACACTGCTAAGTATGTCAATGCCAGTGGCAGGATCAAGAAAGTAGCCCCCTAGCCAAACTGCCCAAAAGAGAAAGGCGTCTGGCTGAGAGCCTGTACTAGCAGAGAAACCAACAAATATTCCCATTCTGAGAAGTATTCTAGGAGAGCTTTATCCAAGCAGAAGTCCACAGCAGTTAAATTCACGATTAAGAAAAAAGAAACAGAGGGTTCTTTCTATTGTAACAAAGCCAGTTGGTGAGGCCCGGGATTTAGCTCAGCAGCACTGTGCCTGCCGGGCAAGCACAAGATCCTGAGTTTGATTCCTGGTACCAAAAAATAAATAAATAAATAAATAAATTTTTTGTAAAAGCCAGTTGGTGGTAATAAGAATAATGATTTCAAAATAGGAAATTCTCAAAATACTCAGATACTACCCTCTGAAGATGTCACTTGAGAACTGTTGATCTATGAAGAAAAATACTATCAACACATAAGAAAACTGCAGCTGAGTGTCACTCCTAGGAACAATCTGATCAACATCAGTGGCTACAAGGGCCACAAGCCATCTCTGAGCAGTGGCTTACCACATCCAAGTGACAACAATGTCCTCAACTGAGTTCCTTTACATAGAGCAAGCACTCAGAATTTGTCACTGCCTCTACCAAAACTGACCTTGATGTTGTGAAATCCCAAAGCACCTCAACAATATTTACTTTTAAGAAACAGCAGCCTCATGAGTCCAGACATCAAAAAAGTGAGCTCTTTAAGACAGAGGAAGAGAAACAGGAGTTTATGGAGCAATACAAGACAGACCAGAAAACTGTGTGCTCAACTTTTGCCAAAAAAATAAAAAAATAAAAAAAATCAGAGTTGTTCCTGATTCCAGGACTGCCTATGTTCTGCGTTACCTCCCAAAGGAGGTTTATTCTCACAAGCTGGTATACAAAACCCCTTGCAGAGCTCTAATTAAAATATCCAAAACAAACAAACGAGACAAACAAACAGAAGCCCTGCTGTTGCAAAGGAACTTCCTTTCTGAGGGCTAAGGAAGAAGCCAGTGGACACATCCAACAGCACAGGCTGCACTGAGAGAACACAGCAAAGGCTGCCTGTGCACCAAGTGTGCCAGAACATCAAGGACCCTAGAAACCCAAACATACCAAGGTCATCAGAGAAAGTGAGAGCTTCACACCCCAGGTCTCAAGGCAAGTATCCATGGTAACAGTCAAGAAAGGAAGTTTGAGGCCACAAAAAACAGGCATGCTGTTGGTTAGAAAGGACCACGTGGTTAGTGTAAGGCCAATGGTCTCGCACAGAAAGCTGAGTGGGGATAGGGAGAACGTTTCTACAAGCATTGGGTTTTCCACTATTATGTAACAAAGGCAAATAAACTGTTTATTCCAGATCAGAAATAGTCAGTGAAAGCTCCCCGCCCCCAGAACTGCCCAGTGGGAGTTCAAGACAGCAGTCCATCTCTCTTTCACCCTTTTCTTTTGTGTGAGCCTCCTCCATAAAAGTTTATCTCAATTTAAGATTAACATAATAGTCTTGTTTTAAGGATTGAATCAGGAACAAAAATTGTTTCTAGGATACACTTTTTAAATTTAGGAATCTAATCCCCAAGAACTTAAACAAGACCCCCAAGTGAATTTTAGAATTCTATCAGACATGCTATTTATACATTAGGGAAATCTATGTCACCATCCAAAAGAATGAAGTGGGTCCTGGGTTCAATCCTCAGTACCAAAAAAAAGTAGATTTGTATGTACTAACATATAAGGATGCCTGGGATAAATTTTTTTTTTTGGTACCAGGGACTGAACTGGGGTCCTTGTGTTTGCAGGGCAGGCAGCGGAACCACTGAGCTAAATCCCAGGCCCTTGGAATAAACTTTTAAAAGGCAAAAAAGCAAGCTTAAGAGCCAAATGGAGGGTAATGTACCATTTTTGTAAAACAAACTACATACCTGAGTATATTCAATTTATTTTTCACAGGGCATAAGTGTCAGAAAGAACATATATCACCATCAATATTTGTTTCCCTAGAGAGAAATATTAGAAAAAAAAGACAGAAGATTTTCCCTTCTACCTCACAGGATATACAATTGTACATACTGATGGGCTACAGTGTGATATTTCAACACATGTATCCAATGCACCATGATCGAGGCAGGGTGATTAACACAGGCTCAAACATTTATCATGTTTGTGTTAGGAACATTCAAAATCCCTTCTTCTAGTTATTTTGAAATATACAATAAATTATTGTGAGCTGTACTCACCCTACTGTGTCATAGGAAACCAAAACTTAAGTCTCCTGTCTAATTGTATTTTTGAACCCATTAGCCAGCCCTCCTCTATCCTTCCCTCACTGCACCCTACCCAGCCTCTGGTAAACACTATTCCACTCTCTGTTTCTATGAGATCAACTCTTAGCTTCCACAAATGAGTAAGAATACGCTGCATTTTCTTGTAACAACCATGAAAAAAATATTAAAGTGAGATTTTATTAAAGGTAGTTACAGACCATTCCATATAAATGACTTCTCATTATTGCCCTTTGAGCCACAACTGTAGTACCCAATAGTCAGTGAGGCATTTCTAAATGAGCTGGCTCTTAATCTTTAGAACAAGGAGAACAGGGAGACACCTGGAAGTCAGAAAAGCAACTGAATGAATAAGGGATGCCATGGTCCACAGGGGTAAGAACTACATTCAATTTAGCAACTCTTGTGTCTGAGCATCAGAGATCTTGGCTCATTCCAGAAAGATGGATATAAAGACTCACCAGGTAAAGGTTATTTTTGTCCTGAAAGGCATATTGTAATTGGGGGATCCAAGGGCTTGTGCTCCGAGATAATATGTTCTGTTCTTCTTCAAAAAATGAAACCTAGGGGTAAAAGAAACCTTTTAGACAATTATAATATGAAGAACTAAATGTGAAAAAAAATGCCCTTTCCTCTATCTTAAGCCTAAATTGATGTTTCTAGTTTAAATTTTTTTTAAAAATCACTTAACCTGGCATTTCACCAATCTGTTATTCACCTACTTTGTTCACAATTTTTGCTAGGTCCAATATATTATCTGTCCAATTATTTACTTAACATCTTTTACAAAGTCGATTCACTTACTTTGACTCTAAACATCTTTCTCTTTCTCTTTGCCTTCCCTTCTGGAATTGTAGAACAAGTTAAGTATTCATACCAGATGCTAGAGAGAGAGAATGTCAGTACCCAGAACAGAATTGGTATAAGGACCAAGCACAGTGAGGAGGATGGCAATCAAGTGTGGGAGAGGCCCAATGTGGGGTATGAAGGGCCCATGCCTGGAGAGGGAGACATCCACATGTGGACTGGCCTGGAGCAGGTTACCTGGACCCACAAGGGTACTAGAAATATCAACAGACAGGAGATAGTATGTATGCAGATGCAGAAAATAAAAATTTTAAGGGTATAACATCAGAGAGGCGGGTTATTATTATGGTTTGGACAAGTATCCCTCGAAAGGCTGTGTGTCCTGCCCCATCGCACTACAGGGGGTGGGGTTAGTAAGAGGTGGAGACTAGTGGGAAGGCTTTAGGTCACTGGTACCATGCCCTTGAAGGAGATATTAGAACCCCAGCCTATTCATCTTTCTCTCTTTTGTATCCAGGTCATGAAGTGAACAGTTTGCTACGTTCTGCTTGCATGACAGGCTACCTTCCCACAAAAGCCATGGGAACAACCAACCACAGACTGAAACCTCCAAACTTTGAACCACAATAAATCTTTTCTTTATAAACTGATTATTTCAGCTGTTTGTTATATAGTAACAGGAAGCTGATAAAGTTACAAACATGAAAAGAATGAAAGCTAAAATGAATACTGTGAAGTTGGGTTTTCAATATATACAGTTCACACATAAAAATGAATATAACAGTGTGTGTGTGTATAAGCATGTCTGTGTGTGTGCATGTGTACAAGCATGTCTGTGTGTGTGCATGTGTACATGTGTTATGAATAAGTACGTACATTATATCCA
Source organism: Heterocephalus glaber (assembly GCF_000247695.1). The sequence goes on along the minus strand of NW_004624747.1, from coordinate 13,772,981 downwards.
TATACACATATCTTTAGCACTTTCCACTGAAAAGAGTCTGAAAGCAATGATACCACAGTAGCAATCCAAATGCCCTATATCCAGATCTTGGCCTCTAAACAGCATTTTCCACTAAACAGGGCTCCTTGGAAAAATGACTGATGACAGGGGTAGGAAAGTAAAACGTGCAGAAATGTGCAGAAAAGCCTGAACATCTTGCAATAAAAGAAAACAAAAAAGTACTCAAAAATGATGGAGATTTGTCAAATGGATATAAGTGCCAACTTGAAGAGGCAAACTAGAGACAATCTGAGTATATACATGATAGTAACAGATTATAATTCACTGACTGAAATAGGAAAATGCAGGTCCACATAAATGAAAGAATGAGTACACTGAAAGTTTTGTGAGGGATGGGACATTTCTATCTTTTGAAAGCACCTCCCCATAAAATACTTATTCAGGTACAAAGGGGAAATGTGTCCACATGGCAGATCCTATTCAATGGAGTGATAAAAGTGAATATCACCCAGAATGTGACAAATTGAAACTAAGAGTCACCTGTTGGGGTAATCAGAAAGAGGCCCTTGTCTGTGATATTGCTGCAAACGATCTGTAACCTGAACGTAGGCATCATCAGACAAATACAAGTTTTACAAAGTAACTGGCCCATCATCATCAGAAGTGTCGAGGTCATAAGAGTCTAGGAAAAAAATAAGGAACAGGTCTAGACTGAAGACTAGCATGGCAAGACAGGAAAACTAAATGCCAGGTATGATCTTGGGCTGGGCCTTTTTGTTCTAAAGGATATTATTGGGACAAGTGGTAAAACTTGAATGGGGTCTGAGGATTAGATGACAGGAATGTATCATTGCTAATTTCCTGATTTTGATGGTTACATTGTGATTCATGAGAAAAGGTCCCCTTTACAAGAAATACACACTAAAGTGTTCAGAAGTAATATGCTACCAAGTTGCAAATTTATTGTCAAGTGGGTGAATAAAAAAAGTTTGTACTTTCTGATAGCTAATTTTACATGTCAACCTGGCTAAGACATAGCACCCAGTTTTTCCATCAAATACCTTAGGTATTTTGCAGATATAGTTATTTTAGTATCTATGGTCAGTTGACTTTAAGGAGATTATCCCCAATAATCTGGTGGGCCTCATCTAATCAGTTAAAAGGATTTAAGAGTAAAATTGGTATTTCCCCTGAGGAAGAAGAAAGTCTGCCCCATGCCTGCATTATCAGGCTTAAGAATTTCCAGCTTCCTAATGTACCCTACAGATTTCAGACTTTCCAGTTTCCACAATCATGTAAATCAACAACTTGAAATAAATTCTATAGATATATATACATACATATATTCTATATGATACTGCTATGTGTGTGTGTATATATATATATATAATATACACTATTGTACATATATTATGTGTATATATAATCTCTATATATGTGTATTTATATACACAGTCATCCCTTGGTACCCACGTGGGCTGGTTCCAGGTTCCCAGCAAATAACAGAATCACAGATGCTCAAGTCCTTCACACAAAATGGCACAGTATTTGCATAGAACCCACCCACATCTCTCCATATACTTTAAATCATCTCTAGGTTACTTATAATACTAATACAATATAAAATGCTATGGAAATAGTTATACTGTATTTTATAGGGAATAATGACAAGAAAAAATCTGTACATATTCAGTGCACACATAATTTTTCCCCCCAAATATTTTCAATTTGTGGTTGTTTGAATCTGCAGAAGTAGAATCCTTGGGTACAGAGGGCTAACTATATGTATACACAGAGTCTGCAAAAAAGAAAAAAATGTATACACACTTCAGGAAAAGAAAAATAGTATGATGTTTTTTCAATAGATGGGATTACCCTTGTATGGGGGACCCTAGAGGATGTCATATATTGCAGAAAACCCATTACACTGCCAGCCCTTAGAGAAGAAATTGAAAATGCATGTGCAGCAATCTCAATGACCAAGGTTACCCAAGCAGCAGTTCACTGTACTAATAAATGTCTGGGAGCTCATGGCCACCACTCGGAGCACCTCTTGTAATTGTAGAGGCCAAAGGTAACTTGTATTAATCTCATGATATCTCAATAAATTTAGTATTAAAATACTTACACAAGTTTTTTTTCCTGAACAGTATGTGTGTGTGTGTGTGTGTGTGTGTGTGTGTGTATATATATAT
>NW_004624747.1:13730304-13770686 GCF_000247695.1 Heterocephalus glaber | reverse complement strand
ATATATATATATATATATATATATATATATATATATCAAATAGAGAAAAAAGTTGTTCAAACTGTACATGATGGTTAGTTTTATGTGCCAATTTATATATGTAGGTTATATAAGATATATACATATACGTATATATGTACACACACACATATACATCGTGCTGGTTCCATTCTTCTTACAGACCCTGACTAGTATACTCTACTTGCCACTTTTCTATAAATTTGTGATTTCTTTGAAATCTAAATAAATTTAATTTTAAATATACCGTTTTCTGGTTAGTTCTAACAAAAACACCATGAAAGTCACAGGCTTTGCTAAGCTAGTTAAATGCTAATTAAACAGTTTTTAAATCATTTGTCCGTATGCTACTTAAAATCACCTTGCACACCCCAGGGATTAATCTAAGCCATTTGGGAAACGGCAGCCCAACCCAAGTAATTTATTGCCTTACCACATAAAAGGTGTTCAGTGGAGGTCAGCTGAACTGAACAGTCTCCACTCTTACCTGTTCACCACTCATTTAGTCTGACCTCTGAAGCGTCTATCAAAGTAAATGATCTCTGAGGACCTCTCCCAGGAGTCACAGTACCCTGGGCAAGTCTGCTGGCCTGTCCCGAGTGACAGGCTGTGTTTGCAGGATACCACTTCTCCTTAACCTCTGCTCTGACATTTCCTTTCAGTCTCCCCCATACTGGCTTCTCTCTTCTCATGCCCTTAAATTCCAAATCCTAACCATGATTCCATCAAGGACCCCACTTTTCTTTCATAATCACCCTCTGAAAGAATGGATGGATGCTTCCCATTAACTTCTGTATGTGTATGACTTTAGAGAGCCCAGCCCACACCTCATGTGGTCATTTCAGGTCATTTGCCTGTGGAAGTCACATATATTTCAACAATTCTATTCCTTTCCTGCAGTGTGGTAATTCGTACATGCACATTTTCTGTCTAAAACATAAGTACTGCAAGGTCGAGCTACATCTAATGCCTCTACCCAAAGACCTACACACATGCCAAACAAAACAAATGCTCACTAAGGGTGTACTGATGATAGATAGCTCTTACTTATCTTTTTTTTTTTTTTTTTGTACCGGGGATCGAAATCGGGTCCTTGCGCTTGCGAGGCAGGCGGCGGAACCACTGAGCTAAATCCCTGGCCCCCAGATAGCTCTTACTTAGTTGCAGAAGGCTGAGTAACTTCCATTCCTGTCTTCCAGGTTATTTGCAACATCCTGTCATTTTTTCCTTTCTATAATACTGCTCGCATTTTATTCCAAAACACAGGGGCCACATCATTCCTGGATGATTCTTCCTACCCTCCGCTCCTTCTCTGACTGGAGGCCACATAAAGTCACTGAAGTCCTTGGGACCAGACTGATCCCAGCCTCCTCCTTGCAAAAGCCTAAATGATCTCCAACCATCCAACAAAGTAAACTGCCATACAAAAATGCTACTGGGGAAAGGTGTCCATTAGGGTTTAGTTCTTAAATGTTCCTCCCAAAACTCATGTGTTTGAAGGCTTGATGTCAAGTTAGGAGGTGGTGGAAACTTTAGGAGGAAATGAGTCACTGGAAGGAGTGGCCTTGAAGGGTATATTGGGCCCCTGGCCCTTCTCTCTCCCTCTCCCTCTGCACTCCCCTCCTTCCTGGCTGCTATGAGGTAAGCAGCTCTGCACTAGCACATACTCACTCCATGATGCTTTGTCTCATCACTACAGCACAGAAATAATGGAGCAAAGTGATCATGGACTGAAATTTTTGAAACCAGGAGTAAAGAAATCTTTTCCCCTTCAAGTTGATTTTCTCAGGTATTTTGTCACAGCAACGAAAAGCTAACAAAGGGAGTTATTGTGTAATGGGTACAGAATTTGAGATAATTTAAAAATTCCAGAAATAGCTGTACAACATTGTTAATACCACTGAACTGTACAATAAGAATGGTTAAAATAATAAATTTTGTTATGTATATTTCACCATAATGAAAAAATGGGTTCTTGCAATTTTCTCCCATTTGCCCTCTTCCTACCCAAATATCCTCATTTTACCCCATTTCTCAGTCTATTTGTTCTAAAACACACACACACACACACACACACACACACACACACACACACACACACACCGCTCCACAGCATCTTGGTACCCAAATTCCAGAATGTCACCTACAGCCACACTTCTGCCTAGCATGTCCTCATCACTTCTGTGCCCAGAACCTACATTCCGTCATCAGTGAGGACGTCTCTGTTTTTGGCTCATCCATAACATCTCCCCTCACATTATCATTAATGAATTTGCTAATTGTTTTCCCCTCTGTGATGCTTTAGCTGGTGAGCACCTGCTTTATACATTTGCATTTTCCTCCTATTTTCCAAGGTTGTTATTAAACCCTGAAAGTAACAGCCATGCAACTTTAATTCCTTTTGCAGACATCCCACAGAGCTGGTTACATTATTAGTCACATGATGCATACTGGAATGTCTGTAACTAATAAATTACTCTCTGAACTCCAAGGCTGATGGCTGTCTCTAAAACACAGCAAATGAATCAATATGTCTAGAACAAAGCCTTTCTCAAGAGAATGAAAAGTACCACAATTGAAAAGATAACTTCTTAACCTGTTCTCAAGCAACTGCCTAGCTATGTAACAATTTTATTTAACGTCTTCAAAGGCCTATTTTAAAATCCAATATGCATGTCTACAATATAAGTATCTAAAGCCTACACAAAAGCAAATGCTATCTGATTTATTCTATAATATGCATATCCCTGAATCTCCAGCTAATGGCCATGAAAGAAAGATCATCTTAAGTCCTTTAGTTAAAAGGCCAACTTGGTTCTGAAATAAAACATAACTATAGAATCATGATTGAACAAATCAGTGGAAATTTATGAGCCTTCAAAATTAACCAACATCAGTTCAAGAAGAGATAAGAACACAAGACAGCTTCTTGCCCATATGACCATATGTCAAAAGAAAACTTGCTGGATCCTCGATGCCAATTCGGCAGCTTAATATCTCTGCAATAAATATTACAGTACAGAGAGGGGATGAGCCTGAAGTCCTACCTGTTCCTGGGCCAACAAGGCCTTCTTCTTCATGATTTTCATGGCATAGATGTCCCCGGTTGCTCTCTCTCTTACCACCTGTACTTCAGCAAAGTGACCACAACCTACAAGACTTTTGACTTCAAAGTCCTTTGCCGAAGGCTGGAGCTCCTGTAACTCAGCAATGATGTCGGAATCTGTGGAGATAAAGAGTTACACCCAGATGAATAAAGCCCTTCAAATATGTGCATCTTTATGAGAAGGGGGAAAAAAAAGAATTTTAAAAAAGTGTTCTTATGTCTTCCTTCACTGTCAGAAGACATTTAGTCACTTTCTAATCCATCATGAATAATTATAAAATCAGCACAAAAGTGTTTTTATATGTTAAGTTAAAATTAAGGGCTCCAGAAATTCCAAAGTACGGTTTCCATGGTAGCTACAATTTGATTCTTGCAGACTTAGAAAATAGAGAGGGAGGATACAAATCATGCTTTTCTTCTTCCTCTGAAAGCTGTGGAGCAGTGGCCGGTCAAACATGCTTATCACCAGTTAGACTTGGCTTATGATGTGACATGAGCAACATGATTCCTGTTTTAGTCAACTTTGATCATTCTATTCTAACTAAATGTACTCTGCTTAATTTTATCCCACTAGCCCATTTTATCTCCTTTGCATTGTGTCAGGCATAGTAATGCCTTCCTTACCTTATGTTATAATTTGGATCTGAAATGCCCCCCCGAAAAACGCTCATGTGTTTAAGGCTTGGTCCATGAAGCATTAGCATTCAGAAGTGGGGGCTTTGGGGTGATTAGGTCATAAGGGCCCTATACTCATCAATGGAGCCATCCATTTATGGACTCATAGCTTAATGGGTTTTTGGAGAGGGGCTTTGCTATAAAAAGGAGTTTCCTCCCTGCTGTCTGGCTTGTGAGATGGAAAGCTTTGGTGTGCCACTCCCTCCCTGACACAATGTTCTGCTTCCCCAGAGGCCAAAAATGATGGACCCAGATGATCATGGACTACAACCTCTGACACCTTGAGCCAAAATAAATCTTTTCTCCTTTAAGATGATTTTCTCAGATAATTTTGTCACACCTTAACATGTACCCGTGCTTAAAAAGGGGAAAAGTTTTAGCCCAAAGGACCAAATGGAACACTGACATTTGCTCTGCAGGGTTGGCATGCCACAGATCTGGAGGGGTTTGCAACTATCTTTTGCATACCATGGTCTTATTCCTTTTCTACATCCAGTCTCTCAGGCAGAGATCATCAATGTGCAAGTATGGACTGAACAGCTGGCAGGTTTGGAATCTTACATTATGTTTATTACCATTCTAAATACATTGAGACATTACCAGACATCCAGGGACCCTCCTGACTTGCAAGAATATGGGGGAACAGAGTGACTGACCTAAAAATTGAATCCTGAATACTATAGGGGGAACTGCATTACATACGGAGATTGTGTGCCAGATGAAGGCATAGATATCTATAATCAAAATTACCCTGAGCTGGGGGTGTAGCTTAGTGGTACCCTCGTTATGCACAAGGCCCTGGTTCCATTCCCAACACCACAAAAAAAAAAAAAAAAAAATTCTGGAGAATCCCACAGGAAGGTATCATGTTGAAGACCAAGAAGCTGTCTTGAAATACCCCACAGACACTAGAATCCACCAGGCAATGAAAGAGATGGCCATTTTGAAGTGGCTAGGAACCAGATAAAGTTAGGAACAGTCAGGATGTGAGGGGGATCCGGCTGCAACATCTGCCACCCAATTGATCACCAGGGTTGATTTGGCTGATCTCACTATTTGGCTCCCTCACTGCTCCATGTGGGTCCCTCCCAAAGCCGCGTGCTAGGTCAAAGAGGAGGACCATCCCCAATAGAGGAGGACTGTTTCCTTAGTCAAGGGTATACAAGTAGCTGTGATCCCCTGCTAGAACCTCCAAACAAGCTCTCAAAGTTAGGAACAGCCAGTCTTCCACATCCACAGATTTTACATCCATAGATTCAACCAACCATACATTGAAAATAGTGGGGGGAAAATCCAGAAAGTTTCAAAAAGTAAAACTTGAATTTGCCATGCACCAAGGACTACATTGAATCCACACAAATGAAGTAATGTGTAGGCCTTCTATTAGATAGCATAAGTAATATAGAGATGATTTACAGTATATATGAGGGGGGCTGGAAATGTAGCTCAGTGGCGCCACATCTGCCTGGCAAGCGCAAGGTCCTGAGTTTGATCCCTGGTATCAAAAAACAAAATTAAAAATAAATAAATAAAATATATGTGAGGATATGCACAGATGACATGTAAATAATACACAATTTTATAAAGGAATCTGAGTATCTGCTGGGTCCTGGAACCAATTCCTCATGGATACCACATTCAGCTCCACAAACAAGTTGTTCACACAATGAGAGGAACAACAAGGTGAAAGACCATTTCATATCAGTCATCCAGTGGCATTTTGATAAAGTAGCCAATGCAACTGTAACTGTTATTACCCATCCTCTTTCTTTGTTGCAAGAGTAGAGCTGAATGATCTTGGATCAAAGGCACCCATGATGAACTGCACCACATTGAAAGTCTTCCTACCCCGAGCCCACACTCTCACTTAAGACACCCTCCACTGGTCTCTCAGGGAACCAGGCAAGAGTGGTTGGTAAATCTGTATGAGTTAATTGTTACCACTGTAAAAAAAATAAATTCTTCCTTAGGAAAACACCAAGCCAGTGCAGTGGAAGAGCCTGGAGGCTCCAGAGGCCCAGGCATGGGTGGCATCTTCAGCTCAGCAGTAGCCCTCAAGGGCGCAGGTGTGCCAGGGACTAAGCTGAGGCAGTGGGACTCCCAGCAGTAAGGCCGAGGACAAGAAATGGATTCCAGTCACCAAGCTGGGCTGGCTTGTCAAGGACATGAAGATCAAGTCCCTAGAGGAAATTTACCTCTTCTCCCTGCCTATCAAGGAGTCTGAGATTATTGACTTTTTCCTGGGCACAGCCCTCCAGGATGAAGTTCTAAAGATCATGCCCATGCAGAAGCAAACTCATGCTGGCCAGCAGGTTCATGGCATTTGTCGCCATTGGGGACAATCACGTTGGTCTGGATATAAAGTCCTCCAAGGAGGTCGCCACTGCCATTTGCAGGGCCATAATCCTGGCCAAGCTGTCCATTATCCCTGTGTGGAGAGGCCACTGGGGAACAAGATCGGCAAGACCCACTGTCCCTTGCAAGGTGATAGGCCACTGTGGCTCTGTGGTGGCGCATCTGATCCCTGTCCCCAGAGGCACTGACATCGTCCCAGCCTCTGTACCCAAGAAGCTGATGATGATGGCTGGGATTGAAGACTGCTGCACCTCTGCCAAGGGCTGCCCTGCCACTCTGGGCAACTTCACCAAGGCCACCTTTGATGCCATCTCTAAGACCTACAGCTACCTGATTCCCAACCTCTGGAAAGAGACTGTGTTCACCAAGTCTCCCTACTAGAGAGTCACTGACCATCTTGTAAAAACCCACACCAGTCTCTGTCCAGAGGACTCAAGCTCCAGCAATAGCTATGACATAGGCTTTTTCCACAAGAAAAAGTGAGTGAAATCTGTAAAACAATAAAATAAATAATTTTTTTTTAAATCTAGAGCACCTATATAGAGAATACAATGTAGAAGCAAAAGCTGCAAAATATTTTCCTTTTACCCTGAAGATGCTGTGCCAAGCTGTCTTCCTTCCCTGTCCCTTTCCAAGTTTCTTTTCTATAAAGTATTTGAGACTGAATTATAATTCAACAAATGCGCTGGCTTGCAACTTCCTGTGTTGAATCCACTTTCATCACTCTTGTACACAAGGCCAATCTCCCTTAATTTCCCATCAGGCCTTGGGCCCCAAAGTTGCTTACAGCATTGTCCATCTTAATAACTCTGGGCCTGTCACTAGAGACTACCAGGCATCTCAATCACACAAGCAGATAAACTGCTCTGTTGCCAAAACCACTATGATACTCTCTCAAAATTTTAAGAAACCATTGCAAATCCCCACCTTTTTATCCAAAAGCTTTCGGATTATTGAGGTGAACAGGTGAGATACTAAAATCAAGCCTATAACTATTTTTTAAAAAGAAACAAGAGTATTCATGACTTTACTCCACACCAGCTGCTTCTGTGACCCCAAAATCATCTCAACCTTTCATCCCTATGTACCTTTATTTATAGTATTTATGGGCCCAGTGGGTACTGACTAGTGAGGAGAGGATAAAGACTCAAAATACTGCAATAAAAATACAAATTATGGCTTTGTCAGATAAACGATTGGATGGGGGTGGGACATGGTTGAATCTATTGCTCCTTTTTTGAAACTCAGTAACCCAACATTTAAACTTCTAGGAATCCATCCTTCATAAAAATCCTCACACATGTGCTCAGCAAAGATACATACGAAAATGCTCAGCAGGCCACAGTTGTGCAAACCTGTAATCCCAGCACTCTGGGAGCTGAGGCAGGAAGATCAAAAGTTAAACACACCCTGGGTAACTCAGCAACTTAAGTGAGAAGCTGTCCCAAAATAAAAAATAATTTTTAAAAGGGCTAGGGATGTAGCTCAGTGCAAAGGCCCTGGGTTCAATCCCCAGTACCAGATACATATACATACACACATACACACACACACACACACACACACACACACACACACACACACACTGAGTTCATAATGACAACAGTTATCACAAAAATAATCAGAAGCAACCTAATGGTTCATCAGTAGTAAAGTGGAAATAATCTAAAGTCCCCCCATATAAAGGAATATTCAGCACATGTTGAAAAGAAAACGCTTAATCTACATCACAAATGTACATATCCATAAACAGAGACTTTTGTCTGTCTTTATCAATGCTTGTAATCCAGTACCTAAAAAAGAACCTAGGTTTGGTAAATATATTGCTAAGAGAACCACACTATTGGCAAATGTCATACACGTCTGATCTATTTCATAAAAATTAAACAGAAGTACTGCTGAACATGCATGAAATAGGGCTGACAAATGCTGGAGCCAGTTAACTGGTATATAGATTCATTATACTATTCCCTTTGCCTTTGAGTGTGCTTGAAAAACCCAGATTGCACTGGAAATAATACAAAGAATCAACAATTAGAATCTCATCCTATTAAAAAGCTTTTGCACAGCAAAAGAAACCACCAACAGAGTGAAGAGACAACCCACAGAGTGGGAAAAAATTGCAGTCAGTTGTTCCTCAAAGGACTAATATCTGAAACATACAAAGAATTGAAAAAAATCAGACTCCTCAAATTTAAAGATCTAATCCAAAAATGGGCAAATGTAATGAATAAATACTTCTCAGATGAAGAAGTATAAACAGCAAATAAATATATGAAAAAATGTTCAACATCCCTGGTCATTCAAGGAATGCAAATTAAAACAATGCTGGGATTCCATCTCACTCCAGAAAGAATGGCTATTATCAAGAAATCAACCAACAACAAATGCTGGCAGGGCTGTGGGGAAAAAGAAACCCTTTCCCACTCTTGGTGGGAGTGTAGACTGGTGCAACCACTGTGGAAATCAGTGTGGAGATTCCTCAAAAAACTAGGATTAGAGGTTCCATTTGACCCAGCTTTTCTTTTTTTTTTTTTTTTTTTTTTTTTGGTACCGGGGATCAAACTCGGGTCCTTGCGCTTGCAAGGCAGGCAGCGAAACCACTGAGCTAAATCCCCAGCCCTGACCCAGCTATTCTTAATAGCTAAATCTTGGAAACAACCCAAATGCCCATCAACCAATGAATGGATAAAAAGATGTGGTTTTTTTATACAATGGAGTACTACTCAGCCATAAAGAAGGATAAACTTGAGACGTTTCTAGATAAAAGGATGAACCTTGAGACCATACCCTTAAGTGAAAAAAATCAGACACACATGTGTAAATATTGCATTGTCTCTCTGGAGAAACTGAAAGTGTAAATAGGGACCAAAATGTATAATAGATAATGTGAAATAGAAAGAAATAGTTCAAAAGGAAAGGAGAACTAGGGAGGCAGAAGGGAAAATAGAAGGAAGGGAGGAAAAAAACGAGAAAAGAAGGAAAAAATGGAAACAAAGCTTTGTAAATAAGGCAGGGAAGAGGGGCTGAAGGGAAGGGAGGGGATTGGAAAAAATAGGAATCAAGATATACCATGTACAGGTTCAAATTCCCTATGATGAACGTGATCAGTATGTATATCTAAATTGTACCAAGAAAATTAATTTTTTAAAAAAAGTTTTTCATAATAAATATTTTTAAAGCACACACACCAAAGGAAAAAAATTTCAACAAACTGTTGACAGTAGTTATCTCAACAGGTAAAGATTTTGAGAGATGTTTACTCACTACTATGTATGTGATATCTGAATGTTTGCACCCCCCCATCACATACATACAAACTTCTATGTTGAAGGTTAATCCCTAATGCCACAGCATAAGTGGGACCATCTGGGGACATGATTAAGTCATGAGGGCTCTACCCTCATGAACAAGATTAGTGACCTCATAAAAGATAAGGGAATGTATTTGCCCCTTCTGCCACAAGAGGATACAACAAATAAGTGCCATTTTTAGCAGAAAGAGAGCCCTCAACAGATAGCAAATATGCTGGCACCTTGATCTGGAACTTCCCAACCTCTAGACCAGTGAGCAATAAATTTCTCTGGCTTATAAATTACCCAGTGTAAGGTATTTTCTGTAACAGCCCAAAGAACTAAGACATGCTGTTTAACCTTTTATAACTTTGTCTTATGTTTGTAACTAGGGAAAAAGTCTCAAAAGTTATCATTTGAGTCCTAAAGTACTAAAGTTGTGAACACATAGGTTATTCACACAGCAAATGTAGCGAAAAAAAAAAAAAAAGAAAAAAGAATATCAGCTACTTTCAAATCACCAGTACAACCCAACTTTCATCATTATCAATACCACTTGCAACACTGCACTTAATATTTGTCACTTCTTTTATTTACTTATTCATTCAGCAAGTATTTATTGGACATCTAATAATGCCAGGCACTGGTGTAGGTACTGGAGATATAAGACTACAGTCATACACCACATAACAAGGTTTGGTCAACAAAGGATAGCATAAATGATGGGGGCCCAACAGGATTAAAATGGAGTTGAAAAATTCTTATCACTTGGTGATATCACAGATATCCTAACTTTGAAACACAATGCATTAATCACATGTTTGTGGTGATGCTGGTGTAAATAGATCTACTATACTGCCAGGCATATAAAAGCATAGCACATACAATTATGTACAGTACTTAATCCTCGATAATGGTAATAAATGACTAAATTATTGATGTATTTACTACACAGTACTTTTTAATCACTATTTGAGAATACCCTGTTTCTACTTAAAACAACAAAAAGTATGTCATATTACACCAGCAGCAGCCTCATCTCAAGTTTACCGTGTCTCTTGATTGTACCATGGGGCCATGTTGATCGAGAGGATTTTGAAGGTCACCCAAAGAAATGATAAATGTTCAATGTGATGAATGTTCCAATGACCCTGGTCTAACATTATACATTAAAATACATGTATATTGAAATGTCACACTATATCCCAAATGCATTCTTATATGGTGGGCTGGGGATTTAGCTCAGTGGCAATGTGCCTGCCTCGCAACCGCAAGGTACTGAGTTTGATCTCTGGTACTGCGAAAAAAAAAACAACTTACATGTCAATTAAAAATCTTTAAGAATATATTTTTAATTAACTTTTTAAAAAAAGAGGCTACATCAAATGATTGACCAACACCATCTAGCTTTGTCTAATTTCCTTCTATGCTGCCCACACAACGACAAAACCATCTAATGATACATGTCGTTGCATATAGCAACCATTAAACAATGCACAACTGCTGTAACTAGGAAAGACAAAATCCCTTTCCTGGTTCCCAGATGCTCCTCCCCCGCTCCCTTTGGCCCAAGGTCAGGAGCATCTCTGCTGAAAGTCCTACTTCAGGGCTTTAGTCTCCATCTCATTTCCTCCACCAGCCCCCCAAAAGATCGCCACCCCTATGGGGACACTCAAGAAACTTGGGTGCAAACAGCTGATGGACATTTTATATGCAAGCCAAAGCCTACATTCCAAAACAGAAACTCAAAAAGGAAGAGAAAAAAAATCATATTAATGTAATCACTGGATTTCACTCATGGCCTCTTCACAGTACTCCCCAGGAAGCCTCTTCAGAAATATGAAATAGTTCCCCAGAAGAGAGATTGACTAGGATAAAAAATCTACATTCCGCATAACCTAGCCTCTGATGATAAAATGGCTCTTGATGACTGACTGCTTTTAAGAAATGGGAGGGGCAGTCTCAAGGTTAACAAAAGGGCCTGGAGATGGCTTGTCTTGTCCTTCAATTTCCCTCACCTCCCACTCCCTACTTGAGAAATTTTTTTTTTTTTTTTGTACCAGCAGAACCACTGAGCTAAATCCCCAGCCCTTGAGAATTTAAATATTCAAGAAAAACAAGGTGGGAGCATATTCAAACAAATAAAGAACAGTGAACAAATAGCCCAAGTGCATTTTAAAGATACACAGTATATTAAATATTGTTGAGGTTTGTGATTATCATCATGGGGTATCATTTATTGTCTACAACGTGCCAGGCAACATGATAAGCCTGATCTGTGCATTAACTACATATACATTCCTCCCATTTTGCAGATGATGAAGCTGAAAACAAAGCACAAATAAAATACTGAAGGTCACTAGCGTAGACGTACAGCAATTTTGCTTGTGCAGCACCCTCACTCCTCTGGGTAACTGCACATCCCCAGTCTAGGAGGTCTTGGCAATCACAGTGGCCTGACCCCTTTAGAAATTCAGACCACACTGATTCCAACACTTCATGTCCTGGCAGGCAAAAGACCCAAAGCACAGCCAAGTAGAATCTTCCCTAGTATCTTATAACTACCCAGTGAAATATAATCACGGAGAAGGGTGTAGCAGCCGGTCTCCAAACACCCAGTGAACCATGCCACTTGGGATTCATGTGCTGTGGGCAGCCCATGATTTGGGACTGAGATCATATGGCCTATAAAACTTAAAATATTTACCATCTCTCCCTTCAAGCAAAGGCTTGCTGAGCCCCAATCTACATGGTTTCTAAATCCAGTAGAACACAGCTATTATAATCTGAATGTGAAACGTCCCTCAAAGGGTCAAGTGTGAAAGGATTAACTCCCAGCATGGCACTATTGGGAGGTAGCGGCACCTCCCAAGAAAGAAGTCACCATGGAACATCTTAGGCTACAGTTCCCTGATGTCTGACATAGACAAGCAGCATGGAGAGCGACTTTCCTTAAAAGGTGGGGCTTGGTGGGAGGTCTTCCAAGCCCTGGGAATACGCCTTCGCCTTCGAGGGGAGAGCAGGTCCCCAGCTCTTCCTCTATGTTTTCCTTTCCCAGCCATGAGGTGAACAGGCTTCCTCCACCACACACTCATGCCATGATGTCCTGCCTCACCTCAAGCCCATAAGATAATAGACTAAAACTTCCTAGACTCTGAGCCAAAGTTTCCACGTTTGAAGTTATCTCAGTTATTTTATTACAATAGCAGAAAGTTAACTAACACAGCAGCCAGAAAGATTCTATGTCCCTTCTAGGACTAAGCCTGAAGAAAGCCTGTTAGCTTCCACTTTTGTGCTCTTGGGAACCCTGACCTGCATGTGGGAAGTCTGGCTACCCTACTAGAAACCATGTAGATTGGGGGTCAGCAAGACTTTGCTTAAAGGGAAAGCTGGTAAATATTTTAAGTTTTATAGGCCATATGATCTCAGTCCCAACTACTCAAATGCTATTATAGTGTGATAGCAGCCGTAAGTAATACAAAAACAAATGGGAGTGGCTGTGTTCTGGTAGAACTTTGTTTATAAACAGTCATCACAGCCCTGATCCCTGAGGTAAGGGCCCCAGAGAGGAACTATCTGAACAGCAAGGGGCCCTGAGACTATGGAGCAAGGAGGAAGGGAAAGGGGAACACAGGAAAAGAGAACAAGAAAAGGGGAAGAGAGAGGAAGGGAGGGAGGGGGAAAGGAAGGGGGGGGAGAGAAAATGAAAGGGACAGAGTGGGAGAGAGGGAAAGGGAGGGAGAGGAAGGAAGAGAAAGGGAGAGAGGGAGATGATTCACTCCACCCCAGAGTCCCAGCTGAGCCCAGCCTTCCAGCCAGGACACCAGATACTGAGTGTGCCACTTCGAACATTCTAGCCCCGAATTGCAATCTAGCCCCGAACTGCAATCTAACCCCAGTGATTGCAACCCTGGTTAATGTCTCATAGAGAAGGCAAATACCTAGCTGAGTACAGGCAGCCCACAAACTCATAAGAGGTAACACAGTGACTATTGTTTTAAACCATTAAAGTTTAGGGTGGTTGGTTACAATGTTGTGGAAGGCAATGTTTTGCAAATTTGGCACTACAGACATTGTGGGCCAGATAGTTCTATGTTGTAGAATATGGTCCTGAGCATCACAGGATGTTTCATAGCATCTCTGGCTCACCCATTAGAGGCGAGTACCACCTTCCCCTCCCCCTTAGCCTGTGACAACCAAAAATGTCTCCAGACATTGCCAAGAGACCCTGGAGGGAAAAAATCACCATTGTTGAAAATAACCAGCATAAAGTAAGAATACTGGCACCAGCAGCCAGCTTCCCAACAAATGGAAGCCAAGCAAAGTCAGAAATGGTGAAGGCAGGGCCAATTTATGTTTTTCATAGGCCCTAGGTACTTTTGCCTTCATTATCCCCTTTTCTATAATTTTTTAATTACATTTTACGACTACATTGGTATAAAGATGAATAATAATCAGGGGGCCGGGGGCATAGCTCACTGGTAGAGCATATGCTTATGAAGGAAGACTATAACACAGCATCACTAAATGTATGGAAATTAAATATCATGAATCCTAAGCACTGTGCCTACTGGATATTTGCCCAGAATAAGTATAAAGATGGGGCCAAAGGCTATCAACTAGGTTCCTGGAACCAACCGTGCCTAAAACTTGACTCATTCCTGGATTTCTCAGTTTCATGAGTCAATAAATTTACTCTTTGCATTGAGTTTCTCCCACTTGCAACCATGTAGTCTCACAACTACAACAGGTGCATCCTGAGTTTTTACCCCCTATCACAAACTATGCACTCACTCTGCCATTAAGATCCCTTCTAGTTTTCTCTATCAGGATCATTTTCCAGCAAAAGTTCCCCAAACTTACACTTCCGGACAAAGTTGCTCACGTGCTTAATCTTCATCAGAGCAGGCTGGCTGCATTCTTCAAAGAGAACAAACAGGGCATCTAATATCCCTTCTCTGGAAAGAGCAGACATCTGCTGTTGAGTCATAAAGGGTGGTTTCCCCTAAAAACAGCAAACAGCAGATGGAAACACTGTCAATAATGAAAAGCTCTGATCAATAACATCCACACAGAGTAAATTGCAAGCCACCAACTCAACTAACTGCTCACGACACACTAACAGCACAATTTTGTAGCTTCCTTCTTTAAAGCAACATCAATTGACAGTCATTAAGTGATCACTTGTACCATTCCATTACTGTGAGTTTCTTTTGCCAGCACCTGGGAAGAAAAACACCAGAAGCGTGCCATTAAAAAGAAAAGGTCCTCCATTCTTAATGATCTGTGGCTCATGGGAACATTTACCCTGGGGCCCTACTAGTTCTCACATGTTTCCATCCCTCTGTAACAGGAAACAAAGACTGCCACTTCTTTCTCATGTACACACAGGTTTGTTAATACAATTTCAGTTTTTTTAATTCATTCAGAGTAGTGCAAATGGAGTAACTATCATAAATCTGTATTCCTGATCTGGAGGAACAGTTACAAATTGGCAGACTGTGTCTAGCCCACAGACATATTTTGTTTGGCCTGTAGAGTTTAAAATAATTTGAATTATCTGCCAATATTTAAAAATCAGATTTCAAAAAGAAAAAAAAAATGAAAATGGAATGTCTGGCTTCTCTGGAAACACTGGTGGAGTTAGCAACACTGCCCCTACATTCCTACTGGTGACACAGGGCTGGAGCTGCATGATCCCACCCTCTTGTCAGCTGATATGTTCTGGGGTTCGCTATGGACCTGATTCCCAGACTCCCACTTGGCCCACTTGGCTCATTTACATTCACTGCCTGGACCCCTAAGACTTGAATTTGCAGCCTTTTGTCTAAAGCAATGACTCTCATGTGCCAAGCCATGGATTGCATGGCGATCTCTCTGCAAAGATAGCAACCAACAGTTCCTCCACGTGCCACACCTCCCTTTCAAGACCTGGAGTCTACCTCTCCTCCTCTTGAATCTGTGCTATCTTTGAGACTTAATTAAACCAACAGACTTCGACAAGTGACACTATTCCAGTTCAGGGAAGAGCCCATAAGAACCCTAGTAGCTTCCACTTTGACTTTTTTGAACAAGTCAGCTGCCATATACAGAGGTTTAGGCTAGACCAGAGGTCAGCAAACTACAGCCCCAAGGCCAAAACTGGCCCACAGCTTGTTTTCATAAATAAAGTTTTATTGAAACACAGCCATATCCATTCATTTATATACTGTCTATAGCTGTTTCTGTGCTACAGTGGCAGAGCTGAATACTTGCCAAAGAGGCTGCATGTCCAAAAAATAGAAAATACTGTTATTTACGGAAAAAAATTAAGAGCCCTCAACCAGACTGCTAAATGAGGAAAAGATCTCATGGAGAAAAGAGACCATTGGAGAAACACTGAGGCGTCCCAGATGGCTAACAGCACCCAGATGTTCCAGTCCCAGATGTGATCTCTTTTATCACTGTGGCCCCCTGAAATGACTACAACTGATGACACAGGGTAGAGGAGAAAAACCACTTGGTTGAATATAACCAACACACAGAATCCTTTTTTTTTTTCTTAAATTCTTTTATTGGTACATTTTAGGTATAGGATACGTTTACGTTCATCACTGGGGGGCTGGGGATTTAGCTCAGTGGTTCCACCACCTGCCTCACAAGCGCAAGGACCTGAGTTCGATCCCCAGTACCAAAAAAAAAAATAGGGCCGGGGATTTAGCTCAGTGGTTCCGGCGCCTGCCTTGCAAGCAAGCACAAGATCCCAAGTTCAATCCCCAGTACCAAAAAAAAAAATACATTTATCATTGGGTACTTGTACCTGTACATGATTTATCTTGGTTCTTATTTTTTCCCCATTACCTGTGTGCCCTTCACCCCCTCCACCCTTCCCTATTTACATAGACTTTGTTTCCATTTTTTTCTTTTCTCATAATTTTTCCTTTCCCTTCTTTCCTTTCCCCTTCCCCTCCCACTTCCCCTACCCCTTTGGACCTTTTCTTCCTATTTCAAATTATCAATTATTCATTTTAATTGTTTTAATCCTTATTTACACTTTCTTAAGGAAAAAGAAAGTCATTGTTTCTTTATACTTCATGAGAGGTTTGTTACACACCACTGGATAATATCAATAGACTGGCTGCATCTGAATCACTAAAAACTAAAGAAAAAAAAAAGAATCTTTAGTCCTATTCCCAACCTCCTGATTTAAATTTTTTAGATTATAGATTAGAATGTTTTATTAAACAAGTTCCGTGGGAGATTCACAGCCCAGTCAGGCTTGGGAAGCACTCCATCCATCACTTTGCTACTAACTCAGAAAAATAAGATTCTTTGTTTCTTCTATTCTTCAGTGAATTTAGGCTAACTAGATCCCAAACATAACTCCGATTCCTAACAGACTTTTCAACAGCTTGCAGTGAACTAAGAAAGAATGAACACCACATAATCTCTCTTTCATAAGGCCAAATGTATTCAAATTTTAAATTTCTCCTTTATTCTGAAATTTTGTTCTTCCTCTTTCGATGATTCTTAAAATGCCTTTTCTTTAATAAATAAATAGGCTGGAAGATAATCGGTTTTCCTTTTTATTTGTTTCTTACATCTCTTTTTGTTTGTTTCTTACATCTTTACTTGTTTTTTTGTTTGTTTGTTTGTTTTGCGGGGGGTGGTTTGTACTGGGGAACAAACTCAGTATCTTGCGCTTGCAAGGCAGGCAGCAGAACCACTGAGCTAAATCCTCGGCCCCTTACATCTTTACTTGGTAAAATTTAAAAGTTAGCAAACCTACATCTGCCTGGCAATTTGTGAAGTTTTACTGGCTCTGGAAGTCTGCCAACCACTGACCTACAACACACTAGGAAGCACCACTGAGTAGGAAGAGACAAGGCAATCTAAGACCCAGTGTAAACATGAATGGAAAATAAACTTGCTACTGTAACTAAACCTCAAAAAAACTGTACAATCTGGGAAAAGAGCAGTACCTGTACCTGTCACACAAGGCAAATACTAGGTGGATGCCATACTTGAAATAATAGTTTTCCTAGGGCAAGAGGGGACTCACTGCTACCGTTTGGATGTGATTTATCTCCCAAGGGCTCATGTCCGGGAGTCTTAGTCCCCAGTGCAGCAGTGTGAAGATGGTGAAGGTGAGGCCTAGCAAGAGGCAATTCAGTCTTAGGGATTAATGCTTTTCCAGCTCTCAAGAGCTGTGTGTGGATACTACCATAAAAAGAGTTAGCCTGAGCCAGGTGTGGTGGCACATGCCTATAATTCCAGCATTCTGGGAGACGGAGGCAAGAGAATTGCATGTTCAAGCCCAGCCTGGGCAACTTAGTGACTTAGCAAGACTATGTCTCAAATTCTAAAACAGGGGCTGAGGATGTAGCTCAGTGCAAAGGCCCCGGGTTCAATCCCCAGTACTGGGGGGAAAAAATGAAGAAGGCCTGGCCCCCCCTGGTCGCTTCCTTCTCATCTCACCTGTGTAAATACGATCTCTTCTGCATGTGCTCCTGCCATGCAATGCCATCCACTGTGAAGCCCTCACAGAGCCAAACAAAAGTCAGCATGAGGCTCTTGAACCTCCGCTACTGTGAGCTAAATAAACCTCTTTTCTTAAGAAACCATCCAGTCTCACATATTTTGTCATAGCAACACAAAACAGATGAAGACAGTATTAAAAAAGAGATGAACTGAGGGTTTAGTAACAATCTTGCCTGGTATAATGATTTTAGAAGTAAAATAGTTAATAAAGCTTGACAAATGCTAGTGGTGTAGCCCAATGTTTGCATGAGAAGCAATGAAAATGAGAGACCCAAGATGGAGCCTGACGCTGCCATTTACAAGCTACTTATCTTGGGCGAGTCCTTGCCTACCTCTGTGCCTGTCTCCTCCTATTTAAAGTATATATAACTGGGCTGTGGATTTAACTCAGTGGTGCCGCTGCCTGCCTTGCAAGCACAATGTCCCAAGTTCGATCCCCGGTACCAAATAAATAAATAAATAAATAAAGTCTATATAAGTGGGCCAGGGATTTAGCTCAGTGGCACCGCACCTGCCTTGCAAGCACAAGGTCCTGAGTTCGATCCCTGGTACCACAAAAAAAGAAAAAAAAGTATATACAAAAACAGTCCTAGATAATAAAGAACATGCTGGTTCTGTGTCCAGAGCACTGAAGCCCATAGCTATCACATAATCAGCACATCATAATCCCTTAATAAATTACTTTGTAAAAAGTTGGGGATGTTTTCAAGTAAAACAGTAAATGAGCTTAAATGTGATGGCATTTCAACCGTCTAAGATTAGAGACAGGTCATTCACTTGTGAAAAATATCTCATGACTTAAAATGGTGATGAGGATGGTTCCACAGAACAACCTAGCTTCTAATTTACTTCCACTCTGATCCATTTGAATATTCCCCAATACATTTTTTTTTTTTTGTCTTGGAGATTGAACCTGGGGCCTTTGCACTGAGCTATATCCCCAACTTTTTCTTTTTCTTTTTTTTTTGCAGAACCAGGGATTAAACTCAGAATCTTGCACTTGCAAGGCAGGCACGGTGCCACTGAGCTGAATTTCTGGCCCTTCCCTTGACTTATTTTCTGGCAGTATCTCACTCAGTTGCAGGGCTGAGCTCTAACCTGTAAGCCTCCTGCCTCAGTCTCCTACATGCTGGGATTATAGGTGTTCACCACTGCTCCTGGCTCCCAACACTAATATTTTGAAAGAAACATAAATGTCAGCAAGAACATACTACTATTCCTCATCATACAGGTACCCCATATATACACCTTCCTAGATAAAATTAAGTAAACAGAGTCTTTTCTTTTAATTTTGTGAGACAGGGTCTCGCTCTATAGTTTATCCTGGCCTTGAACTCACTATGCAGCCCAGGCTGGCCTTGAACTCAGGCAATCCTCCTGCCTCAGCCTCCTGAATGCTGGGATTACGGGCGTGGACCACCTGGCCTGGTAACAGAGTTTTTTATAACTACACTTAGTATTAACAATAGTGACCACATAAAGGGCTTACCAAGGGCCAGGCAAGGTGCTAAGTGCTTCAGATGGATTATTTCATTTAATCCTCACAATAACTGTGAATTAAGTACCATAATCTCCATTTTAAAGAGTGGATTCAGCCAAGGCAATTGGCTCACCCAAAATAACACAGGTAACAAGCGCTCAAACCACGATCCAAACCTCCATCTTCACCACTATCTTATAGTGTTTGCCTGGCTTGTTAGTACAAATGTCAAAGATTCCTATTTCACTAGTGTTCCATGTACATCAATAACGAGAGGTAAGATGTGCCATGTACACATACCAATTCCCCATGGGATGAATATAACCATTATGTATTGCGAACACGTACTAATAAAATTAAAAATTTGAAAAAAAAAAGAAACAAAAGAATAGAAAAAAACAAAAGAAAAGCAACACTTGCAAATAATGTCATGACATTAAATTTTAACACTTCTGAGATGAAACAAATGTTATGTATCTGGAGAGGAATATGAGTTACATGGGTGTGGTATTTATCAAAATTGTTTTTATAAAAAACTAAAACATCACTTAAATGAAATAACATTACAGACGTTCTGGCAAAAAAAAAAAAAGAGTGCCTTTGTTCATTTGTTTTGCTTTAATAAAAGGACAAATTTTAGAGCAGAAGTGTAGATATGAGAAATAAGATCTCTCCAGGGTAAATTCCATTATCTAATGTTTATTTAGTGGGTCCTTTTTCCAATGCAATTAGAATATATAAAACAGCAAATAGAACTTCTCCTGGAATTCTATTTGACATAGAATCTTGGTTCTATAATAAAAGCAAAGGTGAACAACAAAGAGGTGTCAAGGAAACCCTCACTGGTAGGCAGCTTGTTACCTGGAAGAAGAGATTGAGCCTGGAGGCCCGGCTGGTAATGGGCTCAACAGCACCAGCATCCAGTGGATTCTGCGCTCCATATTTAAACTTCAACATCTCCCCACACGTGCTGAATGGATAAGGAAAAAAGCTCAAGTGTGTACTGACACGGTAAGCAGAAAGTATTTGACAGATCCTGATCTCCCTCAAAATGTCACAGATAGGAAGGTGAAAATCAGCCATTACCCACTTTAGGAGCTCAGTCTGGCCATGGACGTGAAACCTCGGGTTTTATTCCCTGACATGTGAAGTGATACGTTTCCCTGGCAGAGTCTCTTACAATTATGTTCATTACCTGCCTTCGCCCCAGAATGAAAGCACCACAAGGAATTTTTGTCCCCACATAGAGGGCACACACATAGGCTGGCATGTAGCAATCATGAATAAATAGTTATTGAGTGAATGACTGGAACAAGCCAACTATATAGTATATCAGCAAATGATAAGTTTAAAAAATAAATCAGCAAGATAAGGACATTTGGGGTGGGGCAGAGGAGAGGCGCAAGTTTTAACAGTGTAATCAGTAAATCTCACTGCCTAGGTAGCATTCGAACCAAGACCTGAAGGGATGGCCTGGAAGCCTTGCTGGTATCTGGAGAAAGAAAGATACAGTATCTCTGGTAGAGGGAGCAGCGAGGGCAATGGTCCTGAGACAGGACCTGACCTCTCCAACAACAGCAGGGAAGCCATAGGGGTTGGAGCACAGTGAAAGGGGTGTACTTTGAAAAACATGCTAGGGTGGGCACCGAGAGCACGCAGGCACTGAAACAGGGAATTTAATTCAACTGTTAGGGTCACACAGGTAATGAGGGGCTAACAGACTACTGCAGGTGAGGATGACAGGAGGGGGAACGGAATGTGCACAGGACTCTCCCATTTAATAGCAGAGCATGCCCTCCTGCCCCAGGAACCCCGCGGTGGACGCTTCGGATCCCGTGCAGGGTGGGCGCGCGCACAGCCAGCCCGGGAAGACCCTCCTGGCCCCCCGTAGCCCTGTAGGTGGAATCACCGCCCTCCCGCTGCATGAGGAAAAGCTGGGATTTGTGGGGAGGATGGAGGCAGCCCTTCCCCAGGCCTGGCAGAGGGAGGGTGTGGAAAATTGAGGGTGCGAGGAGCAGACTCACCCTCAGCGGACCCCTCAAGGCCGCGTTCCGCTCTGCCCGGCGCCTCCCGCCGCCGCGTTTGAACCTGGGGAACGGCGCGGGCGGGGCTCAACCGCGCCTGGACCAGTCAGCGTGCCTGATCCTATGACAGACAGCGGTACCTCAGCCGGGCCCCGCCCAAGTCCTTAAAGGGACGAAGGAAGTGAAGGGGAGGGCCAATCAAATTGTTTCTTCCTATGACTCGCGACCAATAGGAAAAGGGAAACGGCACACCCGGCAGGGTAGGTCTTGGAAGTTTGAAATTGGCGGTTACGCAGGATGCGGTGTGTGGGTAAGCGTCTGTTTGTCTAGGATCCCTTAGGGAGATCGCTAGGCGTTGTCCTCTGTTATGGCCACCTACGAAGAAGTCAGGCCGCTCATCCTGGACTTCTTGTCCTTCATACATGGCTAAAGTAGAAGCACTTGTTACTTTGGAAACCCAATTGGTTCTCTGGTCCAACTGAGTCAGCAAATGTTTTTTGGTTTGTTTGTTGGTACCTGGGATCGAACTCGGGTCCTTGCGCTTGCAAGGCAGGCGGCAGAACCACTGAGGTAAATCTCTGGGCAAGCAAATGTTTTGAACGTGAATTCAGCCTGCCTCAGTCCCTACATCTCTGGGCTGTTTGCCCTGAAACAAGTTAGTGAAGGTGATTGGGACCACCTGAAAGCACATTTTAAAATAAAGACAAGATAGTTGAGTAGGTAAAAAGAAATCCAAATGACCCCCAAATGTATGAAATGTGCCCAACTTCATTCATAATCAGGAAAAAATAATTTTTAAAAACACTAAGGAAAAAAAAGGATCTGATAGCATTTCCTAAGATGTGGAGCTAGTCACAGTCATACATAACTGATGGCCGAGGGAATTGGTATAATCTCTTTGAAAAAGAGTTTGGCACTATTTGCTTACATTGAAGAACTGTGCATTCTTTCACTACCCTTGGGAGTAGTTTCTCTATCTTAGAGAAACTTCTAATTATGTACACTGTGAGATGTGTACAAGAATACACAGTATAAAAGGGTTGTGCAACATAATGGCAAAAAAAAAACAACCTGGAAGCAACCGCATTAGGAAGAATAAATTTTTATATTGCAATATTTTCATTCAGCAATGAAAAGGAATAAATTACAGCCAACCACAATGCCATAATGAGTCTCAAAACAATGCCAAGGAAAGGAAGCAAGCCAATAAAGTATGATTCTATTAATATAAATTTCAAAAGCAGACGAAACAAAGCAATGTTGTTCAGGGAGGGAGTGATGTACATGTAGGTAGCAAAATCATAAAGAAATCAAGTCGGGATAGCAGAATCCCTAGGATGAAGCTGGAGGCCTTTCAGGGCTTCAGGAGTGCTGCTAGAATCTGTTCCTTAACTTGAATGATAATAATAGAATATTGTTTTATAATGATTAAATTGTGTTTTTCTTTTAGGTATGTAAAAATCTTTAAAGAAGGAGGCAGTCCTTTCCATAATCTTCTAATCTCTACTCTAGATAGAACTCAAGATGTATTATCACCCACACACATCAGCACAAAATCAAAGCTTCAGACTTAATACACATTTTTTCCCTGTATTAACTTGCTTTTTGTTGCTGGGGTTATAATGATAGCTACTATTTATGGAGCCCCTCCCCTTTTTATCAAGTATCATTTCATTTCATCTTTGCCACAGGTGTAGAGGGCAGGAACTGTAACCCCCAAAGTTGGAACAACCCAAATTTAAGAGAGATGAAGTGGCAATCCTGATCTTGCAGCTTAGGTGTTGGGAATGGGTTTGGAACTCCTGGGCCAATTATGAACTCCTTTCCTTTATGCAAAACCAGCTTTGGGCTGGGGATTTAGCTCCGTGGTTCCGGTATCTGCCTTGTAAGCACAAGGTCCCAAGTTCGATCCCCAGTACAAAAAAAAAAAAACAACAAAAACAAAGCTAGCCTCTCCAAAGGCATGAAAAATTCTCCCAGTCTCTACCTTTTTCATGTTGCAAGGGCTGACCCAGTTCCCTCCCTGGTAGGAGAGACACTTGCAGGTAGCCTACAAATGCTGCTTTTTTTTTTTTTTTTTTTACCAGGAATCGAACTTGGGATCCTGATCTTGCAAGGCAGGCAGCGGCACCACTGAGCTAAATCCCCAGCTGCTTATTTTTTAAATTACAAATTTGCTGTGTGTTAGGAAAAACTATAGCTAGTTTGTCAAACCAGGTATAGGTGAGATCACTTGGGGGTGAGATCACTTAGAATAAAGGAGATATTTAAGAAAGAAACTTTTGAGTCAGTAAAGAAAATGTTGAATGGTAGTACAGGTTACATGAATAAAGCTAAAAAAATTTTTTGAAATTTGGAAAACACTGGGCTATTGTTATCATCTCCATTTTGCCAACAGAAAAATTTAAGTTTCAAGAAGTTAAGTGACAGGCTATAAGTGCTACAGCCAGGATTTGAAATGGGCTCTTTGATTCTGTGGCTCAGTTTTTCTTTCCCTGGTACCAGAAATCGAACTCAGGACTTTGAGCTTGCCAGGCAGGCACAGCGCCACAGAGCTAAATCCCTGGCCCTGTGGCTCTTTTTTTTTTTTGGTTGGGGGATCAAACTCAGGAATCATGCCTTGAGCTTTTGAGGCAGGCGGTGGCTCCACTGAGCTAAATCCCTGGCCCTCCTGTGGCTCATTTTAATAACCCATCAAACCATAATGATTTCTACTAGGTTTATCCCAGCATCCAGGATGGAATAAATACTGCACTTAAAAACATTTGTGGACTAAGTGATGAAATCTTACTCCCTGCTTATTTGATTATGACTTGGCTTCTCATAGAGATAGTCCTGGAGCAGTGATTTGAGACCTTACAAGGACAAGGTATGATCAAAAAATACAGTGCATGGGGCCTGGGATTTAGCTCAGTGGTTCCGCCACCTGCCTCACAAGCGCGAGGTCCCAGGTTTGATCCCTGGTACCAAAAAAAAAAAAAAAAAGCCCAGAAAACAAAACAAGACAAAAAAAAAATACAGTGAATGTTTAAATTAAAAATTTATCACAGTAAAAGACACATTGCCACGGATCTCCCTTGAAATACTCGCCCTTTCTTTTAACACAATTATCTCATCATATTTTGAAGCTTTTTGAAGCAGTTCTGGAAGTCCTCTTTAATGAGTGTCTTTACACAGTGTGATAAAAAAAAAAATACTGTGAATGCTGTTGCTAAGTGCCATCCAACAGAAAGGCAGGCATGTAAAAACATTATAGTGTGTCCTTACCACCTTATTTATTGGATCTGGCACTGTGCAACTTCTGGCTCTTCCCTAAAGTCAAAATGACCATGAAAAGTAAGTGTTTTGAATCAATTTGGGACACTGAGACAGTCATAATAGTACAATTAAAGACATTAGCAAAATAAAACTTTCAAAACTGCTTCAGAAAGTGGCAAAAATGATGGGATAAATGTGTCTGAAGCAAGGGGGAGCATTTTGAGGGAGATTAATGGTCATGTGTCTTATACTATAATAATATTCTATTTAAACACACTATATTTTTCTATCACACTTCCTGTATCAGGATCACCTGGGTACATGTGTTTGTGTGTATGTGTGTGTGTGTGCGTGTGTTATGGTTTGGATAAAAAAAAATCCCCCATAAGGGTCATGAGAGATGGGGCTTTTGGAAGGTGATTAGATAAATGGACATTAACCTCACCAATAGATTAATCCATTGATGAGTTCATAACTGAATATGCTGTTAGAAGGTGGGCACCAGTTGGAGGTAGGCGACCACGCCTTTGAAGGATATATCTGTCCTGGCCCTTTCTTCTCTCTCTGTTTCCCAGTTGCCATGAGGTGAGCAGCTCTCTTCCTCTATAACCCCCACCGTGATGTTGCTGCCTTAGCACCAGCTAACTATGCACTGAAAACTTCTGAAACCATGAGCCAAAATGAACCTTTCTTCCTTTAAAATGTGTATGTCGAGTATTTTGTCCCCACAATAGAAAAGTGTTTGATGTACCTGAAGAGCCTCATTTCCTTGTTCTGGGAGCAACCCTAGGCTCCCTAAGTGACTTGCATGTGCAGTCAACATCAGGAACCATTTGCCTAGAGAGGGTGAATATACTACAGCACGAACCAAATGTCAGAGTGTATTCTTCATTGTAATTTTTTTTTCTTTCTTTCTTCCCCTCCTCCCACCCCATAATGGAGTTTGAACCAGGATGTCAGGCATGCTAAACAAGTGCTATACCAACGAACAATACCTGCATCCTCCCATTTATCTTTGTTTTGGTTTGCTTTTGTGGGGAAGCTGTTAGCTTTTCTTGGTTTGAGCCTGAGTCTTGCTATGTCACCTAGGCTAACCTCAAACCTGGATCCTCCTGTCTTAGCCTCTCAAGTACTGGGATTATAGACACCTGAATACCCATTGCAATGTATACACTGGCAATCCGGCTTCATCATCAGTCTTTATGAACAAGAGTCTGCTCCTGTAGGAGAACTCACTCTTACTCATGCAAAAAGTTACCTAAATGGTCCAGCCCTTATTCTGTGATCTGTTGTATTGAAACTAAAGAAGATAATAGCCAAATAATTTCACAGAAGGAAACCAAAAAAAAAAAAAAAGGATTCCACTTGGCTTAATTAGGAACTGGACCTTAGAATAAGTGTTTCATGTTTTCATAATTGGAATTTCATATGAAGAGAATTATACCAAAGAAAGAGGTTTGTAAATAATATATATAAATAAGGAGCATGATGCTTGGTCTCCTCTCCTGTTTTTTCCTTTTCTTTCCCTTCCCTTTCTCATACTCCGGTGATGTTCTATTTAGAGCAGAGGTTCTAAACTCAAATAAAAATCAAATTCTAGACACTTGTTTTCACTTCTTCCAGCCTACCAAAAATCAATTTTGTGGGGCTTTCATAAAAGTTTATTGAATTCTTGAGTGCACTAACTTCTGACTCTACACACATTGTTTGACCTCTTTGAGTCTAAATTTATGCCTATTGTGAAACTTAAGAGCAAAGAGAGGTGAAAAAGCTTTTTAAAATCTAAGGCCAGGAAATCAGATTGATAGAAAGTATTTGTAACTCACGCATCTGATGAGAGACTATTAAGCAGAATGTAAAGAATTCTTATAATATGACAATAGAAAGACAACCCAGTTTTTCAAATAAGCAAAAGATTTGGAGAGACATTTCTCCAAAGAATATATGCAAACAGCCAGTAAGCACAGGAAAAGATCTTCAACATCATTAGTCATTAGAGAAATGCAAATCAAAGCCACAATAGCACTTACCATGCCCTAGGTTGGCTGTAATCAAGAGACAGTGAAAACTGAACCCTCCTGTAATTACTGATGGGAATGTAAAATGATGCAGTCACACTGAAGAAGAGTTTTGCAGCTCCTCAAAAAGTTAAACATAGAGCGACCATATGACCCAACAATTTCACCCTTAGGTACGTGCCCAGAAGAAAAGAAAGAATATACCCAACCCCACAGAAACCTGTATCCAGTTTCACAGCATTATTCACAATACACAAATTCCCAACAGCATTATTCATAGTAGCCAAAAAGTGAAAATGACCCAAATGTCAATTAACTAATGAATGAACAAACAAAAAGTGGTGTATCCATGAACTGGAATGTTATTTAATCATAAAAAGGATTAAACTACTGATACAGGCTGTGATGTGGATAAACCTCAAAAATATGCTCAGGAAGTGTAGCTCAATGGTAAGGCATTTATCTAGCATGCAAGATGCCCTGGGTTTGATCACCAGTATGTTGGGGTGGGGGATTGTTGCAGGAAGACACTCAGTAAAAGGATCTAGCAAACATAAGGCCACAAATTGCATGATCCCATTTACATGAAATGTCAAGAGCAGATCAAGCCATAGAGACAAAAGGTACCTTCATTAGTGGTTGCCAGAGGGAAGTGACTACTAATGAGTATGGAATTTCTCAATCTCTCTCTCTCTCTCTCTCTCTCTCTCCATTTTTTACTTTAACCATTACAATAGGTGTATTGGGGAATCACATTGTGATTTTTGTTTTTGTTTCCAGATTTTACTTTTTTACATCAATTTTAGGTTCACAGCAAAATTGAGAGGAAGGTATGAGGATGTCCCTTACACTCCTTGCATAGCTTTCCCATAATTGATAGCTCCTGCACCAGAAAAGTGTATCTGTTGGGCCGGGGATTTAGCTCAGTGGTTCAGCCTCCTGCCTTGCAAGTGCAAGGACCCAAGTTCGATCCCCGGTACCAAAAAAAAAAAAGTGTATCTGTTACAACTGATGACTGAGACATCATTACCATCCAAAGACTATAGTTTGCCTTAGGGTTCACTCTTGGTGGTGTACATTGAGTGGTTCAGATAAATGAATAATGACCAGTATCTCCCATTATAGCATCAAACAAAGTAGTTCTACTGCCCTAAAACTCCTCTGTGCTCCACCTATCTAACCACTGATATTTTTACTGTCTCTATACTGTTGCCTTTTCAGAATGTCATATAATTGGAATCGTACAGTAGGTGGCCTTTCAGACTGCTTTCTTTCACTTAGCAACATGCATCTTAAAATCCCTCCATGTTTTTTCATGGCCTCCCACCCCATTTCTTTTTTAGCTCTGAATAATATTCCACTGTCTAAATGTACCACAATGTATTCATCCATTCATCTACTAAAAGACTTCTTTTTTGCTTCCAAGTTTTGTCAATTACAAATAAAGCTTCTACAGACATTGGCTTGCAGGTTTTTGTGTAGACATAAATACCCAACTCCTTTAGGTAAATATCAAAGAGTGTAATTGCTAAATTATATGGTAAGAATATGTATCATTTGATGGGGCCAGGGATTTACCTCAGTGATTCTGGTGCCTGCCTCTAAAGCGCAAGGTCCCAAGTTCAATCCTGGGTACCAAAAAAAAGAATATGTATCATTTGGTAAGGAACTGTCAAACTGTCTTCCACAATGGTTGCACTGTTTTGCAGTCCCACAAGCAACAAATGAGAGTTCCTATTTCTTCTTTCCAGCATTTGGCCTTGTCAGTATTCTGAATTTTGTTCATTCTAATGGATGTGTAAAGTTTCTTTTTGAGGTGATGAAAATATTCTGGAATTAGGGATAATAGATACAAAATGGTAAGTATATTTAAAACAACCCAATTGTACACTTTTAGACAGTAATACTTCAGGTATATCAATTATAGCTTAATGTTTTTCATGTAAAAGAGAGCCAGGCACAGAGGCACAACCTGTAATGCTAATTGCTCAGGAGGTTGAGGCAGGAGGATTGCAAGTTTAAGACCAGTCTGGGCAATTTAACAAGAGCTTGCCTCAAAAGAAAAAAAAAAGTTAAAGGGCTGGAGATGTAATTCAGTGGTAGAGTGCTTGCCTTCCATGATCACAACCCTGAGTTCAATGCCCAGTATTGTCACAAACAAGGAAAAAAGAAAAAAGAAAAGGAAAAGAAATGAAAATTCTAAAGCCAGTATATTAACATGAAACATTATTGTAACTCAAGGTCTCTGATCCTCTGCATTATAGACATTTGGGGATTATTTGTGGTGGAGACTCTGTCCCATGCCTCCCAAGCCTCTGTCCTCTACCATGCAATTCTAGTCATGGCGTCCAAAGACTCTCCAGACAAAATATATTTGGTTAGATTTTAAATGTTATGAAAATTTTAACTAATTATTAGGACCTTCATTCTGACCCCATCACTTTCTAAATGCTTTCTCCAAATTTGAGTGAATGATTTTCTATGATTTTTTTTATTAGACAAAGCCTTTTACAAGGAAAGCTAAATTTTCAAAACTTAGTTAAATGGCAATTACTTTCTCTGCTATTTGATTCTAGACAATTTTTCTATGATGTTTGGCTATGTCTGTTAATCGTGTTTCTTCAAAAATGTTACAAGCCATAAAATATACCTCTAGTCCTTCAGCCAACAACTTCAGGAGTGTTTTCTCATCCCCAATGCATTTGTAATACAAGAAATTCAGGCACCTGACTCACATCAACTGTTGTTTAAGGGCAACCAGAGGAAAAATGTCATCAGATCCCTACAGTGGTCCAATTCCTTCTGGATACTTAACATAATTACTGTTCACATTGGACTGGGAAACCCTACTGGTCAGAGGCTAGATGAATGTCAATCTCTCAAAATTGATGAAAAGGGCCAGGGATTTAGCTCAGTAGTTCCACCACCTGCCTTTGTAAGCACAAGGTCTGGAGTTTGATCCCCAGTACCAAAAAAAAAAAAGAAAATTGATGAAAAGCTTATACTTATTCTATACCATGTCTTGTGCCTTGGCCAAGCTCTAAGAAGACAAACAAATATGGAATATGATTAAATACGCCCCATATATTTCACTTGGTTTTATCTTAGGTCTGCATGTAATAATAACTTCTTAAAAAGTAAAGTTGACTCTGTACCTTTCTTGGTAACCTAATATTTATTTTTTTACTCTCTTATCTATGCCCACCCACACTCTAGCTGCATAAGAATGACCATCTCACCTATCCTGCTCCAATCATCATGCACAATGTTTGGCCTTTGGTAAGCCGTCCATAAATGTTTATTCTCTGAACAATGGAAGACAGCAATAAAAGCCATTGAAGAGACATAAAGGAAATATAGAGATTAAAGTAATCTGATCATTTCTTGAGCAAGAGAAATAGGAAGACCTCATCAAATGTCATTCACTCACTCAGCAAACATTCATTGAGTATCTACTACTTGCTGGCACTGTTTTAGATGTTGAGGAGACAAGAGGAGATAAACCCTACAATAAGCCCTAACCAGGCAAGGGGTGTATAGCTTAAGGGTTCTGGGTCTGATCCTCAGTACCATAAAAATAAGAAATTAAATTGAATTAAAAATCCCTGACCTTAGTTATCCAAGTGTGGTGATGATGCACACCTGTAATCCCAGCACTCTGGAAGGCTAAGGCAAGAGGATCACAAATTTGAGCACAGACTGGGCAATTTAGGGACTTAGCAAGGCCCTATCTCAAATTTTTAGGAATGATTTTGTTTGTTTGTTTGTTTGTTTGGTACTGGGGATCGAACTCAGGATCTTGCGCTTGTGGGGCAGGTGGCGGAACCACTGAACTAAATCCCTGGCCTCAAATTTTTAAAATAAATAAATAAAATGGACCTGAGATATATCTCAGTGTGGGGGCCCTGGGTTTGATCTCCAGTACCACAAAAAAAGAAAAATAAATTCCTGACCTGTGGCGTTCATGTTCTAGTGAGTGGAGACAATAATAAGCAAAATAAATAAGTCAAATATGCTATGAAGAAAAATGAAGGGGAAAGGTGCAGAGGAAGAGTTACAATATTAAAGTGGTCAAGAACAACTTCTTTGAGAGGATGATTTTTAACTAAAGACAAATCTGAGAGAAAACCATGAAGCTAAGCAGGAAAATAACAGGCAGAGGATCAGCATGGGCAAGGGTTATACGGTGAGTGGGAACCTGCCATGTGCAAGAAACAGTGACTTTGCGGGCGCCGGGCAGAGCGGAATGGTGGGTTCTGCTGGTTGGAGGCATGGGGCCTGTGCGTTAAGAAAAGTAGCCATGGAGAACACTGAAAACTCAGTGGATGCAAAATCCATTAAAGATTCAGAAACAAAGATCATAAACGCAAGCAAATCAATGGACTCCGGAATATCCTTGGATAATAGATACAAAATGGATTATCCTGAAATGGGTTATGTATAATAATTAGTAAGAAGAACTTTCATAGAAGCACTGGAATGTCAGCTCAGTCTGGTACAGATGTAGATACAGCAAACCTCAGAGAAACATTTATAAACTCGAAATATGAAAATGAGGAATAAAAATGATCTTACATGTGAAGAAATTGTGGAATTCATGTGCAGTGTTTCTAAAGAAGATCATAGCAAAAGGAGCAGCTTTATCTGTGTAATTCTAAGCCATGGTGAAGGAGGAATGATTTTTGGAACAAATGGACCTGTTGACTTGAAAATATTAACAAAGGTCTTCAGAGGGGATCTTTGAAGAAGTCTATCTGGAAAACCTAAACTTTTCATTATTCAGGCCTGTCGGGGTACAGAACTGGACTGTGGCATTGAGACAGCCAGTGGTATTGATGATGACATGGCGTGCCAGAAAATACCAGTAGAGGCTGACTTCTTGTATGCATATTCCACGGCACCAGGTTACTATTCCTGGTGAAATTCAAAGGATGAATCCTGATTCATTCAGCCACTTTGTGCTCTGGTGAAACTGTATGCACCCAAGCTTGAGTTTGCGCATATTCTTACTCGGGTTAACCGGAAAGTAACAACAGAATTTGAATCCTTTTCCTATGACTCCACTTTTCATGCAAAGAAACAAATTCCATGTATCGTGTCCATGCTCACAAAAGAACTATATTTTTATTACTAAAAAATGGTTGACTTTTTTAAAGTTTGTATGCCAAGTGACGAAACAATATAAATGATACTGTAGTTCCTTCTCTAACTGAATACTTCAGATGGTACTTTGAATCATGCCATTTTCCCAGCAGAAGAACTACAATGCAGCTACCTCAAGATCAAAATAGGTAGTTGAAATTGAATTTAATTAGGAATAAATAAATATGGATATTGGAATAATCTTATGAAAAGAAATTATTGTAATTTTACATCTTTCATAATTAGCAACATTCTGTGATGATATGCTATGAATTTTCAAGTAATTATGAGGAAGTTAAACATTTCAGTAATGAATTTTAATGATACTCCCCCTACACACTTAAGACTATGCACTCTATTTTTTGTCATACTGTAGAAAGGATGATGTGGACTAATGTGTCTTAGACCTTGAGGATCCAAGGGCATGGATTTTATTTTAGAACTGATGTATGAAAAGGAATCAAGTGCATTTTAAAATCTCTTACAGCTCATGGTTTTTGTGAAGTTTGTTCTGAGAATGTGTTTCTTATAAAAATAGTTATGTTTACTATTGAGAAAGAAAGAAAATATTTCAGAGAAAGTATGAGTAAACTGAGTTGATTCTTTTAAGGCTAACATGCAATATTAGTGGAGAGACAGTCATAACTGTAAGGTGCTAAGATCTACCAGGATATTTCTTCTCATTTGTTCTTATGCAAGTCAGATGAAATTTACACACCAGCAAAATATCTGAAGATCTATGTAAAAACCTCAAACTATTACTAACTAGGATGGTATGAAGAAATTCTATAGGAACATAATAAACTATCATCTGCATAAGAAACAGTGAAATGTAAAGAAAAAACAATAAATGGATCAGCTGGACAAGCTGTAATTTGAGAGAAGATGGTTTGAGCCTGAGCAGAGATGTGGCTCTGTCCCAACCAGGTAGAGCTACAGATGCCACTTCAGAAAAGTCCTGCCAGATGATTCCTTCAGGTGCATACAGTGTGTGTGGAAGATACCCCCAAGGCACGCAAGAAAGTGAACCAAGTGAGAAACTTCTAAAATGAAGCTTTTCTGAAGTCACAAAAATTGTAATATTCAATGTAGTATAATTTGTAAGCATGCTATTTTCTGTTGAAGTTTACAATCAGTGGGAAAATAGTGGTAACATTTTGTACTGTTACCTGAAATGAAAGGACCACAACACATAGGAGTTTAGAAGCATCCAATCAGAGCCTCTCTTATGCATGTGGGGAAACTGCAGGCCCGAGCTCAGTCCCAGCCAGGGAGACCCGGCTCTGAGCTTCCTCGCTCACTCATGAAGGAGTTCAGCATTGCTGACTGCCCCTGTGTGCTTCACCAGCTTTCAGACCAACATTTCATGTGAACTTTCTTTTAGCTCAAAGAAAGGAACTGACATTTATAATTGACAACTATTTGTTTTGATAATATCTATTAACTTTTTCTAGGTAAATGTAGCATGTAATGATATCCTAAGGTGGGTCTTTGTGTGACAATTTTGTAAAAGTTTTTTAATTTGCATTTTTATTTCAGAACATAAATTCAAACTTAAATTATGAAAAAAAAAAAAGAAAGAAAGAAAGAAACAGTAAGGAGCCCAGTGTATTAGTTTCCTATGGCTGCTATAACAATGACCACAAATGCAATGCCTTAAAACAACTCAGATTTATTCTCTTACAAGTTCTGGGTGTGTGAAGCCTGATGCAGGTATTGTACTAAGAGTCTTGTGGCAAATTGGGAGTCGAAATGACCTTTCAGAGACCAGGAGAGTTAAGTAAAATTAAGAAAAAGTTTATTGCCAGGCAACGGCCAGTCTCAGGAAACAAGTCCTTATAGACTGACCATGAGTTAAGAAAGTTTCTCCTTTATATATGGTTTACAGAGTAAGAAGTTCAAGTTGTGGTTACACAGCTGCTTGGCAAGACAGCAAGGGACCTTTTCATAGCTTCAGGGTTGGGGGCTTACACAAACAGTTTCAAGGCTGTTCTCTTATCTTTCCGGGAACAGGCTGCCCCATCTGAGGAGAAAGGCCCACTCAGTGTTTTTAAAACAGGGACAAGTTCATTGTTCTTCTTTGAGTGGTTTTAATTTTTTGTATGTGTGTGTGTTTGATAATAAAGTTATTTAATAAAAAAAAAAAACAGGGACAAGTTGACACAGATGGGGTTTTTGCGATAGCTCACACAAAGCACAAAAACGACATATTTCTGCTATATTGTTATTTTAAGCTGACATACAGTTAATGGACAGATGTGCTACAGTAATTATTCACTCCAAGTTATGTTTAGCAGCTCCTTCCACTTCAAGAGCAGGGTGCTGGCAATGGGGCTCACCTTTGAGATGGGAGGAAAATCCCTTTGTCTTTCCCTTTTCACTTTTTACTGGTTATTTTGTTTGTTATTTCCTTTCTCTATCTTCAAAGCCAACAAGATACCAAATGTAGTCTCTCTCTCTTGCTCTCTCTCTCTCTCTCTCTCTTCTTCTCTCCCTCTCCTTCATTTGTCCCATCTCCATCTATCTCTGATCTTCTTGTCTCCCTCCCATGAGGACCTCTGTACCTATACTAGGCCCACCTGGATAATCCAGAATAACCCCTCAGTGAGAGATCCTTAGTTTAATCCCATTTCCAAGTCCCTTTTGCCATGTAAGGTAACCTATTTAGGGATTCTAGGGATTAGAACATGATTCCTTTGGGGTGCTGAGGGTGGTGGCACCATTAGCCTTACCACAACCAGTACAGTTAAAGAAGAGTTAGTGCAGGCAAGAATGGCATGACAGGAGGTCACAGATACTCCTTTTAAGTCACTTAAATGCTTATTCATTAAGAAGAGCTTTGTTGGGCCGGGGATTTAGCTCAGTGGTTCCGGCGCCTGCCTTGCAAGCTCAAGGTCCCGAGTTCGATCCCCAGTACCAAAAAAAAAAAAAAAATTGAAAGAGCATTGTTTTAAATGTTAAATGTTTATTTTTATTTATTTATTTATTTTTGGTACCGGAGATCGAACTCAAGACCTTACGCTTTTAATGTTTATTTTTAATATTTTATCTTATACTATTTTGTTTTAGAATAGTATTTTATTTTAATATTTTCAATGTTTAAATAATTTTTAAAGCATCAGTTACCATTTTGCAAAGGGAATGCCTTTTTTTGTCAGAACGATCACTGAGCTACATCCCCACATCCCCAGCCCTGTTTATTTTATTTATTTTGAATCAGGTTTCTTTCTCCCCCTCCCCCATTGTCCCACTATGTAGCCCAGGTTGGCCTCAAACTTGTCATCCTTCTGCCTCAGCTTCCAAATCCTGAGATTATAGGTGTATACCTCCACATCCAACTAAGTAATGACATTTTAATAAGAGAAAAGTAAGAGTACTAGTCATGACTATCTAGAGAAATGGAACCAAAAAGAGACAGACAGAGAGACAGATAGGCAGGCAAGAGAAGGAACTGGCTCACATGACATGGAGGCTAAGAAATCCCACAGTCTGCTGTCTGCAAGCTGGAGACCCAGAAACACCAAGAGTGTGAATTACAATCTAAGCCCAAAAGCCTGAGAACCAGGAGCACCCATGGTGCAAGTCCCAGACCAAGGGCAGGAGAAGACCTAGGCCTAGCAGTCAGGCAGATAGTGAATTTAGCCTTCCTTTACCTTTTGTTCTGTGTAGTTGGATGACCATCAATTGGTTGGATGACACCCACCCATTTTGGGAAGAGCCACCTGCTTTATTCAGTCCACCAATTCAAGTCCTGATCTTTTCCAGAAACCCTCACGGACACATCCAGAAATAATGCTTAACCAGATATTTGGGCATCTGATGGTCCAGACAAGTTGATGCCCAAAATTAACCCTCACTGAGACCATTGTTAATCTCTGTATAAGGGCCACTCTGTCTTCAGGAGGGACACTTAGCGCCTTCCTTGTGTATTACCCTTATTTTTCAATTGGCCATAAACTGCCTCTGGGCTCAGAGTTTAGAGATCACAGAATTAAACAATTGTTTGATGAATATCCAAGACGTAAACACCTATTGGCACGGTTCATAGTCCACTATTGTTTAAAGTCTAATTATTTTTTTTTAATTTTTATTTTTGGCACCAGGAATTGAACTCAGGACCTTGCGCTTGTGAGGCAGGCGCCAACACCACTGAGCTAAATCCCCGGCCTCTAAAGTCTAATTATTTAATAAGATGACAATTATGATGTACGGTCTGATTCCACTACCAACCAACCAACCCTTGCCTTACCCAATGGAAGATGTCCCCCTTCCATGGACCAGATCATATCTTAATTACTTCCTGAAATAAGGTATAAATTACAGGAAACCAAGAGAGTGGTCCAAGATTCTCACATACTCTTTATTCCATTCCAAATGCTGCCCAAATAGTACCCTCTGCATGAACGTGATACCCTTCAATCATCCGGAGAATCCTGTTTGTGGAACAGATGACAGAAAGTCCTTTCCCACAGTTTGTTACCCTTAAGCTTGATCAGTGGGTATTCTGAGTGTCTTAACTCTCCCAAGGACAAATACTGTAAGCAGAACCCAGTTATAATCTCCTTCTTTCCTCCTTTGGGTGTGTGAGGTATGTACTGTTGGACACCAACTGCCCCAACTTCTCGTGACCCTGTACATTGACAGTCAAGGTTGTTCTTCCACAGTATCTCTTGGGACCACTTGTGCATCCTGAGGAGGACAAGGCCCATTGGTAAGTCAGCTAATAAAATATCAGAAGCATCTCTTAGCCAAGAATTAGTACTAGTGAGCTTAGCCCTATTTATTTGTTTATATTATGGTAAAATATACGTAATTTCCCCCATTTTAACCATTTTTAAGTGTTCAATTTGGTGGCATTAAGTATATTCACAATGCTGGACAATCATCATCACTGCCCATTTCCAGAACATTTTCATCATTCCAAACAAACTCATGCCCAGTAAACAATAACTCCGCATTTCTTCATCCCCTCATCTCTGACACTCTCTTTTCTGCTTTCTGTCTCTATGAAATTGCTGAGTTTAAGCACCTCGTGTAAGTGGAATCATACAGTTTTTGTCCTTTTGTGTCTAGCTTATTTTACTTTGCTTATTTTCAAGGTTTGTCCTTGCTGCAACATGTCAGAATTTCATTCCATTTTAGGACTGAAAAGTATTCCATTGTATGTGTATATCACATTTCATCTATCCACTCATCTGTTGATTAACAACTGGATTGTTTTCACTTTTTTGAATGAACACTGGTATACAAGTGTCTATTTCGGTCCTTGCTTTCTAATCTTTTGGCTACAAGTGTAGGACTAGAATTAATGGATCTTATGGTGATTTTATGTTTAACTTTTTGAAGAACCACTGAATTGTTCTCCACAGTGGCTACACCATTCTAAATTCCCATCAGCAATGAATCAAGGCTCCAATTTCTTCCCAGCTTCACCAGTGCTTGTTATCTTCCATGTTTATGGCAGATACATAAACACATAATACATATGTATTTTAAATACATAATAGCTATCATGGTGGGTAAGAAATGGTATTTCATTGTACGTATTTATTATATTTTATTTTTACTTTTTGTTTCTTTTTTCTTTCTTTTTTGTTTTTCCCCCTCTTCTCCATTTTTTTTCCTTTTTTTTTCCTTGCTGAGTAATAACATTCTTATATGAAATTCAGGCATTTCTCCAGATCATATTCATTCCACTCTGCCTAATGGCCACCTATACTTCTCTTCCAATAGCTCTTCTGTTCCCGCCTGCAACAGGTCGGTGGCTTCCTTGTCTTTAAAGCACCTTTAAGCATCGTTGCCCCGTTTGCATTTTGCCTCACCGAAGCAGAAGCGCGATCTAGTGGCCCAACAGAGTAACTGCAGGGGCAGCCCATATCTTCTTGTACAAGTACTGACAAAAAATGATTGGTAAGTTTTATTTACCTAGTGACACATCTGGTGGCGCCATGAAAGGCAACGTCCAAGTCTAATTCACAAAAAGATGTTTCTACAAATATTATATCGATGTGCTTGCAGTTTAAATGGCAACTTTTCTCTAGGCTCCCCTTAATTGTACCCTTCCTAAAATAATAACAAATGCCACTGACGTTTTAAATGCAGCCAGTTTGTTGAATATTCTATCCAAGAAACCACTGTGTTTTCTTCCAACCTCTTTTTTTTTCTTTCTTTCTTTTCTTTTTTTTTGGGGGGGGGGTGGCTTTCGAGGCAGGCCTTAGAACCACTGAGCTAAATTCCCAGCCCTTCCAACCTCTTCCTTCAACCACTACCTACTAAATCTCTCTTTTCTACCAGTAGAAGACATTCCTGGCAAACCCCATAGTCTTCATGGGTCTTGGAACATCATCTCCACCCCCTACTGCCAATAGGCCTAGCCTTGGAGTGAGAGGGAAGAACAGCCTGTGGGGAGTGGTCTTCTCTTTCCTGCTGGCCCTCCCTTTAAAACTCCTAGATGTTTAGGGCAGAGACTAGAAATTAAGGGAAAGGGACACATCCTTCACAATTTTCTCATTTAGAAAATCAATTCTTTCTTGGACTTTTCCAACCATCTTCCCTTTGGCTCACACCCCTCTGCTGAGTCCCAAGTGTCTGCTTCATGTATTCCTGCCCCACACGATGCTGGGACTTTGGGCTGTGGTATTTTGTTCTCTCTCTCTCTCTCTCTCTCTCTCTCTCTCTCTCTCTCTCTCTCTCCTTTCTGCCTCTCCATTTCATTTTTCTGCTTTTCCTCAGACATCACAAAAGTAAGAAAAAAGAACCGAGTGCTGCATCCCTTCAATACCAGCATTCTGGAAGGCTGAGGCAAGAGGATTGCAAGTTCAAATTCAAGCCCAGTTTGGCAACTTAGTGAGCCCTGTCTCAAAATTTTAAAGGGGGCAGGTGTGTAGCTCAGTGTGAGGGTCCTGGGTTCAATCCCCAATAAAACACACACACACACACACACACACACACACACACACACAAAGAGAAAAAAGTACGTATCAGTACTCTTGGAAAAAGAGATAATGTTATTATTTATAGGTAATAAGACTATAAACCTTAAAAGTTCCAAGAGATCCAACTAAAAGGATTATCAAAACCAACAAAAATTGCAAGATACAGCCCAATATAAGATGAATATGATGGTGCCTGCATGTAATCCCAGCTACTCAGGAGGCTGAAGCAGAAGAATCACAGGTTCAATGCCAGCCCAAGCAATTTAGCAAGACCTTGTCTCAAAATAAAAATGAAAAAGGCTGGATATGTAGCTCAGTGCAAATACCCTGGACTCAATCCCTAGTACAAAAAAAAAAGTACCCCCCCCCAAATCAATAGCTTTCTATTATACTACACCAACAACTATGGAGGTAATGTTAAGGAGAAATGACTCTATTCAGTAACAACAGAATATCAACTTGTTATAAACTGAGCAAGAAAAGTGTAGGGAACATATAAATAAAACTAAAACTTGACTATAGACATAAAAACAAGACCCAAGTAAGAAATTGGAGAGGTATGACTTGACTAAATAAGGAGCATCCATACTGAAAAAATTTCTTCTCATCACAAGTTAACATAAAAATGAAAAAAAGCAGGATAAATAAATCGTGGTCTACCCATATAGTGGGATTGTACTCAGCAATAAAAGAAAAGGAATGCACTATTGTTACAAGCAACAACATAGATAAATCACAAAACCATCATGTTGAGTGAAAGAAACCAAATTCAAAAGGGTTGTTCTATATGATTGCATTTACATAAAATTCTAGAAAAGGGGAAAAGTGAAAGTAGTTGGAAATAGTGAGAGTGAAGATTAAATGCAAAAGAACATGAGGAACCTTTTAGAAACTAATGAGAATGCTCTGCATCTTAATTGTATGGGTGGTTACATAGTATATACATTATCAAAATGTATCTCTATAATGTTGCATTTTATTGTATGTAAATTATGCCTCAGTCAAGTTAGAATAGAATGAAATAAAATTCAAATTGAGATCCAATTCTAAAGAACAACATTAGAGTTGGGAAGAAAGCTGTGGTAGAGAATTAAAATACTGAAAATAAAGTTCTTTGGGAAGAATAAATGCATGAAAGCAGCCAAGGAAAAAAGGCATAAGTTCAGAATGTCTTCTGACAATTCTGCGGGCCAAACAGGCGGCACCCTGGCTCTCCTGGAAATGAGATGCCTCAGGTTCTCCCTTCTGGCAGGCACCCTCTATCTCTGAGGCTTCCTACAGGGAAGACAACAAACTGTCCCAGTCTTGTCCCATTCACCCTCCATACACCTTGGGGTTGGAGTCAAGGGACAGAGAGGAAGGTTGCAGACAGCAAAGTCATTTGGTGGCAGTTTATTTTTCTCCCTCTTCTCCTTCACCTTCTCCTTCTTTTCCTTTTCCTTCTCCTTCTTCTTTTTCTTCAGTTCTGGGGTTCAAATTCAAGGGCCTGTGCCTGCTAAGCAAAAGCTCTACCACTGAGCTACACCTGCAACCCTGGTTCCTTCTTTTTTTTTTTTTT
>NW_004624747.1:13687048-13728869 GCF_000247695.1 Heterocephalus glaber | reverse complement strand
TGATTTTAGTTTAGTGCATGGTGAGAGATATAGGTCTAGTTTTAATCTTTGGCAAGTTGAAACCCAATTTTTCCAGCACCATTTATTAAAGTGGCCCCTGGTTCCTTCTCAATGGAGAGGGTGTGGTGCACACATACAATCCTAGCACTGAGGGAGGCTGGGAAGGATTGCAAGTTTGAGATCAGCCTGAGTAATTCAGTGAGATCCTGTCTCAAAATATAATAAAATAATAATAATAATAATAAGCAGCAGCATAGTAATAAAAAATTAAAATTAAGAGTGCTGAGGATATAGCTCAGTGGTGGAGCACTCCTAGGTTCAATCTCAGTAAAATAAACAAACAATTAAATTGAGGACCTAATAGTTTTCTTCTGCACCTTTGGAACGAAGAGTTCATGAAGATTTTTGGTGGTTCTCAGCTCTGACTCCTTGGCTACCTCCTCCAGAGCTGTTCTCTTACGAAAAAGACCAAAACAAGGAGAAGCTCAAATCCTTCCAGATGTTCCTCTTCTCAGGCAGGTCCCTAAGGATATATTATTTCATGGGATAAAAACATGGGCCACTGACAAACCAAAATAATTTCTAGAGATTTAAGGGAGAAAATGTGCAAACATTACATGGTAGATTCTAGGCAAAAGCAGGAAATAGGAGAACAAAATTGATTTTGTGAACTCCCGTGGTTTGCTGTTACTTAGGATGAAACTCTTAAAAAACAGAACAATGGATTGATGTATCAACA
Source organism: Heterocephalus glaber (assembly GCF_000247695.1). Next base: position 13,728,130 of record NW_004624747.1, on the reverse strand, counting down.
TACTTTGTGTGCACTGCAGATAAAAGCAAAACGGAGCCTTAATGTGACCAATTTCTCAGGGCATAAAGATTTTCCACAACCATTAAGGCATTTCTTTCTCAATTGGTGTGCTTGGTGGTATATTTTTAGAATTGAAATTTCTTGTTAAGGGATGGTGTAGTTTGAAGCTGATCGCTCTTCTAAGGTAGTTTTCTCTCCATTCCCCATTAGCTGGATCTAAAAAGCAGCCTTTGAAAATAAAGGTTTTGTGCCGTCAAGAGCACAATTCCCAGCTTGCTTGCCTTTGCTGAGTAAAAACTATTTCTAGCAATAACAAAAAGGTAAAATACCTGAGGTTCTTCACCATTTTTTTCTTCCTATGTAACTAAGATTTCTCAAAGGGACAAGAAAATATTAAGCTTTAAAAATTATCAGAAATATTAATGACCACCAATCAAGGACAGAAGTTGGGGGCTGTCTCTCCATGTTAATTTATGGACAGTTTTCTGAGCTACTACAGTTTCTCTATCCAATGATATGAGTCAATAAAATGAGACCAACCTCTAATGTGATGTGACTGCCTACTGCAAATTAAATGGAGTGTGTCACACAGATCTATCCGTATTAGTTATCTTTTGCTGCATAACAACATTGCCACAAACTTAGCAGCATAAAACAGCCCACATTTATTGCTTCACAGTTTCTATGAGTTTGGCTTGACTGGGAAAGGATCTGTTTTTAATCCCAAGTGGCTGCTGGCAGCCTTCAGTTCCTGGAAAGTGAGAGCTATGCTGTGGTTTGTTTCTGGCTGTCATTGGAGGCCACCCTCAGGTCCTCGCCACATGATCCTCTCCATGGAGTAGCTTATAGGTCAAAGTCAGCTTGCTCAAAGTCAGCAAGGCAGAGAATCTCTCAGCAAGACAGACATGACAATCTTATGTAATATAACAAGAGAAGTGACAACCCATCACCTTTGCCATATTCTCCCGGTTAGAAGCAAAGTCACAGGTTTCATCCATACTGAAGTGGAGAGAATCACACATAGCAATAAACATGAGGAGGTGGGGATAGGGCAAGTCACCCTAGAGTCTCTTCCCCATGATCCAAACTGACTGTCAGTGTCACATTACCTCTCCATCCTCATGACAGCTGGATGAACCATCCTCTGATATGAACCCTTTAATGCAAGAATAGCATTTTCCACATAACAGGGGACAATCTTGGATAATTTATTTTTTTAACTCGTCCTTTTGATATAGGGTTGATATAGGACCTCCAAATGATACAGGGGAAATATTATAACTCGCAACCTACTAGATGTCTGATATGCTGAATTTGTGTTCTCTAAAATTGAAGAATGAATTCTAGGAACAACAGAAGTTAAGAGTAGGAAATATTCATGCCTCCCTCGAAAGCTCAAGGTCCTGAGTGTGATACCTAGTAACAAATAAACAAAAAAAAAGTAGGAAATATTTATTGAGGGATAGACAGCCCCTGCCTGAGAGGGACAGAAGGGGACCTGGATAGTGGGTTGCCCACGAGCTCACTTCTCAGAGAAGTTTTATAAAGCAAAATTACGAGGTGGTTACAAAATCACAAGGTGCACATAAGGTGGCACAAGACTATAGTCAACCAATAAGATTACAAGTGTAGTCACTTAGGTAACATTGATCCACTGGGGAATGAAGTCACGCAGCAAGTGTACATGGAAAGAACAAGGACCTTTCCTGGAAGGGATGGGTCAGGAGGTCTTAGTCCCTGACCCAAAGTGACTGATGGCTATTTAGAACACCAATCATTATCATTTATCCCCTGGGAAGCATGTGGATGTAGTCATTTCATCTTTAACTTGAGGCCTGGCCTTCAACAAATGTGCCTCCACCTCCAGCCACAGTTGTAATGTGTTCTTATCTTCTGCACTGACTTCTTTGAGGGCCTAGCCCTGTCTGACTGCCTATAAAATTTCTATGTTACTCAGCTGTATATAATATCTTTGTCTCTTCCTATATACCTCTCCTCCAAATGCAATCATGTGCCACATAGGCTTGTGTCAGCCTCCATTAGATGATAACAGAGCTGAAAAAGTCCAATCTCCCAGTAATATCACAGCCATGAAGCAAGAGTGCAGCACCTAACTCAAAAACTTATGGTGATATTGATTATTGAGGTATGATTGAAAAACATGGTGATTTTTTGAAAGTCCAACCAGCTTATTGATCTAGATGAGTAGAAGCATAGGACTCTCTACAAACATACCTCCCTGGGACCTGCAAATGCAGGTTTCCTAAGCGGGACTTTGTTAACCCCATCACACTCCATTTTCAGAGACAGCTACATAATTTTCAGTGTCCAGTCCAAAATGAAAATGTGAGTTATAAAAAGCAGGAAAGAAATGCAAGACATCTGAAGGAATCCAGAACATACCACTGTGGCAGAAAAATGATTCTGTGCTGAAACATTTGGGAATCAGCAGATGCAAGAAGAGGCTTTGTTTGGACAACCCTTTGCTGTCCTAAAAGAATTCACATGCCACAGATCCATATCGAAAGGAGGTTTTCTGTACCAGGGGGAAAGAGTAACTCTTGTCACCAGAGTTGAGAACCCCATTGCATGTTGAGAAACTGCATAAATTGGCACTGCTAAAATAAACTCCACCTTCCATTAGATTCTCCCATTTATTGCTCCTCCATCATTTCCCACCATTTATTGTTCCTTGAAGTCTCAACTTCTTCCTCTTGTTAAGAGGTAATACACAGGCTGGGGATTTAGCTCAAAGGTGCTGAGCCTGCCTCACAAGTGCAAGGTCCTGTGTTCAATCCCCGGGACAAAAAAAAAAGTAATAAAAACCCCAAATTCTAGTCACTTATTTGAGCTACATTTACATTTGTGGCAATTTCTAGAAAATAAAAACATTATGGTGTGTCCTCACGCACGCCATTCACTGGACCTGGTACCATGTGACTTCCAGCTCTTCCTCAAAAGCAAAATGACAATGAAAAGTAAACTTTTTGAATCAATTCAAGATATAGAGGCAAGCACAAAGTGCTGTTGAAGACACTCATGAAAGAGAACTTCCAGACCTGCTTCAGAAAGTGGCAAGAATGATGCAATAAGCGTACTTGAAGCAGGGGGAGTATTTCTTTTTTTTTCTTTTGGTACGGGGGATCGAACTCGGGTCCTTGCGCTTGCGCAACAGGTGGCAAAATCACTGAACTAAATCCCCGGCCCCTAGGAGGAGTATTTTTTTTTCCCCAGGGGAAAGCGCGAACCCAGTCCCCCACTACCACAAATTATGCAGTCGAGTTTCCCACATTTGGGGAAATCGCAGGGGTCAGCACATCCAAAGTGCAATGGATAAGCCTCGCTAGGGGGAGTATTTTTGAGGGGGATTAATGGCAATGTGTCTTTTACTGTAATAAATTTGTTACATTTAATCATTCACTGTATTTTTTGTTATACTATTATAGAAAGCTAAGTTAAGTAGAAATATTATAGGCAGTCAGATAGGGCTAGGCCCTGGAGGGAGTCAGTGCAGGAGATAACACACCAAAAACTAGCTGGAGGCATATCTGAAGAAGGTTAAAGTCACAATGGCCAAATTTACATACTTCCCTAAAGAAGCTTGAAATTATTGGTACCACTCTTTTGAGATTTCCCATATAAATAAACCATCATCTCATTAGGAGTGGGCCATTTTCTCCTACCCTCGAAGACTAAGACTACTAAAACTAAAGACAAGACTAAGACTACAGATTATTGACTAAGGTTTCTGATGTCATCCATAGGCCCTTGCTACTATTGGATCAATTAGCCAAGTGGATATACTTGTACTTATATTGGTTGATTATAATTTGACCCACGTTGTACCCACTCCTCATGACTTTGCTCTATAAAACTTCCTCAGAAAAGCAGGCTCATTGGCAACCCATTTGGGACCCCTCCTGTTTCTTAGCAGCCATTCCTATTCCCCATTCTTTTTTTTTTTTGGTACCAGGGATCAAACTCAGGTCCTTGCGGTATTCCCCATTCTTATTCCCCATTCCTATTTCCCACTCCTATTCCTCAATAAATTTTCCTACTTTTAACTTCCATTGTTCCTTAGCATTCATTCTTAGACTTTGAGAAACACAAACTCAGTGTATCTAACATCTAGCAGATTGAGAGTTACATTTATTTCCTCTACAGCAATACCATTTTCATGGAGGTCTCCATCATTACCAGGATCATTGTTGCAGTTGCTCAGTGCCATCCTGGGCAAAGCATAGTTAGACATCAATGGTGACATTAAGAATAATGAGGCATGATACTCAAAATGTTTGCAACCCAGATAAAGATTTATCTACAGTCTTACCCAAGACAGGATGAGGGACTGTAAACCTAGGCATAGTGGACAACTCTTGTCTGCTGCTCTTGAGTCTTTAAATAATGAGCGTGCATTATTTGTGTAATTAACAAATGAGTAATTTGTAATTGATAGAAATAATTTGTAATTGATAAAATATGCTAAAAATTGAGAGTAGATATCTCAGCCAACCTACTGGAAGAGTCCCAAATACCTTCATGAAATCCCCCTCCATCCTGTCATGCTTGGCCTGAATGAGACCTTCGCAAGCAAACGGGCCACTCTCAGCAAACAACAGGCTATTTTCAGAAAACAGAATAGATGGCCATAAATAAAATTTAGGATGGAGTATACAATCTTCCTGGTGCCGAGAAGTCCAGTGATTGTCTGCACACTTGTGCTTACCATCCTTGGACACTCAGTCATAAACATTCCTTATGACCATAGTCGCTTCCCCCAAACCTATATAAACATAGTTTTCTTTCCCAACTAGCTGCTGAAATCTGCCCCCAATTTCAGTCTCTGTTCACACCTGGACTGAAATAAACCTTTTTTTTCTACAAAGCCTATCTCTGAGTGGCCTCACATGTACCATTTATAACACCTCCCACATTTTCTGAACCACAAGATTTGGGTGGGATTGATCCGGAGGCGGGGGGGCGGGGGCATATGTGACATCAGCTCATCAGTTTATGCCGTACTTTTCCTCTATGGTTGTGCCTACACTCAAGCAATTCTTATTTGTGTTTGGTGCTGGAAATGAAACCCATGGCCTTGTGCATGCTAAATAAGCTCTCTAGAGGCTGAGCTACACTTCCACCCTCACTCCCCACCATTCTTAACAGATAATTGTTGGACATTGAGATGCTTTCTTTTAATTAAAAAAAAAAAAAAAGGAAGTGTGCTTTTGACTTTTTAAGTGGCTAGACAAGTTGAGAGCCAGAACCAAATCATTCCAGAGAATTGAGAAGAATTTAGGTTGTAATGAGCAACAAAGGCAGATGGCAAAGAAGAGAAGGAAGGGAAGAGAGGAGGCTGACATTTAGAGAGGAAATTCTAGCAGAACAAAGTTGTTTGAAGGCAATTGCTGTACATTTTTGTCTTAGGATATGCATTGTAGCACTTCTTTCCTACTTTCTAAAAATGCCTCAGCAAAAGCTACATCGCCCAGTAATGTCTAAAAGACCGGGACCCCATTTCTGAGGATTGCAATGAAATGTTCAATGCAACCTGAGGGTGGCCCCAGCATATTTTGGCGATGCTTGATTTAATAAGGAGCATGCATTATTTAAGTAACCAGCAAAAACCTTTTTTTAAATTACACTAAAAACATGGAGTTGAGAGAACTTTTTCTTATCATACTGAGTAGAATTGTGCTGACAGAAAGATTATGTTATTTAAGGTAGCCTTAAAATATCACCTAAAGCAGTGATGGTGAACCTCTTAGAGCTTTCAATGATGTGAACAGCCCACTGCAGCATGCACATGCCGTAGGTTTGCCACCACTGACCTAAATCAATTAGAACTGTTTAAAAAAGTACTGTATTTGTTACAAAATACAAGCTCCCTGAAACTTGGGTGTATTTAGTAATTTTCTGTGTATTTAGTGATTTTCTGTGTGTCTAGCTAAATAGATGCAAGTTTTTATTATTAAGATAAAACTAGTCAGGGCCAGGGATTTAGCTCAGTGGTTCCGCTGCCAAAAAAAAAAAGATAAAACTAGTCAGTGAACTCATAATTATTTGTTGAGTACAAAACATGTATTTGGGCTTTGTGACTAGGTTCTTTAGTATGACCTCACAGTTCAATATTTCTTACCTTTTGTTATAGCCCTTTCATTTTCTTCTGGGTGACCACCATGGACAGTGACTTCTAGTTGTCTCCAGTATCTATTTTTATTTCTATTTTACCCAATTTTACACATAATAAAGACTACATTTTTTGTTTTCCTAGTGGCTAAGCCATGTGTCTAAGTTTGGACCAGTGAGATGGATGTGGAAGCCATAGGGGCAGGGGGCACCATAGAGAAAAGATAGGATGAAGGCCTCATTGAGCTTTTTAAAAGATTAATAAAACAGCTTTGACCTCTGCAACCAGCGTCCAGCAATTAGAAGGCAGCTAGAAGCTTAGGAATTAGAAAAAAGCAAAGAACTCAGGACTGAGAAATTCCTAGGTAACATGATTAACACAAGAATCCCAAACTTGCCCTTTACTTAATCCTTAAAACTAAGCCACCATTTTGCAAGACCCCCCACATATAATCTTACCCTATACCAACGATAGGAAAAAGGTCACATGGCCAGAAGAAATCCAAGTTTAAGGGAGCCAGATTCTAGGAGCCTACTTAGAACAAGGATCTCAATAAAAGGAGCTGCAGACAAGAGATCCATGAGCAATTCACTTTTTTTTTTTTCTTTGGTCCTGGGGATCAAACTCAGGTCCTTGTCCTTGCGCAGCAGGCGGTGAAACCACTGAGCTAAATCCCCGGCCCCTGGCCCCTGCTGTTGAATTATCCCTACTCGTACAGAGTAGCTTTCTTTTCTTTCTTTTCTTTCTTTCTTTTTTTTTTTGTACCAGGGATCAAACTCCAGACCTTGCACTTGCACAGCAGGCAGCGAAACCACTGAGCTAAATCCTCAGCCCCAGAGTAGCTTTCTGTCATCTCTTGTTTCCTCCTTCTCCATCTCAAATTAATTGTTTTCTCTTATTTTAAATTGCTTCTTTAGTTCTTTACCAATGCTGGGTTTAGGACCGCCCAGAGCTGTGTGTTTCAGCAGAGCAGTGGCTTGCTATCCACCCCTGAATGTTAACAGTGTGGCATAGTGTGGCCTGGTGTACAAACCCTCCCCAGATGTTACAGAAGCCATGTACACAACTTCCAGAAAGTGCCTTAAGTATGTCTTTACCTCATTCCTTATTTCTGGCAGAAATTTAGATAAGATGGCAGGAGCTCAAACAGCCATATTGAACCATGAGGCAGAATTCATATTTTGAGGATGGAAGACTGACAAGGGAGGCAAGGCCTGATAGAAAGGTTTATAATAAAAACACAATTGAAAGAAACAAGCAGTTTCAGGAAGCTAAGAAATTTACATGTCTGCATTGCTCATATAATCCTCAAAACCATCCTGTGAGTGCTATTACTACTCTCCATATTTCATAAATACATAGAAACAGAGGCTGAAGGAAACGGAGTCATAACTGCAAGATTACACAATTAGTAAACCACAGATTCAGTTCTTCAACCTGGGCTGGATTAACCTGGTACCAAAAGCTGTGCTGTCAGTCCGTGTCCTAAGCTACTTTCTGTTGGGAGCATTGCAGTAAGATTTAATTAAAAATGATTCTCTGATTCAAAGAATGCCAAAGACCTGAAGAACACAGCTGCATACCTTGTTACAGGTGCTTGTTTCCTTGCTTCAGGTGTTTGATTTCTTTATGTCAGTGTCTGCTTTTATTCTTCCACTTCCCTCCCACCAGATGCATCATGGCTCTGTAAAGTTCACCATTGATGGGGACCCATGATGCTGCATTCACCAAAGCTGTGTGGGATGGGCAGCACCCAGGCTTGCTGCAAAGCCACCAGGACTTGAAGATGCTGCCTGCAACTATCCATGTTATTTTCTCACTTCTCACTAGCTGCTCAGCTTTTATCACTTTCCTTCTTTTTGCAAAGCTGTTAAAATTCCTACCTGTCTAATTTCTGCATGCCTGCCTGGATTGCCTACCCTGAGTTCCCAGCTGCCGCTGAGTGGTTCCATTTTATGCTTGCTGTCTGGTTTCGCTTGCCCTCTGGCCATGGACCATATCCAAGACTCCAGATTCCCAGCACAACACCGATGCCCAATGTCCTGCTATTTTGCCACTGCAAAGCTAAGGTCTTACTCTGTGACTTCTGTCTTTTAAAGGCCCTATTGGACTAATCTGTGCACCCAAGATGGGCAATTGGAGTCATTACAGAATAATGGTTAGAGGAGCACAAAGGGCAATACCAATTGCCATCCACTCATAGAAGGCAATGTGAATCTGCCCCCTGCAGGAAAATTACAACATTGCAGTCTATGCAAACGATTTTCCCTCCTCTCAGGATTGTGCCATAGGGTGCTGTTAGAAGCTCTCCCAGGGCCTTAGTTGTATTATCTATAAAAGGGAAGTAATATATAATATTTACCAAGCAGGACTGTTGTTAGGAGTAAATGAAGTAAGTGTTGGGTAAGATTGGCATAGCACATTGGTCATCTTCTATGTGGATTAGTAGGTATTATTTTCTAAGTATAAACACAATGTCGAACCCTGCTTGAACCTAAGTTTAAGTTGCATCAAAGATGTTATCCTTCTATATCTTGGTGGCACCAGCATGCCATATTCCTGGACCCTGTCATCATATTGTTTAGAGTCATTTTCATCAAAAGTTATGATTAGAATACACTATAGTTTGGTTCTGGAATGTCTCCTAAAGGCTTGGTCTCCATCCTGTGGCACTATGGGAGGCAGTAGAGCCTTTAGGAGGGAGAGCCTAGTGGTAGGGTTAGGGCATTGAGGGTGTGTCCTCGAAGGGGCTGTGGGGCCATGGTTTCTTCCTCTTTTTCATTTTGAAGGAAACTAGCTTCCTCTGACTTGTGCTCCTTGTCACTGGTCCAAAACCAGTAGGGCCAACCAACCATGGGCTCAAACCTCCACAACTGGGAGCCAAAGTAAAACTGTCCTCTTTTTAGGTTGATAATCTCTAGCATTTTGTTACCATAACCAAGAAAAAAAAATAAAACTGATTAACACAGAATGATTTTGCATCTGCATATTTCTGGCAAGTCTCCTAAATCACCTAGGGATAAAAACAAGAACAATTCAAATCTGAAACTAATAGAAGGACATAAATTATAAACACCGAGTGCAAATTAATGAAATTGAGACCAAAAAAATACAAAGAATCAATGAATCAAAGAGTTGGTTCTTTGAAAGGGTGGGAAGGGGATCTGAGGATGGTGGGAGATAGAGAGAGGAGAAGAAGGGGAAATAGAAAGGATCAAGATGTGGTATGTATATGTATCAATTCTCTCATGATGAGTGCATTTACTTTGACTTGCAGACATATACTAATAAAAAGGGGAACACATCGCCTAGGAGTGTTATTAAAAATTCAGATTCTGAATCAGCAGGTCCAGGCTGGGCCCTAAGGCTTTCATCTCTAAGCATTTTTCGGTAATGTTGATCCTACTGGTTCAGGGATGCAATTCAAACAGCAAAGTTTTACTAAGGGATGATTTGTAGATCATAAAATTCATCCATTTTTGGTGTAGAATTCAATATTTTTGTGAGAATTTATCAAGCTGTGCAACCATCACTATAAACAATTTTAAAACATTTTCTTCACCCCAGTAAGATCACTTAGACTCATTTAAAATTAGTCCCCCTTTCAAGTCTGAGACCCATATAACTGTTACTTCACTTTCTTCTTTATAATTTGCTTTTTTGGGTCATTTCATGTAAATGGAATCATTAAATCTTTTGTGGCTGGCTTCTTTCAGTGCACAAAATGTTTTTGAGGTTTATTCATGTTGTAGCCTTCTCAAGACTAGGTTCTTTTCCTTGACGACTGGTAAGGATAGACCATACTCTAGCTAACCATTCACCAGTTAGCAGCTCTGGGATTGCTTCCATATTCAACTAGGATGAACAATCCTGCTATAAGCAGTTACATGTCAATCTTCATTTGTATGTACATTGTCATTTCTTGATTATTATATGCCTTGGTGTAGATTTATTTTGGTCATGGGTATTAGGAGTTCTATATGCCTCACTTATTTGTATGTCCAATTCTTTTTTCATGTTTGGGAAGTTTTCTGCCATTACATCTGTGAATAGGTTTTTTATGGCAATTGCTCTTTATCCAGCTCTTTCATTGACTCCGATCAGTCTTATATTGTTTTTGTTTGCATCATCTTGCAATTGTTTGATTGATTTTTCATGGCTTCTTGTTTTTAAGACATCTTTCTTTTCATGGTTGGTAAGAGCAATCATGTCTTCTAGATGTGAAATTCTGTCCTCACCCTGGTTTAAAGGATTGCCTATGCTTTCAATGGAGTTGTCATTTCTTGGATAGCAAGGTTTTAGAGTATGGTAATATGTTATACAAGTGCTGTGTTAAATAACAGGGTCTTTCTTTTTTTGTGGAAATGAGGATAGAACCTAGGACCTTCGAACTGAGCTACATTCCCCAGTCCTTTTCTATTTTTTATTTTGAGACAGGGTCTCGCTAAGTTGCTGAATTGTCCAGTCTGAGCTCAAACTTGCAATCATACTGCCTCAGCCTCTCAGAGTGGTAGAATTACAGACATGTGCCACTGTACATGGCTGGGCTTTGTTTTTTATGACTATTCTAAGGCCCAGGGATGTGATGATGTGGTTATACTTCCTTATCTTTCAGGCAACTCTATTTCTACTAAATCGAGTTTTCTTAATGTCAGCACTATTGATATTTTAAGTCTAATAATTCTTTTTGGAGGCATACTAGGGATTAAACCCAGCTCCTTTGCACTGAGCTACATCCTCAGCTTTTTTAAACAATTTTATTTTGAGACAGGGCCTTGCTGAGTTGCTAAATTGCCCAGATTGAACTTATGATCCTCCTGCCTCAGCCTCCCACCTGGGTGCTGGAACTGCCATGCCTGGTTTTCTTTTCTTTTCTTTTTTCTTTTTGTCATGCTAGGGATTAAACCCAAGCCTTGCACATGCTCAGTAAATGTTCAACCTCTGAGCTATACCTCTAGCCCCAAATTCAAATAATTCTTTGTTGTGTGTATGTGTATGTGGGGGTGCCCTGGGCATCGTAGGAGGCTGAGCAGCATCCTTGGTCCTGACCCAGTAGATGCCAGTAGTGCTTCCTCTACACAACAAAAAAGGCACCAGACATTGCCAGATATCCCCTGGGGAGCAAAATGACCCCCCACACAAGAATCACTTGAGTTGGAGTTTACTCAATAAAGGGAAGCCTTGCCAATCCTGCTCCTGACCACGGGGATATTTAGTGGTGGAGCACGTGGCTGACTCATTCCATCTTCCTCACTTGAAGTAGGTGTGCTTGGTCCTGTCTTGGAGCACTCAGCCTTGACATCCTACATGTTGCTTTATTTAATTTGTTCTAAATCAGTAGTTCTCTTGTGGTTCAGTGTGTATGTGTTTGTTCTCAAACTTGGCCAAGAGAATAAGTGGAGGACTGCAGATGGTACAGACTGCAGTCTCTGTCTATTTAATTCAGATCAGTCCGTCCCGGTGGTATTTATTTCAAAAGCATGAGTTTAAGACAACATGTAATAGGTACTCAGAGTGTTTATACTGCTCTGCTTACAGGAAGCACAAAGCAAAATAGTGCAAATTATTTGATGTTTTCGAACTGCCAGGTATATTTTTCTCTTCTAAAAAGCACCCTGCTTGCGTTTTGAAGAACTACTTATTCCTGACTGCAGGCAATTGGTGGGGCAGAAACTCCAAGTAGGCACCCCTCACATTGTGGATGCCAAAATGGTTCCTGGAGGCCCCTCCTGGTAGATGCCTCCTCCAAGGCCCGGGGGTTGGCAGGTATTTCAGCTGTCTATTGCTGTGCAACAAGCAATCTCAAATTTAGAAGTTTAAACCAATTGTGATTTATAATTTTGTATGATTCTGTGGGTTGGCCATCCGGACAGATCTGCTGCCCTTACCTTGGCATGTCCACATAGCTGCATTCAAGTAGACGGTGAGCTGGGCTGGAAGAACCAATGTCATCTCACTTGATATCTGTCCAGGGGTTCTAACAGTCATCAGGAAGGCTCCTCCCTGGGACCTGTCATCCTCCAGTAGGCCGTGGCTACCACATGGGGGTCTCAGTTCCAGGGTCACAAGCAGGAGCTGCAAAGTTGCATAAGTTCTGGACTTCCATGGCATCAAGTCTACTATATTCTATTGGTCAAGTCATAAGGTTGATTCCAACAGAAGGAACTGGAAGAATAGATTCCACCTCTTTTTTTCTTTTTTTTTGGTATCGGGGATCGAACTCGGGTCCTTATGCTTGCGAGGCAAGCAGTGGAACCACTGAGCTAAATCCCCAGCCCTAGATTCCAACTCTTGAAGAGAGGTGCAGCAACATTGTGTTACAGGGAGGCGAGAAGAGGGAAGAGTGATTTATTGAGGACCATTATTATAATGATCATGTGACTTAGCCTACTCATTTAGACACTCTCTCCCAGACTCCATATGTGTGTATGTGTTTGCATGTGTGTACATGTATGTGTGTGTACATGTGTGGATATTTGGTCTGTGTTGGGCAAGTTGCCCTCTGTCACTTGCAAACAAAGAATCCTAACCAAATACATATGTCAGATCTATTGAGTAGAAAGCCTTTCCCCACTTTGGTCATAGAAGAACACACATTCACTTTCCTGCAGTGGTTATTCAGGGCTGGCACCAAGTCCCAGAGACCTGTCCTGTCTCCATTCCCAGCTCGACTGGTGGCTCCCTTTGGCCATGTCTAGCCAATGATATCACAACCCCTTGACCATACTTGTTGGGAACAGGAATAGAAGCAGACCCTACTGAGATCAATCAGATTATTTGTCCCAGGACTTGCAAATAGGACGTGAAATCTTTGAGGCTCTGCTATTGTGTAAATTCAAGAATTAAGGGGGCCAGGCATTTAGCTCAGTGGCACTGCACCTGCCTCGCAAGTGCAAGGTCCTGAGTTTTATCCCTGGTACTGCAAAAAAAAAAAAAAAGATTTAAGGGTGGTCATTTTGCACTCTATGCAGAGAAAAAAATAAAATTAGTTGATGTGATGGCGGGGGATACTAAAAGGAAGAGATAAGCAACTATGGAACACCTGCAAAAGGGAGCCTATGAGAAGTTTAACTTCTGCGAGTTTTCCGATCCCTGGCTCTTGTCTCTTGGTCACAGCAATTAGTTCAGGAATGAGCAAATGGCTGGATTCCAGTCAATAAGACAGAGTGACTCCCAAGACTCATGTAAGAGACATCAGAAGATATATTTCTTTCCCTGGAAGTTATGGTATGATGATGTGAGATGTACTAAAAGGAGCAAAGCCTGGAACATCCATAGTACCACTAAGTGGACTCTGAAGATTATGCCAATACTAGGGAAGTTAGAATGGAGAAGCAAGAAAAATGCGCATGTTTGGTAACATTCTGCTAGCTACTAGATCAAGCCTTACAGGAATGGAGCCTTACGTATACCCTTCTAGTTGTGTGAAAAAATAGATAATAAGTTTCCTGTATTGTTGAAGCCATCTGAAGTTAGGCTATGAAAAGCATCTTTGCTAGGCATGGTGGTGCACACCCAGCCCTGAGAGAGGTTGAGACAAGATGATGACAAGTTCGAATCTAGCCTGGGCTCTTAGTAAGATTAAGTCTCAAAATAGAGAAAGAAAGAAAGGAAGGAAGGAAGAAAGGAAGAAAAAGAAAGAAAGAAAGAAAGAAAGAAAGAAAGAAAGAAAGAAAGAAAGAAAGAAAGAAAATTTAAAGGGCTGTGGATGTACTTCGGTGGTAGAGTGCCCCCCACCCAGTCATCCTCATTAACAACCAGCTCTTACTGGGAAAAAAAATCCTCAATGATATACATCTCTTATAAGTGTAAACTGCTATTTCTTTGAAGGGCTACTGGATTTGAGAGGTGTGGAGGGAACACAGGCCACTTGTTACTGAAAAGAATCTAACTCAAAAGCAAGCTCTTCAGGCCTTCTTTGAACTTTAAGGAGAATTCATAAATTCTCCTTGAGTCTCTTCAGTTACAGAAACCACTCATCTGAGTCCTCCAATAAAACATTTCAGGGTTATTAGAGCACCTTGCATAAGAAAGAACTCAAGGAATTTGCTGATTGGCTCAAAACTTTTATTTTGGCCTAGCTAGTTATTGAAAATCAGTGGATAAAAGTCTTCAGTCATTGTGTAGCAGATGATTACAAATCATGAAAAGGATTAGAACATTTAACAAAATGGTATGTGACTGATGATTCATTTTTTAACCCCAATTTAATTATATTATTGGATATTTGTTATTTACTTAATTACAGTCATCTTTGACAGCTACATTGATAAGTGTTTTACCTCCTGTGATTTTTTTTTTTTTTGGTGGTTTTCTTTGCCTGCCATTTCACAATGGTGTAGACAGCAGGTGGTACTTCCTAGGAGGGTTTATTGATTAAACTCTGTCTGTAAATAAGTTGTCTGTGAAAGATCCAAAAAGTTTTATTCTTTTACAGGTTGATCTAGAAAAACAGACGACCAATAAAAGAAAATATACAGGGCCGGGGATTTAGCTCAGTGGTTCCGCTGCCTGCCTCGCAAGTATAAGGACCCGAGTTCAATCCCCAGTACCAAAAAAAATATATTTATTGGTTTAAAAGAAGAAAGAAAGAATTAATTCTATGGGTTGAATTTAATCTTTTTTTTTTGGTACAGGGGATCAAACTCAGGTCCTTGCGCTTGTGAGGCAGGCAGTGGAAACACTGAGCTAAATCCCCACCCCATTGAATTTAAATTTGAAGAGGTAGGAAGGGTCAAATGAGGCAAGTGTCTTGGGGCACATTCTGGGTTCTTAAAATTCACATAAAGCTCAGAAATTCGTTTGTTTGTGTGTGTGTGTGTGTGTGTGTGTTGTATGTGTCTGTATGTGTATATGTGTAACTGCTCTTTCATAAACACAACCACCCTCCTCACAACGTAGACCTAGGGGCTCAACTTGAGGATTCAGAGGTAATTTGGGGCCTTCAAATGTGATCAGAAGAGTATCTGAGCTTGTGAGATCTATTCAGATAATTCACTTTATTCTCTTACTATTGCTAATTTATGAAAAGGCAAGGTGAGCTCTATCTTATTGCTAGGCCAAATTGAAGCCCATGGCAGCAACTTATCAGCTACAGAGTAACAAGACAAGAATGAGTGAAGGCTCTCACATCTCATGCTATGTTGAGCTCTTAAATCCCCTTTGTAAATCACTTCTTTTCCACCTACCTGGATCTCTAAATATAGGACTGAGGGCTCCTGAAGAACCAGCAGGAGCAGCCCGAAAAAAAAGTCCAGAAACATTTTAAAATTATAAATTTAGTATAAATGATTGGGACATGCATTATAGTGACATAGTACAGGGACCTCATTAGTGACTGACTTTTAAAGAGTTATTAAAATTATCCAAAAATTAATATGGCTCTTTCCACAATTGCATGTGTTGAATCAAATAGCATGAGTAAGTAGAAAAATTACCAAGTGCCCACATGCCCAGGGTCTAAAGAAAATAAAACAAGCAGCTACCCTACAATAACTTTTAATAAACTTTGCTTTTCCCTTTATTACCATTAGTTCAGTTTAGCTCAACAAATACATGGAGGGGAATTCCTTCCTTTTCAGTGCTGGAGAATGAACCTAAGGCCTTATACTGATCTACCCACCCCTTTGATCTTTATTTTTTATTGTGAGACACATTCTCACTAAATTGCCCATCACTGTGATATGTATCTCTTCTCTTTTCATAAGATACTAAATTTAGGCAGGCACAATGGCACATGCCTGTAATCCTAGCTACTCAGCAGGCTGAGGCAAGCTAAAGGCCAATCTGTGCAACTTAGCAAGGTCTTGCCATAAAACAAAAATTTAAAAAGGGATGGCGCGGGCTGAGGATTTAGCTCAGTGGTTCCAGTGCCTGTCTCGCAAGCGCAAGGTCCCAAGTTTGATCCCTGGTACCAAAAAATAAAAAAATTAAAAAAAAATAAAAAGGGATGGGGATGCAGTGCTTGCCCAGGATGCACAAGGCCCTAAGTTCGATCCTCAGTAGCGGGTGGAGGTGGGGATAGACAGAAGCCCATCCTAAATTCAGATTTCATCTTGAGATCCTTTCTGGAGTCCAAGGTGAACATGAATTGGGAAGACGGGGAAGACTAATCAACCCATTACAAGTGCTGTCTCACAGAAGTCTGAATGAGCAATACCAATTTCTCCAAAGCTTTCAATGCAAGGAGGAGCAGGTGTAGATTCCTCATCCACTGACAGGCACCTTGAAGTCCTTGACACAGGCTGGGTTCCTGGAAAGCTGACTTCGAGATGGACTAATGTATCAGAGTGTCCTTGGGACAGCAGGGGAAGGAAGCAAGGCTCACAGGAAGACCTCAAGCTGTGACACAGGCACACTGAAGGCCTCAGCTGACCTCCAAGGAGCCCTAGAGCTGAACTGGCCCTCAAAACCTTTCAGTCCCCCATCAATTACTGAACATGAGAGATGTGACCTTGGGCAAAGCTGTTGTCTGTAAGAGAAGCAGGCCCCCTAGGCAGCTGCCAGCCAAAGACTGCCAACCCACAGCCACATCTCTGCAAGAGTAAGTCCCAACTCCTTGAAGGGGGATCTGGGTAGTGCATCACAGCTGCTCCACATGTCCTTAGTCATTTCTCTCTTCCTACAGCTGCTATCAGGGAGGGTTTCCTATTTCCCTTTGTCCCCTCACAACACTGAGGGTCCTGCACATTCCTCACCCCCATTAGAATTTCTAGCCTACATTTCCAAATGCAAGTCATCTACAAAGAAAGGCCTGAGCATTATCTCTAAGGTCATCTCCTTGGAAGGCATTGAAGCACATAATTAACAGCAAGCCATGTGTGTCTTAATGTTGCTTGTTGCATCCTGGAAACGGGTACTGGATTTTGAGTAAGAAATCATAAATTCAAATGCTGTCTCTACCACCCACTGTATGGAACCTCAGCAAACCCTTAGTCTATTAGAGCAAGTGTCAAGAACCACGTCTGTTGTATTATTATAGACAGCTAAGTTAGTTAGAAATATTATAGGCAGTCAGATTGGACTAGGCCCTCAAAGAAGTCAGTGTAGAAGATAAGAACACATTACAACTGTAGCTGGAGTCCCATTCCTTGAAGGCCAAGCCTCAAAATAAAGATGAAAGGACCATACGTACATACTTTCCCAAGGTATCAATGATAATGACTGATATTCTAAATAGGCATCAGTCACTTTGGGTATGAGACCGGCACCTCCTGACACATCCTCTCCAGGAAAGGTCCTTGTTCTTTCCATGCACACTTGCTACATGACCTGCTTCCCTGTTGGATCAATATCACCTAAGCAACTATACTAATAATCTTATTGGTTGACCATAGTTTTGTTCCACCTTATGCCCATCTTATGGTTTTGCTCTATAAAACTTATTTGAGAAGTGAGCTCATGGACAGCCCACTATCCATGTCTGGGTCCCCTCCTCTCCCTCTCAGGTAGGAGATATCTATTCCTCAATAAATATTTCCTACTTTTGTTTTCCAGTATCTGGGATCAAATTCAGGACCTTGCACTTGTGAGCCAGGCGCAGCTCCCCTGAGCTAAATCCCCAGTCCTGATATTTCCTACTCTTAACTTCCATTGTTCCTAGAATTCATTCTTCGATTTTAGAGAATACAAACTTGGCATATCAGACATCTAACAGGTTTGGAGTTATAATATTTTTCCTTATATCATTTGGAGGTCCTTCTATCTTCCCTATATCACTGTCACTGATTATGTGGCTCCTAAGATAGTGCCTGATACATGGCAGGTTTTTAATAAATATTCCCTGAGTACATAGATGAGTGAACAAGCTTTCCTAAGCTTTGATTTCCTTCAGATAATATTGAATGGCAGGGACAGGATAGGTCGAGATTCCGACAGTGTGATTCTTCTACCACCACCATTAGCAGCATCTGGGAAATTGTTAGAAATGCAATGTATTGGGACTTCACTCAGAATTGCTGCCTCAAAAACTCTGAAGGAAGGGTTCAGCATTCACTGCACTGTAGGCTTCATGTTTATGCTTCCCTAAAATCCATATGGGGAAACCTGTTTCATCTGGCTTCCATTGCTATAATAAAATACCTGAGGCTGAGTACTTCATAAAGAAAAAAGGTTTATTTAGTTCACAGTTCGGGAGGCTGAAGAGCATGTCTTCTGTTCCATTCTCGTGATGGATCTCATGGCTGACAGCACCACAATGGTGGTAGAGTATGCAAGAGGGAGAGATCACATGGCAAAACAGTAAGCCAGAGAGCCATCAAGAGGCCAGGCTCACTCTTTCATAGCAACTCACCCTCATAGGAACTAAGGTCCCACAAGTACTACATTAATCCTCTGTAGGGGGCCACTGTGAGATGTATAAAAGCCCAGGCATCTGAGGGCACCTGAGGACACCATCCCATCACTTAGCGCAGGCGCGTGATGGGACTTCGTTATATAACAATGAATCAGCACAGACAACCACGCACTTGGCTTGAAAGGTCACCCAGAATGTTTTGTCTTACTATCTCCTAGTAATGTGATAAAAAACTACTGTATGTGCTTTGTTGGAAAATAAAGCTGGGTTTTTGCTATATAAAGTCTGCTCCATTCCTTGTTCTTTTCTTTGGGAACCTCGCCTGACCAGCCCTCCCTTCAGCCCACTGGCCTGATATCCTCCCAAGTGCATCACCCCCAGTGACCTGTTACCTTAAACTAAGCCCCACCTTTTTTCTTTTTTCTTTTTTTTTTAGTACCAGGGATTGAACTAGGAACCTTGCACTTGCAAGACAGGTGGTGGAACCACTGAGCTAAATCCCCGGCCCAGCCCCACCTTTTAAAGCCTCTACCACCTCCCAAAATTCCCACACTCAGGACTGAGTTGCCACCACGCCAGCCCTGGGAGGACACAGTCAAATTATACCAAAACCATAGTAAAACCTAATCCCCAGTGTGATGGTATTTGGAGGTGGACCTTGGGGAGATGATCAGCTCAGAAGATTGGAGTCCTCATGAAGAGAATTTTTGCCTTTACACAAGAGACCTGAGAGAGCTCCCTTTCCCTTTCCTCCTGTAAGGACCCCGTTGAGAAAATGATCGTCTATGAACCCAGAAGTCTTGTTCAGCTATTTTTCAGTTTATTATCTTTCTTACCACTTATAAAATGCCATCTTCCTAAGAGCAAAGACCTTGTATGTCTCCTTTTTCACTGAGACCTAAGCTCCCAGGACAAAGCCCAAAGCATAAGTTTGACCATATAAATGTCGGATGAATGAAGGACTCTGAGCTCAGCTTCCTTTTTGGGATATTGGCACTCTCCTTTATGGGAAGAAAATATCTTCTCTCTAAACTTGAGATAACAGTGAATTTCAGCAGTGGAAACATTTTTTACTTTAAATAAACGGATTCAAAAATGAGGTGCATCTGGGACCCTTGTGCTGAGGAAGTATCAATTTTAACAAAGGGCTCACAGGGTCACCGTTCCAGCTGATCCACTTTATAGCCTTCCTGCAGATGCCTGGCAAAATATTATACTCTCAGCCAAACTATATTTGCACATTACTACACTAGAACTATGCACAATGACCTAGTAGTTATGTAGTTGTGTGTAGATGTTCTTTTTGGAGGAAATAACATTAATTGTAGGTTTTAGGGTTTCTAATTTCAGAAGAATTACAAATTACAAAAAAATTTGGAAAACAGAGAAAAACACAAAGAAAATGCCAATCTTCCAAACAGTGAAGCACCTTTTTTTTTTTTAAGATGAGGTCGTGTTATGTTGCCTAGGGTGACCTCAATCTAGTGGACTCAAACAATCCTCCTGTCTCAGCTTGCTAGAAGCCAGGACTTGTGGTGTGCACCACCACACCCAGATTGAAGAGTGAAGCAACTTGATGTATGGACTTGCCAGTTTGTTTTCTGACAATGTCTTAAAAATGAGTTTGTACCATATAAACTTTTGGAGTAGAATTTTTTCCTTACTGGTATTTAATGAATAGGAGTATTCATTATTTAACATTGTTCAACAAAAAATGTTTGTTTGTATACTATCATGTAATTTAGTAATGTTAAATCATATAAAAATATAGTCTCACAGTTTAAAAAAATCAAATAGCACAGAATGGTAGAAAAGAATAAAAATCTTCACACCACTGCTATTGCTGCAGGTTTCTTGTGTGTCTTTCTTTTTTTTTTCTTGTCTGTCTTTCTAGAAATGTGTGTGTGTATATATGTATACACACACATAGAATCACACTGTATTATTGTTTGACAACTTATTGTTTAATATAAAAATCTATCTTAGATATCTTTCTATGATTTTATGGTGTTGTGCTGTATAAGTATGAAAAATTTTTTTCACTAGTCTTCACTGGTAAACATTTTTGCTTTTTATTTATTTATTTCTGTGGTACTGGCAATTGAACCCAGGCCCTTCTCACTGAGCTACTTCTCCAGTTCGTTTTTTATGTTTTATTGAGACAGATTCTCTGTAAGTGGCTAAGTCGCCCAGGCTGGGCTGAAACATGCAATCCTCCAGCCTCAGCCTCCCAACTGCTGGGATCACAGGTGTGTGCCACCACTTCTGGATGCATTCGTTATTTTTGATTTTACACAAAATGACAAAATGTTTGTTTTCTCTCTATCTGTCTGTGTGCATCCTCTTTTCACTGGACTCTCTTCCCACTAGACTCCTCATGTAATTTGAATTTGTTTTTGTCCAGTGCTTGCTTAAAAGAGGAAACTCATATCTGTGAGTTAATAAATTCAAAATGTTAAAATAAATTGCGTACTGGTGCCGGAGAGTTAGCTCAGTGACACTGCACCTGCCTCGCAAGTGCAAGGTCCTGAGTTTGATCCCCGGTACCAAAAAAATAAACTGTAGACATACAAT
This sequence comes from Heterocephalus glaber, assembly GCF_000247695.1. The sequence goes on along the minus strand of NW_004624747.1, from coordinate 13,707,131 downwards.
ATATGTAACTAAAAATGCTTGAACAGCATGCATACATAGTAACATTGTCTCTCTGTATGTATAATTATATAATATATAGAAAGAACAATGTCTAAAAATTTTAAATGCATATCTTCTTTGACTTATTAACTGTATACTTTGCAAATTTATAAATGGTTAAGTAAAAAGTTAATAAGCCAATAAAATTAATTAATAAAATATTTTAATTTTTTTTAAATACTGCAAAATTGCCCTCCCAAGTTCATGCCAACTTCCCCTTTCCCTGAGAATATGAATGTACTTATTTCTTTCTTGCTAACACTGGAGAACATCAATTTTCAAAAAATATTTGTTAATCTGAGAAGTGAAAAGTTATATTCCATGGGGCTTGGGGGAATTGTTTGCTTGTTTGTTTCACAGGCTTGGGAGCTGAACCCAGGTCCTCACATATACTAAGCTATTACTATTCTATCACTGACCTACCCTTTTAAATTTTGATATAGGAGGCCAGGGATTTAGTTCAGTGGCACCGCACCTGCCTGCCAAGCACAAGGTCCTGAGTTCGATTCCCGGTACAAAAAAATTTTTTTGAGATAGGGTCTCACTGTGTTGCCCAGATTGACCTTACACTTGCAATTTTCTTCCTTCAGTCTCCTAAGTATTTGGAATTACAAGCATGTGACACAATGCCCAGTATTTTCCTAATCCCTAATTGTCAATGTGCTCAATTGTGTGTTTGTGTGTGTGTGTGTGTGTGTGCGTGCGCATGTGCATGTGCTTGTGTGTGTGGGCGTGTGTTGCTTGTTTGGATTTTTTCCTAAGAACTGCTTTTTTGATCTGAAGACTTCCAGGCTGCTGAAGGCAAGCCTTGGCGGTTATGGCGATACTGTGCAGAGGGGAACTTCATAAGTCATTTTAGCCATTTTTTACAAATATTTGCTTTGAAACTAAATGAAGTTTCATCTTTTCCAGAATGACCTTACTTAGAATCAGACAACATTCAGCCTTTCAGGTGGACCTTCTCTCACTTTGCAATTAACCATGAGAAATGTGATAGAAGAAGCCATCAGAGTGCTGTTTCATTTTTCCTCATTCTTCTCTGATGGAAGATTTTAAGACAGTAGGCCACCAGTCGATGTTTGGTGATATGATACAATTCTGGCAGTGATATGTGAAGGGAAATGCAAGTTAAACTCAGAAGGAAAGACCACCTCACTCCAGTTAAAATGACTATTAACAGAAAAATAAAATATCAAGTGCTGGTGAGGATGCAGAGAAATGGGATTCTTGTAGTTCATGGAATGCACGTACAGCCCTAGGGACAGAGGATGAAGAAAGGAATTAAGAAACTTACCACAGGTCATGCAAACATTATGGACTACACATATATAAAAAAATCAAAATAGGACTGGGAAAAAATTTAAAAATAGAGCTACCCTAAAAGCTAGCAATCCCACTACTGAGTATATAAACAAAGTAAATGAAATTGGTATGTTAAAAAGGCAGTTGCACTCCCATATTTATTGCAAGACTACTTACAGGAGCCAAGATACACAAATTACCTACATGTTCACTGTGTTTATTCTAAGTAGCCTCATTTTAATAGATTATGAAAAAGTTGCAAGGGATATTTGCTGCATTAGCTAGTGGTAGCCTCAAGTGTCCAATCCTCACAGAAACTTATTGAAAAAAGTTATTTATGTAAATTGTAAGTGTTATTGAAGCATAAAACTTTCAGATATCCAAGTTTTTACCTAGTTAAGTAACCTATGTAGAAAAAAATTTGTTTTCCAGAAAAGAGTATAGTAATAATTCTTACAAGAATAGTAAAATGTCTAAATATATGTGTAGGAAAATGGATGAACCTTGAGACCGTAATGTTCAGTGAGATAAATCAGACACACCAGCTTAAATACCATTTGATTTCTCTTATATAAGAAACACAAAATAATATGAATAAATTAAAGAGCAAAATATAAGATAATTGCTGTCTGAGGAATAGACCTTTTGTAAAAGGGAAGTGGACTAAGAGGTGGAGGAAATGAAAATAAGAATCAAGGTGTGTTTTATACTAACTCTCTGTGATTAGTATAATCAATGTGTACTCCAATCATATATTAATTAAAAAGATGAAAAAAGAATATAAAAAAGAACTGCCTTTTCATGCCTTTCAAGTAGTTTTCCATTGTTTATCTTTTTCTTATTGATGACTAATCTCTGTTGGACTAATAAATTATGTTTTTATAAAATTCCCAAATTACATAAGGTATATTATTATTGATCATACAAATTATTTCTTTCTAATTTTCTGGAAATTAAAACTGGAAGTTCTCAACTCAGTTGCAGCAGAATCATCTGAGAAGTTGCCATTACTGAAATACCACTGTCATCCCATCGGAGACCCTGCTGCCATCAGGGCGGGGAGAGAGTGGCTACACATCAGTATTCTGAAGGGTTTCTCAGGCCTGACACTATTGACATTTTGGACCAGACAAATCCTTGCTGTCGAGAGCTGCCCTGGCATTGTGGGATATTTAGCAGCATCCTTGGCCTCTGCCCACTCGATGCCAATACCACACCTCTTCCCAGTTGCATCAACCAGAAAATATCTCCAGACATTGCCAAATGCAAAATACTTCCTTCTCCTGCCCCACTGCACCCCCAATTGGGAACCAGTAATGTACGGCTTTTAACTCCTCAAGTGAATCTAATATTGAGAACAACTGGTGTGAACAAATCTTGCAATGAATACTTGTAAGCATGTATCAGTGCATACCAATGATTTCCTTAGCATAAACTCTGAAGCATGCACAATCGAGGCTTCTGACACATTTCTGTTACATGCCCTTCAAAGGAGCGTGCTATTGACTGTCCCATCACCAGAGTTGTGAATGCCCTCTTCTCCCTCATTTTCTCAATTTCAGATATCACGATCATCCTTTTAAACCACACTGACAAGTGACAAATGATATCATGTTTAAATATTGACCTTTTTGTAGGTTGCGTTATAAAGAAAACCTAATGCAGAGTGTGCCCAAGATGACAGGTCAATCTTTTGTATCACATTTGCTGGTTGAGTACACCACTTGTGAAAGCCTAAGGATTCAGATAAAATTTGTTTTTCTACTGGGGATTGAACTCAGGACCTTGAGCTTGTGAGGCAGGCAGCGGAACCACTGAGCTAAATCCCCAGCCCCCAGTAAATTTTTATACTGACCTGGCACCAGTAGCATGCTGGTTTTCTGGAGTTAGCACCACGTACACATACACATACACAACCCCCTGCCCCAAACCCCAATACTAATACTTGTGGTGTTTGCCAATTCCTGTGATGTAAATATACCCATTACAGCCCATTTCAAATTATCCATGTGATGTCACTGATCGTGGACACGAGGAGAAACATACACAATTGGCTCTTGCTGAATAGTAGCATCTAGCTCCAGCCCACCACACCCTAGTATAAATATTGAAATAACTATTTAATTCGGGTCCTATTTCTGATGGTGAGAATTTAACTTACTCCCAGTAAGTAAGATCTATGTTAGCAAAATGGGCAACAGGCAAGTAAGGAATCAATTTGGCCCATGAGGTCAGCTTGCATAATGAATAGTGTGAAAGACAACAAAAGTGAGGGGTGAAGGCAAAGGTCTATGTCATCCAAAATACTTACCCTAAGCTGCTAGTTGTCTAGAACATTTTTAACTCTTTATTACCTGACTTCTCAGACTCTAACCTTGACGATGACATTAGTGTGACATCCAGCTTTGAGCAGCTCTCTTAAATTTCTGTGCCTCAGGAAATGGGCAGGAAAAGAGGCATATTATCTCACAAGGAGGCTGTGCAAAGCGGTCCATGGATATCAGGAACTGCAGAAAGGCTCGGAGCCATCTGCATCACTGATTAACATGAAGCCACTGAATGTTGACTTCCAGACTCCAGCTCTGCGCACACCTGAGAAATCCCAAGACCTTAATAATCATCGTGCCCTGCACAGAATAGAAACGCACAACTTGACTTAACTATGCAGCCTCCTACTGACAGCAGTCAAAAGAAGAATAAGTTTTCCTCCTTCTCAACCTAACAAAGCAGTGGTATAAGATCAAATTCCAGGGATAAAATTACCTATGAACTACGGTAAACATTCACCTCCATTTCTCAGGGGCTGCTTAACCAGCTGAAGAGTTTCCTAAAACAGCTGCTCTCAATCCGGACTACAAATCAGAATCACCCAGGGAGGTGTTTAAAAAATATAGTACAGGGCCGGGGATTTAGCTCAGCGGTTCCGCCACCTGCTTCACAAGCGCAAGAACCCGAGTTCGATCCCCAGCACCAAGAAAAAAAAGTAAAAAACATAGTATACCTACAATAAATACATGAAACAATATTCAACATCTCTGGCCCTTAGGGAAACGGAAATTAAAATAACATTGAGATTCCATCTTACTCCAGAAAGAATGACTATCATGAAGAAATCAAATAACAACAAATGCTGGTGAGACTGCAGGGGAAAAGAAATCCTTCAACACTGTGGGTAGGAATGTAAACTAGTATAACCACTATTGAAATCAGTATGGCAATTCCTCAAAAAACTAAAACTAAAGGTTCCATTTGATCCAGCTGTTCCCTTTTTAGGTATTTTCCAGAAGAGTTAAAACCATCATATTATGGTGACACATCCATACTCATGTTTATAGCAGCACAGTTTATAATAGTTAAATTGGAAACAACCTATATGTCTATCAACAGATAAGTGGATTGAGAAAAGGTGGCATTTATACACGTAAGGAAGGATACACTTGAGACATTTGTAGGTAAATGGAAGCAACTTGATGACATAATATTAAATGAAATAAATCAGACACACAAGCTTAAATATCATATGGTTTCTCTTATATGAGAAACCCAAAATATAAAGAACAAAATAAAAGATAGATAAGAGGAAGTAGGGAGATCTTTTTCAGATGAGAAGGCCAACAAGAAATGGAAAGAAAGGGGAGGGAGGAGAGGGAAGGGGGCTTTTAAAAACAATTGAAAGAAAAAATAGAAACAGGCTTTTGCAAATGGTAAGGGGACCATGCGATGGAAGGAGAAAGGAGGGATGAGAGAGGTAGGAGACAAAAAAGAATTAAGATGAGTTATATATGTGTACCACTCTGCACAGTAAATGTAATCATTATGCACTACAAACATGTACTAATAAAATAAGCAAATAAATGCAGTATGCCTGGGCCTCGTGTGGTTTAAGTGGTTTGTAATTTGTTAAGCGGTTAAGTAATCTGCATTTTTAAAACTCTCTAGATAATTCTAAGGTCCAACCAGTTGTTCCTGAACTTTAACATGTTTCAAAATCACTGGGTCCTTCCAGGGATTTAGCTCAGTGGTTCCGCCACCTGCCTTGCAAGCACAAGGTCCCAAGTTCGATCCCCAGCACCAAAAAGAAAAGAAAAGAAAAGAAAAAGAATCACTGGGTCCTGATTGGTACCAAGAATTTATTTTGGTGAGTTTGGGTAGGGGGTCCTGGAATCTGCATTTTAAACTAGTGATCAAGGAAATTCCGATGCCCTCTTCCTCGATTATTTGAAGGCTTTTTAAAAAATCTGGCTGGTCATATTTTGCAACAAAGATTAAAAAAAGAAAGCTAAAGGAATTGACATTTGAATCCATTAGTTGTGCACAGTCCAAAGTCCATTAGGGAAGCTGGGGAAGATACCATTATAGAGTTTTGGGGTGAGCAGCGGATTGCACTTATCTATGCTCTCAGCCTAGCAGGACACATACACAAATGTACACACACACATGTTTACATGTACTTGCTTTCAAAGAAGTGGCTACTCCTCAGCCAGTATGTCCACACTGATGTTAACATGTTGAAATATTCCATACCAGTTCATAAACAGCTGCTCCTTTTAAGACCTTATTCCTACTCATCTATTCAATGCAATAGTTACTTAGTCCCTCCTGTGGGGACCTTGTCCACAAACTGGGCACATGAGGATCTCTATCTTCTGAGATATGATTGGTCTGGTCAACATGCCATACCATTATTGAATATTTTGAATATCCCACTGATATACTTCTCTATAAAAATAAAAATCTGATACTGGAAATTTGTATACAGTGGTATGGAAGTATAAAAAGAGAAATAATTATACCTGGAAGAATCAAAGAAGGGTTGGAAAAATAGTAGGCTTTGAAATGAACCCCAAAAGATGAGGAGGTCTTCATCAGGTAGGGAAGGGAAAATCATTATAGACATGGAGCAAGAGCAAAGGTATAGAGGTATAAACAGTCATGTGGAGGGATAGCTGCTGTGGTGTAACACCACTGGGGTTTGGGGCAAGAAAAAGGGTTGAAAAGTAGATTGGAGCCAGGTTAGGGAAAAAAACTGAATGTCATGGTGTATATATAGCTGGTATTACAGTGTTTCTTCATGTATGATTCAAGAACTGTGCCCACAAAGAACTACCTAGATGCCTATTTTAAAGGCAGATTCTAGATCTTCATCCAAGATTAAAAGAATTAGGGGTCTCATCTCTACAATGGAACCCAGAAATCTGTACTTTCAACAAACTCCTCAGTTTGAGACTCGATGTTAGACAGTGGGACAGGATCCCAAGGACTGAGCAGGGATGGGATATGCAAGACTGGTGTCCCAGTAAGAAGACTGGATAGCGGAGAGATAGGAAAAAATCATGAGGGAGATGGGAAGAATTCCACGCAAGCGAGTAGATCGTTGGTACTGGGGCTGGAGGCAAGGAGGGGGAACAGGAACAGATGTGGGAGGTGGTATTAACAGGATTTGTTGACTGATGGAGTGTGGAGAGAGAGGAGGAGGAGGGAGTCACAGGTGACCCTGAGGTCCCTTCTCCATTTATGACTGGTTGGGTAGTGACACAATAAGGCTAGAGGAGCAAAAACAGATTTGCAGCAAAAAGCGGTGGGCTCTGTTTTGGACCTGCTGTATTGGGGCTGCACCTAGGACAGCCCCTGGGACATCACAGCAAACAACTAGGTCAATTTGACACTCAACATGGATGATAGGCCGGGGTGGACACAGGCAAGCATTGAAGAAGCGGAAAAGGATGAGTTCACTCAAGTCTGACTTCTCTCTCCATCACACACGCAGGTGCCTGGAGACCATAAGAGTGTTTTAATTGCTTTCGAGAGCAGAGGAAAACAAATAAACATAACAGTGAATCCACTCGGGTTGATAGTTGCCTTTCTACCAATGTGGTTATAAAATATAATTTTTAATATCTTTTATGGATGAGGGGCCCATGGATACAGCAAATGTGCCCCAGGAGCACACAGAAAAACATAATGTGGCCATGAGTCCACCCAAAGAGAGGAGAATTGGGGCCAGGCTCAAGGAAATTTTAAATTTGGCAGAGTTTTCTCACCCGTCATAGGCACAGAGTCAGTCCCTTCACCCATCCTGTGATGCTGAAGGACTCTTCTCAGAATAATGCTTTTAAATGCCTAAAATAAAATAGATTTACAAAGGAAACAATTATATTGAAATGCAGTTATCAAAATACTTTTTAAAAGCAACTTGGGCTGTAGTAATATATGTGTGTCTTATTAATGCACCAAAGAATAAGATGTAGCAGTGAGTCTAATAACTGCCATAATTTCAAAGTAGTGATGAGCATTAATTCTGAGAGGCCAGCAGGAACTATATGTGTGATATCTGTGACTTCTACCAGCAGCAAAGTCACAGATACCGCTACCATTCCTGTGGTTTGTTGTCTACATTCACAATGAATGGAGAAATGCTGACTTTCAGGAAGAAATTGGTGAAAACAAAGATGTGATTCCCCGCCCCCACTAAGTTCATGGATGTCTGAATTCTATCCACAGTCCCCTCGGTGTATGGTACTCTCAGTCTAATGAGTGCTAGGAATGAGGTAATGGGAATGATCAGAGGATTAGGCTCAGATCCAAGAAAAACACGACCAAAATGTGAAAAGGGTTTACAACAGCAGCTCTGAGTGGGGAGACAAAGGGAAGATGCGGGAGGCAACCATAACTCCAGCTCTTGAGGCAGGGGAGGTGTCCTGTGTGATCCAGGGGTGGGGGGGTCACAGCGTCATCATAAGCACTGTGTAAAATCAATGCAAGGGCCAGAGATTTAGCTCAGTGGTTCTGCTGCCTGCCTCGAAAGTGCAAGGACCCAAGTGCAATCCCCAGTACCATAAATAAATAAATAAATAAACAAATAAATAAATAAATAAAATCACCAGCTAAAGACTGAATGAATGTTGCCTCCTGCATACACGCATGAGATGTTTTCAAAATATATGTAGATGATGTTGTAATAAATGAACTAGAAATCAGTTAACCGTCCGTGAATCATGGTGATTTTTCAGTCATGACGTATTTTCTCAATGAGAGTGCTCTGAAATCCCATGGAGGTCATTGAGCCATCTAATACCCTGTTCCTTCAGCCTAGAGGGCTTTCATCCACATGGCTAACTCTTACTCATCAACAGGGCTCAGCTTAAGCATCACTTTTCCAGGAAGCCTGTCCTGAGCCTCTCCAAAAATTACATCATCCCATAGCACACCTCCATGGCTCCCTCCGCACGTTAGCTAACATCACACATGTAATTTTTACTTGTGCAATATTTGGGTATTTCAAACCCAGGAATAAATGCTTGTTGCATGGGTGATGGGTGGATGGATGGCCAATTGGGGACAGGGCCTTAGAGAACAAGTTATCTGTTTAAATATTTCCATTTCTTTCCCAATGCCTCATCAGTTTTCACCCATTTTGCCTGAAATGTGTTCCTAAATCCCCTAGGTTTAATCTCCATTGCCAATCCTTATTAACTTCAAGCTCTGAGTACAGGGATTATTGTCACTTCCAATTTGCTCTTCAACGCATTTTTAAAAATCATTCCCATGGAAGAAATTGGGAGAAAAAGAAAACGGATCTGTGGGTGGGTTTGGGGGATAGGGGAGTGTTGAGATGGAGGAAAGGAGTGGATGAAGGGGAATCAATGTAACAGAAATCAGAGAGAACCATTTTTCTTCCCCCTCTGAAACCCAGAGGGCTGATCATAGGGAGCTCCATAAGGAGAAACCTGCTCTTTGCTGCCATCTGGTGGCTACGACTGGAGCAGCTCTCACAGTAAAATACCCAACAATTATGCAGCGCACACTGTGTTCAAAGGTCTGAGCCAGTCACTCTATGAATAATTCCCTACATGTTTATATTCTCATACCAATAATGAGGCATTTTCATATGCAGTACTTAATTCATTCTTATAAAAGCCCTCTAACATAGGCCCTGACAGGTAAAATGATTCCCACTTCACGGATGAATAAACTGAGACTCAGCATGAGCGGAGCCTTGCGTAGTGAAAAGCAGAATTCATAGGAAAATGGAACCCAGGTTTACTGACTACAACAAAACAGGTGTTTCTGCCTTGGTTTTGCTCAGGGTAGAAGCCAGTTTAAAAAAAAAAAATGCTAGGCCTGGGGGTTTAGTTCAGTGGTTCCGCCGCCTGTCTCGCAAGCCCAAGGACCCGAGTTCGATCCCCAGTACCAAAAAAAAAAACAAAAACAAAACTACATTCTCTGGCACTGCAGGTCTGCAGACCTTGACAAGTGACTAAGCAAAGGAAAATAGACCAAGAGATGAGAAAAAGGAAGAAGTTGCACCTTTGAATTTCTTCTAGCTCAAAAAAAATTTTCGTCTAGCTCTAAACATATTGATTTTAAAGTAATATCCTCAAAATGTAAGACTGAGATCAGTGACAGAAAAATAAGAATCAGTGAAGCTCTTCCCTTGAAGCTTGGTACTAAGGAACACAGAAAGGCTCATAAATTACTGTTAGTTCCAAAGTAAGTCATATGCAGTGTTCTCAGGTCCATCGGTGGACTGAAGTCCTCCGGGGATCACATTTAAAGGCAGATTCTAATTAAATAAGTCTGGGGTGAGACTTGAGATTCTGTACTTTTTATCAACATTTCTTGTCATGGTTAAATAGAGAAAGTGCAAAATTCACCACTTTAATCATATGTAAGTGTAGATGTGGTGTTAAAGATATTCATCACCATCCCTCTCTGGGACTTTTTAAATCTTTTCAAATAGAAACATCATATGCAGTCAGCAGTAGCTGCCCATTCCCCACTTCGTCCACCCCTTGACAATCCCCACTCTATTTTCTCTCTCTGTGAATTTTGACTGCTCTAGAGACCTCATATAAATGGAATGTACAATATTTGTCCTTTTTAAGTTTACATCTATATCCAGTTCTCAGGTGATTTTTTTTTTTTTTTTTGGTACCGGGGTTTGAACTCGGGACCTTGCACTTGCGAGGCAGGCGGTGGAACCACTCCACTGAGCTAAATCCCCAGCCCTCAGGTGATGTTGATATGCCTGTCCTATCTACAGATCCTATTTTGCACAGCAATGGTAGAGCAGAAGTGGTGAATCTGTAGAGGACCAAATATTTAGGCTTTGTAAGTCATATAGTCCCTGTTGTGACCACTCAACTTGGCCATTGTTGATTGCCCAATGCTGCCACTCAAGCACAAAAGTAACCTCAGATAATACATAAAAATGGGTTGGCTGAGTTCCAATAAAATTTTATTTACAAAAACAGAAGCCTGGATGGGTTTGGCTTTTCAGCCATGATAATCTGGTCCCTGCTCATGGCAATAATTCTAGTCCCCAAGGACTTTTATGTTTATGTAACTAGAAATGTGTTTGCTGAGTTATATGTGAAGTATTGTCCTCATGGAGATCAGAGGGGTTTTTTCAGTACTAAGGATTAAACCTAGGGGTTGGAGCATGCTAGGCATAGCACTTTACCACTGAACTACATTCTCACCCCTTTCTATATTTAATTTTGAGACAGGGTCTTGCTAAGTTCTCCAGGCTGGCCTTAAACTTGTGATCCTCCTGTCTCAGTGCCCCAAGTAGCTGGAATTATAGGCAAATGCCACTATACCAGGCCAAAGATTTCAGATTCTTAAATTCAAATAAATGCACCACCCCATACTGTACACAATCATTTAGGCACCATTCTAAATCACATGGTTTTTGGATCAAATCCAGGGCCCTGCATATGCTATGCAAGTTCTCTACCACTGAGCTGTATCCCCAGGCCTCTAACTCCTTATGTATTAAGAATCTAAGCCTCACAACAATTCTGTAAGGAAGTACTTTTCTAATCTCCATTTCACCAATAAGGATAGTAAGATTAGTAATTTGTCCAAAGTCACATCCCTAGTAAGAAGGAGAAACCGAATTTGAAATCAGGCAGGCTAAGTCCCAGATTTTTATTCCCTCATTATACTACTTCTGAAAAGAAGCATTTGGTACCATTAGTTGGGGTTGGTGGGTGGAGAGAGGCAGTGAGTGGTGTGGAGAAAGATATAACATAAGGCAGTTGAAAGTTAAATTATATCTTCAATTTCTGAATGAATGTGCTAAAACCAGACCCCTTTACTGGTGGATTTTTTTTAACATTATATTTTGTCATGCATTAAATTTCCTAGTGAGCTGGGCATAGCGGTACACCCCTCTAATCCCAGCACTATGGGAGACGGAAGTAAGGGGCTCATGTGTTTGAGTTTAGCCATGCAATTTAGCAAGACTATTACAAAATTTTTTAAAAATTAATAAAATAAAATAAATTTCCTTGGGCCAGGAATGTAGCTCAGTGGCACCACGCCTGCCTTGCAAGTGCGAGGTCCTGAGTTTGATCCCTGGTACCTAAATAAATAAATAAATAAAATTTCATTATGGTAGTATGTGACCATTGGTAGACTATCTTATGGTAGTGTATGACCAAAAGTCACAATAGAAATAAACCAAACATTGATAATTCCTTCATTTAATTGTAATCCAAGCCAACGCTTTTTATGCTAAAATACATCAATGCTGTCCTTAAAAGAAGGCATCTATCAGGATTTAGAAGAGAGTTTCCTAAGCAGTTCAGCTTTGTAGCTTGGAAACTTTTACCTGCAATGTTCAATGCCATCCTCCCACACTGGGAAAACAGCCCCTCAGTATTCCAAGACAGTCCATAAGATGTGCTGCCAAAGTCTTCCTGTCAAGGCAAGGCATCTTCTTGAGATTACTTCAGATTTCAAAAATAAAGACCATATCTGTGCAGATTAGAGTTTCCCATTATTAACACAGTTGACACTCAGCACCAGGCAATTCTTTATGGCAGAAAGCTGTTCATTACATTGAAGGATGTCTAGGGGCATCCCCTCCTCCTGTCCCTAGAAGCCAGCCACATTAACCCAGTTTTGACAGTGAAAGATGTCTCCAGCCATTGCCATTGTCCCCTGTGGGGAGGGGGGAAAACCACCCCCAGCAGATAACCAACAAGAGAGATTGATGCCAGCTTTTATTTCAAGAATGCTCACCACCATCTGTTTGTGGGAGTAGACATTGGCACAAACCTTTGAAGGGTGATTTTGAAAGTAGGCTTTGGAAAGCGATCATTAAAATATTCAAAATATTTGCACTGGAAGGAAAGAAGAAAGATTTCTTATTTATAGCACAGGACGTGTAATGGATTCATTAGTAATAAAGGTTTGACAATGTATAAGACTGTATTTTCCCCAAGGAATAGACATAGATTCAGTGGCTGCCAGTTCCCAAAGATTCCAAAGCTCCATGTGCATGAGAGAGCTCTTGGGTATTCAACCAAAGAGTGGGCATTTGGCCTAACTGGCTAGGTCTGTACATTATTCCCCAAGACTATAGTGATTACTCCAAGGGTGGTATGGTATGAATATTTGTGATCCTCCAAAATTTACATGTTAAAATTTAGTCATCAAAGCGATGGTGTGATGGTTGATTGATTGTGTCAACTTGAGAAGTTTGGTTAAGAGAAGCTTAGCTAAATCGGCTCAGCAATTCCACACCCTACAGTGTGGAAGATGCACCCTATGGCGGCTCATCGCCTGGGTGGTATAAAGGGGAAATGAGGAAGGACAGATCTGCTTCTGCTTTTTCAGAGGAGCTCCAGTCTTCACCTTCACCTTGGACGTCATCTCCTGGCTTCCAGTGCAAACTCTTCAACTTCTGTGGCAGATCCTTCAGCCTTCCAGTGTAGACTCTTCAGCTTTCTATCGCAGACCTATCGGCCTTCTGTTATGGACTCACACGGGACACTGCAATGAGCTCCAGACCTTCAACTAAATCCTTCAGGCTCCAATGTGCAGACAGATCCTCTGCACCCTTCCTCATCTGACTGTGGGCGTCCATTGTAAGCCAATCTTGTAAATTCACATATATATGTATATCTTATATTTTATCTGTTTCTCTAGTAAATACTGACTGATACAGATGGTATTAGAAAGTGGGGCTTAGGAAAGGTGATTGGGTCATGAAGGTGGAGCCCTGGCGAATGGAATTAGTGCCCTATAAGAGCCCAGGAGAAGCCTTTCCACACTGTGAAGATGCATAGAAGACATCATTTGTGAGCAGCAGCCTCTCACCAGACACCCAATCTGCTGGCACTTTTACCTTGGATTTCTCACTCTCCAGAACTATGAGCAATGTGTTCTGTTGTATTTAAATTATCCAGTCTAAGGTATTTTGTTATAGCATCCCTAATAGACTAAGGCAATTGGTAAGCCAATATTACTTTCTTAAGGTTCTTATTATTAATCTGAGAGGGCAAAAAGGGAGCATATCTTTTCTTTCTGGTCATGCAGGTATAAAGATAGGTGCCCCCATCAAAGGAAGAAGTTGTTCTGAGAAAATAAAGACATTATACAGAAGGCGGTACAGGTAAGAGAATCCCTGTGATATTTGTAGAGATCCCATCTGACATGACTACAGCCATCGTGGTCATAACCTCCATTCTGCCTACAAGGTTACTCTTAGTACACCTCCAAACCTATAGGAAAAATAAAATCATTAGCATTATTAGTCAAGCATTTTATGCTGGCTACTGTTGCCCTAACTGATATTTGAAGTCATTCTGAGAAACCCTGGGCTGTGGCCCACTTTGTCTAGCTTAGCATATAAATCCTTTCCTTCTGCCTTGAGATGTGGAGAATTCTCCTATCTTTTTTTTTGGTACCGGGGATCGAACTTGGATCCTTCCGCTTGCAAGGCAGGCGGTGGAACCATTGAGCCAAATCCCCGGCCCCAGAATTCTCCTATCTTGCTGCTACCCAAAACACCCTTAAGGTTTTCAGTCCCTAATAAATTGCACTCTGTGCAATCCTGGATTTTCCTGCTTCTTTCTTTGGGCCTCAATGCCTTCTGCCACTGGAATTTTCCAGAACCATGTCCATGTCTAGAGTTCTGACTGTTCCTGTGGCCAACACCAACCAGGACATTCTCATGAATTCCTGTGTGAGCCAGAAAATTTCCTTTCTTTCTTCCAGTTAATTCATACTGGATTTCTCTCCCTTGCAACCATGGATTGTAACACATCTTGGCAAAGATATAGATAATTTACATAATGACCAGCAGTGCTGATGAAAATTTGACTTGTAAATGTCCTAAAAAAAAAAAAGAATCTCTGTGCAAACTAGATAGATGCAAATGCACCTATGGGCCTATTTTGTAAATCCTGGTGTTGTTCTTGAAAACTTCCAGTAGATACGGCTGGGTCTTGGTTTATGCAGATATCCACCACAACAGTCCCTATTTGTGTATGCCTTTATACTTCCCAAAGCTTTCACCTTCGTTATCTCATTTGCTTTCCACCACAACTCAACCAGACTGTGAAGGGGATTTCACTGTCCCCATTTCCAGGTGAGAAAATGAAAACACTGTGAAGACTAAATGGCTTTGTTATCTAATTCAGGGGTCTGGAAGGAGATTAACAGTTCTCAAGTTCAATCAGTCATGAACTGTGTCGTGAGTGATTTGACAGTGACGGTTGAAGTATCGAAGCTTGAGAATGACTGATCATTTTTTAAATAATACATTACCCCATAACAACCTAATTCTCGCCAGCATTTTATATGCTTGCCCAAGTAGAAAAAAAAGAAATGGAGCTACTGTTGGCAGATTGAGAATTCCCCAGGAGTGTCATGCATGTAGATGCTCAGCCATGGACAGTGTAGCAGAAAAAAGGGTGGAGAGTCAATGAGTTAGCCAGTTCTGAAAATTGCTTCCAGCTCCAAAATTTGACAATTCACCCAAAATAAACAATGAGTTGATGGGATTCAAGATAAAACCTCCCTGTCCACTTCCTATATAGATATATTATTTGAAGCAAAATCTTTACAGGTACATTTTAGATATATATAATGATAATATTCATCATAGGGAATTTGTACCTGTACATGATATATTTTAATTCTTTTTTCCCATTACCCCCTCTCTTTGACCCCCCTTCCCCTCCTTATTTATAAAAGCTTTGTTTCCATTTTTTTCTTCTATTCTTTTTTTTTCTTGTCCCTTCTTTCCTTGTCCCCTTTCCTTGTTCTCCTTTTCATTTGAACACTTTCTTCCCATTTCTCAGTATATATTATACACTTTGGTTCTTATTTCCACTTTCAGTTTCTCACACCAGAGAAATAATGCAATATCTAAACATGTGTGTTTGATTTATCTCACCTAAAAATATGCCCACAAAGTGCATCCTTTCAGCTAGAAACGTCTCAAATTTGTCTTTCTTTTTTTTTTTTAAGCTTATCTTTCTTTATGGCAGAGTAGTACTCCATTGACAAAAAAAACAACAAAAAACCACACACACACACACACACACACACACATCTTTATCCATTCATCAGTTGATGGACATTTGGGTTGTTTCCAAGATTTAGCTATTACAAAACTATGCCACTATGAACATGGGTATACATATATCGCTGTGGTATAATGCTTTCAATTCTTTGGGGACGATACAAGAACGGTAATACCTGGGTCAAATGGAACCTCTAGTTTTAGTTTTTTGAGGTCTCTCCACACTGATTTCCACAGTGGTTGCACCAGTCTACACTCCCACCAACAGCAGAGAATGGTTCCTTTTTCCCCACAGCCCCACCAGCATTTGTTATTGGTTGATTTCTTGATAATAGATTATTTCTGTAATGAGATGGAATCTAAGCATTGTTTTAATTTGCATCTCTTGAATGACCAGTGATGTTAAACATTTTTTCATATGTTTATTTACCATTTCCACTTCTTCATCTGAGAAGTATTTGTTCATTTCAGATGCCCATTTTTACATTGGGTCTTTAAATTTCTGGGGTCTGATTTGAGTTCTTTATATATTCTAGATATTAATCCTGTGAGGAACAGCTGGCCAAATTTTTTCCCACTCTAAGAGTTGTCTCTTCATACTGCTGGTGGTTTCTTTTGCCTTGCAAAAGCTTTTTAATATAGTGAGATCCCAGTTTTTGATTCTTTGTGATATTTCCTATGTGATCAGGGTTTTGTTCATAAAATCTTTGCCTACACTAATGTCTTTATGAGTTCTATCTATTATATCTTCCAGAAAATTTAATGTTTCTGTTTTAATATTTAGATATTTGATCCATTTTAATTTGAGTTTAGTGCATGATGAAAGATATGGGTCTAGTTTTAATCTTCAGCATATGGAAAGCCTGATTTTCAAGCACCATTGAAGCTGATTTCTTTCTTCCATTGAAGGTGTTTGGCTCCTTTGGCAAAAATAAGGTGGCTGAATATATTTGAAATTGTTTCTGCACCTTGTAATCTGTTTCACTGATGCTCGGGTCTTTTTGTTGTTGTTGTCAGTACCAGGCTGTTTTTGTCACAGTACCTTCTAGTATAATTTCAAGTCAGGGATTGTGATGCCTCCTACCTGCTTTCGTTGCCCGGAATTACTTTTGCTATTCTAGGTCTCTTCTGGGATCAAATGAATTTTAGGATTATTTTCTCTAATTCTGTGAGATATGCTATTGGTATTTTGATTGGGATTGCATTAAATCTGTATAACAATTTTGGAAGTATGGTAATTTTCACTATATTGGGATATCTTTTCATTTTCTGATATCTTCTTCAACCTCCTTTTTTCAGAGTACTGTAGTTTTCAAAGTAAAGTCTTTTATTTCCTTCATTAGATTGATTTCTATGTGTTTCATTTTTTGGGAAGCTATTGCAAAAGTTGTTGTTTCCCTAATTTCTCTCTCAGTGAGTTTGTTATTCCTGTACAGTAAGGCTATTGATTTTTTTTTTTTTTTGGTACTGGGGATCAAACTTGGGTTCTTGCACTTGCGAGGCAGGCAGCAGAACCACTGAGCTAAATCCCCAGCCCAGGCTATTGATTTTTGAAGTTTGACTTTGTATCCAGCCATGCTACTGAATTTGGTTATCAAATCTAGAAATCTTTTGGTGGAGTTTTTGGGGTCCTCTATGTAGAGTTATTGTGTCATCTTCAAATAATGATAATTTCACTTCTTCCTTTCCTATCTTTATTCCTTTTATTTCTTTCTCTTATCTAATTGCTCTGGCTAATGTTTCCAGAACTGTGTTGAATAAGAGTGGAGATAGTGGGCATCCTTGTCTTGTTCCTGATTGTAAAGTGAAAGCTTTCAGCTTTTGTCCATTTCGTATTATGTTGGCTGTTGGTTTGTCATAGATGGCTTTTATTAGATTGAGATAAAGACCATCTATTCCAATATTCTGTCAGGATTTTATTATGCATGGATGTTGGGCTTTGTCAAATGCTTTTTCTGCATTTAGTGAGATGATCATATGGTTTTTGGTTTTGGTTCTGTTAATATGGTGTATTACATTTATTGATTTTCATATGTTGAAGCATCCCTGTATCCTTGGGTTGAATCCTACTTGGTCATGGGGTATAGCCTTCTTGATGATTTGCTGCATTCTGTTTGCTAGGATCTTACGGAGGATTTTTGTGTCTATGTACATTAGAGATATTGGCCTGTAGTTTTCTTTTTTGGTTGGATTCTTTTCTGGTTTTGGTATCAGAGTAATGTTTCCTTCCAGGAATGAATTTGAGAGGACTGCTTCCCTTTCAATTTCGTTAAAGAGTTTGAGAAGTAGTGACATCAGGTCTTCTCCAAATTTCTTGTAGTGCTCAGCAGTGAATCTGTCAGGGCCTGGGATTGTCTTTGTTGGTAGGTTTTTAATTATATCTTCAATTTCATTGACTGTATTGATCTATTTTCAATTTTTATATCTTCTTGATTCAGCTTTGGTAATTCATATGTATCTAGGAATCTGTCCAGTTCTTCTGTGTTTTCCATTTTACTAGAATACACGTTCTTGAAGTAGGTATTGAAGATCTTCTGGATTTCTGTAGGATCTGTTGTGATTTCAGCTTTTTCATTCCTAATTGCATGGATTTGAGTCTTTTCTTTTCTTTTTTTTTCATTAATTTTATTGGTACATTTTAGGTGTGCAGGATGATGACATTCATCATTGGGAATATATACCTTTACATGATATATCTTGGTTCTTGTTTTTTTTTTTCCCCCATTCCCCTGCCCTTCCTTCAACCCCTCCACCCCTCCTTATTTACAAAGACTTTGTTTCCATTTTTTCTTTTTCTCATATTTATTCCTTTCCCTAAGGGTTTGTCAATTTTATTTAATCTTTCAAAGAACCACCTCTTCAATTCATTGAGTCTTTGTATTGTTTTCTTATTCTCCATTCCATTAATTTCTGCTCTGATATTTATAATTTCCCCCCTCATTTGAGCTTTGGGCTTGACTTATTCTTCTTTTTCTGGACGTTTGAGGTTCAACAGTAGGTTATTTACTTGAGCTTGCTCTTTTTCTATTAAGAGAATTCACTGCTATAAATTTCTCTCATAGGACTGCTTTCATTGCTTTCCATAAGTTTCAGTATGTTGTAGGCATTATCATTTAATTGTAGCAATTGTCTAATTTCTTCTTTAATTTCATCTGTGACCCATTGGTTGTTCAGAAGGGTGTTATTTAATTTCCATGTCTTTATGAAGTTCTCGTGGTTTCTTTTGCCATTGATTTCCAAATTCATTGCACTATGGTCTGATAATATGCATGGGATTATTTCAATTCCTTTACATTTGTTTAAACGTGTTCTATGAATTACTATGTGGTCTATTTTGGAGAACATCCAATGTGCAGCTGAAAAGAATGTGTATTCTGATATTATGGGGTAGAACACTCTGTAGACATCTACTCAGTCCATTTGTTCAAAAGTTCGGTTCAGTTCTGATATTTCTTCATTGATTTTTTTGTCTAGTTGATCTGTCTATTTGTGACAGTGGGGTATTGAGGTCCCCCATTACAATTGTATTAGTGCTTATTTGATTTTTCATGTCCGTTAATGTTTGTTTTATATAGTTGGGTATGGTGGTATTTGTTGCATATATATTTATGATTGTTATAGCTTCCTATTGGATTGTTCCTATATAAGAATGTAATAACCTTCTTTGTCCCTCATAATCAGTCTTGGCTTGAAGTCCACTTTATCTTCAAATAGACTAGCTACCCATGTTTTTTTCCAGATTGTTGTTCCATGAAGTATTGATTTTCTTTTTTCCCCCTTAAATTCTTTCATTGGTACATTTTAGGTATACAATACATTTACATTTATCATTGGGTACTTGTACCTGTACATGATGTATCTTGGTTCTTATTTTTTTCCCCATTCCCTGTCCTCCCTTCACCCCCTCCACCCTTCCCTATTTACACAAACTTTATTTCCATTTTTCCCTTTCCTCATAATTTTTCCTTTCCTTTTTTTCCTTTCCCCTTCCCCGCCGACTTCCCCTACCTCTTTGGACCTTTGCTTCCTATTTCAAATTATCAATTATTCGTTTTAATCATTTTAATCCTTATTTACACTTTCAGTTTCTCACACCAGAGAAACTAGTTGGTATTTACACATTTGTCCTATTTATTTCACTTAAGAGTATGGCCTCAATGTGCATCCATTTAGCTATAAATATCTCTAGTTTGTCATTCTTTATGACTGAGTAGTACTCCATTTTAGAAAAAAACCCACATCTTCTTTATCCAGTTTCCAGGTGATGGGCACTTGGGCTGTTTCCAAGCTTTAGTTATTACAAATTGTGCTGCTGTAATCATGGGTGCACAAATATTGCTGTCATATGATTTTTTTAATTCTTTTTTTTTCTTTATATATCCTTTTATTGGTACATTTTAGGTATACAATATAATGACA
>NW_004624747.1:13646527-13682264 GCF_000247695.1 Heterocephalus glaber | reverse complement strand
TGGATTCCATTTGTTCCCTATGTTGGGATTCCATCATGTTCCTCAGCTCCTCTATTTTTTTTATCTGTGTCCTCTCTAGATTTATTAATCATGTCCTGCACTATTGGCACAATCTCTGCTGTTATGTGAGAAATTATTTCTGATTTCATTTTTTCCAGATCTTTTTTTGTTGCCAGTTCAGGGAGTCCAGGTGGTTGAGTATCAGAGTGTTCCACCTCATTTCCCTTTGGGGTTGCTGTAGGTGATCTGGAAGTCTGGTTCTGAGGCTTGTTTATGTGTCTTCTGATTTGGACGGGGTGGGGGATGCTGTTGGCGCCCACACAGCTCACCACCTCTGTGCTGAGAGCTGTGGCACACCTACCTGGAAGCCTCTTCTGTTCTGGGAGCTGTGGCTCGTTGACCTGGAAGCCTCCTCTGCTTGAAGTATTGATTTTCATACTTTGACTTTAAGTCTATGAGTTTCTTTTTAAGTTAAATGTGTTTCTTGTATGCAGCATATTGTTAGGTCTTGCTTCTTGATCCATTCTGCCATCTATTTTTTGATTGATTAATTGAGACCATTTACATTGATGGTTGTAACTTGTATATATTGACTTATCCTTGTTATTTTCCCTTTGTTGTTTTCCTTTTTTCTCCCTCTTTTTTCTTTTCTTGGTACCAGGGATTGAACTCATGACTTTGCACTTGCGAGGCAGGTGGTGGCACCACAGAGCTAAATCCCCAGCCCTTTCCCCCTGTTTTTAACTGCATGCCTTGCCTGGTAGATTCATTCTGTTGTGGTTCATGGAGCTGTAGTCCTAATTATCTCCTTCTAAAATGTCCTTCAGAACATTTTGGAGTCCTGGTTTGGTGGTCATGAATTTCTTTAGATGTTCTTTGTCATAGAATTATCTTACTTCTCCATCAATTTCTTTCTTTTTTTCTTGTACCAGAAATTGAGCCCAGGACCTTTCATTCACCAGGCAGGCATGGCAGCTCTGAGCTAAATCCCTGGCCCTATCATCAATTTTGAAAGATAGTTTTTCAAGGTACATCAATTTGGGTTGGAGGTTGCTTTGTTTTAAGGCTTGAAATATACTTTACTCCAAGCTTTTCTTGACTTGAGGGTTGGTGCTGAGAAGTCTTCTGTGATTCTGATGGGCTTTCCTTTATAGGTGATTTGTTTCTTTTCTCTAACAGCTTTTAATATTCTGTTCTTGGGTAGAATTTCTGAAATCTTAACTATTATAAGCCTTGGTATAGATTTTTTTTTTTGGATCATGGCTAATTGGAGTTCTGTATGCCTCACACATCTGTATGTCAGATTCTTTTTCCATGCTTAGAAAGTTTTCTGCCATTACTTCTGTGAATAGGTTTTTTATATCATTTGCATGAACAAGTTTTTTTATGTCGTTTGTGCTATCTCCTGCTTTTCACTAACTCCAGTCAATCTTACATTATTCTTCTTTGCATCATCTAGAAGCTGTTGGATTGATTTTTTGAGGTCTCTTGCTAATTTTAAGAGATCTTTCTCTTTTTATAAGAGATCTTTCTTTTTATGATCACTAACTGTAATCCTGTCTTGTATGTCTAATATTTTATCCTCACATTGGCTCACTCTGCTGCATGTACTTTCAATGGAATTTTTAATCTCCTGAGTATTTGTATGGATCTGTTTCATAGTTTCCATTTCTTCCCTATATGGGGTGTTCATGGTTACCATAATTTTCTTAAGCTCCTCTATTTTTTTAAATCTGTATCTGCTCTAGAGTCACTAATCATGTCTTTTATTATTGTCATCAGAAACTATTTTTGATTTGATTTTTTCTAGACCCTCATTGATCTGTTTTGTTACTTCCACTGTTAGGACTTCAGAGTCTAGATGGGTGAAATTGTTCCATGTCATTGCTCCTTGGGTTTGCCTTTGGTGAGGTGGAATTCTGGGGTTGCATCTTGCTTAAGTGTCTTCTCACTTTCTTTTTTTTAGTTTAATTCCTGGGGTGATACTTGTAGATTGCCTATGGGAAATGGGTTTACCTTTAGTATTTAGAATCTTTAGGAAATGACTACTTCTCAGAGATGTCTTCCAAGTGTAGCTGGCTTTTGGGTTTTGAGTTTCTTCCAAGGTCCCATCTCTTCAATTTATTCAGAGTGAGAATTTGCTACCTATTTGGCCTAGCCCCTGGCTCTTTGCCACTGGCCTTTAATATTGTTTATGACCCTTAGGAAATCTCAGTCTTGGTGTACTAGAAAGAACAACTGATTAGAACAAATATGTCATTTTGGCTAAAGCAGTACAATCAGCAATAACAATAGCATCAACACATCCTAGATAGTGACAAACTGTGGTAACTATTGATTTGTCACCTTTAACTGTGTGAACTAGATTTGTGGTTATATAACAAAATGTAAAACAAACCAGAAAATTGTACACAATAAATATGCCCTATGTATAGGGATTTTACCCTCAGGGGAGAAAATTTTAAAAGGATAAGGGGGGAGAAATAGAGAATCAGAAGAAGAATAAAAGATAAGAAGCATGGCTAGAAGACATGGGAAGATTATGTAAACTTTGGGGAACTGGTCCAGAAGACAGGAGGAAAAGAGAGAAGAAAGAAAGAAAAATAAAAACAGAACAACAACAAATAAACTAGAAACAATGTTCACACTTATATAAAAATAAGAACAAACTATCAAAAAAAGAAAAGAAAACAAAAACAAGAAAAGGAAAAAAAAGTCCACTTCCAGGTGTGTCTCTGCTGTCATTCGTAGACAAGCTGGGCACACAGAGCCCAGATCCATGTTGATTAATCCCAACAACCCAGTCTTAGATTTACAATGGAGTAGTAGATAATCTCCACAAGCCTGCACCTTTAGTTCTGAACCTCAGGCTGGTTTCTGGCTGTGAGGCTGCCGTTCACCCTGCAACATTCTGTGTGTCTCCTACTGGCTTGAAGTCAGCTCCCTGCAGGCTTGAACTTGGCTCCTTGACCTTCTGCCAACTTGAATATGGTTCCACCTCACCCTGATGGAGCCAGCCTGCAGCTACTCTGAGTTCTGAGCTCAATTGGGCCCTCTCTAAGATGGCTACCAGCCAATCACCCCCTCCTGAAAGACATCTGAACCCAAATAACTCACCAGCCATGCAGTCCACGGTGTCCACTGCTCTGTTCCTCTGGTGAATTTCTCTGTGGAGGTCTCAGGTGTTGCCAGTAGTCTCATGAATCTGCAGGTTTGAGCTGTCCTTCCCAGGCAGGGAGTCAGGGCTCAGGGACAAAGTGCCACCTGCCACCTCCTTCTTCTTCATTGAAGTCTCTTTCCTTGCTCTCTCTGTGGGCTTCATTTCTCACTTCAAAGCCTTGCTGGGTCTCAGGACCTACTTCCCTCCTTCTTCTCTTCCCCATGTTGCTATATTCCAGTGTCTGGACACCAAATCTCAAAGAAGCTGTTTCTCTGCTGCTCACCACTCCATCATCTTCCTGGAAGTTTCCCTATATTTCATTAAGGATCATTCACTTCAAAAAGTGGTAGGATAATTGTAAAATGTGTCATCCAAACAAGAATATTTTTGAGAAAAAGAAACACCCACAGAACAGAACTCAAGGACAAGATATTAAATAGGAATTATAACCCAGAACTTAAGTTGCCCTAAGTATATGTAACAAAAGAAGTAAATTTATGAAAATGGGACTACCAAAACTTCCCTTAGGAAAACACTCTGTACTCCCACTGAAACATGATCATAGGAGTGACAACCCATCATTCCAGTACTTTTGTCATATTCTGTTCATTATCCTACCCACACTCAACAAAAGGGAATTACACAATGGTATGAATTCCAGAAGACAGGCCTTGTTGGAGGTCATGGTCATCTATCCCCTACACTATAATCCTTTAGTGATCTTCTCATTCAAAATCCAAGATTTTTGATCTATCCAATTGACAACAGTCTCCTTATCTTTTTTTTTGAATCATTAAATACATTAGACAAAAATTGGAGTGACTGTGTCTTTTCCTCCCTGACAGCCATATCTATTCTGCTCCTCTACTGTCCTTTGGGAGAATTGGTCACCCTCCCCACATTCTAACCATTTTGTTTCTTAATCATGTACCTTCCTTACAGATACAAAGATTAATTCAGGGATGGATCCAAGTATACAACTTTATCCACAATTTTCCTCACTAAAACCAATGGTCTTCCCAAGGTGGCAAGGTCTGAGATAATGAAGTCATTGTGCAGAACAAACCCAGTATGACTTCAAACTCCCATAAGGTCCTGTATTCCCTTGGGATGATGGTGTGTTTGTGGCAAAGACTGCCAGTTGTTCTCTGAATCTGGTGCGTCTCTCTTGAGCCACAGTAACAGTTCTACCTCATCAACTTGGGCACAAAACTTACTTCTTCAGCATTTCCCCAAGGATTTCATGGATTTAAGCAGACTTTATTGATAACTTAGAGGACTGTGGATAAGAATTACAAAAAATTATAAGAAGATTTCTGCCATTTTGCCAGCTTTACTCGACCCTCACTATTCTCTCCTTTTCTCCTTCATTTAACCCACCATGTGATACCACATCACACCCAGAATGGTTATAATTCATGTGTGTGTCCACACACACACACAAACACATGGATGTAGAGGAACTAAAACCTTCATACATTGCTGGGTAGAATAGAAATGGTGCCAGCACCTTGGAAAACATGTTGTTCCTTAAAGAGTTATACATAGAGTTAGCACATCACTCAGCAATTCCACTCCTAATTATATACCCAAAGGAACTGAAAGCAGAGACTTGAACAGATACCTGTATTCCAATGTCCATTGAAGCATTATCTGTACATCAAGAAAGTAGAATCAACCCAAATATCTATCATCTGATGAACTTATACATAAAATATGATATATTCATACAATGGAATATTCTTCAGTTCAAAAAGAAAATATCAATAGATGAAAAATGAAACTATATGCCAAGTGAAAGAAGAAGATATGAAAGGTCACGTGTGATATGATTTCATTTATGAGAAATGTCCAGAACACACAAATCCATATAGACAAAAAGTAAATTAGTGGTTGCCAGGAGATAAGAGGAGGGAAGACTGGGAAATGATTGCTAATGGGCACAGGGTTTTTTGGAAGATGATTTAAATGTTCTAGAATTAGATAGTAGTGATGGTTATACAACAAGGCGAATATAAAAAAAGAAAAACCCCTCTAGATTGTATACTTTTAAAAGATAAATTTTTCAGGGCCAGGATGTATCTCATTAACTCCATGCCTGCCTGGCAAGCACAAGGTCCTGAATTTGATCTCTGGTACTGAAAAAAAAAAGATAAATTTTCTATTATGTGGAAGCTGTCTGAATTTAAAACACACAACAGAAGTGCTAAACCATCTTTCTCCTCCTCTGCTAAGATCTACATGAACATGGAGCTTTCTGGAAGCATCTACTTTTGGATAATGCTGATCTATTGAATCTCAAGAGTTAGTCTAAGGCCAGAATAATTTTTAGTTTCTAGTTAGTGTTTTATTAAATAAAATTATTGTGTTTGCCTCTTAAGGGAAAAATATCGCAGCACAAAACCCTAGATACCTACATGCCTATGACCCGCCACTTAAACAATTTCCTCCGATTCTTGAGATATAAAGCAGTCACTCAATTTCTAGCATGGAGATTCCTGGGGAGCCCAGTTTTCAACATTGCTGTTAATTCTTTTCTCAATAGGAGTGTTATTAAGAACAGTTTGCCTGGGGCCAGGGATTTAGCTCAGTGGTTCAGCCGCCTACCTCACAAGCACAAGGTCCCAAGTTCAATCCCCGCTACCAAAAAAAAAAAAAAGAAAGGAACAGTTTGCCAGAACACTAACAAGCAAAGATTAGGCTCACAAACAGACAGCATTTGAATTGCCATTGAGTGTTCTTAGATGCACATAGCCTGCTGGGCATGCATTTTAAAATACTATCTCAAAAACTATATTTAGTCCCTACCTTCCAGTTTATGTTTATGAAAATAAGTACATCAACATGATAGTAATTTCAAGGGCAACCTTGACCTTATGAAACACATAATTCTAGTATGTTGGTGAATTCTAACTTACGGTATTTGGAAGGCCTCATGATATGTAGTTCCTCTAAATCTCACAAATTCATTTGACACATATTTACAGGGCGGCTACTATGTGCCAGGCACTATTCTACACACTGGGTTCGAGAAGCCAGAAGCCAGAGAGAACTGTGGTTCTATGTCTGCATCTGGTCACAGAGTCAGTTTATAAATATTTCTGTATATATTTCCTCTACAGGTCATTCTGTGGAATAATAATCAAATTTATTTGATGTGCTTAACACAGTGCGAGGCACAGGTGAATAAAACTGTTCCAAGAATATCACAGACTACAAAAAAAGGTCAAAACTAAAAGAAAAATATTAGACCTTATTATTATTATTTATTTATAGCCTCTGGTGTTCCAAAAAAAGATTTAAGGCAGCTTTTGTATCTTATTTAAAGATACATAAAACAGCTTAATAATATAAATTATGAGCAGGAAGGAAGGAAGAAGAAAAAACTAAAAGTGAGGACTGAAATGGGGCCAGATATGATAAGCTCCTTTATCCTCATGGTCTATGATAATCACTGGTGAAATAAGTGCTATTGAGTTCTTGCCCAGAGTCCTCAACACTCAGCTCTGTTCACTAAATGATGCTCACTGAGACTCTGAATGAGGCTGTATGAACACATTTGGTCAGCTAGCAGGACCAGGTGTCCCAAAAGTCCCCAAGAGTTCATGTCCCTAGAAAGAGCCCCGACCCAGTGCTGCATGGGAGTTGGTGAATTAACGCCTGAGTTGGTAAACCTTCCGTTACCGTGCCAAAATACTTGAGATATTTAGAAGGAAAGAAGGAAAGGTTTATTTTGACTCATGGTATCGGAGGTTTCAGTGCATTGTTGTTTGGTCCTGTTGCTTTGGGCCTGAGGTGGCACAGTACATCATGGTGGAAGCATGTGCTAAAAGAGACTTGTTTACCTCAGGTGGCCAGGAAGTAAAGAGAGAGACAGGAAGGGGCCAGGTTCCTAATATCATCTTCAAGGACTCACTCCCAATGACCTAACCTTCTCCTACTAGGCCCCTCTCCCTAAAGGTTCTATCACCTCTCAGCAGCATCACAGGCTGAAGACCAAACCTTTAGAGACTTCCAGAGCTGCCCACTGAGACTGAGCACCAGTTTGCCTTAGTGGTAAACAACAGTAATACATGCTTCAGTTTCTGTCTTGCTTTCTGTGTCTCCTTTTTCTTCTCCACATACTGTTGTTTCCTAGGTTCACCTCCCAAATAAACTATCTGCACTTAAAATTCTTGTCTCAGCTAAGATTCTTCAGGAATTCCACCCCAAACAGCTCATTATGCCCTATTTATCATAGAATTCCAGGCTTTTACAGAGTTCACTCATTCTCTGTCAGATTTTCTGGGAATGAGCAGGAAGGGATCACACTTATTCAAAAATAACTGTAGTCTGCTACCATGTTCGTGAGGATTTCCACATTTACACCTCTTTTCCTTACATAAAACAGGCATGGTGCTGTTTCTGCTGTTTACAACAATCTTGGTTGACTGCCACTTTATCCAAGGGACATCTCTACCTTGTGCCACTGAATACCACCTTCTTACCAGTCACTGCTGCCTCATACTTGGGTATGAACCAGCCCAAGGTATCAAACTATTTGATGTTCAATGGTGATATACAGTAGAAGGGATCATCTTCTAGCCACACTGTGTTCCCCTATGCTGACAAGATGCTAGAATAACATTGCTTGGGGACCAAATAGGAGCTTTCAGTAAACAACCCTCTTTTCCTTAAATAATCTCCTAAAAGTCCCTTTCATTTTCACTTATAAGCATAACTACATAAAACTAAGGCATGGTAAGTTGATAAAAATTGGTCCTGAGAATGTGAATGACACATACCCCATTGTCCTCAAATATTACCCATCCAAATTCTAGCGAAGTAAACCTTGTTTTGAGTCAAACTTGTCTACCTTGACTTGTCTTCCTGTTTGATGAGTTATCTTCTGGGAAGTCTGTGGGTCCAGCATTCAAACAGAACCATGCAAAATGAACAAAGTGTCTTGGTATATGGGATTTGCACATGCATGCATGTGTGTGTGTGTGTCTGTGTGCATGTGTGTGTGTGAATGATACTAGGAATTTAACCCTGGGCTTTCACACTGAGCTACATCCTCAGCCCTTTTTAATTTTTTTATTTTGAGCCAGGGTCTTGCTAAGTCATTAAATTGCTGGGACTACAGATCTCTTCCATCATGCCTGGATAACTCAGATTTCTTAATATGATTTACTGGCTATATAGCTATATATATTTATTTTTTACTGGCTATATAGCTATATAGGAACTATATAGCTTTCTTCATGTTCTTCAAAAACATCACATTCCTTCCCCACCTCAAAGCCTTGCCAAAGTTGGGCTTTCTATACAGTCCTCTTCTTTCAATGGCTCTTTTTTGTTTGACTGAATCTTTGTTCTTCAATTGCCAACTTGATTGTCATCTTTTCAGAGAAACTGCCAAGCCACCTTATCTAAGTAGAGGCTCCTGCTCCCCCCTATTTGATAAAGTTACTCTTTATCAAACCACCATTTTATAGAGCTTATCAGAATCTGTGGTTATCTTATTAATTTATTTTCTGTCTCTTTTCACTAGAACATAAGTTCCATAAGGCAGGGACTTTTTTTTCCCCTTAAATTCTTTTATTGGTACATTTTAGGTACACAATACATTTACATTTCTCATTGGGAATTGTACCTTTACATGATGCATCTTGGTTCTTATTTTTTTCCCATTCTCTGCCCTCCCTTCACCCCCTCCACCCTTCCCTATTTACAAAGACTTTGTTTCCATTTTTTCCTTTTCACATTATTTTTCCATCCCCTTCTTTCCTTTCCCCTACCCCTTCCACTTCCCCTACCCTTTTGGACCTTTTCTTCCTATTTCACACTATCAATTATTCATTTTAATCTTTTTTTACACTTTCAGTGTCTCACACCAGAGAAACTATTCGGTATTTACACGTGTCCTATTTATTTCACTTAAGAGTATTGCCTCAATGTGCATCCATTTAGCTATAAATGTCTCTAGTTTCTCATTCTTTATGGCTGAATAGTACTCCATTTATTAAAAAAACACATCTTCTTTATCCAGTTTCCAGTTGATGGGCACTTGGGCTGTTTCCAAGCTTTAGCTATTATAAACTGTGCCGCTATAAACATGGGTGCACATATATCCCTGTGGTATGATTCTTTTAATTCTTTTGGGAAGATACCCAGCAGGGGAATAGCTGGGTCAAATGGGACCTTTAGTCCTAGTTCTTTGAGGTATCTCCATACTGATTCCGCATTGGTTGCACCAGTCTGCACTCCCACCAACAATGAAGAAGGGTTCCTTTCTCCCCACACCCCCGCCAGCATTTGTTATTGGTTGATTTTGTTTGTTTGTTTGTTTCTTTGTTTTGGTACCAGGAATTGAAATCGGGTCCTTTCGCTTGAGCAGCAGGCGGCAAAATCCCCGGCCTGTGGTTGATTTCTTGATAGCAGCCATTCTTTCTGGGGTGAGGTGGAATATCAGTGTTGTTTTCATCTGCATCTCTCGAATGACCAGTGATGTTGAACATTTTTTCATATATTCATTTGCTGCTTTTACTTCTTTGTCTGAGAAATGTCTGTTCATTTCAGATGCTCATTTTTGGATTAGGTCTTTAAATTTGGAGGGTCTCATTTTTTTTTAGGTTCTTTATATATTCTAGATAGTAGTCCTTTGTCCGAAGAACAGCTGCTAAAAAATTTTTTTCCCACATTGTAGGTTGTCTCTTAGCTCTGTTGGTGGTTTCTCTTGCACTGCAGAAGCTTTTTAACAAGATGGGATCCCAGCTGTTGATTCTTTGTGCTAGTTCACGGGCAACTGAGGTTTTGTTCATAAAGTCTTTTCCTACACCAATGTCTTCAAGAGTTCTACCTAACTCATCTTCCAGAAAGTTTAGTGTTTCTGTTTTAATATTTAGATCTTTAATCCACTTCAATCTTAGTTTAGTGCATGGTGACAGATATGGGTCTAGTTTTAATCTTTGGCAGGTTGAAATCCAGTTTTTCCAACACCATTTATTAAAGAGGCTATCTTTCCTCCAGTGAGGATGGTTGGCTCCTTTGTCAAAGATGAGGTAGCTGAGTATGTCTGGAGTTGTTTCTGTATCTTCTAGTCTATTCCACTGATCCTCAGGTCTGTTTCTTTGCCAGTACCATGCTGTTTTTATCAAGTAGCTTTGTAGTATAGATTCAAGTTGGAAATTGTGATACTCCCTGCCATGTCTCTGTTGTCTAGAATTGCTTTTGCTATTCTAGGTCTCTTCTGGTTCCAAATGAATTTTTGGATTGTTTTCTCTAGCTCTGTGAAATATATTGTTGGGATTTCAATTGGCATTGCATTAAATCTATATAGCAGTTCTGGAAGTATGGCCATTTTCACTATATTGGTTCTTCCTACCCAGGAGCAAGGGATGTCTTTCCATTTTCCTATATCCTCTTCGATCTCTTTTTTCAGAGTGCTGTTGCTTTCAGTGTAGAAGTCTTTTGCTTCCTTCATTAGACTGATTGCTAGATATTTCTTTTTTTTGGATGCTATTGTGAAAGGAATTGTTTCCCTAGGGACTTTTTTATTGTACCTAAAATCCCAGCATGTTGGTGGATGAATATATTGGTGAATGAATCTACCCAATATGTTGGTGAATGAATCTATACAACCAAGTGCTTATCTTTCCATTCCGAATGGCAAAAAGGCAGATAGTATATTAATAAATTCATCCCAAACTGATAGCATATTACTAGGTTATAATTTTAAAGGCAGGGAAGCCAGAACATAGCCTTTACCTTCCCTCATTTAAAACATTTCAATAGGAGGCAAAGGTGTGGCTTCAGGAGGCCCCGAGTTTAATGCCTGGCATCAAAAAATTTATTTTCAATGATTCTATCATAAAACTCTGTGTAAGCATCAAAAGCTGGCAGGAGAGGAAGAAAACACCAAATTCCTACAACTTAACCCGCAATCTATTTCTGCCCCTGGCTAAAGTTAAAGGAAAGGTCATAGATGTGGAAAACATTATTCCTAACCAACTTTCCTCGTGATAGCAAAATAAAACAAGAATTTACAGTAGGTGCCCAAAGAAGTCTTTTAAAATTAGTGTCCAGTTTGAGTTAGATCTTTTGACTAGACCAGCACCATCCAACAAAGACATGAGCCATATCCATAATTTTCAATTTTCTAGTAGCCACAATGAAAAGAGTAAAAAGAAACAAGTAAAATTAATTTTAATATATTTTATTAAAGCCAAACTATACTCATTTTAACATGTGGTCAATATAAAAATATTTGAAATATTTTACATTCTTTTTTTGCACTGTCTTTGCAATGTAAAATTATAGCAGGGCTAGAAGTGTGGCTTAGTCATACAGTGCTTGCCTAACATGCACAAGGACCTCTATCTCCAGAACCACAAAAATTAAATTAAATTAAATTTCACTTATAGTATATCCCAATTGGAACATTAAATTTGCCTGTTTGTTTGTTTCTGTTGTTGTTTTGAGACAGGGTCTCACTATGTAGCCTGAGCTGGCCTTCAACTCACAGCAATTCTCCTGCCTTATCCTCCTGCATGCTGGGATTACAGGTGTGCATCACTGCACTTAGCTGGGACACTAGATTTAAGTTGAAAAATAATTCCTCTCTATCTAGATTTCATGAAATTTCTAGATTAAAAAAGTAGATTTATATATCTATGTATCCCAAACATACTTGGATTTCCCAATAAGTTTTTAAATTTAAAAAGGAAATTAATTGCATTAAGTTAAGTAAAAGACAGACACAAAATTTCACATAATGTATTATTCCATTTTTTGAAATATCTAATATAGGTCCATCCCTGGACATGGAACATAGTTTGGCGGTTGTCAGAAGCTTGGAGAAGAGAATGGGGAGCAACTGTTTAATTGGTATAGCGTTTTCTTTTGGGGCAATACAAATGTTTGGAAACTAAGTTAAGGTGGTGGTTGTACAACATTATGAATATACCAAATGCCATAGTGTGTGTGTGTGTTTGTACTGGGGATGGAACCCAGTGCCTTGTATATGTTAGGCAAGCACTCTTATCACTGAGCTACATCCATAGCCTCTCCAATTGTCTATTTTAAAATGGTTAACTTTACATTACATGAATTTCACCTTGATTTTTAAAAAATTATATGTATAAGGGCCGGGGATTTAGCTCAGTGGCACACACCTACTTCACAAGCGCAAGGTCCTGAGTTTGATTTCTGGTACCCCCCAAAAATTTTAAATTTATAAAATTTAAATAATATCCCACCTTCTGTTCCTCATTCACACTGCCCATAATCCAAGTGTTCAATAGCATTCAGCTATGGTATTTTAGAACATAGGAATAAATTATTTGTATGGAGAATCTACAGCTTTTGGAATCATTTCTCTCTGTTTTGGCTTCCCAGCACTTTCCAAATGCTCTCAAGGTGAAGTGTCCCAGTTTATTTAAGCACCACCTGGCAACCACTGAAGTGTCACGTTTCTATTTCACAAGAGGTAGCCGTGAATTTGATTGCTACTGTTCCGCATGATTAGCAAGTTTTGGGTGACAGATTGTTCGGTCTGCCACACTTCTGAGTGTGTTGTGATTCTTTAATAGCTTTTTGTGAAGGGCATGAGGCATCCAGAAGCTTGTGGTCTGTACTTCTGAAATGGATTTACAATGGTTTTCAGCAGCCCTTGCCTCCAGTGGTTGCAAGGTAGTAGAAGAGAAAGGAGCTCACAGAGCAACACTGTGTTAGTTACAACACATTAAAAGAGCAGTTTAAATGATTAGAAGTGCAAAATCTTAAGAAACCCCAAGGGTGATTCATAGGACTCTGAAAAATCTGATGAGCTCACCTAGTCAATCCCAGATGAATAAGAGAAATCTGCCCTTTTCTTTTAACTCCCCAGAGATAAAGATCCATAACCACACTTGTTTACTCACTGCGCTGAATCATACTTCTCAGGTACCAATCAGTAGGTTTCTATGTCTTGACTTATTGAAATCTCTCCGATTAATCTTTTAAATCTCTCCGCTAAGGCTGATATCATTCAACGATGGCCTCTCCTTCAGTATCCCTTTGCCTAGAGTAGCTCTTTAGCATTTTCTCATTTTTGGTGCTTCTACATCTCAATCTGATTATCCCATTTATACGATGCCTGGTCTGTTTCTTCTTTCTTATTGCCCATTGCTTTTAGTGCTTTCTTCTCTCTTTTATCATACTGGGAAAAAGATGAGGAAAATAAACCTCCATTGCTTATTTTTTTCTTGACCAGCCCAATAGTGGAGTCTCCCTTTCTAATACTGAAGCGATATCTATTAGCATAAATCTATACTCCTTACTTATTTACCACACAGGCCTTGATAGTTTCTTCAAAAAACAACAATTACAGTAAAACACAAACCATGGTGACACATTCAGTTCTTTTGCTGACAAAAGTAATGGCTTTTATAGATGCCTCAGAAGACATGACAAATATTTTCCAAAGAGTTGCTGTCATTTATGCCTCTTTCAAGGTTAAAATTGACTTATGCATTGTTTTATTTGCAAACTTTTTTTTTTTTTTTTTTTTGGTACCGGGGATCGAACTCAGGTCCTTCCACTTGCAAGGCAGGTGCCGGGACCACTGAGATAAATCCCTGGCCCTATTTGCAAACTTTTGAATGCAAACAACAGAAATGTCCTATAGCTAACATGAGATTTTTTTAAAGGGAGAGGACAAAGAAGAAGTTAATGACAGGATGCAAGACGTATTTTATGAACCAATGGAGGAGTCAAACATTTAAAATTTAGAAAATTTAGAAAAGAAAAAAACTAGGCAAAATTCTGAGACTTCAGTTGCAGCTTAAGAAATTTCTCTTCTGAACACTGCTTCTAACATTATTTTGTTCTAGGACTCTCAGTGAACTTTCAGAAAAACAAGGAACAAATTTTTTTGTTTCTTTGTTTTGGTACTGGGGATCAAACTCAGGACTGCGCTTGCGAGGCAGGTGCCAGAACCACTGAGCTAAATCCCCGGCCCTGGAACAAATTTTTTCAGATAAATAATGACTATGTTCAAAGGGGTCATCATTGTACTAAAAAAATTATTCCCTACTTATCTGAAATTGAAAGTTAACTGAATGTCCTATATTTTTGTTTGCAGGGCCTAACAACCATACTCAGTATCTATTTTCCTTTCTTCCTTTTAGTAGAGTAACTCCCACCCCAAGGAGTTTTAGCTCAGCAAGAAACAACATTTCCCTTCTTCCTTGGTACTGGGAGTGGTCACGTGACTAGGTTCTTGCCAATAGAATGCATGTGGAAGTAAAGTGTGCTACTTCAACTCGGCAGCTCAATTGCTCCTTCCCTTCTTTGCACAGGTTCTGATGCTGTTTCAGTGCTAGTGAGCTAGTACCATGCAGATGGAAGCAGTGCCTGTCCAGGGAATGGCAGAGCAACAACACAGAAAGAACCTGGGTCCTTACTCATGGAGCAGGGGGGCCTAATCCTAAACCAACCCTTATCTATGGAGTAAAGCACAAGAAAGAAATTTCTAACATGTTTAAGCCCCATTTATTTTGGGGACTGTTAGAGTAGCTTATTCATGAAATGGTAGAGGTGATGTTGCTGTGCTGGATCTGAAAAACTTTGCAGTTTCTACCTATAATGTCATTTAAAAAACTGTCAGGGGGCTGGGGATTTAGCTCAGTGGCACCACGCCTGCCTCGCAAGTGCGAGGTCCTGAGTTTGATCCCCGCTACCAAAAAAGAAAAAAAGAAACCCGGCAGGATCCAGTTTTGATACACCAAGTAATACTGAGTTATACTTTTTTTTCTTTTTTTGGTACCGAGGATCAAACTCAGGACCTTGCGCTTGCAAGGTAGGCACCGGAACCACTGAGCTAAATCCCCAGCCCTGAGTTGTACATTTTTACCTGAATTCCCATGAGGCCTGGCAGTCTTTTAAGACAGGGATCTCAAAATCTCTTCCCTACTTTCATTAGTATAGTTGCTGTCATAGGAGACAATTTGTTTCTTGGCACCAAAAACTCCTAAAACAAATTCTTTCCTTCTATCCTGCACTTCTCTTTTAGACATGTCCTTTATGTCTTCCCTGCTAAACAGTGAGCTCCATGGAAACCCAAATCATTATCTGTCTCTCTACTGCTGTGTTCTCAAAACCTAGAAAGATGACTGAAACAGAGAAGGTGCTCAATAAATAGGGAGGGAGGAAAGGACAGATGCATAGATATGTGGGTGGAGTGAATGGATGGATGGAAGGAGGGAAGGATGGATGGATGAATGGATGGATAGAAGAAAACCAGATTGTAGCTTATAGTAAAATGGATAGATGAATATGTGAATTAAATTGCTAATACTTTATCCAGGTGATTAACATGCTAACACTTTATTCAGGTGATTAAAAACCTATGGAGGGAAGGATGAGAGGAAAAAATAGAAAGGAGTTGAGGAAAAATGCAAAGTAATGTGATGCCTTTCTGCACTGGCCCCTGATCCAATTATCCACAGCAGGCTGCTCATCAAGGTTGCTTGCTTGGCAGTCTTTTTCCAGAGGGGACACGCCTAGGGATGTTCCAAAGGAGCAAATGGAGAGAGGGACCTTATCTTCTCAGCTCTCTCTCATCTCTCACTTCTCAGTAGTCAGGATTGGCAAAGTAAACTCTCCCATATTTCCCAGTTGTATAACTTACCACCTTGCAATACCCAGGCAGGAAAATTCCCATGGAATGGTGTGGCATCAAATCCAGAAGCAGAAAGACGACTCAGTGTGGGCAGGCTGCTGACCAGGGGAAATAAGAGAGTTGAGGGAATTTGGGAAGGTTTGTAAGATTTATGTCTAGTGCAATCCCCTGTGCTACTCATGTCCACTCATGCCCTTTCATATTTTGCCACTGTTGTAAGAACAAAGTTGCTTTCACTCTTTCTTAAAAAGGAGAGGAACAAGCACATTAACTTGAAAAGCCTGCCTCTTAAGGAGATTGCAGGTCACCAACTCCAGGAAAGCTTAAACAAGAGGATTAGCTAAAAACAGTTACCATCCATAGAAGGCAGAGTAGTGGATCTCCCAAATATCTGCGTCCTAATACCTAGAACCTGGAAAAAGGTAAAGACTTTGAGAAGGGGGAGGGAAGTCCTGGATTATCCAAGTGAGCCCAATATAATCACAAGAGTCCCTGAAATCAGAGAAGCTTTCTAGGTATGGTGAGAGAAAGACATGTGATGACAAGAGTCTGAGTGATGCTTCATTTCTGAATTCTGAATTCATAGATAGAACAGGGCCCCACTGCTCAAGGAATGTGGGATAGTCAACTAGCCTCTATGAGGCATAGGCAAGTGTGGTGCATGCCTTCGTCCCAGCTACTCAACAGGCCAAAGTGGAAAGATCACTTGATCCCAGGAGTTTGGGGACAGCTTGGGTAGGTAGTGAGACCCTTGTCTCTCTCTCTCTCTCTCTCTCTCTCTCCTCCCCCCCTCCCTCCCTCCCCCCATCTCATTGAGACACTTAATCCATTTTGTGTTGCATAACAAAGGACAGAGGTTTATTTGGCATATAATTCTCATGGCTGGAAGATTCAAAGAGCATGGCACTGGTCTTCTAGCAAGGGCCCCTTGGGTGCATCATGACATGGTAGAGAAGCAGGAAGGGAAATAACCATGTACACAAGGAATCACATAGCAAGACAAGAAGAAAGAGACCTGACAGAGTCAGGCTTGCTATTTTGTAATTCACAGGAAGTTCCCCCAAAGTGAGAATGTGCTCTCGTAGAAAAGCATTAATCTGCCCTAAATACCTAATCAGCCCCTACCTCTTAAAGGTTCCACCACCTCCCAACATCAGCACACTGAAGACCAAGCTTCCCGCACCTTTGGGAGCCAAGCCATATCCAAACTGTACCAATGCTCCTTTGAATTTTTTTTTTTTTGGCTATATACCTCGATTTAAACTTTTTTTAAAAAATCTAAGATTGATTTGTGTCTCATTGGCTTAAGTCCTTCTATACTCAGATAAAGATGAGGGTGAGCGACCTACTATCTCCTCAGGGAGGGAAGTCTGTTAATCCAAGACATTCTTGTTGGGTCTAGTTGGTAGACAATAACTCTGGTTCATGATTAATTTTGAGCCAATGTGTGCCATGAAATAGTTTTTAGTTTTTCCACCAAAGAGAAAGAAAACACATAAAGGAAATTTCCCACATGCTGCTTGAAACTGCTTCACCTTTTGTTAACTCAAACCTCAAGGTTAGTTAATCACAAACAGGACAATGAAAGCAAATAAGGCTGGAAGGCAAGCAGGGGCCGGCTCTTTACATCACACAGAAGCTAAGAGGGTATTTTGTGTTAATAAAGGGAAACCAGACGGGCAAAGGAGAGGGAAGACATGGGGCAGGGCAGGGAGGTTGGGCAGCTGAAGAAAATCTTTGCAAGAATCTTAATCATACATTATTTTGTTGGCCTGATTGTAAATTTCAGGCTGACTAATACCTGAGATTTCAAGCAGCAAAAATGAAAAGTGACTTCTTTATGAATTTTTTTTTTTTTTGGTACCAGGGACCAAACTCGAGACCTTTCGCTTGTTCGGCAGGCACCAGAACCACTGAGCTAAATCCCCAACCCTCTTTAAAAATTTTTATGATCAGTTCAGGCAGGCTTCTTGTCTGGGGCCTATAAATTAGGACAAACACATAAACTTCAGGGTTTACTTCTTCTGTTTTTGTTAAGGCTGAACCTAATCAGCATGACTCAAACCAAAAGTTAAAATTGGCATCAGCTCTTTCGAGCTTTACTTCACCGCAGGTAGACAGCTGCAATAGGAAAGTGATCAAAGCTCACTTAAAACTCAGAATTCATTTTCTTAAGGGAATTCTCAACTCTGAAATTCACCCACACAGAGCTGCGTGCAAGACGATAACTGATACTGAATACATTAATGGTAAAATTGTATGCATATTTCCTAAAATAAGCAGAACTCTGCCATGAGTGGTTGGGAAGGAACTTAAAAAATAAATAAGAGACAGGATTTCATACCACAAAGACTCAGTTTTAAATCACATTTGAAATAATACTAGGCAACTTTGCTGCACACTCCCAAAGGTTAGGTACTGGGGATCAAACTCAGGACTTTGCGCTTACCAGGCAGGCGTGGTGCCACTGAGGCACATCCCCGGCCCCCTAAAGATGTATTCTGAAAAGATTAATCAACCTAAAGTTTACCTTGTTACAGAATTTTAGTGAGTTATAGGATACCAAAATTGCTAGCCTTATCCTCTTGGGATAGGCATTATTTTTGTGTGTGTGAGAGCAGATATATGCGATGCTGTTTATGTTTTCAGTTCTCTATGATTCCATACCTTAAATGGTTTGCCTGATGCTCATTTCTACAAGAAAAAGAAACTGGAGCTGGGCATGGTGGTGCATGCCTATAATCCCCCCACTCAGGAGACTGAGGCAGGGAGGGTCACAGCAAGTTAGAGGCCAGCCTGAGCTACATAGTGAGTTCAAGGCCAGCCTGAATTACATAGTGAGAGCCCATCTCAAAACAAACAAATAAACAAACAAAAGAAATTGGCAAAAATACCAAACAAATTTTAAAAACCAGAACATTTCTCACTTTCTCCACAAACCTCTCTCCCTTTAAACATTGGCCTAAACCAGACAAGTTAAAAACCCACTTTGCCTTGTTTCCTTTAGCAAAGATGAGATCGTCTGTAACTTTCAAAAGGAGATTCACTAGTAAACAAAGGAAGTACCAAAAGCCAGAAAAGAAAAGTTGAAAAATACATGTTTCTGAGTTTCTACTTCCATAAGAGCTTGCTAGCTCACTGAGAAAACTTGTGCCAATCTACGACCCTGCTCAAACTATTTCCTCATTTAATTTTTCCGTTCTTTCTCCTTGGCTTCTATATTTATACCCATAAAGGACAGAATCCTCATCATTCAGAACTTCAAGGGAAAAATGTAGGGAAAGTTGTGAAACTCATGACTGGACCTGTATGAATAATTTATCTTTCACTCTTTTCCCGGGTAGCTTCAGCATAGAAAGGTTCCACTACCTTTAGGAAATTGTCAAAGGTTTGTTCCTTAGGGTCAGAATTTGTGATCAGACAAAATTTGGAATATCTGTTAGGCAAGACTCTAATAAGTGTCCCCAAT
The DNA here is from genome assembly GCF_000247695.1 of Heterocephalus glaber. The sequence goes on along the minus strand of NW_004624747.1, from coordinate 13,662,992 downwards.
CCAGTTTGAGTCCTTAAGACTCAGACTTAAAGTCAAATTCCATTTGGATGAAAAGAAAAGTAAATTTTATCATGAAGCACCACTGCTGGTGGGAGTGCAGACTGGTGCAACCACTGTGGAAATTAGTGTGGAGAGACCTCAAAGAAGGAAGTCCCATCTGACCCCGCTATTCCCCTGCTGGGTATCTTCCCCAAAGAATTAAAGAATCATACCACAGTGGTATATGTGCACCCATGTTCATAGCAGCACAATTTGTGATAGCTAAAACTTGGAAACAGCCCAAATGGCCATCAACTGGAGACTGGATAAAGAAAATGTGGGGTTTTTTAAAAATAAAATGGAGTACTACTCAGCCATAAAAAAATGAGAAATTAGAGACATTTATAGCTAAATGGATGCACATTGAGGCGATACTCAAGTGAAATAAATAGGACAAACGTATAAATATTGAATAGTTTCTCTAGTGTGAGAAACTAAAAGTGTAAATAAGGACTAAAAGGTATAATAGATAATGTGAAATAGGAAGAAAAGAGGTAAAGGGGAAGGGAAAGTGGGAGGGGTAGGGGAAAGGAAAGAAGGGAATGGAATTAATATGAGAAAATGGAAAAATGGAAACAGTGCTTATAAATAGGGAAGACTGGAGGGGTTGAAGGGAGGGCTGGGCAAGGGTGAAAAATAAGAACCAAGAGAGATTAGGTAAAGGTGCAAATGTTCAATGATGAGTGTCATTATATTGTATACCTAAAATGTACCAATGATTAGAATGAATAATTGATAATGTGAAATAGGAAGAAAAGCTCCAAAGGGGTAGGGGTAGTGGGAGGGGCAGGGGAAAGGAAAAATTATGAGAAATGGAAAAAATGGAAACAAAGTCTTTGTAAATAGGGAAAGGTGGAGGGGGTAAAGGGAGGGCTAGGAATGGGGAAAAAATAAGAACCAAGATGCATCATGTAAAGGTACAAGTTCCCAATGAGAAATGTAATTGTGTTGTATACCTAAAATATACCAATAAAATAATTTAAGTTAAAAAAAATTTACCATGGAAGTTACAGCTGTCTTTGATATAAAATTGAATCTTTTACTTTGAAAATGTCCCAAAATCGAAACAAAGCATCTGGCTCTGTTTTTAGACATTTCAAAGAAGCCCAGTTACTATAACCCTAGTGTTAAATTAAGTACAAGAACTTTCTGAGAACATTGTTACTATAGATTGTCACAAATGATCAATACAGCAAATGAGCTTGGGTTAACACCGATTAATTTCTTTCTGTTTCTATAGTTAATTATAAATGATAACCTCATTTATATATCATTCATTTATATTTGTACGTAACCAGGACCACACCCAAACTCTCCTACTTTAGTTTACCAGGCCAATTTTTAAGAGCAATGCAGAGCCGATAAAGTCAGCAAATGACTCCAAACTCTGGCAGCCAGCATTTTCAGAACGTGCCCTTTGACATTTAATCAAATCCTTCAATGTGATTGTTGAGAGGTTGGTCACCACCCTCCATAAAATAACAATCTATGCTATTAGTTCTCTCTGGTTAAATGGTCCAGCTCATGTTTTCTTTTTAAGTTCTACTTACCAATTGTTTAACCACATTTTGAGATACTCTGAACCTCAAACTGGTTTGTGCATCATATATAATAGGAAAATGGCATAATTAGAAAGTAGCAGAGTAAATGGTGGCTAGTCAGGCTAGTTGCTTTGCTTTCCCTAGGCCAAGCCTGGTTTTGCTGCAGAAGAAACAGTATCTGTCCTAGGCTCTGATCAAGTCCACTCCATGATATTCTTCTGACAGCCCCACTCCCAGCCCCCAAATAACTTATTCTTCCTATTCAATGGCTCACCCATGTCTGAACCCCTAATTTAACTCTGGATTTTCCCTAGTTGCACCCAAACCTTTGCAGATTTCATAAATCCTTTGAGGTCACATAAGATCAGAAGCTCAGCTTGGCACAGTGGCAAGTGCCTATAGTCTCAGCTACTGGGGAGGTTGAGGCAGGAGAATTGCTTGAGCCCAGGAGTTTGAGACCAGCACCTGGAAAACAGTGACATGTTGTGGGGAGAGGAGAGGCAAGCACAAGCAAGCAAAATCTCTCTTTTGGTCACAGGCCCAGAATTCTTTTTTTTTTTTTTGGTACCGGGGATTGAACTTGGGACCTTGCACTTGTGATGCAGGCACCGAAACCACTGAGCTAAATCCCTGGCCCCGGGCCCAGAATTCTTAAAAGGGACAATGGAGAGCAATAGACCAAAGAAGACAAAATATCCTTATATGACTCAAAACTTTTATCCCTACTGGCCTCTACCAATCAAGTAAATGCTACAGTTTGGATGTGGGCAATAAATGTCCAGGAAGGGTAAAGCATACACACACGTGATCCACAGTCATTATCAGTATGATTACATTGGTATCAATCTCTCCAACTAGCTATGGTGAAATTGTTGGGTTATGGGAAGCCCTGAGCTTGGGGTATTATCTAGAAGGTGCTGGCTTTGTCTCACCATAGTAAAAAAATTCTGAGGAGGTGGGGTTCTTGGAAGCAGAGGAACAGACACCAAAAGAAGAAGTAAGAAAGCAACCAAGAAAAATCTTTCCCAGCATTTCTTGCACTTTGAAAATAAGTTATGCAGATTTCAATAAAGAAGCCTATGTGCTCTATGACATCAGACTTTGTCTACCAAGATATCTCCTACAGTAAAATTACCTTGGAGAATTTCCTGCCAATAACAAGATTCAATACTTGAGTGCTTATTATATGCCTGGCCCAGGTCTATGGTCTGAAAAGCTTAGAAATCTGATTTTGCCAGTGTATCAAGAATGATTCCATGTTTTAGAATTGGATTCATATTAATTAGGGGTGACTAAGTCCATTGTTGACCAGGATCCAAATTATTAATTTACGATAAGAAATCAAAGCGCTTGAAGACCAAAATGCTGAGGTTGGCAGGATTGAAATCTCCCTTCTCAGAGAAGCCAAACTACAATCAGAACACAGTTCAAGGACCATAAAATTAAACAAGGAGAATTAGATGAATGAGCTAAAAAGGTGTCTCTCAACTGGCTTTTTAGATACACTCTGTCCCTCTTGGGATGGCCTCACCAATGAGTCAGTTTATTGGCCCCAGTACCACTCCTTCAAAACAATGTTTAAATTGTATTGAATTCCTGAATTCCAGCTTTGGTTTGTTTTAGAAGTGACTGTATTAATCTAGTCTTTTTTTTTTTTTTGTATCGAGGATCGAACTCAGGACCTTGCTTTTGCAAGGCAGGCGCGGTGCCACTAAGCTAAATCCCCGGCCCTGTATCCTTCTGTTCTTATACAATGTGTATTTTATAGATCTCTTTCTCTCATAAAACTAAATTTATCTTATTTATAAACTTTGTCATTATATAAAGACCTCAGTTATGTTTGTTAAAAGAATGAAAGTGAAGGAATGAATGAATGCATCCCATTATTGGATGACTTAAAAATTGTTCTTTTGCCATGATAGAAAACAATATGGAAGTTTTTAAGGAAAACAGTCCCCAGAAGGTTCAAAATAGAATTACCATATGATCCAGCAGCTTCCTTTCTGGGTATATACCCAAAAGAACTGAAAGCACAGCCTCAAGGAGATATTTGCGTACCCATGATCATAGCTGCATTACTCACAATAGCCAAAAGGTAGAAGTAACCCAAATGTCTATCAACAGATGAGTGAGTAAATAAAATATAGTACATAGATACAAAGAAATACAAAGAAATTTTTTTTTAGCCTTAAAAAAACAAGAAAATTCTGACACATTCTACAATGTGGTTGAAGTTTAAGGATGTGATACTACATGAAATAAACCAGTCATAAAAGAACAAATATGATCCCACTTACGTGAGATCCCCAGAGTAGTCAAATTTCTGGGAACAGAAAGTAGAATGGTTGCCAGGGAGTACGGAGAGGAAAGAATGAGGAGATACTGTTTAACAAACACTGATTTTGCAAGATGAAAAGAGTTTTGCAAGATGGAAGAGTTGTGTAGATAGATGGCGGTGATGACTGTACAACACTGTGAATGTACTGATGTTACTGAATTGGACACCTAAAATGGTTAAGATGGTAAATTTTATGTGCATTTTACCCCAACTAAAAAACAGTAGCTTTTCCATGCTAACTTATAGCTTGCATTTTTAAACATAAGTTGTTCCTATAAAACCAATGTGTTAGCATTATGGTTTAGATATGAAGCACCCCCCAAAGACTCATTTCTTGAGGGCTTGGTTCTCAATGCATCAATGTTCAGAGGTGAGCCTAGAGATTTCATTGAATTATAAGGGCACTAAACTATTGATGAATTCATGACTGAATGAGCTATCAAAAGGTAAGGCCCAGTTGGAGGAAGTAGCTCATAGGAGTGCCTTTGAAGGGTACAACTGGTCCCCAGTCCCTTCCTCTCTCTCTCTGCTCTGCTTCTCAGCTGCCATGAGGTGAGAAACTCCTCTACCCTCACCCTTCCACCATGATGTTCTGCCTCACCACCGGCCTACAACAATAGGACCAGCTGACCATGGACTGAAACCTTGAAATCATAAGCCAAAATAAACCTTTCCTCCTTTAAGTTGTTTATGTTAGATATTTTGTGACAGTAACAAAAAGGTAACTAATACAATCAGTTCCTATGTTTGTCCTCATATTGTACTGCAATGGGTCTGTCCTGTTGAATTTCAGTCTATTTAGATATAAATAAAGATACAGATACAGATATAGCTATAGATGTCACTGTATGAGCTAAACCATAGAATTGTGCAACATAGAATACAACATTTCAAAATAAAGCCACAAACAATATTGTCACTACTTGTCAACTAAAAGAACAGACTTTCAATCAAGAAAATAAACAGTCTCATGGTTGATAAACAAAGCAATGTGATGTTAGGTTAACACCAACTTTGCCAAATTTAACATACTTGTTTTTTTAGATCCGCAAGAAATAAATCTAACAGCTGAGTGCAGTTAAACAAAATCATTACAGAATTAGCAGTTTTCTGACCCACTTTAAAAAGCTGAATCATTCAGTTGAGACCCCAGGGAAATGCAGATTTATACCTTTGATGTATTTCTTGGTTTTTCTTCAATTAAATCAAATTATATAACCAGTTTTTGAGTCTTTGCCATCACTTCTTTTAAGTGGGTGATTTTATATGTCTTATTGAATATAAGCTTTTGCGTATTCTTAGTTTTTACAAATGTAAATGTATAACAAACCATGCACACAGCTTTCTGCAATGCAATTATTTTCTAAAGCCACCAGGATGGCTTGCTACTCTTCCTAATCGCTGACTTTATTAAATTGGGTGTGGGTGGGTGCAGCAGGAAGTCACCAAAGGGAGCCAAGTGCAATTTGCTGCATATGGGAGTGAGAGAAGATGAGAGTAGTGGTCATTTCATCTGTATTCACACTGGCTCAAAGAAAGAGAAGTGCTTGCATTCCCATAGGCATGATGACATGCTTAGCCTTCTCTATCCTATGGCATGAATTGTGGACCAGCTATGTGAGAATAGTGAATGTCCTCTTTGATCACATCCTCTTACACAAACACTGTCAAGTGTAGTTAGTGGCATACCAAGGTAAAAGGGTAGGAGGAGAGGTTGGAGTCCGTTGTCCTCATATTGTTTAGAATTGCTAGCACCTGGTGATAATAAAAAGCATACAGGCTTTTAGTTTTGTGACACTGTATCTGATAGTATCTTTCTTCTCTGAATTCTTAAACATGCACTGCATAATTTATAAGGTGCTTAATATACTGTTTAATATAATTCCAGTACTTCCTATAATTATAGTTATTTCTGTTCATGTTGTCCAACCTACATTAAACTATAAACGTTTGAGGGCAAGGATCATAGCACATATATCTTTGTTTTCTCCATGTAATATCTAGCACAATGGTTTCTGTGTGATAAATGTTTTGAATAAATGAAGAAGTTAATACAAATCATACAGACCATTTTAATATTAAACAAACCTCACATTATGAGGTCAGGGAGTTGTTTTGGTTTTTTTATATCTTATTGAGTGAGCACTGACTGTGGGCTGGTAATGTGCTGCTTTATGCACATTATTCATTATAAAAATGTAGCAAGTTCTTATTGTATGCTAAACAATGCAAGGTCTTAAGAATCCAGTAATGAACAAAAATATTTTGTTATGCAATGCATATTAACTAACTTCCCCAGGGAGAATCAGGTAGTAACTGGGGGAGCCTTAACTTGAACCCAGAGCTTATTCTAGAAATCATGCTCTTCAGTACTTTATGTTATATTTTCTATGGTAAGAGCTATGGAAAAGCCAAAGTAAGATTAATAAATGTCCAGTTCGACTATATTCTCTTATACAAACACCAATGGATTTCTCCTTAAGGACCATGTTTTTTATAGTTTTCTGAAATCCTAATGTTTTCATATAATGCTATTCCAGATATATATCAACTCTAATGCAGTGGTGGTGAACCTATGGCACATGTGCTGCAGCAGGCTGTTTGTTATCATTGAAAGCTCTAGAAGATTCTCCATCACTACTCAAACGGTTCTTTAATAAATACTTATTGGCAAACTACCTTAATAACTATATAATCCACTAGGGTTCTTTGTTTGTTTGCTGTTGTTTGTTTGTTTGTTTGTTTCTGGTACCAGGGATCAAACTCAGTTCCTTCTGCTGGTGAGGCAGGCAGTGGAACCACTGAGCTAAATCCCAGGCCCTCCACTAGGGTTCTTTATAACTTTAAAAAATTAATTTACCAGAGCTGGGGATGTAGCTCAGAAGTAAAGCACTTGCCTAGTATGTGCAAGGCTCTGGGTTCCATCCCTAGCACAAAAAAAAAAAAAAAGAAAGAAAGAAATTTCCCATAAAAATATTTAATTGATTACCAATAAAAACTTATTTCTCCCAGTAACTGTCAAGTATAAATTAAATCACTGTTATTTGTTAGTGCATTATACCAACTATCCTCCCAGAACTCTTAATATGCAAATATATTCAATACTTGCATATACACACAGACACAAACATAGGTGCAATTATTTTCCAGGACATGTAATTAAGTCTTGACCCTTCAGACAATTCTTCTGATCACAAGATGACACCAAGAAGCCTGTAATTCATTTTTTACTAAGAGTAAGAAGGGTAGTAGTAATAATGATAATGCAAACTGTGAAGAACAGATTAAAGATATTTCATCTATCTACCAGCAGTTTTTATTTGTCCTGGAAAGTAGATGTGTATTATTTTACAATCAGTTTACTCTGAAATTGACAAAGAAAAACAAAGGAAAAAAGGGGAGGAAATTCACTTAAAACGCAGTGTTAATATGAGCAGTATGAATAGATATAAATAACTTGTCTACCAAGAGATTAAGCCAGAAATGTGATGCAGAAAGAACAAGATATAACAAATGTTTGGCAGTTCTTGAAATGAAATAAAACTAGGAAATGTTTTTAAATAGCTTCAGATGAATGATATATGTAGCAAAAACACATCAGCAAAGTGTTTAGGGCCAAGATCGTTGAAAAGAAACATGAAAATGTGAATACACAGAAAATTAAACTACAAATCTTTCCAGATATGGGCACCGGAACAACCAAAAATAGCCAACTTGAGTATAAAACAGTCATTTTCTGATGAGTCTGGGCAATGGAGACAGCCAAATCATTAGAGCAGGAAAAGGAAGCAGAGGGAACGATTTAGTCAATATTGGAAGTGATTTAGCTCAAAGTAGAACTACCTCCCACACTGTGTTGCCTAGGCTGGCCTTGAACCCGAGACTTAAGGGATCCTCCCACCTCAGCCTCCTGAGTGGGCAGGACTATAGGCTCGGGCCACCATGCTCTCAGCCAGGAGTATTTTTTGTTTGCTTGCCGAAGTGACATGGATCTATTAAGGGCTATTTTTTTTTTTCCAGAAGGAAGCTCCTAAAAACAGCTAAAAGCACTCCTAGTGCTATGGTTTATAGCTAGATGTCCCCCCAAAGCCTCATGTGCTCATGGGGGTGGAGGGCTTTGGAAGGTGATTGGATTATGGGGGCAGTATAGCTGGCTTGCTGGTAGGAGGTGGAGTCTGCTCACAAAGGGTCATGACCTGGAAGGGTTTATCTCCCTCCCTGGCTCCTCTCTTCTTGTTCTGCTTTCTGGCTGCCATAACAGGAGCAGCTTTTCCTCAATCATGCTCCTCTCCCATGCTGTTTCTTCTTTGAAGCCAAGTGACCATGAACTGAAATGTAAGCCAAAATAAACCTCTCCTTCTTTAAATTGTGGCTGTCAAGTATTATATCTCAACAATGACAAAATGACTAGGACACCTAGGCTCCCATCATAACCTCCCTTGTATGGAGCCTGGTGTTAGCTTTCTATCATAGCAATGAATTGAGATGATTAACTTATAAAGAGAAAAGTTTAGGCTGGGATGTAGCTCAGTGGTAGAGTGCTTGCTTAGAATGCACTAATGTCCTGGGTTCAATCCCTAGCATTGTGGAGAAAGAAAAGGTTTACTTGGCTCACAGTAGATCCTTTTATAATAGGTCTGTGGTAAGGCAGCACGTCATAGTGAGAGTATAAAGTAGAGCAAAACTTCTCACATTATGACTAGGAAGCAAAAGAAAGCTAGGAGGGGACCAGGGTCCCACAGTCACTTTTAAAGGCATGATTCCAATCACCTAAAGACTTCTCGTTAGGCCTTACTTTTTAAAACTTCCACTACTTCCCAATAATTTCTCTCTGGAGCCCAGTCTTTAACACATGAGCCATTTAGGGGCATTCAAGATCCAAACTCTACAAAGCTAAAACAGGAGGATTGAAGTTCAAACAGCCTGGGCAACTTAGTGACCCAGTGGCACTCTATCTTAGAGTAGAAAATAAAAAATGGCTGGGATGTAGCTCAGAGCAAAGGCCTTGGGTTCAATCCCCAGTATCACAAGAGAAAAAAAAAAAAATCAAGATCCAAACTATAGCAAGCGCCATATATCTTATTCGGGGCACAAACCCTATGGTCAAGCTGTAGAAATTTGTTTTAAATCAGAGTTTCTTGACCTTTGCACTATTGACATTTGGGGCCAGGTAATTCTTGTTGTGGAAGACAGTCCTGTACATTGTAGGATGTTTAGCATCATCTCTGGCTTCTACGTAGTAAATGCCAGCTGTACCTCTTCCCTTCTAGTTGTGACAACAAAAAAATGTCTTCAGACATTGCCTAGTGTTCCCAGGGATTGGGAGTATATGTGTACAAAAGAATCACTAGTTTAGAGGATAAAGGGATGGCCATCCAGCTCAACTTCTTACCATACCAATGAGAAAACCAAAGCCCAGACACATGTTCCATGCTCAAACTTACACAGCTGCTTAATGGCAAATGTAACCCAGGAACTCCAGATTGTCACTCTCAGTAACTCCACCAGACTCCAACTTTAATCACTGGCATACCACCATTATGGATTCTTCATCCCTGATATCATATGTATTATTATTTTTATTTGAATTAGTACATTTTAAAATTTAATAAATTTATTTGGAGAAGACACAGGTAGCCAAGGGCAAAGAAGAAAGATATAAACATTAACAAAGACCATGGCATCAGAGGGAGCAATTTGTGCTTATTTTGTGTATTTATTTACCAAACACCCATATTATACCTACTATATGCTAAGATCTATTTTAAATGCTTTACATAAATGAAATATTTTTATCTTGAGAACAAACTTATTAGGTAAGTACACTTTACCATCCTCATTTTATAAATGAAGAAACAGAGACATAGAAGTCCAAGGCCATCTAACTCATATGTGATAAAAGTGGGATTCCAGTCCAGAAAGGCTGGTTCCTGAGTCTATACTCTTAATTATTTTTTTTCTTATTTATTCTTAAATAAATTTTATTTTATCCCTTTCTCTCTATCAAGCCCCCTCCCCCCCTATGTACAAAAGCTTTATTTCCATTTTTTCCTTCTATTTTCACTTTTTTTCTTATCCATTCCTCCCTCTCTCCCTCCCTCCTCCCTTGTTCCCCTTCCCATTTGAACACTTTCTTTCCATTTCCCAACACCCATTATACATTTCAGTCCTTATTTCCACTTTCGGTTTCTCACACCAGAGAAACAATGCAGTATTTAAACATGTGTATTTGATACATTCTTAATCATTACGGGGAAATATTGGAAGTGCTCAATCAGTAGGGAGGGAAATGGGTTTGAGGCTGCAAACAATGGTGGTCTGGAAATAATGAGCAGAGGAGGTAAAAAGGGAACTGGACAGGAGGCAGCAGGCCAATCTTTAGGAATAGGAAGTTGGTCAGCTTTCTGTTACCGTGACAAAACATCTGAGGTAATAAACTTAAAAGGAGGAAAGGTTTATTTTCATTCACAGTTTTGGAGTTTCAATCCATGGTCCATTGGCTCCATTGATTTTGGGTCTGTGGTGAGCCAGTACATCACGATGGGAACATATGGCAGAGGAGGCTGCTTACCTCTCTGTGGCCCGGTAGTGAAAATAGAGGTCCCAGTATCCCCTTCAAGGATATGCCCCAGGCCCTACATCTTAAAGCTTCTACCACCACCCAACAGCACCACAGGCTAGGCAACCAAGCCTTGTAACAGATGGGTTTTTGGGGGACATTTATACAAACCACAGTAGAGCTCTTTATTGGAAGAGAGAAGATAAGCAGGGTTGATGACAGAAAGAGCTAAGAAAGTAAAAAGGATTCACTGTAAATCAGGACACATGCAAGATGAGACTTCAGTTCACCTCTGGTTGACAGAGAAGGTGTTCCTCCACACTGGGTAGGACAGAGTATCCACTAAAGATGGATGCTGGTGAGCACTGGCCACTGAAGTTAATGCTTTCCCCTTAAAAACCAAGTTAAGAAGCACCATGTTTTGCAAAATGTTCAGTCAATTCATCCCTAAAACCATATATGGAGTTTAGATAATATTTTAGGGTTTTTGAGACATTTATGTTCCCACAGCTAGTTTATGAATAAAATGTACAACTGGAAACACACACACACACACACACACAATCACTGCTGAGTGAAAATACCAAGCATACAACTGCTTTATCACACATTTTGCCAACTCCTCATATTTTTCCAACACTTGACTTTTCAAAAACAAATTTTCTTGGAAATGTTTTGTCTTTTATCCTCTTCAGTTTTTATAGATCAAGATGTTAATAAAAATAGACAACTTGGAAAAACTGGATGAGTGTTGTCACATTTGGAAATATCAAGATTTATAAGAAGAAAAATTTCATGTTTTTCCTTTTATGATCTAAAAGCACTTATGTGGAAATCCATCTATGGTATTACATGGATGAATTTCCACAGAAGCTCAAGTTCACCAGAATGTACAGTTACCAAAACAAATATTAATGTAAATTAATGGAATACATAAAGTTAAAAATGTGAAGTGAGGGATAGTAACTCAGAGCAAATATCTTGGAGTCAAACAAACCTAAGACACCAACATCATCGTCTTAAGTACTAGTACATATTTGTGTTACACACTAGCATGAGCCTTATGAGGATTAAATGAGATTGTGTTACACAAAGGACTTGGGTTGGTTATTTTTTGAGACAGGGTTTTGCTACACAGTTCAGGCTGGCCTTGAACTCACCTTGTAGCTTAGGCCGGCCTCAAACTCATGCCAATCCTCCTGCCTCAGCTTCCTGAGTGCTGGGATTACAAGCGTGCACCACCGTGGCTGGCCTATACAAAGGACTTGGAACATAATGCTTAGTATCTTTTTTGTTTGTTTGTTTGGTACCGGGGATCGAACTCCAGTCCTTGCGCTTGCGCAGCAGGCGGTGAAACCACTGAGCTAAATCTCCAGCCAATGTTTAGTATCTTTGAACTGCTGATCCAGTATGAAGCAGAATAAACTAAATAATAAGCTTCCTAGAAGGCTGAGAATTTGTCATATCTTTGCATTGGTGTTTTAAATGCTGGCATTAATTTCCACGTAAGCTTGAACCTGTTTATTTTTTTACCTCAAAACTGAGCTAATGATCTTGAAAAGCTCTAAATCAGTAACTCTTAAAATGTGGCTACATCTAACCTTGAAGTTTCCAAAGAGCCTTTCAGGAGAACTACTCAAAATTATTTTCACAATCATTGTAATGATAGTGTATTTAATAATCATAAAACTAATTTCATAATAATGCTAATTGTCAAATATTACTTTTGCTTTTAACCATGTAGTCATTTTCACTGATGGTGCAAAAACAATAGTGGGTAACACTATTGATACCTTAACATGAATTAAGATACTGATACTGTGTCAGATTTCTGTTACTATCAACTTGAAATAATCTGCCTATAAGGAAAAAAGGTTTAGTCTGGCTTACAGTTTTAGAGGTTTTACTCCATGATCTGTTGGCCCTGTTGCTTTGGGCCTATGGTGAGGCAGCAGATCATAGTGGGAGTACATTAGAGAACTAAACTGCTTAGCTCAGGGCTGGAAGCAAAAGAAAGAGGAGGAAGCCAGGATCCTACAATCTCCTTTAAGGGGATGCCCTCAATGACCCCCACTAGGCCCCATTTTCTAAAGGCTTCACCACCTCCAAAGCATTTACCACAAAGACCTTTGGGGGACACTTAGGATCCAAACTAAAGCAGGTACCAAGGTGTGCTGGTAGACATGTTATTTATTCTTCACTCCAGTGTATTCATGGAAAGAAATAAAAGCTAGTATCACTTAATAATGTCTCTGCTGAAGCATTACTTTTATTAAATCTAGTCCCTTGAGTATTTTTGCTAGTCCATGTGATGAAATGGAAATTGCCCATAAAGCATTTTCATTGCATTCTGAGATACAATGGTTGACTGGAGGTAAGGCGCTCATGCCACTGTTTGAGTTCTGAGCTAAGGTAGCCATATTTTGCATAGAAGACCATTTTTACTTGAATAAATAACAAATTATGGTATTCAGATTCAAGCGTTTGGCAAACATTTTCTCAAGAATTAATAAAGTAAGGGTTTCAAGGAAAATATTGACATCTGATATCAATGATAAAATTTGAACTTTCAAGTGAAAAATAAAAATTTTGGGAAACTCATACACATCTCACTGAGCTTATTAACTTCCCAGTACTTAAATATTGTACTTATATGATGAGATCAATAGTAATACAGTATGAATATTGTTCTTTTTATATTGCATAAAATGATATGTGACAATATTTGGAAGATCTGCATAACTCAGTGAACTATATTTTCTAAATGACCAATGCATCCTATTGCAGAATCAATCATCCATAGGTAAAAGATCATTTCAAAGGGTATATAGATCAATGGTCTCCTTGAGATGATTTTAGATTCCTTATTACAACTAACTTTTAAGAAATTGTCACTTGTCGGCTGGGGATTTAGCTCAGTGGTTTTGCCGCCTGCTGATTAAGTGCAAGGACCGGAGTTCAATCTCCAGTACCAAAAAAAGAAAAAGAAAGAAATTATCACTTGTCAACTGTTGGTGTAATAACAAAGAAACATACCCACAATTATCTGAAACCTCTATTAAAATATTTCTTTTCCCAAACCATGTATCTTTGTGAAACTAGATTCCTTTTATATACTGCAGCCAAAATAAAATATCACTATATTAAATGGAGAAGCAGATATAAGAATGCAGTTTGCTTTTAAACCAGACATTACAGAGATTTGCAAAAATGAAAAAATAATGCCACTCTTCATTTTTTAAAGTTTGGGAATAGATTTATTATGAGCAACCTTGGAGTTAGTCTGCCTGGATCCAAATCTGAGGCCTCAGTTTCCTTCTCCTGTAAAATGGGGAGAGTAAAGCACTTACTTTAAATAAATAAATAAATGCTTAAGATTCTCCTACATTTTTGATATGGTGAATATAAATATCTTCGCCTATATAAACTGAAGGTTTTTGATGTTCTCAATAATTTTTAAGAGTGTAAAGGTATTCTGGGACCAAAAAGCTTAAGAACAAATACTCTACATAGTTCTCTAAACTTAAGCTGGTCTCCTTTGCCCATTCATGGAAATATAGGGCTTAGGGCCAAAAGATCGCTTTCTAGTTAGGGTAGGCAGAACATTGTTAGGGAGTTAGAGCAGGACCCTACTAGTTCATTTTCACAGTCACAGCTAAGCCTGCTATCTCAGGACCACTGAGTTCAAGCAGAGGCAAGCCAAAGTCTTTTTTGGAAATATAGGCTGCCAATTTGTAATAATCAGGAATCCTGTTTGTTCTCCTTAGGTATGTCTCTATACAGACTAGGGAGAAATTGTTCTTTTGTGATTCAAACAAGACAAAAGGGAGTTGCAACTGGATGTTACCAGGACCCAGAGTTTCTGGTCAAGGAGGGACGTAAAAGTGTTAGAACATTCCATTGCAGAAATGGTTGTGTGTAGACATTCAGCTCTAAGATTGATGTGCCAACTCCTCTGTCTGTCTCCTTTTTAAAGCCAGCCTTGAATGAAGCTCAGGCTCTTTCAGATTCTTGTCTTCAGTCTGAAGTTGTATTGTGATACATGAATGTTGCTTAGGGTCTAATAAGGAATAAGAACCATAAGAAACCATTTGACCCATTTCAGCCTCTTGGTGTTCTGAAACTTCTATCTCACTGGGATGAAGAGAGTTAAAATACGATCTAACTCAAAAATATGTTGTCATCGGGCCGGGGATTTAGCTCAGTGGTTTCCCCGCCTGCTGCGCAAGCGCAAGGACCCGAGTTCGGTCCCCGGTACCAAAAAAGAAAATGTTGTCATCCAAGAAGAAAAGGAAACAATAAGGACCAATTCTGGCTTCAGATGGTATTATTTCTGAAAATAGGAGACTCAGAGCATCACCAATAAGTTCAAACCAAGAACTGACTGGAAGGCACACAAGACTCTTCAATCCTTTTGATCACTGGCGAAAGCTCTCCTATGTTGAGCCAATCTACCTGGGTCATAAATTACTATTTATCTTCCCCAAGACTGGTCAAATGTGAGGCAAGTAAAGAAAGATTTATATGAACATTGGAGGCAGCCTGCCCGGATCTGAATCTCAGGCCTCACCATCCTCCTCTGTAAAAACAAGAAAAGTGACAGTATTTTTATAAGGTGCTTGTGAAGATTATCTAAGATGATGCATACAAAGCACTTAATAACGCCACTCCACGTACACTGCCAAAAACATCGTAGCTATTTAGGGAGATTCTTTACTTCGTATTCTCATCTATGAGCAGATTTTTCATTAATTTTCTACATAAACCCTTCCCGGGCTGCTGATCTAGGAAGCATCTGGCCCTTCCTATCCCTGAGTCATCATTAAGATGCCGAGTTTCCAAAGTCATCCCTCCTACTTCTCTCTAGGGCTCCCTCTCCTGACTGCTTAGCTCTGCGTGGGGACCCAGACCTAAATTCTGAGACTAAATCTCTCGGGGATTGGCTTCCGGTTTTGAAGGAATGTCCCCAGTCCCCTTGGCCCACCGACCACCTAAACCGCTAGACTGAGCCCGCACTCGAAAGTCAAGCGAGGCTGGGGGCGGGTCCGCGCTCCCTCCGCGAGCCAGCGGGCCTAGGGGGAGGCCACACCCCGAGGTGAACGTGCCGGGGGCGGGGTCACGCCACGAGGTGAGCGGGAGGCTGGGGGCGGGGTCACACCCGAGGTGAGAGCGGAGGTGAGAGCGAAGCTGGGGGCGGGCCCGCACAGCGTAGTAGGCTAGAGGTGCGGCGGGACCGTCAGGGATGCGCCAGTCGCCTCGACCGTGGCGCGCGCAGTGGCCCCCCCACACCCCCACCCCCGGGCGTGAGGCAGCGCAGGGGTTAAGGCGGCCGGCGCCACCTAGGCGCCGCTGAGGAGACCGGCGAGCCGGGGAATCTCTCGCGGGCGCGGCGAACAGGTGCTCGCGCGCGTCAGGCGCCGACGAGGGGCGGGGAGAGGGGCGCGGCCGGAAGCCCGGGGTGGGGTGGGGCCGGCCGGTGAGCGAGAGGAGCGGGGAAGGCAGGAAGGAGCTCGCCAGGCTCGCGGCTGGCGATGTGGAGCCGCCGCATCGGCCCCCGCAGCAGCCGCCGCCGACGCCGCTGCTGCCGAGGCTGCCGCCGATTCGAGGGACATGGAGCGCGGCTGCAGAGAGCGGCCGCCGGCAGCAGCAGCAGCGAGCGTCGCAGCGACAGCGGAGCGCAGCCCGCCCTGTGAGGCGCTGCCGGGCCGGAGGCGGCAGCAGCAGCAGCAACAGGGCGGCTGAGCACCCGGCGGCGGCGGCGGTGGCGGTGGCGGTGGCGGTCCTCCTCGCAACCTCCCTTCCTGCTTCGCCCCCTTCAGCCCTCCTTTCCTCGGCCTTCCCTTTCCCACTCTCCCCTGCTTTTCCTCCTCCTTCTCCACGTCCTCCCCTGCGCACGCGAGCAGTTTAGGGCGGGGGCGCGTGCCGCCGGCGCGGAGGAGGGGCGGGCCGGCGCGCGCCGCGCCCAGGGCTCGCGGGGACCCGAGGGGC
>NW_004624747.1:13617334-13630046 GCF_000247695.1 Heterocephalus glaber | reverse complement strand
GGTATGGGTCTAGTTTTAATCTTTAGCAGGTTGAAATCCAGTTTTTCCAACACCATTTATTAAAGAGGCTATCTTTCCTCCAGTGAGGATGGTTGGCTCCTTTGTCAAAGATGAGGTGGCTGAGTATGTCTGGAGTTGTTTCTGCATCTTCTAATCTTATTCATAACTGATTTAACATAACAGTGCATATGATGTTTTGCTTAGTAGTTAAATCAGTATTCAAAAATGTTTGTCTAAAATTGACCCTCCTAGGAGTTGAGTTAGGTTTAGTCCAAGATACCTAGTGACTGCATATGCCTTGGGGTTATCATTATCCCAGTTTATTTGCTCATTTAGACAAAATGCCCTCTAAGTTCCCTTCCACTTGCTAAGATTCTGTATGGTGTTTTCAAAGTCAAGCTGACGTATTTAGGGAAAGTGTAACTCATTTTCTAAATTAGAAAGAGCACAGTGGCATTGACAGTAGTAGTGTTTTGTAGAACTTGTTAAACACTTATTCTAACTGTATCAAGGGCAGAAAGTATAATGGGACTTGCTTTCAAGGAAAGGAGAATAGATACATGAGACATGCTTTTTGGATAAGTGTTTCTGTGTAAAAGTTGAAGTGGTAGATTTGTGGGAACCCATTGTATCAGTCTCCAGATGAGGTATTTCTGATGAGCATTAAAAAGTCATAAAGGGCTGGGGATTTAGCTCAGTGGTGCCGCCACCTGCCTCACAAGTGGAAGGTCCCAAGTTTGATCCCCAGTACCAAAAAAAAAAGTCATAAAAAGATTATTCACTGATTTAACCTTCTGTACCTGTATAACACTGTTGAAGTACTCTGGAAAATTTGTAGAGCCAAAATAGTGACTTGAATGATGTAGGAACAGTCTTTTCTCATAATATTAATAATATCAGTAATAGCAGGCTTTTTATTTAGTCTTTGCAATCTTCAGAAACAGTTGGAGTAAGGTATGATTTTCAAAATGAATCTCAGCAGTGTTAGAAACTTCTAAAAGAGGTGAAAGAAGACATTTTCACAGTTTTTACTAACAAAACAGTTCACACAGTCTTGAAAACATTAAGGGCAGACTTGAGCACCTATTGACCAAAGAATAGGAAAAACCAATTGATTTCTGTTAGAAAATTAGATTTAAAATTGCTTAGGGACTTCTGAGGTTTTCCTTCCCCAAAATGCTCAGCTTTAGAATTTGTAGAAACGGCTTAGGAAATTTTCTTACACTTTTTCCCCTGTAGTTTTATGCATAATATATCAGTTATATGTACATTAGACCCTTGATTTATGAGCTCAATTCATTCATGAGGGCTGGTTGTAACTCAGGTTGGTCAGTTGAAGGCTCAGGTTCCTCTGCACAGCCTTCAAAGTCTCTCTCCTATATACAAGCAGATCTCAGAGTCTTTTGAGAGACATTGGCCCAGGATCTCTCAATCAACCCCACACAGGAAAGGAGGTTGCAGTGTTCCTTCCAGAACTCTTTAAGGGTTAAATCTGTATCTGAGACCATCTGGAAGCATAAGTGGCCGGCATTGGGGTCATAACTGAGGACTTTGTTTGTAAGTTAGAAGTAAAATCCGGTCGTAACCCGAGTTGTTTGTATCTCAGGCCAGTCATAACTCAAGGGTCCACTGTAGCTTTTTTCTTTCCTCATATATTCCATCAATCACAGAACCATGTGCTTGGTTCTAGTCCCATTTTCTGTACTAGGTCTAGGGCTTTAGTTCCCTTTGGAACTGAATGTGTACAGTTGCAGTGACTTTTTTTTTGGTACCGGGGATCAAACTTGGGACCTTGCCCTTGGGAGGCAGGCACCAGAACCACTGAGCTAAATCCCTGGCCCTGCAGTGACTTTTTGAATGGGATTCTGATACACATTTTCACTTTGTTCAAAAAATCGTGTGATACCTCAAGCATACCGAAACTGCAGAAAATAACATAAATTTAGCTTTAAAAAAATCTTAATACTTTGTCCTACTTAGGTCAGTTTTTTTAAAAGGATAAAATATTGTTTATACATTTGAAGCTCCTACCCTCACTCTATCCACTTGCTAGAGTTAGGATACTTCCCATTATCTTTATACTTATATTACATATATATGTTTATGTGCGTGTATCTCATTGTGTAATCTACATGTATATTCATTAGCAGCATATAATTTTTTCCCATGCTTCAAACATTTAATAAATGTCATCATAAGATTTATATGATTCTACAACCTATTCTTTTGGCTTAATATTATGTTTTTATGTTTTACTTGTGTTGATAAATGTAGATTCAGTTCATATATATTAACTGAGTTTAGTATTTCATTGTGCAAATATAGTACACAATACTAGGTGTTGAACTGAGGGCTTCTGAAGTGAGGTAGATCCTTATTCCTTTGTAAAATTTTTCTATTTTGAGACAATTTTCACTCAGTTCCCAAGCTGGGCTCAAACTTAGAATCCAGAGTACTGGGGTTACAGGTGTGCGCCATTGCGCCTGGCTCATATATTCTTTTATTAGAAAACATTTAGCTTGTTTCTAGTTTTTCACTGTAACTGTACAAAGTTTTCTGTAATGAATATTCTTGTACATTTTCTTCTTATGCACATATATAAAAATTATTCTGGGGATAAACATAGAATAGGAATAGTTGAGTTCAAGTAAACACCTCTTCAAATTGATGAGATATTGCTAGATTATTCTCCCAGTTGTTTGTATAGATTTACATTTTTAGCCAACAGTGTGTGTGAGCCAATGTGTGTGATTCTTTGATCTTGTGTGTGTGTGTGTGTGTGTGTGTGTGTGTGTGTGTGTACTGGAAATAACACCCAGGCCCTCTGGCATGCCAGGTAAGTACTCCACTACCCTTTTACATCTTTACCTACATTTCATTATTGTCATATTTTTTAATCTCATGTATGTGAAATGGAATATTTATTGTTTTAATTTCTACTTCATGAATTACTAGTGAGATTGAAAATCTTATTTATATGAGCATTTTTTAATCCATGTTATGAATTGTCTACATATATTCTTCATCTGTTTTGTTGGTATATAAGAGGCTTTTAATACACATTCTTGGGGTTTTGTTTGTATTTTGGACTTTGTTTTGGGGGGGGTACCGGGGATCGAACTCATTTGTGAGGTGGGCGTAGGAACCCCTGAGCTAAATCCCAGGCCCTCTAGAGTTTGTTTTGAGAAGGTCTCACTATGTAGTTCAGGCTGGCCTTGAACTCACTGTGTAGCCCACCCCGGCCTCAAACTTGAAGCAGTCGTCCTCCCTCAGCCTCCCAAGTACTTATCTGGCTTAATACACATTCCTGATGCTATTATAGTTTCATTTTGTTTATGGAATTTTACTAAACACCATGTGCTTTAGTGTCATTCTATGATTGTTTTTTGTTTTGCTTTATACTATCATCTAAGTCATAAAGATATTTTTCCATATTCAGAAACTTAAAATTTGGTGTTTATGTTAAGATATTTAATGTACTTGGAACTTATTTTATGGTATGATATGAGATAGTACCCATTATGTTTTCTACATAGATTACTATCAGCACTATTTTCTTCCCCATTGATTCCTAATGCTGTATGAATTTTTAAATGAAAAAAAACACAAAACAATTCTGGGCTGTGCTGTAGCTCCTTTTGAGAACTGTGGGAGAAGGATCTGTTGTAAGCCTGTGTCCCTGACTGGTAGAGGGCTCTTCTCCCTGAATCTCTCTGCACTGTCCTCCCACTGTTTGTGTTTCCTTTCCTTGTAAGGACACCAGTCATATTGGATTAGGCCTCACACTAATAACTCATGCCTAGCATGAGTGAGGTCGTGGGTTCAATCACTAGTTCTGCAAAATAAATAAAATAAAAAGGTCTGAAGATGCAGCTCAGAGGTAGAATAGTTACCTAGGAAGTACCCTTGATTTAATCCTCAATACACTGACAATAAAACAGTAACAACAAAAGCACAGGAAAAAAATTTAATATTTACTCTGATTAAAAAGCCAGGATAACTTTTTTTTTCCAGTATCTGGAATTGAACTCAGGACCTTGCACTTGCCAGGCAGGTGCGGCGTTGCTGAACTACATCCCCAGCCCAATAACTTAAAAATGTAACACTTTTTTTTGTTGTTTTGTTTGTTTGTTTGATACTGAGAATTGAGCCCAGGGCCTTCACTCTCAACTACATCCCTACCCCCTTTTTATTTTTATTTTATTTTATTTTTTGAGCCAGGGTCTTGCTAAATTGCTCATGCTGAGATTACAGGTGTGTGCTACTACACCCAACAAAACTTTAACACTTTTTTGCCAATTAATAAAAGACCAATGGGAAAGATTTTAAAATCTAAAAAGATTTTTAAAATGTAGAAAACTGGGTTGGGGTTGTAGCTTAGTGGCGCTGTGCCTACCTGGCAAGCACAAGGTCCTGAGTTTGATTTCTGGTACTGGAAAATAAATAAATATATAGAAAACTGCATTAGTTTCCTAAGGCTGGCACAGTAAGTAGTATAGGTTGAGTGGCTTAAACAGCTGAAATTGTATTGTCTCATAATTCTGGAGGCCAGGAGTTCAAAATCAAGGTGTTAATAGGGTTGACTCCTTCTGAGGGGTGTGGGAGAAGGATCTGTTCTAGGGTTGTCTCCTTGCCTGGGAGAGGGCTGTCTTCTCCCTGTGTCTCTTTGCATTGTCTTCCCTCTGTCTCCATTTCCATATTTCCTTTTCTTATAAGGCTTCCAGTCATATTGAATTAGGTCCTGCCCTAATACCTTATTTTAATGAGATTACCTTTGTAAAGATTTTGTCTCCAAGCTCAGAGTGGTGGCACATACCTCTAATCCCAGAAGGAGGTTGAAGCCGGAACATCATGAATTCAAGCCTAGCTTGGGCAATTTAGCAACTTATTCAGACTCTCTCAAAAAATAAAAGGGCTGCAGATGTAGCTCAGTGTGAAAGCCCTGGGTTCGATCCCCAGTACTAAATGGGGGAAGGGGTGTCTCCAAAGATCATTCTGAGGTAGGTGTGTTTGGGCTTCAGTATATAAAGGGTGATCAAAATATACTGTGAATATTTTTAATTATTACAGTAAGAGATCGCCATCAATCTTCCTCAAAATAGTCCTTTCTTCAGACAAACTTATCCCATCATTCTTGCCACTTCTGAAGCAGTTCTGAAAGTCCTCTTTCATCTTTTCGATAAAAAATACAGTGAATGAGGCTGCTGAGTGCCATCCAGCAATAAGCAAACTCATAAAACATTATGGTGTGTTGTCATCCATCTTATTCACTGGATCTGGTACCATGCAACTTCTGGCTCTTCCCCAAAGTCAAATGACCATAAGAGGTAAAATATTTTGAATCAGTTCAAGACATCAAGCAGCCACGACAATAACTAAAAACAATCATGAAAGAAGACTTCCAGAACTGCCCCAGAAAGTGGCAAGAATGCTGGGCTAAGTATGTTCAAAGTGAGGAGTATTTTAACAATGGCAGTATGTCTTTTACTTAATAACTTTTTAAAAAATTTTAACATTCACTGTATTTTTCAGTCAGACCTCTTGAATAGAGGGAGAAGGACACAATTCAACCCATGGTAACAATTTTAAGGTATTTTTTGCTAACAGGTACAGTTCTTAGATCTGAGTCAGTACTGTGTATGAGAGGTGTTCTTAGTAGTGCCATTTTCTTCGGGGTTCCATACACTCAATACACACCAAACATACATATGCTTAAGACCATGTGACTGAGGTCTGCTGTGGCCAACAGAGATATTTAGAACCCTTTTATTCTTTGAAAAAGTCTCAGATCCACCTCTCTCATTCCTTGCCTCTAATGACTAATCTGCATTCTATTCTTCTGAGTAAAATAATGAAAATAATTATTTTTTAAAAATCTTTAGTTCAACATTCAGCAAATATTTGTTGAGCAAGGCACTTATATATAGTGGAGAACACAAAACCTCTGTTAGGTTGTAAAGCTTTGAGACCAGAGACCATCTGTCTTGTTTATTGTTGTAAACAAGTATCTAGCAGAATGAGCAATCAATAAAAGATTCGGGGAGGGGTAGTGTTATTATTAAATAATTATCTGAAGTAACTGATAAAAAGATGTTTAGAACTATCCCTTTCCTTCTTTCTTTCTTTTTTTTTTTTGGTACCAGGGATTGAACTTGGGTCCTTGCACTTACGCAGCAGGCGTAGCAGGCACAGCAGGCGGTGAAACCACTGAGCTAAATCCCCGGCCCTAGAACTATCCCTTTCCAAAGAATACCTTTCCACATAGTCTATAGAATAGCACTCTTGACTGTTTCATATTCACTCATACTTAGGCATTTTATATGCTGTTTGAAAACCAGTGACCAAAGATACTATAGATGTCAATGCCTTGGCTGGGAGCTATAGATAATGGTGACTCAGTGGCCTTGAGAGCTAGTGTTATCGTCATAGATATTCTTGGCATTAAAACACAGACTTCTGGGCCAGGATTTAGATCAGTGGTTCTGCTGCCTGCCTTGCAGGTGCAAGGACCTGAGTTCGATACCTGGGACAAAAAAAAAAATAAAAGTACTCAAAAACACAGTCTTCTATGAATTGAAAAGAGTGACCACAGGTGAGAATGGACAGACTGTTTATGCATTGATTTAAAGCCTGCAAGTCCCTTTGTGTTGTATAGGACTGCGTCAGTGGCCTGTAGATAGGTCAGTTACTGTGTGACTAGCTTCATACTGTCTTTCCTTTTTGTTTGTTTGTTTGTTTTGTTTTTTGAGATAGGGTCTTGCTATGTAGTTCAGGTTGGCCTTGAACTCACTGTGTAGCCCAGACTGGTCTCAAATTCAAGATTCTCTTGCCTCAGCCTCCTAAGTGCTGGGATTCCAGGGTTGTGCCACCATGCCTGACTTCATACCTTTTTTCTTACCTTGCTGGTGGAGCAAGGTGAGCATTTTAGCTTTTACCAAAAAACAATTTTTTTTTCTTGTCTTGTGTGTAGAATGGCTATTATTTGGGTTTGGGTATCATGGCTTCTTCACTTTCCTTTGAGCATATTCTCTGGACAGAAGAACTCCCTGTTTCCAACAATATGTCACCTTCTCTATTCTTACAAACCAAAATGGCCTGTAGTTGGGAGAAGGAAGCAGCCAGAGGTTCTGGCTTAGAAAGCTGAAAAGTGACTGCTGCTGAGATCCTCAGTGGGAAATACAGTAATTCCCTGTATAGCCTTGGTGGCTTCTTCCCAGAGTAAAAACTCTGAGAATTTACCTTAAAATCATTTTTTCTCTTGTTTAGGCATTGTGCTGTATTCTTTTTTTTTCCTCCCATTTGTCCTTTTTTTGGTCTCACCACAACCCTACAAGTGCTCCCCAGTTCCTCACACCCAGAACTGTGGTCATATGCCTGCTCACTCTGGCTTTGGGTGCTTCCGTCTGATTGTGCCAAAATGAGAAGTTGTATTTGGGGCAGTATACCAAAAGTGCTATTCCAAAGGCTGAGTGAAGCCAAAAGGGGCTATCACTGTGGAATTACTAAGATAGGGAAGAGGTAGAAAGCCTTCAATAAGAAGTTAGGCCTCGGTCCAAGGCCAGGAGAAACAAACGCTGCATTTAAACTAAAAGGGCCAGGGATACCTGGAGGAATCATCTGAAGATTGGTAATGGAGAGATTGAAGTAAGAAAAGAAAGATCCATTGTAGTTCAAGCGAAGCCACACAGTTTGAGATCTGGCTATGAGAGGTTGGCACCCAGTGTGTGTTCTTTTTGTGAAATTTATCTGATTAGGAGGGGATGGCTTTTTAAGGAACCTAGATTTTTTTGAATATCCTTCTGTATATATTTAGGAATTTTATTTTTGCCTCTATTCCAGGTTTCTTAAGTTCTACAGATTTTTTTTTTTTTTTTTTTTTTTTTTGGTACAGGGGATTGAAGTAAGGACCTTGAGCTCACACGTGAGGCCTTGGAACCACTGAGCTAAATCCCTGGCCCAAGTTTTATAGATTTTTTAATTAAATATCTTCATTGTTCTTCTGATAGCAAAAAGAACTTAAGTTCCCTGTAAAATAAAGTTCAAACAGAACAGAGATGTTTGATGTAAGTAAGAAAAATCTCCCATGACCCTTCCCTAAGGAAAAACTGATGACAGTTTGATGTTAATTCTTTGTATTTTTCCATCTAATGGTACACATATACACACACAAACATGCATATTTCTCCTTCTCTCCCTTCCTCTCTCCTTTCCTTCGAGGGCTGAGGATGAAACCTAAAGCTTTGCACATGTTAGGCAAGCACTTTACCACTGACTTTTCCAGCCCATGTGTCTAATTTATAATTTATTTTTGCTTTCTTTTTGCTTTTGTTTCATTTACTTTGAACTTTTTTTTTTTAGGTGCTAGGAATTTTTTCATATATTTAATGGTTGTATATGGTATTCCATACAGTATATATGGACATATATCATATTTAATGTAACTATTTGCTATTGAGCATATGTACTGGTTACAGTGATTTGGTGTTACAAACACTGCTATAGTGGGCATCCTTTAAATTTTTGCACTCTTATGTTAACATTTCTCTAGGATGATTCTTGGAAACAAGATATCTGGCTAGGTCAAAGGGTACATACATTGAAATTTTTAATAACTGTTATGTTGCCCTCTAATAATGTTTTAATAATGTTTATTCCCCCTAACATTTATCCTTAAGACTGAAAAATCTATCATTATGATTGCATACATAGTACAACTGTAAAGAAAGCTGAGGTAATTATAACAGGATTCAAAAAAATGGTTATCTGGGAGTGTGTGTGGCGGGGGTAGAGGATGGTTATCGTTAGGGAACATGTTTGGAATGAGGCTTCTGGAAAATTGCCACTGTTCTTCTTGCCCTTGGTTATTACATGGATGTTTGCTTTATACACTATCATTTGTTTGTTGTTTGTTGAGACAGGGTCTCATTATGTAGTTTAGGCTGGTCTTGAACTTAACTCTGTAGCCCAGGCTAGCCACAGACTCAGTAATCCTCCTACCTCAGTCTCATGAGTGCTGGAATTACAGGTGTATGTACTATGCTTGACTGTATACATTATATATGTTTTATCATTGTATTTCACAATAAAAGGAAAAGTCATTTGATGAATATTTATAATGTGTTCCTATAATGTATGAAGGCACTGTTCTTAGTGACAGAGATATTGTCATGAACAAGATAAATTCCTGTCCTAGAAGGGAATGGGATTAATATGAGAAAATGGGAAAATAGGAACAAAATCTTTGTAAATAGGGAGGAATGGAGGGGTTGAAGGGAGGGTTGGGCAAGGGTGAAAAATAAGAACCAAGAGAGACTATGTAAAGGTGCAAATTTCCAATGATGAATGTCATTATATTGTATACCTAAAATGTACCAATGATTAGAATGAATAATCGATAATGTAAAATAGGAAGAAAAGGTCCAAAGGGGTAGGGGTAGTGGGAGGGGTAGGGGAAAGGAAAGAAGGGAAAGGAAAAATGATGAGAAATGGAAAAAATGGAAATAAAGTCTTTGTAAATAGGGAAGGGTGGAGGGCGTGAAGGGAGGGCTAGGAATGGGGAAAAAATAAGAAACAATATGCATTATGTAAAGGTACAATTCCCAATGAGAAATGTAATTGTGTTGTATACCTACAATGTACCAATAAAAGAATTTAATACAAAAAAATAAATAAATAGAAATTGAAAAAAAAAATTCCTGTCCTAAAATAATGTAGGAGGTTGACAGTAAAGAAAGTTGCCAATCAGGTACTAAGTGATAAATGTTATGAATAAAGCTAGGTATGAGGAAGAAAGTGGTAGCTATAGGGTATAGAATGAGCAGGATAAAAAGGGAGTGGAAGAGTGTTTCATGCAGAGAGAACAACGTATAAAAATTAGGAATGAATGGAAAGGTGGCTAATGTGACTGGGTTGTAGTCAATTTGGAAGAGTGTAGGAGATGAGGTCAGAGGAGTTGTCAGTGGCCAGATTTTTCAGGGCCTTGTCAGCCATCACATAGTTTTGGGATTTATTTGAAGTGCTGGGGAGCCAGTGATGTTTTGGGCAGAGGGATATAGTTACCTGAATTGATAAGTGTGGTTAAAGGATTACTTTAGCTAGTGTGTGAAGGATGGATCATAGGGGCTGAGGGTAGAAGCATGGAGATCCACAAAGAAGTGACTACATATGGAGAGTTGGTGGTAGCTTTGATCAGAGGTGAGAAGGGCTAGTTAGACTGGGTATGTTTTGATGGTGAACCAACAAGACTTAGTCATGGAGTAAATCAGCGTAGGAGGGATGGTTAAGAAAAAATAATAAAAAATGACTCCTGGGTTTTTGTTTTGAGCTGCTGGAGGAATAGTAGTGTTATTCACTCATTAGACAAAAAACTTCTGAGGAGGAAGAGGATAGTCTCATGTATAAAATCAGATAATTCTTTTTTGGAGTATTTTTGCTGCCATTTTCACATAAATCAGCAAAAATTTGTATTGAGGTAAAATATTGAGCTAATTTCTACAGCAGTTTGAGCTCTCTAAGGATCTGAGATTGTTCTAGTATTTTCTGTTAACTTATCACCTGAGAATTTATTCATTTAAAGTGACACTGAAGCTGTGTTCAGACCAGAGTGCCCCCCTTCTTTTATTGCCCCCATCATCCTTCCCACCCCCCATACTTTTTGCACTAGAAGATCCACTCCTTTGGGTTCCTATGTGTGAAAAAAGATATGTAGAAAGAAGTTGATGCAAGCAGGTGCTTTCTCTGTTTCCTGCCTCTACTCTCTGATTCCCACATAAATAATGTGGCTTGCACACTAACTGAAGCTAATCAGCTTCAGAAGATTGATCTTCTTCTGAAGAATAAATAGCTCATTTTGGATTAGCAGCATTGCATATGGTCTACTCCTGGAAGCGCATTTCTCCCAGGTCCTTTTCTCGAAGTTAAAGGCTTTAACACAGTGTCATGGTTACTCTGCCTCTTTTGGGTGGTGCAAAACCATCCTTGTTCCTAGGACAGTTTGCAGTGAACAACAATAGCTATTCATCAAAAGTAGTGTTTGTGGGCCGGGGATTTAGCTCAGTGGTTCTGCCACCTGCCTCGAAAGCGCAAGGACCCAAGTTCCATCTCCGGTACCAAAAAAAAAAAGTGGGGTTTGTGACTGAATGGGGCTTTGGTTTGTTTTGAGGTGGGCACTGTATTGTTTGTTCTTTAAAGTCAACCTCACCTGCAGGTGGTGTGTTGTAGAAAAAGGTATGACAATTTTTAATCAGCTTTTGGCCTGTCCTTGAAAAAAGTTATGCTAACAAGTTTATAAGAGGTAGGCTGTAGCTCAGTGGCAAAATCCTTGCCTAGCATACATGAGGCCTTGGGTTCAAGCCCCAGCACAGATAAACAAAAACAACAACAAACAAAGATTATTCCCCACCAAATAACAGAAATTTAAATTTCCAAAGGGTATTCACATATGTGACCTCTCCTGGTCTCATTGCCACCTCATTGATGAAAGGTGATTTTTTTTTTTCCTTTTTCGTAGTGAGGTTTTGAACCTAGGGCAACAGGGAAGAGTCTTGCTAAATTTCCCAGGCTAGGCTCACACTTTGAGTCCTCCTGCCTCAGTCTCCCAGAGTGCTGGGATTATAAGTGTATACCACCACACCTGGTAGTCATTCTTTATTTGGCAGATAAGGAAACTGAGCATCAGAAGTTGATTGACACTTGTCAACTGGTTTGAAGTTTGTCTTTTGTGTATTTTCAAGGATCAAAAACAAAACACCTCTTTGAGTGTATTTCTATCTCATGGTTTTGTTGATTCTGTTTTTTTAGTTGGTATTTGTTGGGGATACTGTTTTGGATGCTGCTTAACATCAGAGTCTCTGTAAAATGATCCGAAGGTTCAGGATTGAGTTTTAGCAGTGTCTTGACAGTTATATCAAGGGTGTGCTAAAAGGATTAAAAACTAATTTGGGGGATTTAGCTCAGTGGTTCCACTGCCCGCCTCGCAAGTGCAAGGACCCGAGTTCGATCCCCAGTACCAAAAAACAAAACTGTTGAGATCCCTTCAGCTAAAACAGAACTTTTGCACATAGGCTTGTTCTTCCATGAAGACAGCATTTCAGCATTTCCAGATTGGCCCTACTGCTAATTAATACATTAAACACATTAGGGTGGTAATTATATCATATGGATTTTTTTTTTTTTTTTTTGGTACCAGCGATTGAACTCGGGTCCTTGAGCTTGCCAGGCAGGCGGTGGAACCACTGAGCTAAATCCCTGGCTCATATGGATATTTTCTTGGTGGTCTTGTCTTGATTATGTGAGCCTGTTCTACTTACCCAAGGAGAGCTATGCTTGATTTAAGAGTCTTCAGGTAGGTTGTGTGGGTTATAGTTATATCTAGTTCTGATTTCCTTTTTTGTTTTGTTCCTTTTTAAGACAAGGTCTTCCTGTGTAGTTCAGACTGGCCTACTCACTGTGTAGCCTAGGCTGGCCTCAGTCTTGCTCTGAGCCTTCCATCTCAGGTTCCCAAGTGCTGGGATTACAGGCATGCACCACCACACCCAGGATCTGATTTCCTTTTTCAAAAGAGGAGAGCCTAACCTTCTAGCTGCCGGCATACTGAATCTAAATTTTGATAGTTGGAAAGGCACAAGATTCAGATGAATTTCTATAGGGATAGATCTTAATGCTGCTGGATTTGATTTCATACAATGACAGTTTGCTTTTTTTTTTTTTTTTT
>NW_004624747.1:13548345-13612276 GCF_000247695.1 Heterocephalus glaber | reverse complement strand
AGGGGAAGGAAAAAAAGGGAAAGGAAAAAATATGAGAAGAGGAAAAAAATGGAAACAAGGTCTTTGCAAATAGGGAAGAGTGGAGCAGGTGAAGGGAGGGCAGGGGAAGGGGAAAAAAATAAGAACCAAGAAACTCATGTAATGGTACAGGATCCCAATGATGAATGTAACTGTATTTTATACCTAAAATGTACCAATAAAGTTAATGGGGAAAGAAATGTAAAAAGAAAGAAAGAAAGGAAGGAAGGAAGGAAAAGAAAGAAAAGAAAGAGAAGAATCTTGGATGTTTCTTTTCTGGGCTTGATGTTTGAAAGGATTGGAGTGACTGATTGCTTAAGATCCTCCCAATTCTAACTAGATAAGATTCCAAGGCAGACATGGCTGTAACAGGACAAGCTTCTTTTGTGCACATAGATTTTTTGGGTTTTTTAATACTCAGGTATTGTCTCTGATAATCACAGAGTTGGGTAAATTCTTTTGAACTTGAACTAGAATCTCCTCTCCCCAAAACGTATCTTTTTTCAGATTGGCTTAGAATAATATAGACCAATTCATGGTTATGTTAAATAAGATAACACTATTATGATGGATAAACTCAAAGATTACAATGGCTTCACATAATAGAAGTTTATTTCTTATTCTCAAAAAGTGTTCCTGTTTAAACATGAGGGAAAAAATAGCATTGTGTTTTGATGGAAAGAGTTGGCCTGGAAAACAGAGCACATGGGTTCTAGCCCATGCTGACACCAGCTGACTTTAAATAAATCTTCACTTGAGCTCTGAGGTTTTTTTGTTAGTGAAATGAAGAGATTGAGCTAGATGGTTCCTTCTCTCTCCAAATATCCACATGTGTGTAGGTGATCTCTATGGGAAAGAAGATTCTTAGGAAACTCACGTGATGTGGTACACTGTGAGTGTGACAGCTTTGTAATGCCTCTTTCTCTGTGTGCAGGGCATAGACTTCCTTCCCTTAGATTGGGATGACTCCTCACCCAAATTCACTCTCTCTATAAATGGAAAAATAGAGACAGATTGAGATGATTGGTGACCCAACCACGTTTATTTTCCATTCCAGTCATGATTCATAATGTACTTTCCCTGCACATGACTGATGGTACTGGGAGGTGTTTACATGCTTTTCTGTTTAAAATTATGCACCACAGTACTGTACTAGGGTTTTATGAGATTCATATTCCCCTGCTTTCTATAAAATAAGTTGGATTTTCTGCATTGCCCTCATCTCATTAGTTGCATTCAGTGCCACAGGTTTGTCATTTATAGAACTGGAGGAATTCACCCTACACACCTCTCGTCATCAGTTGCTAGGTTACAGCTTTTACATTGTCCCAGTCTGGTGATAATTGCTGTTGGATACCAGTTATTTCTCCTCCTGTGACATTTTTCTGGTCAGGCTGAAGGTGCAGGCAAGACATAACTATGATGTCAAAGATGTTGTAGCATTTCTTTTCTTTGACATTAGTGATATCAACAGATATTGATTCCGTGTATTCTAATAGTATATAAAAATGTGAGGTATTAGCTGAATCCTCAACAAGTCCATCACTTAGGATCTGTATTTCATTGTTTTTCTAAGAAATAAAACTATCAGGTAATAAAATATGAATGTGACTTGCTGTACAGTGTCCAGCTCATGATCCAAACAAAGCTCATGATCCACACTCCTGTGCTGTGTCTATGTGTGAAATCTAATTATTGTCCTTGACATTATCTGCAGATATAGGGACAGTTAGGGGTGCTTTTTGTCAAACTCTTTATCAATAAAACCTGTGGTTTAAATGTTATTGTCATTTATAACACATGTGGTTGATTATTTTTATTTTCCTAGTAGGTTTTAGATAACCTGAAGGCAGGGACTATATCTTTAACTGTTTTTTATCCCCAACAGTGCTTAGTGCCCACACATATGGTAGGGGTCCAGAAAAGACTCATGGATTTGTTCTGAATATTGAAAGAGTAGGTAATCACTATTTTGACCTTAGATTTTTGGTATAGTGTTTTAAGATGGTGAGAACTCCTGGAGTTACAATTGCTGAAGGTTAGCCCATGTTTTCTGGTCTGACCCTTTGGTCTCACTGTTGAAGAAACACCTGAGGCCTAAGAGGATATGACTCATGGGAAGTTAGAGAGCCATTGAAACTGTGGTTAAGCCAAATGTGTTATAAAAATTCTTTGTAAAAATATAAAGGTTAACAATCTTTGTAGTAAAAATAATTCTGTTTACTGAAACAACAGGATTTTGTTTTCCACATTCTGTTTAAAAGGCTGTAGACAGACATGCATTATTGAAGAGGAAATTAAGTGAGGAGCTCTTTGAAGAGCATACCAGTTATTACTTCAAGTCAACTCAAACCCTTACTGCTTACTTAAATATTTGACTCATTCCTCAAAAATCAAATTGAAATCGAACATTGCAGAACATTGAGGTCAGTCTTTCAAAATTAACATCCTGTTTGAAAACTGGTAGGATTTGAATTAAAAAGCCATTCTTTTTGTGTGGTGGCACTTTCTTAAAGTGAAAGAAATTTATCAAAAAGAATCCTTTTTGTTTGAAAAAAAAAAAAAGAATGAAAACATGTCTTCTGCAACATAACCTGCTGGTAATTTTGGTTTTGGGCTTTGTCAGTGGAGAGCAGGTATCAGGGGACATTGACAAAGCAGATGCCCTTTAGGGAGAAGACAGGTAATCAAAAGTGCACCTCCCCTCTTGCCCAAGACCAGAGCATTGAAGAGCCTGCCCCTTCCTTTCCCTTCCCATTGTTACAACCTTTATTGAAGCTGTCTTAACTTTATGCATCAACCCCCAACATATCTATCTCCTTGCCTTTAAACTCTGCCCCTCTATTTTTTCCCATTGTCAGATATCCTCTTTAGACGCTCTGAGCAACTCATTGTTTTCAGGCCAGTGTCCTTTGAATTACAAAAAAATGTGTATAATCTGGACATAGTACATTTTCAAGCTCTAGACTCTGTGGCACAATGGATAGCACGTTAGACTTCTATAGTTATCAAGCGCTATCTCCTGCTACCCCTCTATTTGTGCATTATGCTTCAACTAAAGTGGTCTGTTTCCTGAGACTTCTTGGTGCCTTCCCACCTTGTGGTGTCTTCTCCCATTGCTACCTGTTCGAATTTCCCTAGCTCCTTCAGGACAAGCTAATTTGCCACTTCTGTACTTTCTTTATGAAACCTTTGCTGCTCTCCCACCAGTTTTGGTTTTTCCTTCTACTGATCATTCCCAATAGCATTTTAGTACCTTTCTTTTTTTGTTTTTTGCATTCTGCTATCTAATACTGTGGTTTATTCACATACTTGAATGTTGAATCAAGGACTGTGCTCTTGGGGCACCGCCCACAGAGGACAGAGCACCTTGTCTGAAAACTTTTAGTATGTGTTAGAACCAGACCAAATAAGTTCTGTGGTTCATGTGAATAGAGAATATTTCACTTCCTTTAATATATGCTCACTTCTGAATTGCTTCATCATTATCTAGATTACTCATTTCCAGCCTTCCAGTATAAGGACTACCCCCTTTTTAAAAGTAATCCAGTGATCTTCCACAATATTTTTTTTCTTTTGGTTTTCTGAGATAGGGTCTTGCTGTGTAGTTTAGGCTGACCTTGACCTCACTGTGTAGCACAGACTGGCCTGGAACTTGCAGCAGTCTTCCTGCCTTGCCTCCCAAGTGCTGGGATTATATCACTCCCACATTCTGTAATACTGTATTTTGAAACAACCTTATTGAAGTATAATTTACAGTTTATAAAATTTAATCACTGTAAATATATTTCAGTTTTAGCAAATGTACAGAGTTGTTCAGCAATCAACAAAATCCAGTTTTAGAACATTTCTGTCACTTCAAAAAGTTCCCTTATATCCCTCTGCAGTCACTACTTGCTCTGTCCTTGTCTTGTGTCCCAGACAAACATATGCCTTCTGTCTATGCTGAGTTTCCTTTTCTAGCTCATAGAAGTAGAATCAGATAATATATACTTTTGATTCTGGCTCTCAGTATATTTTGAGCACTTAATGCTGCAGCACTTAATAGTTCTTTTTCATTGCTGGATAATATTCCATTGTGTGGATATATTGCAGATTATTTATCCAATAACAGTTGATTGAACTTTGTATTGTTTCTGGTTTTTGACTGTTATAAATAGTGCTGCTGTGAATATTCAAGTACAAGTCTTTATGTGAACATCTTTTCATTACTCTTAGGTAGACACCTAGTAGTAGAATTGCTGTATGGTATGTCTCTAAGCTTTTGAGACACTGCCAAACTGATTTTTAAGAAGCTTGTACCATTTTACATTCACACCAACAATGCATAAGGATTCTAGTTTCTCCAAAACAGAACACTTTTTTAATAAGTAAGTATAAAGTTCTAGAGTTTCATAAGGTAATCGATGTCATGTTAGTGTAAGCATACTGGTAAAAATATATGAATGATACATTGTTATATATTGAGTAATATTTAGAAGGATTTATAGTCTGTAACCACAACAGCATCTACTGTATTGATATGATATACTTAATCTACCATATTCATAGCAACTCTGTATTTGCAAAGGATCCCTATCTTATAAATCAAGAGCTACTGGTCAGATGACTTGTTTAGAAATAAATGTAAGCTATCTAATGTCTTTGTATGCTCCATTTGTAAAATAGGTATGAAAATATATCAAGATTTGGTCCCATAATTGTTACTCAATTAGTGACAGCTATTATCAGTGGGAAGCAGTATGATTTAATAGAGAGAGTATAGGCTGAAGAACCATGCAGGTGAGAATTGTAACTTACCTGAATCAGATTGGATTAATAGTGCTCACTTTACACACACATCCCGCCACCTCTTTCCTCCTCCACCCCCTCCTCCCACTATGGGGGATTGAACCCAGGGCCTTTGTACTGAGCTACATCCCCAACATTTTTTTTTTTTTTTTTGGTACCAGGATCAAACTTGGGACCTTGCGGTTTTGAGGTAGGCAGCGGAACCACTGAGCTGAATCCCCAGCCCTGTTTTGTTCGTTTTGTTTTGGTTTTGGTACCAGGGATCGAACTCTGGACCTTGTGCTTGCAAGGCAAGTGTCGGAACCACCGAGATAAATCTCTGGCCCTCCATCTTTTTTTTTTTTAATGACAGAATCTCACTAAGTTCTCCAGGCAGGACTGGAACTTATGATCCATCTGCCTAAGCCTCCCAGAGTACTGGAGTTTCAGGCATATGCCACTAGGCCCAGCAGTTGTTCTCTCTTTTCTCAAACTTTCCTTGGAATGGAGACTATATGGGTACTTGCAAAACTACCACTTAATTCTTGTTGACCTCAGATTGCTGTTTGTACCTACTCAGTTTCTTTGGTTTCACCTTTTTTAGAAACATTCTCCCCACTTCCAGTCTATCAGAGTCACTTAGTGTTAGTCCTGTATTCTAAAGCTGTAATTCTTGTCCTTGATTCTTCATCAGAATTGCCTGAGGAGCCGTTGAGCCAAATACTGATGTTTGGCTCCCACTCCCAGAGATTTAATATAACTGGTCTGGGATCTGACCTGGGCATCAGGATTTTTTAAACCAGGTGATTATAATTTGTAGGCAGGGATGACAGTTACTATTCTAATATGAAACCAAGATTGGGGACAGCTGTTCTTGCCTAATTTAGTACCAGCAGCTGATGTTACAAGTATCTCAATTACTTCATTTGTAAAGAACAAAGTGGACTCTCGAATTTCTTGTTAGATTGACACCACACAATTGGAGGAGCCTCTCAGGTAAGCCTTTCTTCCACTTCAGTAGCACATCCAGTGTCTGGGAAGGAGGTTGTGGGAAAGGAAAGCAAAAACTTTAAATCTTGTTGAAGTCAGGCATGTGTCTGTCATTAGTCACTCTATCTAGGAAGCAGTATGGCATAGTGAAATGGTTGCAGGTTTGGCCACTAGGTAAATCTGAGTTTATTTTGGCTTTGCTGATTACTAGATATGTTGATTAAGGTTTAGTGAGTTTGAAATTGAACATTTCCTCATTGAAAAAATAGGAATCATAAAAAGTAAAAGAAACATAATGTTATACCTTTCAAGGTTGTTAGGATTGTAGGTTATATATGAAGTCCGTATTACCTGGTTTAGTAAAATAGTAACTATATTTGTGCCACTCATTTTGTGTCTCACGAACTGGTCATTAAAGCCCAGGGACTATGAAGTTAGAGACTGTGTCTGAGACTCATTTGTATCTCCAGTTGTAATCTCCTGGGATCAGGAGATTATAAAACTTGACAATTTAGGGCCAGGGGTTTAGCTCAGTGGTTCCGCTGCCTGCCTCACAAGTGGAAGGTCCCGAGTTCAATCCTCCGTACCAAAAAAAACTTGACGATTTAGAAGACAGAAAATTTAATTTCTTTTATTTTAAATCTGGCCAATCTCATAGGTAAATAATTAATGAAGGTGTGGCATTGTAACATTAGTGCTCAGCACTAATCATGTTATTTTAATGGCAGTATCCCTTCATTTTTGTTTAACGAGATTCATAGTCATCCAATGTCATATAACCCAAGGGACAGACACAGTAGCAACCTAGTATTTAGCAAGAGATGCTTCAGATACATTACAAGTATGATATAATCAGGAGAATGGGTATGAGGAACAGCTAGAAAGAATACCCAGGAAAGTAATGCAGGAGAAGTTAGAATGGGAAGCCACAATCAGAATAGAAGTACAGTTCATCATGTTTTCCCTTACTCTGTCCTCAGGGTTCTAGAAGCAATGGAATGCTAGTAGTGATGAGCATTCCTAGTACCAAACTTTTTTCCCCGCGAGTAATGTGGATGGAACGCAGGGCCTGCACATGCTAGGCAATGGCTCTGCCATTGAACTGCACCCCTAGCTCCCCCCTACCTTTTTTTTGAGACAGGATCTCACTAAGTTTCCCAAGCTGGGCTTTACCTTGTGATTCTCCCACCTTATCCTTCTGAGTAGCTGGAGTTACAGGTGTATGCCACTACACCCAGTTCCAGATTTTAATTTCTAAATATCATTCTTCTGAAAAGGAGCCAGAGCTCTCTGGAAGAACAACCAATTCCTGGGCTGAAACAGTAAT
Organism: Heterocephalus glaber; assembly: GCF_000247695.1. Next base: position 13,605,171 of record NW_004624747.1, on the reverse strand, counting down.
TTGACAGGGAGTGCCTTAGATAATTAAATCTCAATTTAAAACAAACTAATGAAATTGTGTCAAGGACACAGAAGCCAGTTTGAAGGGACTCTGGTTGGCCAAAGGTGGGACAATTAGAGCAGTTGGCTACAGTTGGTTTAAACACAAGAATGTGAAAAAATCCCAAGTTTAATTATAGAATAGAAAAAATCCCTACCATCATTGCCAGCATTAAAACTAATCAGAAAAAAATAATAACAAAAGAAATAAAAATTACTCAGGGCTAGGGATGTGGCTCAAGGATAGAGCACTTGCTTAGCATGTGCAAGGCCCTGGTTTCCATCCCTAAAAACAAAAAATAAGTAAAATAAAATCTGAACATCGACCCATTGTATTGATAAAAAGAATTAATTAAGCTTTATTCCAGGATCCACTTTTCTATAGGTTACCAGGTAATGCTTAAGTGATGAGGATCTTAGTGAAGAATGCCAGTGAATATTTGTAGAAGTAATAAATTAGAGAATAACCTCTTTGTGTCCTAATAAAAGACTGATGCAATGCTGGGGATTTAGCTCAGTGGTTTCACCGCCTGCTGCGCAAGTGCAAGGACCCTAGTTCGATCCCCGGTACCAAAAAATAAAATCAACAAAAAAGACTGATGCAGCCAAAAAAATTCTGCAGTTGCTAGAACCATTAGGTAAAAGGTAGATAGAGAACTGGACATCACCCCACAGATTATTTGATTATTATAAGAGGGGTGTATCAGTCATTGCTTACTAGAGTAACAGATTTGATACAAGATATACAAATATATAAGAATTTTCAAGATTGGCTTGCAGTGGCCACCCACAGAGTCTGGTGTGGAAGAGTGCAGGTCTGTCTGCCCATTGGGGATCTGAAGGATCCAGTCAAAGTCCTGGAGGTCACTGTAGTGTCCCATGTGAATCCATATTAGGAGACTGAAGAGTCTGTGCTGGAAGCCAGGAGATGACATCCAAGGTGAGGGCAAAGAGTGGAGCTCCCATGAAGAACAGAAGCGAGCCTTCCTTCTTCATTTCCCTTTTATACCATTCTGGTGACACTCCTTTTAGGTGGGTCTTCCATACCCAGAACTATGCTGAGCCCATCTAGTTGGGTATTTCTTACTTAAGTTGACATAATCATCACAGGGGGGAAATGTAATTTTATAATAGAGGGGTTACCTTACCTATCTTGGCATCAGGAATAGTGGGACAACCAGACAGTATATAATTTCCTGTGATGCAGGGTGATGTAAACAGCATCGCCTATGGCATGTTTGTGAAAATTGTTTAACCTGAGTCTGTTCATCGCCTTAAGGCCTTCCAGTTTACAGAAAATAGAGGGACCACGACAAACTACAGTCCTCAGGCCAGGTTCAGCCCTAGGCCTATCTTTATGTGACCTTTGAGCAAAGAATGATTTTTATATTTTTAAAAATTTGCTTTTTAAAATTCGATCCCCAGTACCAAAAAAAAAAAAAATGTTTTTTAAAAAGCAAATAGAGTAAACCCAAAGAACGAGGATATGTGACAGAGCTAATTTGGCTCACAAAGTCTAAATGTATACTTTGTTTATCTTCCCAGAAAGTGTTCCCTGTGTTAGAGGAACAAGTTAATAGACTTTACAAGAAGCAACCAGATAAATCCAAAAAGTAGATATCCTATAGAAAAACTAGCTGTGTCTATTTAGGTTCATAGAAAAATTAAGAGATGGGATGGAATTTGTTCAAAATTAAAAGAGACTTAAGATATAAAAGTCAAATGCAATAAATGGATCTTACTTTGAACAAATTAGCTTTAGAAGATACATTGGAGACTTCTGCTTCCACCCAAACTAGAGTAACAGAGACCAGACTTACCTTCCTACCAAAACACCACACACACAGCACCCCTACACACACAAACTGTATGGAACAATGTTTTTTGGTTTTTTGTGGGTTTTTTGGTACCAGGGATTGAACTCAGCATCTTGCGCTTGCAAGGCAGGCACTGGAACCACTGAGCTAAATCCCCAGCCCTGGAACAATATTTTTAAGACATTGGGCATTAGGCAGTGAATATTAGGACCGTGATCCTTGAGATGGAAAACAAGAGGTGAGGCTTACAGTTGCCCCAAAGTGCCTTGACTTCTTTCCACCCAGTGGCAACAGGAGCAGGAACTGAAGCAGAGACCAGTAGACTCCCTGGTTGACAAGGAGCTGTGAATCTGAGAAGACTAGCGCAACCATAGTGCATAGAGCAGAGAACTGGAAAGAAGAGGAACACAGAAAATCCCAGATAGCTGCAGGGAGAAAGTTCCTCTTAAATATTCAGCAGAAAGGGCCAAGGATTTAGCTCAGTGGTTTCGTTGCCTGCTGCGCAAAGCGCAAGGACCCGAGTTCAATCCCCGGTACCAAAAAAAAAAAAATATTCACAGCAGAGACCAGTCAACAAAAAGCATCTGAGCAAACAACTCAAAACTGAAAGTCAAAGGGAATAGAAGGAATGGTGTCCCGTGTTCACATACTAGTAACAGAAGTCCTAGTTGCTCCCAGCCCAACAGGAAAATTTCATAATTAATGGGGAATTCACTAGAGTACTCTACTTGGGAGGGTCTTGCCTTAGTCACGGGAAACAATTAGCTCCAGAATGAGCACTTCTGTAGAACTTACAACAATTTTTTTTTTTTGGTACCAGGGATCGAACTCAGGTCCTTGGGCTTGCGAGGCAGGCGGCGGAACCACTGAGCTAAATTCCCAGCCTGAACTAACAATTTTAAAAGCAGGACTCAAGAGGATCAAACTGCCAGGCATGGTGGCACAAGCCTGTAATCCCAGTACTTGGGAGGCTAAGGCAGGAGGATCACTGGATCACTGTGAGTTCAATGAGTGCAAAACCAGTGAGTGCATAGTGAGGCCCTGTCTCAACAACAAAAAAAAGAGGATCAACCCATTACCTTAACTATCCCATATCAAAGATCCAAGAAGATCCTATGGGAATACAAAAACACCTGATACCTCATAAGGTAATGTTTACAACACCTGGCACGCAAAGAGACTCAGGCATGAATGGATAAAAATGATCCGTGATTAGAAAAATAATTCATTGAAACTGACCCAGATGTTAGAATTAACATGGAAAAGAGTTACGTACCTGCACATTGTATGTGCAGAAGTTGAGCCATAGAACACATAGGATGCACCCAAATCAGACTTCTAGATCTGGAATATCTGAGGTGAAAAATGCACCAGTTGGGATTAATGGCAGATTAGACATTACAGAAAAACAGATTAGTGAATTTCAAGGCATACAAATTATGCATAATTAAATACAGAAAGAAAAAAGGGGAGAAAATTATCAGTGAGCTCTGGAACAGCTTCAGGTTGTCTAATATATGTATTTTGAGTCACAAAATAGAAGGAGGAACAGAATAAATATTTGAAGATACAGTGTCTGAAAATTATCTAATTTTAATAAAAAGTATGAAACCACAGATCCACTTTCCACAAACCCTAAACACAGATCCACTTTCCACAAACCCTAAACACAAGAAACTGGAGAAAACTATATTGTCAGTTACCAATTTATACATCTCAGCTCTCAGTGTATCCTATAGTAGGCTGTAAAATAATTCCTTAAAGTCATAATATTAAACTTCGTTAGTGATACATTGTAGGAATCGGAAGCTCCTGTTTCTGCTGTTACTGGTGCAGACTGGAGTCTAAAGTTTAAGTACAAAGACACTGGTGCGGCCTGCCTCAAAACATAGCCCCTCTGAAGTGTTTGTACCCCTGTCCTTTCTTTGACTCTTTCACCCTATTAAACTATAGTCTCCACATAACCTTATGCTCTAAGCCTTCCTGCCCCCTGGCACTCAGACTCCTTACTGCATATCACTGACTGATGACCACCTGCCCCCCACCTGCCCTTTAAATATTTGTAGTTTATTGTATATCAGTTATACATCAAAAAAGCTATTTTTAAAATAAGGTAGAATAGTATAGTAAGGATTTAAATTCTTACAGGGTAACATAATGTTAAGGAATTATTTTTAATTTTTATAAATGTGAAATGGTACTGTAATAACATTCATATAAACCACATCCCTTTTTCCATTATCCTTTTTTTTTTTTTCAGTCCTGGGGAGGTTTGAACCCTGAATCTCCACACTGAGTTATATTCCCAGCCCTTTTAATTTTTTTTTACTTTGAGAAAGGGTTACCCTAAGTCGCTAAGTTGTCCCAAACTTGGAATCCTGCCTCAGCCTCCCAGTTACAGGCATGTGTCACTGAAACCAGCTCATATCCCTTTTTTTTGAGTTTCATATTAAAGTTTTTTTTGTAGAAATGCACAAGTACAGTTTATCAATTTGTTCTGAAATTTACATGGAAATATATATGAATGAGCATTTATAGAGATAAATATCCTAATGTCTACTTTTTTAAATTTAGAAAAGTTGAAAAAGCAAATAGAGCAAAATATTAACATTTACTGTTTTTATGTGCTAGGCATTAATGTAGTTTTCTGTGTGCTTAAAATATTAATGTATTAATATTTTTTATTAATATAGTTTTTCTCTACTTTTCTGTGTGCTTAAATATTTTTATCAACAAATTTGTAAAGAATTCAAATAAAGATAGTGTGTCATTTAGAAAAGTGAATTTAGAAACAAGGTAGATAAGCTAATCGAAGATAATATAAAATAGAAGGTTTTGCCAAAGTCTAGACCTATGGGAAGGTAGGCATCCTTGAGAAAAAAGGGCACAATAGAAGATAAATTTAAAGACATGTAATCAAAAATCCACTAATAACTGAGACAAAAGGCTGTTTCAGCTCTGAAGGTTTTATGGGTTCCTACAGAAGGAAAGACCAGTCACTGGTACAGCTTCTCAGTACTTGGTGTGGGACATGAGTTAGCTGTCCACTTTGCCTTCTTACTGCCTCTATGGTTGTGGGCCACTGACCTGTCCACCATTGCTGTGAGATTCTTGTGCTGTGACATGACAAACACCTGTTAATGCAGAAAGTGAGGGCTTTTGTCTCCCTCGTCCAAATTGCTTGGAGTTGGTATTAAACCAAGATGGAGATTTCATGGGGAAACTGGAATCACATAACGAATTTGAATGGATAGCTATTCTACTGCTTGAAATGCCAGTGAGAACAATGGTGTAACCTCAGATCCCTTTGAAGTCATGTTAACCACCACCCTGTTCCACTTGAGGTACCACTTTGCCTTGAAAATGCTTAATAAGAATAGCATTTTTGTGCTTTATAATTGGATCTATATTCATGTTACTTCTTTTGAGACTCACAACTGTGTTATTTCTTTTTTGCAGGTAAAGAAATTGCATTAGGTATTATTATCCTCATTTTAAAGATAAGGAAACTGAGACCTGTAGAGGCTGTGATTTGCTCAGAGTTGATTAGCTAGGTCCTGCAAAACAGTCATATTGTTGTCCCTATCTTTGTTCTGTCATGACTGTTTCTCCTCTGATTTGAGATCTTTAAAATGCAAGTTGCATTCCCCAGGTGTGCTTGAAAATAGGACTTTTCTTGTAAGATAACTTATGCCCCAGAATTTTCTCTTGAATATAGTGTCATAAGCCTCTAAATATATTTGGTCCCCATAGGACTGTTTAGCTATTTTTATCTAAGACAGAGGCTAGCATCACTTAACACCATCATTTCTAATTAACATACCTGTTTACTCTTAATTTGCAGTTAGAGTATAAGATGGGCAAATAGCAAAAAGATTCCAGTTCTGAAGCATTAAAATGTTGATTGTAATATTACTTAAATGAGTGCTTTTAAGGCAAAATTTTAATTGAGGCAGGGGTAGATATTAATCTCACCCTGCCTTGCCATGCTGTTGTGCTGTTAATGACTCTGAATTCATCCAGGAAATTGGCTATTGTGAAGGCTAGCTCTTAAGAGGCTTTTTTTTTCTCATGATGTCTGATCATCAGGGTCATGACTGTCAGTTTACTTAAGGGTCTAGAATTGGAATGTAGCTCTATCATTATCTATAACTACAGGCTTTATTAGAAATAGCAGTATGGAAGTCTTTTTCTAGTCTCATTTTCACTAGTTTTATTTAATAAAATATCTGTACCCAGACATGTTATCCTACAGGTGTAGCACACCTGTAATCCTAGCACTTGGGAGGCTGAGGCAGGAGGATCAGCTTCAAGGCCAGCCTGAAGTACATAGTGAGATCCTGTCTTAAAAATAGAAAAAAAAAATACAGTATCTGTAATGCTGTGTTTGGCTCTCTGCATTTCAGACGCATGTTTTATTTGTGACAAAGTCCCATTGTCAGTCACCTGTTCAGTACTGAAATTAACAAGATACATGTTATTTTATGAAATAGGCAGAAGTGGGTCAAGACTGGCTGGGAACCTAGCAATTTAGGCAGATTCTACAGATCTCATGATTATAGGTAAGCAGGGCTCATTAAGGGTGGCAAGCTGACTTAGGAAAAAGCAGGCTGGTAAAAAGGATCAGGGAGGTGGTCAGGATCCGAAGAAGTCCTAAGGAGCCTCTAGCAGCAAATGCATGCTGAGCAAAGGCAGTCCTCAAGCTGAGGATACAGGCTTTAGAAGCTACTTTGTATATCGAGCTCATGGTCTCACAATGTCAAACCATGAAGTCTCAAACCAAAAAGAGGATGTTAAGAGTTTTTATTGGACATAAGAGTAGCTCCTCATTTCCAGGAGGGGTCCTGAGGGTGCCCCTGAGGTTCTTTGTCAGGGGTATTTTGTATAGCAGGATCACAACTTGGGTAGCTGTGGGTCAAACTACAGCCAACCTGTAAGATTACAAGTATAGTCATTTAGCTAAAATGTTGATCTAATAGGGAATTGAGGCCCGTCCAGGGTCTATCTGCAAGCATCATTGACCTTAGCTTATTTATAACTTCTAATGTAAAAGAACAAAGACATTCTTTTGGAAAAGGATGGAAGCATAGGTCAGGATGTTTTGGTCACACAGCTGTGCATCTGATACATTAGCTAGGCTTACTGGACCCAGTGGTGCTAATTACAGTATAATCTCAAGCTGCTGTTTATCTCTAGGGAGGCTTGCGGGCCTGGCTATAGTATCTCCATCTTGAGGCGTGCCTCTCTTCAAATTTGCCTCTGACTGCAATTTTGATGTTTCTCATCTTCTCCACTGACTCCCTTGAGGGCCTGATCCCTCACTGACTGCCTATTATTTTCTGTCTAACTTAGGTGTCTGTAATACTCAGAGGCCTAAAGTGAATCCTGCTCTAAGTCATGCAAGGCTGCGTATGTTAAGATCACCACAGGTGCATACAGAGTGTACTCTGAAACCCCCAGGGCAGCATTGTGCTTCATGCTTCAAATTGCATAGCTATATTTTGCCTAAAGGTTAGCACCATTTTTCTCCTCAATAGGTAGAACAAAGAGCCATTGGTTTCATTCTGTAGAACACCGTCTGTGATTTTGTGATTATTATAACTAAGTGTTCTTTTTATTTTTAACTTGGTTGCCATCCATGGACTTTGAATTAAAATGTAGATCTATTTCAGATTTTCAAGTGTTTACTGTAGGTTTCTTCGAAGTGTGCCCCTAATAACATTAATCCCAAGAAATTATCTCAGAATAAAAAAGGTTCTGAGTTTAGTAAATACGGAAATATTTAATATTCTGTCCTTTTCTTGGCGATTTGCAGTGTATGTTAGTATACTAAAAGCTTTTGTAATCTAGTGTATCCCAAATTATTTTGACCTCAGAATCTTTTGTTGCCAATACATACTACCTGAGCTAGTATTTCATTTTTTTCTTCCAGCTTTACTGAAATTTAATTGACAAAAATTAAATCAATATATATATACAGTAAAATAATTACCATAATTAAATTAACACATTCTAGCTCTACACTTAGTTTCCATTTATGTAGGTATGAGAAAAGTAAGAACACTTAAATATCCTCTTAGAAAATTTTAAGTAAAGAGTACTATATCATTAACTATATTTCTTAACCATAGGAACAGAATATACTCCTGGAATAATAGCAAATGCCAAGTGTACTGAGCTTGAAATGAGTAGGAAAGATATAGATTGTCATTATTGTGGCCCCATGATTTACAGGAAAGTTCAAACCCTCATTTAAGAAATAAACCCAAGAAAGGGACTTATAAGGATGATCTGCCATATTTTCCTAAAGAGGTGGGAGAATTTTGGAGAGTGGACATTTATGTTAATGGAGCTGGCAGAATGATGAGGATGCTTCTCATTTATTTTATACTCTTAAGATTTATAAAACTGGGCTGGGGATTTAGCTCAGTGGTGCTGCTGCCTGCCTCACAAGTGCAAGGTCTTGAGTTTGATCCCCAGTACCAAAAAAAAAACCCAACTTACATTTCTGTGGCCAAAACACTGTGAGGTAGAAAGGCAGATACCATTCACATTTTTATAAAGGGGAACCTCAGATTAAATGACTTGCTCAACTTTGTATGGCATGACTAGTATGTGGTAAAACTTGGTGCTCAGTGGTGCCACCGCCTGCCTCGCAAGCACAAGGTTCCAAGTTCAATTCCTGGTACCAAAACAAAACAAAACAAAAACTTGTTATACCTGGTCCCTCAGCTTCAGCCTCCCAAGTTCAAGACTAAGGCCCACATCACATTGATCCTGAGTACTTCTTTTATAGAAGTTATACTTTCTCTTCACTTTCTTTTCTCCCCAATAAGTACTTTAAGTTGTATTTCTAGCCTTGGGTGCTTTTTGTCTTTGCTACTTCCCAGAACAACTGAACAATGAGCACCATCTGGATATGGCAAATACCCAGTTTGTCTCTAGGTTTGAGTTTGGTCTCAGGGGATCAAAATCTTTGGATTTGACCAGATTTCAAACTCCTCTTCTAGAACATGTCTCCCCTACATGAATGTAGGACCTTCTACATCTAATGATTTTTGTTTTAGGTTTTTCACAAATTCAGCAAATATTCATTGAGGACAGACTACTAAGTACAAGCAAGGTATAAAGCTATACATATTTCCCCCATTCGTCTTTATTCTAAAAATTTTTCAAACATATGGAAAATTTGAAAGAATTAGTCATTGAACACTATGTTTTTTACATTTTACAACTAACACTTTTATTTTTAATTATATATCCATCTGTGTTTATCCATCACTTCACCTTATTTTTGATGCTTTTCAAAGTAAGTTGAAGATACCAGTACACCTCACTCCTAAATCCTTTAGGATACATTTCATTAACTAGAGTTTGGTATTTTTTTACAGTTTCCTTTTTATTTATTTGCTTAATTTTTTGTATGCCAGGCACAATTCATGCTTATCAAATGTCTATTGAATGTGTGAGAGAGATAGTTGGAGCCTGCATATTTATAAACATGGTAGGACTCTAGTGTGAAAAGGCCATTTCGTGTCTGCTGTCTTGACAGTCTCAAAATTCCTTCTGCCATATCTTCACCTATTACATGTATACAGAACCCCACACATACCTGTTAGAACATTCCATTCTCAGAGGCAAAACATTTCGGCCTGAGAAGCCAGGAAAAAGGAATCTTTTAGAAAAATTAGGCCAGAATAAGTTGGCACTGCTTTTCATTACTTGGTAGTAATGAATTTGCGTTAGTTCCAGGATCGTGAACAGTGACAAACAGAGAGCAACTGGCAAGGAGTAAAAGAGAGTTTTGTTGTTGGCTTTTTTGTTTATTTGTTTATCTTGTGTTTGGAGTTTTTATTTTTGGTAGGTTTTTTCCTCTGTTAAGCTCTTGGCCTACCCAAGCTGTCATCCTTACAGCCCTGTCACTTTTAGACATTGATGGATGGAAGAATTAATAGTTTCTGTGTACCCAAACTGTTACTTCCCATTTTCCAAGGCCAGCTGACAATTTATCTTCTCCATTCCCTCACCATTCTGGCATACAGTGATTGCTTCATTTTTTGAACTCATTATTTACTTGGCACTAGTTACATACTGACTTAGGAAATACTGTTTTATTTAAGTTATTTTAAAACTAACCTTGTATTATTGCAAAAAACAGTGCATAGGCACTGAAGAAAAACCTAGAAATTAGAGACAAGTCAAATAATTGAAAAATAACATCACATTTCTACTTTCTAGAGTGGACCAGTGCAACAATTTTTTTTTTTTTTTTGGTACCAGGGTCCTTGTGCTTGTGAGGCAGGTTGTGGAACCACTGAGCTAAATCCCTGGCCTGAGTGCAATAATTTAATGCCGCTGCACTAAATTTTAATAATTTAATGCCACTGCACTAAATTTAAATAATTTAATCACCACTGCAATAATTTAATGCCTTCTAGACATATGTAAATCTATACTTTTTAAACCAAAATCTTTTATGTTGCATATACTATTTTGTAACCTGCTTTTGAAATCGGTGATTTCTACCTTTCTATTTCAGTAAGTTTTCATTATTGTAATTCCAGGTCATGTTCAAATTTCTCTCAGTTGACCTGAGAAGATGTCTTTATAGTTGGTTAACACATCAAGGTCCAGTCCAGGTTCATGCTCTATTTCTAGTGCTTTATGTCTAGTCCCTTAAGTGTTGTTCTAGTACAATCCTCCTTTTTTATGCCAATGACTTTTTTTTTTTTGGTACTGGGAATCAAACTTGGGACTTTGTGCTTGCAAGGCAGGCGGCAGAACCACTGAGCTAAATCCCCAGCCCTGCCAATGGCATATTGAAGAATCTGGGCCCAGTTTTCCAGCTTTTGAATTTGCATGCTTGCTTCCTATAGTGACATTTAGCTTATTCTTCCATCCTCTTCCTATTTAATGGAAATTTTATATAAAAACCTGATGAATTTAGGTCAAAACATTTTTGGCTAGTAAGATGTGCCTGTGAGATGACATGTAGCTTGATTGTCCCTCTGTTGTTGAGACTAGTCCCTTGAACTATAGTGGTAATGTGAGATCCTCCATTGTTCATGTTTGGTTTTTCCCTTTTGACAAGAAAAGTAACCTATAATAGGATGTTCAAGTATTAGCTTTTAAAAGATTTCTTCTTTTAAAAAACTGCCAAATACTGGAATACAATTTCTTTGTCATTGTGCACCTGATAAAAATAGCGTATCACTACCAAATTTTCACAAGTAAATTTATTACATAGTTTTGATTCATGTAACTTGCTGTTCTGATTTTAGAAATGAACCAATGTTAGTTGTGGGCTAATAGAAATTGTGCTGTATAAGAATGAAATTAGAAAGATTTCAAATGCAGGAGGAGATCTGCCTTGTATAGAAACTGACAAACTAAGAATTGCCTTTTAGACTTAGGAACATGCAAAATGTAATCAAGATGGGGCCCAGGATTTAGCTCGGTGGTTCTGCCGCCTGCCTCGCAAGCGCAAGGTCCCAAAGTTCGATCCCTGGTACCAAAAACAAAACAAGACAAAAAAAAACAACAAAAAAAATGTAATCAAAATGACTTGAGGGTAACTCAAGAAGACACAACTGGGCTACATTTTTAACTAAAATTATGATATTAGGGCCAGAGATTTAGCTCAGTGGTTCCACCGCCTGCCTTGTGAGCGCAAGGACCCAAGTTCGATCCCTGGTACCAAAAAATAAATAAAATTATGATATTAAAATGAACCAAACACAGAAGCGCTTGAGTGCTGATCTCTGGCAGTGGGTCTCCTTTCCTGCAATAAGAGCCCTGAGCTTAAACAGAGGGATCTGGTCTGGGCATTTAATCCCTGGGAGGGCACAGCCTGTGACTTTATGACCCTATTTGTGCCATATTTGTGTCCAAATCCTTACTGGGATTTGGCTTCATACCCCACTTTCTCCCAAGGCATGTAGAGGTCAGCAGACTGTTGACTTACTGTCTCACCTTTGCAGGGAGTTAGGAGTCAACACAGCTTAATTGGGTTCTCTGCTCAGGATCTCACAACACTGTAATCAAGATGTGGGCTCTGGACCGGGGATTTAGCTCAGTGGCACCGCACCTGCCTCGCAAGCGCAAGGTCCTGAGTTCGATCCCTGGTACCAAAAAAAACCTAAAAAGATGTGGGCTGAGCCAGGTTCTCTTCAAGAGCTCAGAGTCTTCTGAGAACCTTCAAGTTCTTGGCCAAATTCCTTTCCTTGGCACTGTAGAACTGAGAGCCCTGGACTCTTGGGCTAGCCCACAGCACAGATAGTTCACAGTACTGCTGTGTGCTTCCTCAAGGTCCACCAGAGCCCAGCTCTCTGCCACCTTCAGTGTCTTATCTTCATTTCTTTAACATTTGTTTAAATCGCTATCTTATTTACATGTACACCGGAGCTTTGTGGTTTTCCCCATAGCTCTCAACATGATTGTGTTTTTGCACAATGAAGATGCCTTGTCAGATTTTTTTTTTTTTGGTAACTTTTGCTTCATGTTAAAAATAACAGCAAAAAATACACTGCATGCTTATTGTGTGCCATGTGCTGTGCCAGGCACTTTTTCTCATTTGACCCCCCGTATCACCTTCTGTGGTATGCAGCCTTCCCCTATTTTTTAAATATGAAATAAATGAATCTCAGCAGTAGCTGAGCTGGGATTCACATCAGAGGCACTGACTCTAAAATCCTTCTTTTAAACTCTGACAAACTACTTATTATAAATAAAGCCCAAAGGAACGTGTTTCTGCTGAAATCTTTTTTATAAAACCTTATTACAATGTGCAACATATAAAAGGGGCATAAAACAGAAGCATACATATTAATGAAATGTTTTATTAAAAGCAAATTTCCACTTTCTAACTACCACCCAGACCAGGAAGTAGGGCACTGCTAGCCTTAAGAAGCCCCTTTGTGAGCACAGCCCACTCCCCTCAAGGGACCACCATTCTGACTTCATGATAATCATTCCTTTCCTTCCTTCACCTCTAAGTATGTACCCATAAATAATGCTATTTGGTTTTTTCTGTTCTGGAATTTTATATAAATGGAATCATACAGTACAAATTATTTTGTGTCTTTTGTTTAGCATTTTGTTTTTACAATTCATCTGTGTTGACACATTGTTATGATTTAGATCTAAAATGTCCCCCGAGGGCTGGGAATTCGGTTCAGTGGCATGGCATCTGCCTCACAAGCACAAGGTCCTAAGTTCAATCCCCAGTACCAAAAAAAAAGAATGAGCATCCTAAAATGTCCTCCAAATGTCCTACATTTCTAAATGGGGCCTGGTCAAAAGAGGTGTTCACTGAGGGTGTGACCTGGAAGGTCATATTCTTGTCCCTGGCACTTCCCTTCTCTCTCTGTTTCCTGGCTGTCATGAGTTGAGGAGCTTTGCTCTGCTATGCTGTTCCATGGAATGAACCCACTAAAGCCATGAGCTAAAATAAACCTCTCATCCTTTAAGTTTCAGATGTCGGGCATTTTGTTCCAGTGACAGGAAAGTGTCTAATACATACAGCTTAGTTAACTCATGTGCTTTAGTGTATTATATTCCACTGTATGAGTATTAATCTATTTTACTGGTGATAGTTGTTACAGTTTTTAGCTGTTAACAAATAATGATATAAACAATCTTTGACATACATTCAGGTGCACATAAGCACACATTTCTGTAGGTGTACATCTAGGGAACTGCTAGGTACATAAGTCTTTGACAACTTTATTTGCTGAGGTTATATTCTTAACAGTAAAATTAATGGATCAGAAGGTGTAACTATGTAAGGCGATTTCAGTACTTCTATGATTTTACTCCACTAGTAAGACAGCCTTTATTCTAGTTTAATTATTTCTACTGCTGTATAAATCAGCTACACTTTTTTCAATCTGTGGAGTATACATAATCAGTAGGTAATTTTCTTACACTTGAAACATTAACCTTATTTTTTCTCTAAATTTCACCTGGAAATGTATTTCATGTTGCCCCAAAGTTCATTCTTTTGGATTTATATAGTAATAATGGCTGATTGGCTAAAAAGATTAGAATGTTTGGTGAATCTCATTGCACAGAAATGTCATGTATCGAAGTTCACTGTGATCAGATATAATGAAGGAAGTGATTTAGTGTACTTTATTTGGAATTCACTTTCTAGAACTTAAGTTCCAGCAGTTGAATATTTTAATGTGTTTTTGTGTTGTTGCTTTTACTTTAGTAAGTGGGATCCTGATTTGTTCATTTACATATTTTGTGACCTGCCTTCAATGCAGAGCCACATCTTTAGTGCCTCACTTGTAATGGCCTTGCCCGTGTGTTCAGTAATCATGTTGAAAGATGTTGGTACCACCTGGTTTTTGTTTGTTTTGTTTTGTTTTGTTTTGGGTGTTTTTAAGACAAGGTCTCACTATGTAATTCAAGCTGGCCTTGAATTCACAATGTATCCCAGGCTGGCCTCAAACCCATGACACTCCTGCCTCAGCCTCCTGAGTACTGGGATTACAGGCTTGTGCCACCACACCAGCCTTTACCACATCTAGAATGGTTGGTTGCCTTCAGTGAATTTCTTCCCTTCTCTAGTTTGTTAGGTGTATTAATGAATGATCATTTTGACTTATAGATCACCTTTTTTCTTATCTAGGAGTTCTGAGATGACACTTATTTGGAACCAGTTCTTTTTGGTTTGAAGTAATTATTCTGGCATTTAAATGAGCCTCAGTCTGGAGGCCCCACATTTTCATTTCTATCTTTTAAAGCTTCCCTGCTCCCAAGAATTTTCAGGCTTATTAGACTGCATTTCATTAATATTCTCCATCATGGCATCTCAGATAGACATGGGAGTTGACTAGCTATAAGGAAGCAGAGACATCATTAAATAGAATAGTGCTTAGCATTGAGATAGCACTTTGTGCCTGAAACCCTTCATGGGTGCTAACTAATCAATTTACCAACATCTTGGAAAAACAGGAAATGAGTTTGTATTTTCTGTTAGTCACTGTAAGACTGAGATGTGCTTTTTTAACTTATTCTTCAAGAAATTGATGTTCACTTGGAAACAGCTTTATTTACTTAAAATCACGAAGACATTTTTTGTAGCCTGGTTTATGTAACACATTTCTGCTTTTATAAAATCCAGGTTTATTATAATAGAGTTATCCTTTGGATCTTCCATTTTTCTCAGAAAACAACTCAGTCAGTATCAACTCTTACTGGTTTCATTTCCACAAAGCCAATTTACTGGCTCAACATTGTTCAGAAAGAGCAAGCTACTCCAGGAGAAATTGGAAAACAGAAGAGATGCCAGCTCAGAACACTAAGTAGTGTCCCATTGCCCCCAAAGGGTGATCTGGCAGTAGGTAGGTCATTTGTCCCTTGCTTTGGAAGAATTGAGGAGACAGGCCAGATTGCTTATGCACATTGCTCCTGTTCACCCAGTGAACCAGCAGCAGTTAGGAACAGATTCCAGTGATACAGTATTCCTGTCCCATTATTTTTCCTTACATCAGTGGTTCTTGATTTACTTTGTCCATTAAGACACATGCACAGAAAGCTTCGGAAAGGTCAGTTTGCCCAGAGGGCTTGCAGCAATTACACCTTTTCTCCCCACACTGGAGAAAACATAGTGAGCATTTTGAATTTCTCTTAGGGATTTTTTTTTTAAGTAAAAGATTTACTTCATTACTTTATCAGTAAAAACAAATGCTTGCAGCTTATTTCACAAATGATCGTGACTAACACCAATATGTTCATAGTAAAAGATTTCTATAAATATAATACATTTTTTATATTTTAAATTATATAGGGACATTGTCCAAAGTCTTGTAGTATATTTGAATTCTTAAACCAAGAAAAAAAGCAGTAGCTTCCCTCTTCCTACCTGTTCATATGCAATGTAGGTCTTTCCATTGTCATTTTCTTTAAATCACTTTTTGTCCACTGATTGTTGTGAGTTTTCTAAATACACTGGAGAGGTCACAGGACAAGTTGAACTGGCCTTTTCGTTGAGGAGCCTACGTACTAATACCAGGGATAAGGCTTATTTTGGAGAAATAATTGGCTGTATTGGGAAGGTCATTTGACCTTTTCAGAGTTTAGTTTACTCATCTAAATAGTGATTGATGGGCCAGGGGATTTAGCTCAGTGGTTCTGGCCCCTACCTCACAAGCGCAACATTGGGAGTTCCATCCCTGGTACCAAAAAAAAAAAAAATAGTGGATTGATAATACCTATCAAGCCAGACTCAGTGATGCATGCCCATAATCTCAACTATTCGGGAGGCTGAGGCAGGAGGATCACAAGTTTGAGACCAGCTTACACAGTTTAGCGAGATACTGTCTCAAAAACAGAAGGAAAAAAAACCCATCTAACAAGTATTACATGAGTATGTAATGAAATAACTTTGACAGCCATGAGTGCCTTGCTCAGGGTAGGTACTCAGGAACTGATCATTTAACTTGTATCTAGATAGAGAACCATGTAAAACAGTTGAAATTATATGAACACTTTTTAAAAATATAAATTGAAATTGAAAAAGATATATATAAATTGAGAGCAGCAAGAGCTAAGAGCTGGAATTTATTAGCAAAAATCTCATGGAAGATGTAGGATTTAAAGGAAAGAGGCTCAAACTCAGTTTACCAAGCTGTCAGTAGTACAAAGATGAGGAATAGATAGAATCTGATTTGGAGGGAGCATTTGGGCTCCTTCCTCTTCACCTACTTTCACTCTCACCAATTTAGTAGTATCCTCGTATACTATCTCTGTTGCCTCCCCAGTGACTTCACAGAAAAGAATTCACCTAGTGGTAAAATCCTATGGGGTTAATCCTTGCTAGCGTTACTGTTGTTTCCATGGCAACCATCAGATGATGCATAATCTGCATGAGGTAAAATGTGAAAAGTATTTTCATCAAAAAATGTCCAATTTCACTGGTAGAATGTCCCACTGGGACATTACTAGGCTACTTAACTGCTGCATCCAAAATCTAAACCCTGCTTTTCCATACTTTCATGTTTGAACATTTAGTAGGAAATACTTTCAAGAAAAATAGCTTACCATAGAAATTTTTTTTCTGTAAAAGGAAATAGCATTATGCTTGAACTCTGTTTGAATAGTTTGTGCAAAATGGACTTAACAAATAAGTCTAATAAGAAAAATGGGTTTGATATATAACTTTTGTAGAGTTTTCATAGCTTGAGTAATTAGAGGCAGAGGCAATGATAAATTGGAATGATTAATCTTCAGTCCATTTTACTCAAATTATGAGGAAGATTTAAAGATAAAATTTTTAATCTTTAAAAATAAAAATTTCCTGCTAAAAACCTTTTTTTTTTTTTTTTAGATAGGAGGTTGTATAGTTCAGACTAGCGTTCAACTCACTATTGTAGCCCAGGCTGGCCTTGAACTCCTTGATCCTGCCTCTGCCTCCTGAGTGCTGAGATTACAGGCCTGAGCCACCATGTCCAGCTCTGATCCATTATTTAACATGGGAGTTTTACACAATTTGTTTTGTTCCTTGTTGTAGACAACCATAAGTTGAAAATGAGTTCATAGCGAGGTGTGGTGGTGCACACCTATAGTGCCAGCACTTGGGAGGCTGAGGTAGGAAGATTGCCGTGAGTTTGAGGCCATCCTGGGGTACATAGTGATTTCAAGGCCAGCCTGAACTACACAGCAGACCCTGTCTCAAAAAAACACAACAAAAATAAAGAGTTCATATTCATATATACCTATTTTCCCTGTGTTCCACAAATTTGTCTACTCTGGGCTGGCATAGGTCTGAGTACTGAGAGTAGGAAGCAAGTAAGGCCCTGGGCTTTGAGAACTTACATCAAAGACAGAGAGGCAGTAACTCAACAAAAAACTATATAGTAGATATGATAAGTGGTAAAGAGAAAAACAGAGAAAGGGAATGAAGATCAATGCAGGTAGGGATATGGTGGATATCTTCATTTTCTGTTGCTATAACAAAATATTTTAGACTAGGTAATTTAAAAAGAATAGAAAGTTATTTGTGTCCCAGTCCTAGAGGATGGAAAGTCCAAGAGTGTGGTGTCAGCATCCACTCACCATCTGGCAAGAGCCTCCTTGCTGCACCATGACATGACAAAAGGTTAGCAAGACAGAACAATCATGCTAGCTCAGGTCTCTCTTCCTCTTATAAAACTACTGCTGTAATGCCGTCAGGAGCTCCACCCTCATGACTTCATCTAATCCTAATTATGTCCCAAAGGTCTAACCTCCAGATGCCATCAGTGTATAAATTTGGGGGTGAAGTTTCCAACACATGAACTTAGAGGGAAACACTCGTGCCACAACAGTAAATAAAGAAAGCTTCTCTGTCAAGATCTGACATTTGACAAAAGCCCTGATGGGATGGGTCGTGTGAATATGAAGGAAAAAGGCAGCAGATGCACAGGTCCTAGGAAGAGTGTGCTCCATAGGGCTGAAGATAACAAAGAGGCCAGTGTGAGTAGAACAAAGAAAATTCGGTAGATAAGAGATCACAGATGAGGTTAGGGTAGGAAAAGAATCTTGTCAAATGTTATAAGCCATGCTAAGGGCTTTATTATATTTTATTCTGAGATATAAAGCTTCTAGAGGGTTTTGAGCAATGACATGGCATGGCTTGGATTGTGTCATGAAGAATAGGCTGTGGGAGGGCAACAGTGGAAATGGGGAGACTGCAATTAAGTGATTATACAGTTAGCCTACTTGGGCAGTGATGCTGGCTGGAACTGGGGTAGAAGAGGGAGGCAGGAAGAAGTGGTAGTACTACCAGGGTCCTGGGGTGCCGTGGGCTCCTTCTAGAGATTGTTTCTACGTTTTTGTCCTAAACAAAAAGATGGACAAAAATACTCAAAAGGTAGTGAGGTTTTACATTTATTAAAAGTAGGGAAAGAAGTACAGTGGACCGACCCTTAAATTACAACCAGCCTGACATACAAACAACTTGGGTTAATTAGGTTAACAGAAGATTCGTCAGCCTCTTGTTATCTATAGCACATGCCCAAGTAAACATCCAGATCTCAGCTATATTGACTTAAAACCAACTTGAGTTACAACTAGGCCTCAGGAACTGATTGATTTGTATGTAAGTCAAGGGTCCACTGTATGATCGGCAGAGTGAATCAGGCTAATTAAAGGTAGGAAAAGGGGCTGGGGATTTAGCTCAGTGGTTCCAGCGCCTGCCTCGCAAGCGAAGGTCCTGAGTTCGATCCCCAGTACCAAAAAAAAAAAAAAGTAGGAAAAGTAGATCTCTCTGCAGGTTGAGAGCAGGCCACTGAAAGAGCTACAGTGGCTCTGAGGTTAATGGCCGCTGTCTTTCATATCCTTTACTTCTCAGGCTGATCATGGATCTAGGCCGTCCTATCAAAAACCTGCTTGAGGGGCCGGGGATTTAGCTCAGTGGTTCTGCCACCTGCCTTGCAAGCACAAGGTCCTGAGTTCGATCCCCGGTACCAAAAAACCCAAAAAAATCACAACAAAAAAATCCTGCTTGATTTTGTGCCAGAAGAACTGAAGTTAGTATTTTCCCAGGTGCAAGGCTTAGAACTGTTTTTCTGTTATTGATAGGTCATGCCCACTTGCCCAGCAGGGTTGCCATGCCTTCATCTCCTGCCTCAGTATGATGCTAGGTATACATTTTACTCAGTAAATACTCATAGAGTGCTTACTATATGCCAGACACTGTTCTAAGTTTTATAAATACCAGCTCCTTTCATTCTCAAAACACTCCCCTAACGTAAATTTCAAAGGTCACATCTACAAGATTTGCATATGGTTTGGATTGGTGTGTTTTTTTTGTTTTTGTTTTTGGTACCAGGGATCAGACTCGGGTCCTTGCGCTTTCGAGGCAGGCAGCGGAACCACTGAGCTAAATCCCTGGCTTATAGATGGTTTGGATAATGGGCATTGAGGGGAAAAAAGGAATCAAGGATAATTTCTCTTTGGAGTCTAAATCTAAGAATGAAGTGACCCTCTGCTAAGAAGGGAAGACTCAAAAGGAGCATGTTAAGTAAAGGCCCTGGAATCAGGAGTTTAGGTTTGGGACTTGTTGAGTTTGTGGTGCACATTAGCCGTCCAAGTGGATGTATTGAATAGGCAGTTGGATACAGAAACTTGAAGTCAGAGGAGACTCAGAGCTGGACATAAATTACAAAAGAGATCTCAGCATTCAGGACAAAGTGCCAGTTCGATGCCTAATTTTGCTGCTCAACCTAACGAGAAGTGGACATGAGGACAGTCTTTTCCCTTGGGCTATAGTCAGGTAGTAGCATTATCATTGGTTTGGAATCGGACCTGCATTTGAATCTGCTTCCATCATTTGCTAGTTAAGTGGTGTCATTTATGTGTCTTACTTTAGCTTTGTTTATAAAATGGGGTTAACAGTACTTACCATATAGCATTGTTGCAGTAAAATGAAATAACATATGCCTAAACATAGAAAGTACCTAATAAATATTTGTTTCATTTTTTCAGGTTTAGGTTTAGTTTATTGCATTTACCCCAAACTAACTGAATTTGAGCTTTTTGTCTAATATGAAAAAAGTCTGGATTATCCTATGTGTACTTTTTTTTTTGAGGGGAGGGCTACGCAATGACACTCTCCAAAAAAGAATTTTAAACCAGATGAGGTGGCAGGTACCTGTAGTGCCATCCACATGACAAGCTAAGACAAATGAATTGCTTGAGCCCAGGAGTTCAGGGACAGCTGGGATAACATAGAAAGACCCTGTCTAAAAAATATTTAAGGAACGGATATGGCTTAGTGGTAGAGTGCATGATGCTTTAATCTCCAACTCTGAAAAAAAATTCAAATCCATCTCCTGGCAAATGATAATAACCTTATAAAAAGAAAGACTTCAGTGAGCTTTTTAAGAGAACATAGGGAAAGAAGTTATGAGTTCTGAATATTAAAAGATCCCCACATGCAAAAGCAGGGTGAAGATAGAGATAAAAGCACCAAGCAGAAAATTTATGGATCTCGGTCAGAGGTAATTTACATCAAAGCTTGTGTAAATCTGCTTGAGCCAGGTTGATGACCTAAGAAGGAAATAGTACCCTTTACTAGGGATGGGCCATTTAGGTCAAAGGGAATTATCTTATTAATTCCCCTTGCTAAAGAGCCACTTCTGAGGTTTAACTTAATCCTGTTTCTATTTTCTACAGTCATAGCTGGACTGTCATAGAACGTACTCATCTTAGGTGCTCATAGTTTATCTCACATAGTAAACGTTTGAGCACCTAGTGCAGTGATGGCGAAACTTTCAGAGCTTTCAGTGATCAAACGGCCCACTGCAGCACATTTGCCACCACTAATATGTACCATGTACTTTATTAGAGAAACAAAGATCAATTTGAGATACAATTCCTGCTCTTAGCTCCTTCACAGTCTTTAAGAGAGTAAACAGACATGTAAAATAAATGAAAAAGAGCATGTGATATGTGCAAGTCTGCAGATAATATTGTAGCTTTACCTTTGGAGATTATAAAGGCAATATAGAGGTCACTGGGCTTTTAAGGTTAAGAACTTAACAGGTGAAAAATTGGGGGAAAGACATCCTAAAAGGCAGCATACCATGAGCACATCATGGAACATGGCACTTTGAAGAACAAGGCATAATTTGTTTAATAGTCTTGGCTTTACAGTGATAAGAAAATGACCAACAATTTAGAAAGCAATTTTTCCCTAACTCTTCAACTCCAAACAAGAATATTCTACGGCCTGGGGATTTAGCTCAGTGGTTCTGCTGTCGCCCTGCAACCGCAAGGACCCAAGTTCGATCCCCGGTACCTAAAAAATAAAAAAAAATATTCTAACTTCCTAACTACCTTTTTAGGTCTAGATAAGTCCCCTGGTGAGCCATATGACCAAAGGAAAACATTAAAAGTACTAGAATTTTCTATCCTTACTAGGATTAGACAGAATGGTTATTTTCTGAGGAAATCCTGAACATTTACTAGTCTTCCATTGAAAGCTTCCTAAGTGTTTACTTCATCCTATTCCCATCATTATCCTAGATTAAAGTTTGCTAAGTAGAATGTCATCCAGTGTATAACCTTCCCCAGCCTTCCTGCTTATTATGAAAAGATTCTCATTTCTCTTCCAAGCATATCCATGCAGTCTCCTTCTAAGAGCATAAACAGTTCATATTCTAGGAAATCCATGGTACTCAGAATATTTTTAACCCTGAGGGGACAGGAAAACCTGTTCCAATGTGGACATATTCTTGAGGACTATGCAATGCACTTATTCTTTACTTTCAAGATATTTCAGGGTTTCTCTGTTACTGCTGTAGTACCACTCATGGATGAAGAGTACCTAGATTCCTCTTAACTCTGCTCAGTTAGAGCTGTTACTGTGTCCATTCTTCATCAGTCACTATGCCATATTTTCTTAAACCCCTTCTCCAGGCTCTTTTTTTTTTTTTTTTTTTTTGGTACCAGGGATCGAACTCTGGACCTTGCGCTTGCGAGGTAGGCACCGGAACTACTGAGCTAAATCCCCAGCCCTTCTCCAGGCTCTTCAAGGTCTTCCTTTATTTACATTTAATCTCTTAAACTTGTCTGTGGCTTCTAATGATGAAGATGTAGATAATAGCAACGGCATCAGCTAACAGCACTTCCTGTGTACCAGACACTGTTCTAAGCACCTTATATTACTATTTGCAAAACACTAGGAGGTAGGTACTATTGTATCCTCCTACGTACTACTATGTCCTCATAAGTAAACTGAGGCACAGAAAGGTATGCAGTTTTCCTGAGGTCACACAGTATAATAACTGGTAGAGAAGAAAGATTATGTTTTTTTTTTAGATCTTGAGTTTGGAGGACACTTTTCCCACAAGAACAATGTGTTACTCATCTCTGTCTCCAATTTAAAGCATAGTAAGCATTCCAGTCATGCTGAAATTAGTCCAGAAGCCAGGCCATGAAGTTAACACAGAGGATTATGTCATTTTGGTTTTTAAAAAATGAATCAAAGGCTCGAATTGTGAATGTAGTGTTTGGCAATATCTGGGGCTCATTTTATTGTGAGTCCTTATTTTAAAAAGAAAATTTAAAAATCTGTTCTCTCTGAGTTCTGCAATGTTCTTATGAACTAGCAGTAGGGATCTGACATTGAATAATGAGCCTCTTTCAGAAACAAAAGCAGATTAGCATTTGTTCTTTTTCAATTAAAGCTCATGGTGCTGGAGTGCTGGCCTTTGATGCTTGAGGGATTACGGTTAGTGAGAGTGATTCAAAGGATGATAATAACAAAACGGTTATTGTGCTCTAATTTTGAAGTTAGCTCAAATAAAGCAAAATTAGACATAGCCTGTGTCTAGAGGGCGTATACCTTTTAAATGTCAGACTGGCTTTTATACATCCTATCCTGCCTGTAAACAAGACTGTCAGTAACACATCAGTTTTGTCAGCCATTCCCTCACATGAGCAGTAAACATTCTTAGTGGCATCAGTCTTTCCTCATGCTAAGGGAAGTTTTTGGGGTCCCTAAAAATCATCCAGTATGTGGCTTTGTTTTTGACAAATAAAGGAGAATAAATAGAAACTGAAATGGGAAAAAGTGCTAACTGCCTCTGTGTTCTTGGTCAGGAACCTGATCCTTGCTCACTCACACCATGTCCTAACAGGCCCAACTTTGTTGACCATACCTCAGTTTTATCACCTCCAAAATTATGGGTTGGAACCAGATGGTCTCCAAGGTTTCAAGTCTGAATTGTATATTTTCCTTTGAAGAAATATCAATATTCTATTCAAAGTTTTTATCATAAATAATATCTGGGCGTGGTAGTGGGCATGGTGACAAGGGCCTGTAATTGCCGCACTCAGAAGGCTGACGCAGGAGGATAGCCATAAGTTTGAGGCCAGCCTGGGCTACATAGTGAGTTCAGGGGTAACCTGAATTACAGAGAGAGACCCTGTCTCAAAAAACCAAAAATTGGGGCCGGGGATTTAGCTTAGTGGTTTCGCCGCCTGCTGCGCAAGCGCAAGGACCCGAGTTCGATCTCCGGTACCAAAAAAACCCAAAAATAAATAAATGACTTGCACATTTAATAACATAGCTTATACCTTTAATCTATGCTAAAAATTTGATATACATTATTTCATTTTAATGCTGGTATATCTGGCAAAGTAGCTTTGTTTTTGGTGCCGGGGATCGAACTCAGATCCTTCCGCTTGCGCAGCAGGCAGCGAAACCACTGAGCCAAATCCCCGGCCCAAAGTAGCTTTTTTAATCACTGTCTTTCTCATAGGAAACCTAGATATAGTTAATTTCTTAAGGTCATGCAGCTATGTACTTTGTTTTTTCTCTTAAGACGATTACCATATTTTATCCTGAGTTATTTATGTATTTCTACCACTTGCCAGTTTATACAAATACTGTATTATTCTGTGCTCTACATTGACTGCTTTATGAGTGCTCATCTCAACTCCTTCAGCTTCTTAAAGATTAAGACACCTTTTTTTAACCTCTTACAAGGACACAAAACTACATTTTCTTGTTTGTTTTTGTTTGTTTGAGATAGTGTCTTACTACATACATTTTCAAAATTGAAAGTTTTTAAGGCAAATGGCCCCCAGTCTTTCTAACCTTCACTTTTCTAAGTTGGTCTAATTATTGGAGCATTCTCCCCAGCCTCATTATACAGAAATCCCTGGTCTACGTTAGGTATTAACAACAAAAATATTTTTTAGCCTTTCTTCCTAGGTTAATGTGTTATGAATTTTTTTTTTTTTTTTTTTTTGGTACCAGGGATCAAACTGGGGACCTTGCGCTTGCAAGGCAGGTGGCAGAACCACCGAGCTAAATCCCCCTCCCCTTTTTTTTTTGACACAGGGTCTCACTATGTAGCTTAGGCTGGCCTTGAACTTGTGTCAGTCCTCCTGCCTCAGCCTCCCAAGTGCTAGGATTATAGGCATGCACCACCACACCCAGCATAAATTTACCAATTTTAAAAAGTGGAAATGGCTTCATTTTTCCAAATTAAGATACTAAAACCTCCATCCAGTAGCATGCTAAGTGAATCAGTTGTGTCATGGAAAAATATTTTACATCAAAGAAGAAATAGTACATACTTATGTAGACTATTCAAACATTACAAAACTATTTTAACATATTTTTTCTTTTTTTGAAGGAAAATGTTTATTGGTACATTTTAGATATACATAATAACATTCATCATAGGGAATTTGTACCTGTACATGATATATTTTATCTTTTTCTCCCATCCCCCCTTTGACCCCTTTTCCCCTCATTTACAAAAACTGTTTACATTTTTTCCTTCTTTAAGTGTGTGTCCAGTTTATCTCACTTAAGAGTATGGTCTCAAGGTGCATCCATTTAGCTAGAAATGTCTCAAGCTTATCTTTCTTTATGACAGAGTAGTACTCCGTTATATTAAAAAAAAACCATCATCTTTATCCATTCATCAGTTGATGGACATTTGGGCTGTTTCTAAGATTTAGCTATTACAAACTGTGCCACTATAAACAGAGGTGTGTGTATATCACTGTGGTTCAATGCTTTTAATTATTTCGGGAAGAGACCAAGAAAGGGAATAGCTGGGTTGAATGGAACCTCTAGTTTTGGTTTTTTGAGGAATCTCCACACTAATTTCCATAGTGGTTGGACCAGTCTATACTTCCACCAGCAGTGGAGAAGAGTTCCTTTTTCCCCACACCCTGCCAGCATCTGGCTGATTTCTTGATAGTAGCTATTTTTTCTGGAGTGAGATGGACCCTCAGTGTTGTTTTAATTTGCATTTCATGAATGTCCAGTGATGTTGAACATTTTTTCATATATTTATTTGCCATTACTACTTCTCCTAAGAAGTGTCTGTTCATTTCGGATGCCCATTTTTGGATTGGGTCTTTAAATTTTGGGGGTCTCACACATGTCTAAATAACTGCATTGTTTCTCTGGTATGAGAAACTGAAAGTGGAAATAAGGACTGAAATGTATAATGAATGTTGGGAAAGGGGAAGAAAGTGTTCAAATGGGAAGGGGAACAAGGGAGGAGGGGAGAGAGGAAGGAAGGGACAAAGAAAAAGTGAAAATAGAAGGAAAAAATAGAAACAAAGCTTTTGTACATAGGGAAGGGAGGGGGCTTGGGGGAAAAGGATGAAATAAAATTTACTTTAAAAAATAAATTGGGGGTCTCTTTTTTTAGTTCTTTATATATTCTAGATGTATTTTGTCTGAGGAACAGTTGGCAAAAATTTTTTCTCACACTGTGGGTTGTCTTTTCATGCTGTTGGTGGTTTCTTTTGCTGTGCAAAAGCTTTTTAATAAAGTGAGATCCCAGTTTTTGATTCTTTGTGATACTTCCTGTGTGACTGGGGTTTTGTTCATAAAGTCTTTGCCTACACCAATGTCTTCAAGAGTTCTGTTATATCTTCCAGCAAATTTAGTGTTTTTGTTTTAATATTTAGATCTTTGATCCATTTTAATTTTAGTGCACGGTGAAAGATATGCGTCTAGTTTTAATCTTCAGCATATGGAAAGCCTGTTTTTCAAGCACCATTAAAGAGGTTTTCTTTCTTCCAGTGAAGGTGTTTGGCTTCTTTGTCAAAGATAAGGTGGCTGTGTGTGTTTGGAGTTACTTCTGCATCTTGTAATCTGTCCTACTGATCCTCGGGGCTTGTTGTTGTTGTTGTTGTTGTTGTTTGTTAGTACCATGCTGTTTTTATCACAGTAGCTTTGTAGTATAATTTCAAGTCAGGGATTGTGATGCCCTCTGTCTTATCACAGTAGCTTTGTAGTATAATTTCAAGTCAGGGATTGTGATGCCTCCTGCCTGCTTTTGTTGCCCAGAATTGCCTTTGCTATTCTAGATGTCTTCTGGGACCAAATGAATTTTAGGATTTTTTTCTCTAATTCTGTGAAATATGCTGTTGGGATTTTGATTGGGATTGGATTAAATCTGTATAACAATTTTGGAAGTATGGCCATCTTTGCTATATTGGTTCTTTCTACCCAAGAACAAAGGATATCTTTCCATTTTCTGATATTCTCTTCCTCCTTTTTTCAGAATACTGTAATGTTCAATGTAGAAGTCTTTTACTTCCTTCATTAGATTGATCCCTAGGTATTTCTTTTTTGGGGTATGCTATTGTGAAAGGTGTTGTTTCCCTAATTTCTCTCATTGAGTCTGTTATTCCTGTATAGTAACGCTGTTAATTTTTGCGTGTTGACTTTGTATCCAGCTACACTACTGAATTTGGTTATTAAATCTGGAAGATGTGTGGTAGAGTTTTTGGAGTCTTCTATGTAGAGTATCGAGTCATCAAATAATGATAATTTCACTTCTTCTTTTCCTATCTTTATTCCTTTTATTTCTTTCTCTTATCTAATTCCTCTGGCTAATGTTTCCAGAACTGTGTTGAATAAGAGTGGTGATAGTGGACATCCTTGTCTTGTTCCTGATTGTAGAGTGAAAGCTTTCAGTTTTTGACCATTTAGTATTATGTTGGCTGTTGGTTTGTCATAGATGGCTTTTATTAGATTGAGATAAAGACCATCTATTCCAATATTTTGTAGGGTTTTTATTATGAATGGATGTTGGGCTTTGTCAAATGCTTTTTCTGCATCTGTTGAGATGATCATGTGATCTTTGTCTTTGGTTCTGTTAATATGGTGTATTACATTTATTGATTTGCCTATGTTGAACCATCCCTGCATCTCTGGGTGGATCCCTGCGTCCTACTTTGTTATTTTGCATAATCTTCTTGATGATTTGCTGCATTCTGTTTGCCAGTATCTTACTGAGGATTTTTGCATCTATGTTCATTAGGGAAATTGGCCTGTAGTTTTCTCTTTTGGTTGGATCCTTCTAGTTTTGGTATCAGGGTAATGCTTGCTTCCATAAATGATTTTTGGAGTATTACTTCCCTTTCTATTTCATTAAAGAGTTTGAAAAAAACTGGCATGAGATCTTCTATAAATTTCTTGTAGAATTCAGCAGTGAAGCCATCAGTTCCTAGGCTTTTCTTTGTTGGTAAGTTTTTTTATTATGTTTTCAATTTCTTTAACTGATAGTGGGTTATTCAGAATTTTGCTATCTTCTTGATTCAGCTTTGGTAATTCATATGTATCTAGGGACCTGTCCATTTCTTACGTGTTTTCCATCTTACTAGTGTACAGGTTCTCCAAGTAGGTATTGAAGATCTTCTGGACTTTCACAGGATCCATTGTGATTTTACCCTTTTCTTTCCTAATTGCATGAATTTGAGTCTTTCCTTTTCTTTTTGTTTTGTTTGTTTGTTTGTTTTGTTTTTTGTACGGGGGGATTGAACTTGGACCTTGTGCTTGCAAGGCAGGTGGCGGCACCACTGAGCTAAACCCCCAGCCCTTTTCTTTCCTTTTTTTTTGATAAGGTTGGCTAAGAGTTTATCAATTTTATTTAATCTTTCAAAGAATTAACTCTGATTCATTGATTCTTTGTATTGTTTTCTTAGTCTCTATTGCATTAATTTCTGCTCTGATATTTACAGTTTCCTCCCTTGTGTGAGCTGTAGGCTTGACTTGTTTGTCTTATTCTAGAAGCTTGAGGTTCACCATTAGGTTGCTTGTTTGAGCTCATTCTGTTTTCCTGATGTGAGAGTTCACTGCTATAAATTTCCCTCATAGGACTGCCTTCATTGCATCCCATAAGTTCCAGTATGTAGTGTTGGCATTATCATTTAATTGTAGAGAGTATTTAATTTCATTGTGACCCATTGGTTTTCAGGAAAATGTTATTTAATTTCCATGTGTTTGTGAAGTTCTTGTGGTTTCTTTTGCCATTGATTTTCAGTTTCATTGCACTATGGTTGATAATATGCATAGGATAATTGTAGTTCCTTTGCATTTATTCAGGCATATTCTATGGGCTAGTATGTGGTCTATTTTGGAGAACATTCCATGTGCAGCTGAGAGAATGTGTATTCTGATGCTGTAGGGTGGAACACTATAGATATCTACTAAATCCATTTGTTCACAGATTTAGTTCAGTTCTGATATTTCTTTGTTGGTTTTTTGCTTAGTTGATCTGTTTATTTGTGCCAGTGGGGTATTGAGGGTCCCCATTACATTTGTATTACTGCTTATATGATTTTTCATGTCCCTTAATATTTGTTTTATATAGTTAGGTGTGCTGCTATTTGGTGCATATATATTTATGATTGTTATATCTTCCTCTTGGATTGTTCCCTTTTCCAGGATGTAGTGACTTTGTCTCTTTTGATCAGTCCTGGCTTGAAGTTCACATTGTCTTCAAATAGAATAGGTACTTCTACTTTTTTCTGGGTTCCTGTCTCTTGGAATATTTTTTTCCATCCTTTGACTTTCAGTCTGTGAATTTCTTTTTGAGTTAAATGTGTTTCTTGTGTGCAGCATATTGTTGGATCTTGTTTCTTGATCCATTTTGCCAGTCTGTTTCATTTGATTGATGAATTGAGAACATTTACATTGATAGTTATAACTGATATGTATTGGCTTATCCTAATCACATTATTTTCCTGCTGTTGGTTCCCTGTTTTCCCCTCTGTTTAATTGATTGCCCTGCCTGGTGGCTTCTTTCTCTTGGTGTTCTTGGATTTGTGGTTTTCATTATCTCTTTCTAAAATGCCCTTCAGAACACTTTGTAGAGCTGGTTTGCTGGTCGTGAATTTCTTCAGTTGTTCTTTGTCATGGAAGTATCTTATTTCTCCATTGATTTTGAAAGATAGTGTTATGGAGTACATCTTTTATTTTTGATAATGTAATTATAATATCCCTTGAAAAACAGTCCTTTTGAATCATTTCTACTAGTGATCCTTTGAGCTTCCTGGACCTTTATTTCCCTGTCTTTCTCAAGATTTGGAGTTTTCAGCAATGATTTCACTCTAAGTAACCCGTGACTTTTCCTTTCTCTTTTAACCCCAGAATACCCAAATGCAAATGCTTATTCACTTAATGGTGTCCTAAAGGTCTCAGAGAACTTTTTCATTCTTCTAAATTTTTAAAAATCTGATTCAGTTATTTTTAAAAACATCTGTCTTCAAGCTCAGAAATCCTTCCAACTGATCATTTCTGCTATGGAGGTGCTGGCTGTAGTGTTTTTATTTCATTTATTGAGTTCTTCAGCTCCAAGATTTCTGATTAGCTTTTTTATTATCTCTCTTGGCTGAATTGCTCATTCATAACATGAATTGTCTTCCTAATTTCATTGAATTGTCTGTGTATCTCATTACATTTCTGTATCTCTGTACATTTCTTAATTCTTTTTCAGGCAACTTGTCAATTTTCTTTTGTTTGTTGTTTGGAGGGATCTTTTTTTCCCCCCCAGACTGGTCTTGTACTCATATGCTCAGTCCATCCTCCCATTTCAGCCTCCCTATTAGGTGAGATGACAGGTGTACACTACCATGTGCAGCTAGAGGTATCATCTTTCCTTGTTTTTCTCATGTTTCTTGTTTCCCTACCTTGGTATTTGCACATCTGCTTGGTCAGTTGCTTCTACCTACCAGTTTTATTGAGTAGCTTTTCTAGTAAAACACTTTCTGCTGGACATGTGTCATACAGTGTTATTTGCATGTACAATGGTACTTTGGTTCATATTTGGCAAAATTTTGTTTTTGTTTTCAAACTCTGTATCAGATGACAAACATAATCGTGGCCATCGTCCCACACAATTACAAACATGGCCATCTTTTCCAAAATTGTGGAATTGTGCCATTTGAATACTTTCTTCCCATTTCTCAAAATCCATTAAACATTTCAGTCCTTTTTTCCACTTTGTTTCTCACACCAGAGAAACAATGTAGTATTTAGACATGTGTGTCTGATTATTTCACTTAAAAGTATGGTCTCAAGGTCCATCCATTTAGCTATAAATATCTGAAGCTCATCCTTTTTATGGCAGGGTAGTACTCCACTGTATTAAAAAACCACCTCTTCTTTATCCATTCATCAGTTGATGGGCATTTGGGCTATTTCCAAGATTCACCTGTTACAAACTGTGCTGCTATAAACATGGGTGTGTATATATATCACTGTGGTATGATGCTTTTAATTCTTTTGGGAAGATACCAAGAAGGGGTATAGCTGGGTCAAATGGGACTTCTAGTTCTAGTTTTTTGAGAAATCTCCACACTGATTTCCGCAGTGGTTGCACCAGTCTATACTCCCAGGAGAAGGGTTCCTTTTTCCCCATAGCCCCACCAGCATTTGTTATTATCTTGATAGCAGCCATTCTTTCTGGAGTGAGATGGAATCTCAGTGTTGTTTTAATTTGCATTTCACAAATGACCAGTATTGTTGAACATTTTTTCATATGTTTATTTGCCATTTCCACATCCTCATCTGAGAACTTACCTGTTCATTTCAGATGCTCATTTTTGGATTGGGTCTTTAAATTTGGGGGGGGTCTGATTTTTTTGAGTTCTTTATATATTCTAGATAATAGTCCTTTATCTGAATAGCTGGAAAAATTTTTGTCCCACTCTGTGGGTTGTCTCTGTACTCCGTTCGGGGTTTCTTTTTCTGTGTAAGAGCTTTTTTGTTTTGTTTTTTGTACCAGGGATTGAACTCAGGACCTTGAGCTTGCGAGGCGGGCAGTGGAACCACTGAGCTAAATCCCCAGCCCAGGATCATATACTTTTTGTCCTTGGCTCTGTGAATCTAGCATATTACATTTATTGATTTGCATATGTTGAGCCATCCCTGCATCTCTGGGATGAATCCAACTTGGTCATGGTGTATAACCTTGATGATTTGCTGCATTTTGTTTGCCAGTATCTTATTAACGATTTCTGCATCTGTGTTCATTAGGGAAATTGGCCTGTAGTTTTCTTTTTCGGTTGGATCCTTCTCTGGTTTTGGAATCAGGGTAATGCTTGCTTCCAGGAATGAATTTGGGAGTATTGCTTGCCTTTCAATTTCATCAGTGAGTTTGAGGAGTAATGGCATTAGGTCTTCTCTAAATTTCTTGTAGAATTCAGCAGTGAATCCATCAGGGCCAGGGCTTTTCTTTGTTGGTAGTTTTTAAATTACATATTCAATTTCCTTGGCTGATAATGGTTTATTAGAATTTCTGTATCTTTTTTATTCAGTTTTGATAATTCATATGTATCTAGGAATCTGTCCATTTCTTCTGTATTTTCCATCTTATTAGAATACAGGTTTTCGAAGTAGGTATTGATGATCTTCTGGATCTCTGCAGGATCTGTTGTGATTTCACCCTTTTCATTCCTAATTGCATGGATTTGAGTCTTTTCTTTCCTTTTTTTGATAAGGTTGGTAAGGGTTTATCAATTTTATTTAATCTTTCAAAGAACCAACTCTTTGATTCATTGATTCTTTGTATTATTTCCTTGCTCTCCATTGCATTAATTTCTGCTCTAATTTTTATAATTTCTTCCCTCGTACAAGCTTTGGGCTTGACTTGCTCTTCTTTTTCTAGAAGCTTGAGGTTCAACATTAGGTTGTTTATTTGAGCCCACTCTGTTTTCCAGATATGAGAATTCACCACTATAAATTTCCCTCATAGCACTGTTTTCATTGTGTCCCATAGTTCTGGCATTATTTAATTGTAGAAAGATTTCTTCTTTAATTTCACCTGTGATCCATTGGTTGTTCAGGAGGGTGTTCATTTGCATGTGTTTATGAAGTTCTTGTGCTTCTTTTGCCATTGATTTCCAATTTCATTGCACTATGGGCTGATAATATGCATGGGATAATTTCAGTTCCTTTGCATTTACTTAATCATGTTCTATGAGCTAGTATATGGTCTATTTTGGAGAAAGTCCCATGTGCAGCTGAGAGTAATGTGTATTCTCCCATCCAAGTACTAACCAGGCCCAACCCTGCTTAGCTTCCAAGATCAGACGAGATCGGGCGCATTCAGGGTGGTATGGCTGTAGACAAGTAATGTGTATTCATTCTGATGTTGTGGGGTGGAACACTCTGTAGACATATAAATCCATTTGTTCAAAAGTTTGGTTCAATTCTAATATTTCATTGTTGATTTTTTGTCTAGTTGATCTGTTTGTGCCAGTGGGGTATTGAGGTCCCCCATTACCTGTATTACTCCTTATATGATATTTCATGTCCCTTAATCTTTTGTATAGTTGGATGCACAACTATGTGGTGCATATATATTTATGATTGTTATATCTTCCTCTTGGATTATTCCCTTTGCCAGGATGTAGTGACCTTCTTTGTCTCTCTTAATCAGTCTTGGCTTGAAATGCACTTTGTCTCCAAATAAAATAGCTACCCTTGCTTTTTTCTGGGTTCTTGTTGCATGGAATATTGTTTTCTATCCCTCGACTTTCAGTCTGTGAATTTGTTTTTAAATTAAATGTGTTTCTTGTGTGCAGCATATTGTTGGATCTTGCTTCTTGATCCATTCTACCAGTCTCTTTCTTTTGATTGGTGAATTGAGACTATTATCATTGATGGTTATAACTGATATGTATTGTCTTATCTTTGTCATGTTATTTTCCTGCTGTTGGCTTCCTTCTTTCCTTTTCTATTTAGTTTCTTACCTTGCCTGGTAGAGTCATTTTGTTGAGCTTCATGGAGTTATAATCCTTATTGTCTCTTTCTAAACTGTCCTTCAGAGTACTTTGGATTGCTGGTTTGGTGGTCATGAATTTCTTTAGGTGTTCTTTGTCATGAAAGTATCTTATTTCTCTTATCAATTTTAAGGGATAGTTTTGCAGGGTGCATCATTCTGGGTTGTTTTCCTTTAGGGCTTGAAATATTTTACTCCAGTCTCCTTGACTTGAGAATTTGTGTTGAGAAATCTGCTGTGATTCTGATGGGCTTTCCTTTATAGGTGATTTGTTTCTTTTCTCTAACAACTTTTAATATTCTGTTCTTGTGTTGAATTTCTGGAATCTTGACTTATATACCTTGGTGATGTTTTTTTTTTATCATGGCTAATTGGAGCCCTATATGCCTCACTTATCTGTATGTCAAATTCTTTTTGCCCTGTTTGGGAAGTTTTCTGCCATTACTTCTGAGAACAGGTTTTTTATGTCATTTGCACTACCTTTTACTTTTTCATTGACTTCAGTCAATCTTATGTTATTGTCCTTTGCATCATCTAGCAGCTACTAGATTGATTTCTCATGTTCCCTTGCTATTTTTAAGAAATCTCTCTTTTCATGATCACTAATCACAATCTTATCTTCTATATCTGATATACTGTCCTCACATTGGGTCACTCTGCTGTGTATACTTTCAGTGGAGTTTTTAATCTCCTGGATATCTGTTTCATGAATTCCATTTCTTTCCTCAAGTTTTCCATCATGTTCCTGAGCTCCTCTATTTTTTTTATCTGTATCTTTCATTCTGGTCACCATCTCTATAGTTATCTGGGAAATTATTTCTGCTTTCATTTTTTCTAGAGCCTTGTTTATCTACTTTGTTACTTCTTGTTACCACTTCAAATAGTCCAGGTGGGTGGCTTTTGGATTGTTCCACTTCATTCCCCCCAAGGTTTGCCTTTGGTGAGCTGAAAGTCTAGGGTTGCATCTTGTTTAAGTTTTTTTAAGATTGACTCCTGAGTTTATGCTTGTAAATTGCTTACCAGCATTCAGAACCCTTAGGAAATGACTACTTCTCAGAAATGTCTTCCAAGTATGGCTAGCTTTTGGGTTTTGAGTCTGTTACAGTATCCTACCTCTTCAGTTTATTGGGGCTGAAAAGTTTCTAGTTTCTGCCAACTTGGCTCAGCTTCCCATTCTTTGGCACTGGCCTATAGGTTTTGTTTTTTTTAAGACCCTTAGGCAATCTCAGTCTTGGTATACAAGGAGAAACAACTGATTAGCACAATTATGTCACCTTGGCTAAAGTAGTACAATCAACGGCAATAGCATCAAATACAGCCTAGAAAATGACAAGTTGTGGCCTTTAATATGGGATTTTTTACCCTTAGGGAAGAAGATTTAAAAGGGATTGGGGTAAAAAACAAATAGAAGAGGAAGAGGTCAGAACTGAGGCTGGAGGACAAACTTATTAAACTAAAGACAGGTGAAAAAGACAGATGGGAAATAGAAAAGGAAAAAATAAAAACAAGAACAGAACAACAACAAAAAACTAGAAACTGTGTTCAGACAATCAAGAAAAAAACTAAACAAAACAAGAACTAGAAAGGAGGAAAAAAAGAAAAGGAAAAAGAAAAACCCCAAAACATCCAATTCGGATGTGTCTCTGCTGTCACTGTTAGGCAATGTGGGGAAATGGAGTCCAGAGCCAAACAAATTAATCCTAGCAAGCTAGCTTCAGCTTCATAGTGGGGCAGCCAGCCTGCCTCTTTAGTTCCTCTGTGTCTCCAGCTGGCTTGAACTCTGCTCCCTGACCTCCTGCTGACTTGAACTTGACACCTGCACTGAGGCACTGGAAGCCACTAGATGGAATCCCCCACACCTCTTCTGAGTTCTGAGCTCAATTGGCCCCTCTCCAAGATGACTACCAGCCAATCACCCTCTCTTGGGTGATGTCTGAACCCAGATAACTCACCAGCCACTACAGTCCAGTTTGTCCACTGCTCTGTTCCACTGGTGCCTTTCTCTGTGGAGGCCTCTGAGTTTGTCAGTAGTCACTGTGTATCTGCAGTTTTGGCCCACCATTCCCCTGAGGAAAGTCTAGGCTCTGGGAGAGAGTGGTTTGGTACCTCCCTCCTCTTCTCTCTTTACTCTCACAGTAGACTTCAGTTCTTGCCTCAGATCCTTCTTGGGTCCTGGGGACCCACTTTCCTCCTCTTTCTCTTCCTCATACTGCTATATTCCAGTGTCAGGACACCAAATTTCAGAGACCCTGTTTCTCTGCTGCTCACCACTCCACTGTCTTCCCGGAAGTTCCACAGATTGCCTTTACATTTTTGAGTTAAAAGTTCTTCATATATTCTGGCCCTACCTAAATTGTATTGGTGTAACGAAATATCAGATAACTGTTAAAAAGGTTAAGGTAAATCTACATATTGGCATGGAAAGTTGTTAAAATACAGAGGTTTGGTTTGGTTTCGGGTTTTTTTGTTGGTGGTATTTTTTTGTTTTGTTTTGGGTTGAAACAAGGTCTCACTTTGTGTAGTGCAAGCTGGTCTTGAACTCACTATGTAGCCGAGGTTGGTCTCAAACTCACAGTGATCCTCCTGCCTCTGCCTCCCAAGTGCTGCATTACAGGTGTGTGCCACCATACCCAGCTAATATATGTATTTTTGAAGGCAGGTTTTGTAGATAGTGTTTAGATACTTAGACATGAACAAAAACTTTCTAGAAAGATCTCTGACAGTGACTGCCTCTCGAGAGTGGCACTAATGACTGAGGCATATAGGGACTAATTTTCATTTTAATTCATTTCTCCTTAATTTTTTACTCTGAACAGTCGGTACTTTTATTAAAGAAAAAAAATTTAAGGGCCAGGGATTTAGCTCAGCGGCACTGTACCTGCCTCACAAGCGCAAGGACCTGAGTTCGATCCCCAGTACCAAAAAAAAAAATTTTTTTTAAGAAAAAAATACCTGAACTAAAATCTTGTCATTGTTTTATATTCACCTATGATTACAGATTTTGGGAGTGGTTTTTTTGTTTTATTATAATTTTAATTGTTCATTTTGTGGAATATGGCATAGTAATTCAATACATATATGCCATGTATATGGCTCAAATCAGGATAATTAGCATAGTGGAGTGACTGTAGTTCACAATAACCTATCATGTATTTTATGAATAACTAAAAGAGAGGATCTCAAAGGCTTCAAACAAAGTAATGATAAGGAGGTGGAAATGCTAATCACCTAGATGAGTTTTGTCACAACTATTATTGCCTGCTTAATCAGGCACAGTGGGCAAAACTCATCATTTTGAGAATAAACTGTAAGACTCATGCTGACATTTTCTACCATAAGAGTGAATTAACTTAATGTCACCTCTCTCACCCTCTAGAAAAGGTCCCAGGGCTACCCCAAACCTAGAAGCAGGAAATTGTTTCTTAATAAAGAGGCATGGGGGTCCAGGGATTTAGCTCAGTGGTTCCACTGCCTGCCTCACAAGTGCAAGGACCCGAGTTCAATCCCTGGTACCAAAAAATAAATAAATAAAATAAAATAATAAAGAGGCATGGCCCCTGAGTAATGACTGGCTGTTGAATAATTTGAAGGGCCACATTAAGAGCAAAACTGGAAGATATGACTGTCAGATATTTTGTATTTCCCCATAATTGTTAAACTTGAACCACTACCTTCATGAAGTTGGCCAACTCTCTTTATCAGGCTATTTTCAGTGCAGAACCCAAAAATGGACTATGTGACAAATGCACCGTAATGTGTAGTTGGTGTCTACAAGCAAATGGTACCTGCTTGTTTTGTTTTTTAAAAAAGAAAAAGAAAACAACTGGTCCTCTGATCTTTTTCTCTTTTCTACAATTGCCCTAAATTTCTGACAGTGAAATATTTCTTTCCTTTATATCCTTATAAATTTTAGTGATTTAACTTAATCCTACAGTGTCCTAAATTAGAATAGGGAAATGGGGTGATCCTTCAGAACTGCCCCTTTTTGTGTGTTAACAGGTTAAGGTGTTAACAGGAAAGTGTTTATAACTTAGGACTCTCTAGAGAAGATTTATTTAACTTGTACACATAAGCATGGCGGGACAGGAGCTCTACCCCTGATCACCAAATTCTTAGCTTTTTTCTTTCCCTGAAATACTATCCCTCTTCTTAGAGTACAGTGGGTCCCTTCAGAGAGACGAATGTTACTCCCAGTCACTCTTCTTAAGGAGCTTCAGAGGTGCTCAAAATTCATTATGGAGCTAAGGCTGAGTATATGCTTCCTGATATTTTGATCAGAAAGCATTTGTAACATTAGAGATGTATATACAAATTAAGAAATTATTAGCGTTTATGTGCAGAAATAGCTAATGTTCATTCTGTTAGTCAAATCTAAAGATCTGAGCCAGATTCTATCTCTGAAAAAGAAGAAAATAATTTATTTTGAAAGGTGCATTAGCTCTTTGCAGATGGTAGGTTTATAACTCTTATTGATCCACCC
The DNA here is from genome assembly GCF_000247695.1 of Heterocephalus glaber. Next base: position 13,567,292 of record NW_004624747.1, on the reverse strand, counting down.
TCTCTATCACCATCACAGTCCAATGATTGGCCCTTGTTTGGGAGGTGGCTGTGGTTTGGTGGCAAAAGAGCAGTGCAATGCCACCTCTTTGTCTATAAAATGAGGCCACTGATTCTTGCCTCTTAAGACTATTGGAGGTTCAAATGAGAAATATAGGTTAAAATCCTTTGAAAGCTATATATCCCTGGGCATATCTGAGAAGTCACACATTGAAAGGAGACATTATAGTTGAATGGTTAAGAACTAGGCTCTCAAGTCAAACTTGCTAGTAAGAAGAGATAAATCCCTACTTCTAGGAAGATCACATTGAGAGGAAGCTAGTCTACAGGCATTTTTCATGCCAGCTGGGCTGGATTTATAGACTGTGTGCATCTCTATGGCTTTGTTTTCTTGATTTGTGTTAAGGTGGTGATGCCAGGAGTAACATTAACTACGTGTTACTCCGTGCTTCCCAATCTGTTTGAAATTCCAAGTCAGTTAAATTCAGTACAGGCAATAAAACTAGCATAGGAGAGGGAATATTACCAGTGGACCCTCGGTTCCATTAGAAGACATTTCAAGTGTTTGAAATGAAATTATTATTAAAGAAGAAGCTGGATGTGGTGTCACATACCTATAATTCTGGCACACTGGGAGGGTGAGACAGGAGGATCACAAAAATGAGCCCAGCCTCAGGAACTCAGTGACTTAGGGAGACACTGTCTCAAAATAAGAAATTTTAAAAGGGCTGAGGATGTAGCTCAGTGCAGAGGCCCTGGGTCCAAGCCCCAGTTCTGCCCAGAGAGGGGGGAGGGGGCTTGCCAAATTGGATTTAGGTAAAGTTTGGTTTCAGTGGTGAGAAATGGAAATAAGAGGGCCAGGGATTTTTAGCTCAGTGGTTCCGCCACCTGCCTCACAAGTGCAAGGTCCCAAGTTTGATCCCCGGTACAAAAAAAAAAAAAAAATGGAAATAAGAAAAACTATTTCAAAGTTCAAGAAGACAGTGTTATAGTCCTAATATGAGGGTAAGAAGCCCTTAGTTTACCATCCTGTTCCTGTTGCTGTCTGAGATCTCTCAGGTAGGTTCTCCACTTTCCTGAGCATACCCTCTCATCAGTAAATTGGAGGTGAAGTTGAGGTAATGCACTGAAAGTATTTAGCACAGTTCATGGCACATAGTAAACACTCAGTAAATATTACTAATGCTGTTTTTAGGCAGGAGTGACTGGCTAGTATGTTTCACTGAGAAATCTAAAGAAGCTAGTGGTGTCTGATACTAAATTTGGAATGTAAAAGACGATTTGATTTAGTTTTGTGTTTTGCTATTTTAAAAGTAAAGCTGTAGGCCCAGGGATTTAGCTCAGTGGTTCTGCCGCCTGCCTCGAAAGCTCAAGGTCCTGAGTTCGATCCCTGGTACCAAGAAAAGTAAAGCTGTAGAATAAGATTTATATATGGCTGTCTAGTAAGGCAACATTTGTTGAATCTGTGGAACCAAAAACGAAAGATGGACAATTGGTTTTTTTGTTGTTGTTTTTTAATTAATAAATTTTATTTTATCCCATATTACCCCCCTCAAGCCCCTCCCCTCCCTGTGTACAAAAGCTTTGTTTCTATTTTTTCCTTCTATTTTCACTTTTTTTCTAAAGATGGACAATTGTTTACAAAGTGCTTGACGATAAAAAGAACTACTGAAGCTATAACCATTATAAAGAGAGCCTCATTGACCAGCTAGCCGACCATTTCAACATTATCACCATCCTGCCTCCTCCAAAAGCTGTTCCTAAGCATTGCAGTACATGGTGATCTCTCCCAAGAACCTACCTGTAAAGCTTACTGACCACATGGCTGCCTCAAAAAAGTTCACTAAGGCAGTTCTTTAATTCTCTAGGTCTCTCCTCTCTGCAGGGTAGCATGCAGGGCTCTCTGCAGCAGGCTAATCTCTGCCCTCAGGAAGAACCTAGAGTTTAAATGAGTTCTAGCAAGCCTTCCTTCAGAGGTCTTCCCTGTGACAAGGAAGACTAAATGGAGTGGGTGGAAAAGGAGCCACTGAACCAGGGCTCCCCACAGAATTATGTGTTACAGAAATGTCCTTGAGGAACAAATGACCAAAATCTTAACAGACATGACAAGGAGTTTCAAATAATGCCCATGTTGAGTGGAAGTGAGAAATGCAGATAAAGATGATTTGCCTGAGCCCATCCTATTAGGAAATTGAGGGGAGAAGTAAAAGAATTACTATGGCAAGAAGGATCTCTGTCATATTCCTTCATATAAAATACTGAGACTTTCTCGCAATAAATACTTGCTGAGCTTCTGCTGTGTGCACAATAATAATGATGATGATAACTAGCTGGTCATGGTGGTTGCAAACCTATAATCCCAGCACTCAGGAGGCTGAAGGCAGGAGGATCGAGGTAAGTTTGAGACCTTCTTGGGCTACTTAGTTCAGGACCAGCCTGAACTACATAGACTGTCTCAAAACAAACAAAAAAAGATGATAACTAACATTTGAGAGAGCTAGGTGTATTTCCTGGACCTATTTCCACTGGTCAGTAGTGTCAGCCCTAGAGAGAGTAGCTTAAGATGGAAGTTGGTAAGGGGGTGTGTCCCATTTTGGCTCTAAAAAATAAATAGATCATGGGTAGGAAACCAACATCTCATCCTGAACTCCTTATAGAATGCCAGGTGCAAAGCGGTACTTGAGAAATGAAAGGCAGATATCTTAAGAGACCTTCTTTGCATACTCCTGACTCAATTCTGAAGGTTTCCTCTGTTGCAGGCATCAGAAGTTGAGAGACAACTCTCCATGCAGGTCCACGCCCTCAGAGAAGATTTTCGGGAGAAAAACTCATCAACCAGCCAGCATATCATCCGTCTGGAGAGCCTTCAGGCTGAGGTGAGCCTGCCCATGTGGCAACATTTGGAGGTGAAGCGCTTTTTTTCTTGGATGCATTATTGGACAAGGAGCTCTCTGAGCCGGGAAATGAGAACCTGTTGTATATAAAAAGGACTAAAATTGCCAAAGAGGAACTAAATGAGGAACAGTTGATCCTTGTTTCTCTGGGTAGCCTGTTGTCTGGAAAAATAAAAAAGCTCAGAGTTACTGCTGATGGTGTTAAAATCATGAATGACCTACATTTTACTGACTGTGTTGACCTCTGCAAAAAATATGCTTGCCAACCCCACATAAAAGTTGGGGAAAGGCATCTTCCTTTCTGCGTTCTTCTATCTCCTTCCTCTTAGGTCCGGTTCAGTAAGCACTAGGAGGATCTTACCCCTAAAATAAGACCAATAGACATTTCTACTTCATAGGGCTTTTGTGAAGATTTCGTGGGTTAAGACATGAAGGGTACTTGGTATGGTTCTTGTGACATGAGTGCAGAACATAGCAGCCAGGGTCTGTGGCCCTGAGTGAGCTGGCAAACAGTACTATAAGCATCCAGTCATGGGAGAAGTGAAACAAGGGACATATCATCAGCTGAACCAGGTTGGGGGCTTACACCTAATATTCTCCTAAGGGCCCCTTGTCCCCTTTGGCTAAGTCAGATTTTTTTTTTTTTTTTTTTTGGTATGTGAGATCGAACTCAGGATGTTGGCTTATGAGGCAGGGGACAGCACCACTAAGCTAAATCCCCAGCAGCTAAGTTAGATTTTGAGGGACAGTCTAGGGACAGATAAAAGAGCTCTTCACTGTGGCTGAGGAATCAGCCATGTGGTCAGGCTGGAGAAGCCATAGCTGCTTTCCTGCCTCATAAGTCACTGAGGATGTTTAAAGTCTGTCAATATCTTCTCTTTTCTTCTCCCTCCGCATTTCCTTCCATCCTCTTTTCCCTTGGATTCCTACTGATACTGAGCAGCAGGTTCTTGAAGTAAGTGGAGTTTGTTCCGGTAGGTTTGGCATGCCTGTCTGTGACCATTTGTGTGCATGACTTGTCATTCAGCTGCCTTTTCCTGGTTCTGACTCCTTCAAGTGGCCTGACTTCTTCTTTCCTCTACCTGTTCATTTTTCTAGACCTTCATGAACAAGTCATTCCCGGGAATATTTATTGCCAGATTTGGTCACAAGTTTCAGGGTGTAGAGGTGGAGTGAGAGAGTTGACAGCCTAATACCAGTTCCTCACTTCACCCAGTAATAGTGCTACTTTCAAAGGCCAAGCTCTGGAATTGTTCCTTTCAAATAAGTTACTTCATGTAACTCTGAACTTCTAAGTTTGTTAAGGATCATTTGTATATCAGAATCATGTTACCTCATTACTTCACTGAGTGAAACTTGGGAAACAAAGATGATCCATGGGAAAGAGAATTTAAAAGTCAGAGGTTATTTAAATGAAAATGAACTAGAGTGAGAATTCCCTTCACCTGGTTAACTCTGTTTCAGTGTAGGGAATAGTGGGCCCATTCACAAAGGGAGCTTGCTGCTTTTGGTCTCTTACCCACGTACACACTTGAGAGACAGGATTTCTTTGTTTGTCCAGACTTCTGATCTCTCTGGCCAAAGGCCACATACCTCATTTTCCCAGCACAGCATCCTATCTGATTGATCAGTAGCCAGGGAGGATCTGTGCCCTATGAGTGGAGCTCTAGTGCAGAGTGGGAACAACCAAGAAACAAACAGAAGTGGCTCTCAGAGGACCTAGAACAGGCTAGATACTCATTTCAAAGTCTCCCCTGGACAATCTCTGAAGTTGGTCCCCAGAACTTATCCAGATAAAAACCTTAGGCATCATTCTCCAGGCTGGACTAGAGACCAGCCATGCGGTGGGATAAGGACTCAGTCCATCAGGGAACTGATAAATGGAGCCAAGGAACCTGCAGGGCCCCAAAAATTACTCCCAAATCCAGTACCCTTGGGAAGGCCTTCTAGAGCCCCTGAGCAGGGCAGTGCTCTAGGTGAAGCATTTCTGACTTTGGGAGCCCTGGCTCAGAGTTTCTTCCTGCAAACCTGCAAGCCTGAGAAGACTAGGCATCTTCTCCATTTTCTGACACTAGAGAGAGCAGGCAGACCTTCCAATTAGGAGATGTGTTTATCTTGAGAATGGCTAGGGACTCAAGTGTGCAAACAGATCAGCCTCTTTAATAAAAGGAGAGAATTCACAAACTTGCTCAGGAAAAGTTGCTCTGAGTGAAGTCAATTATTCACATGGTCCCTGTCCCGCTCCTTCCCAGGGTATGGATTGATGCAGGCACTGCTTTGCCTTCTATGGCCTGCTAGTTCCTCCCTTGGGGCCCTGGGTCTGAGCTATACCCTCTAGCACCAGAAGGGCCAGCAGTGGGGAGAGGACAGAAGAGGGCCTGAAAGTACAAAAATATGAGGCTCCAGAGGAATGCATGGGCACTTTCTCATGCTCAACAACTGAAGAAGAAAGAATAGTAGCAAGCCAGGTCCCGCCACCCCCACCCCCAAACCTTGGGGCTGAGGTAACACTGAGGGCAGGCAAGGTGGGGCCTTCTCTGTCTTATCTCTGGAATTTCCAGAGCACTAACCATCCCTTCCTCTGCCTGGCAGCCCACATTCCAGCTTCCCCACTGCTGACTCCTACCTCTTCCCAGACAGCTTCCTAGAGGGGAGGGGCTTTCTCTTCAGCCCAAGCTTGCACAGCTCTTCTCTCTTAGATGGGAGCCCCTGAGCCCCTGGGCACAATACTTAGAGACACCCACCTCCCTACTGGGGATTAGTGCTCTTCCTATGCGTCAGCCCAGGTGTAACTTCACACCACCCCTGTGGCCTTTCAGATCAAGATGCTGTCGGATCGGAAACGGGAGCTGGAGCATCGTCTCAGTGCCACCTTGGAGGAGAATGACCTGCTGCAAGGGACTGTGGAAGAGCTGCAGGACCGAGTGCTGATTCTGGAGAGGCAAGGCCATGACAAAGACCTACAGGTACTGGACAGAGATGCTGTCCTGCAGCACTAGAGCCAGACAATAGGAGCACTTAGCCAGAAAGGGAAAGCCACTGCTGAGGTTGGTCAGGAGTGGGTGATGCTCAGGTCTCACCATGGACCTGTTATGATTCTCCCAGGCATGTACTGATTTGCCCATAGCCAGTGAAGCATATCATTCCCCACAAGTCCCTCCCATGTGTTCTGAGCCACTGGTCCTTGAAAAGTTCCACACAGTTTATTCTGGGTTATTAACATGGCTGGAACACTGGGAGTGTCATTCTGGCCTCCTGGCATTTGTAATATCTGCTAGATTTCAGAGGGAGCCTGGGGCTCTCTGTCCTCTGCTCACAGCACTCTCTGCTGCTACTTTCCTAGGTGGAGGGGTTTAGTTGGCTAGCATAGAACAGAAACCAAGAAGCTCCCCACTGAACACAGCAAGACATATGCTGCTTTTGCCAGTTCCCAGAAAAGACACAGTCTGAGCCCTTTTTGAGTTTAATTAGTCTTTTTACCTCCCTAAAGGAAATTGCTTCATAGTCATATTTGTCCTTTTTGGGAACTGCCACCAGGCTTCAACTGAATTCCTAAAGCTTACACTTGACAAGAAACGAATCCCCAAACAAAAAGATAATCACTCTCAGCCTTCCCAGAAACAGAGTGGAGCATCTGCTACCACGGTGCTTTGCTGGGCTGACCTGGGACTAGAGGCTAAGGGTGTACTGGATCCTTTCAGCATGGCAGGAAGTGCACTGTACTCCCACAGTGTCATTTGTGCAGAGGCGGTTGACCAGGTAACACTCAGGTACCAGGTGGGTCCCTGCTCCAAGACTAGGCTACAGATGGCACCACTAGGCACATAGGGAACCCCTAGAGTGTTAGATGAGGAAACAGTGTCTTAGGTTAATACTATTTATCACTGACACCATCAGCTAAATTGCCATCTGAGTGATGTGCCCCTCTGAGCGACAGCTAGCAGCTTTTCTCCCTCTGTGTTTTTTCTTACTCTAGCTGATAATGTAGTGGGGCCTTGGCAAATGTTGAATAGAAAATGGGGCAGGTGTAGCTCAGTAGTAGAGCACGTGCCTAGTATACACGAGGCCCAGGATTCAATCCTCAGTGCCAGAGGAAAAAGTTTAGCCAGGCATTATGGTACATCGCTATAATCCCACCACTCTGAGAGGCTGAGGCAAGAGGATTGCAAGTTCAAGCCCAGCCTGAGCAATTTGGTGAGTTTTTTTTAAAGGGCTGAAGATGTAGCTCTCTGCATAGGTCCCAAGTTCAATCTCCAGTACTGGAAAAGAAAGAAAGAAAAGGGGAGGGCCGGGGATTTAGCTCAGTGGTTCTGCCAACTGCCTCGAAAGCACAAGGACCCGAGTTCAATATCCGGTACAAAAAAAAGAAAAGGGGAAAGGGGCGGTATTGGTATTGACTAAAGCCTCACAGCAGTTTTCAAAATAGAGTTTGCTCATTTTTTCAGATTGATGATAATAGTAGTAAACACGGTATGCCTCTACAGGGGACAGAGTGCTTTCACATACTTCCTAAAATTGAGGCTTAGGGAAAATGGATCATTTATCCAAGCTCAGATACTAGTTTCTTGGTAAAATTGAGACTAGAACTCTCCCACTTGACTTACTTGCGCCCCACTTATCCCTAGAAGTCAGCATTTAACAGCATTTGTTATCCCACAGAGTACTCTCCTGAGGGTTACTGAGATATGAAGAGGAAAGGGAAAAGAAGTACAGAAAAATAGAAAAACACCCCTTGCCAGAAAGAAACTTTCAGTCTAGCATGAATTCACAAATGAAAAGGCTGTGTTTCAAATCCATAATTGAGGACTTGGAGATGATGGGAAATAGCCAGGGCCAGTGTGGACCACAGGGTACTAACTGGCACAGTGGGCTGTGTGTTTATAGCTGCGAGAATCCCACGTGAGACCCCACACATTGTCCACTGTCTTCCAGCTGGACTACAGGAGTGCGAGGGTGTCACTCAGCCAGTCTGGCGCTTCTCACAGTTTGGAAGATCTATACTTATGGGCTGAATTCTCATCTTTCTTAATTGTGATTCTCTGTAAGTTGCCAGTAGTTAACCAGTGTCTTCCAAGAAACCCTGCCCTGTCTGTTGCTGAAATGGCCTGTACTGACATAGAAATAAAAATTCTAGTTTTCTCAGGTAGCATGGAGAAGTCCTAAACCAGATTTGGAAAATACTGAGCCAGTCGCCTTGAAATGTATTTCTCTCTTCCTCCCTCCCTCCCTCTCTGTCTCTGTCTAATCTGGGTTGCTATGAGACCTGCTGTCAAAGCAGTCTTAAACTACTGATCAAATCCAGCTTGGACTTTTTTTCAGGCCTCAGAATAAGGATTAAAAGTTATTTATTGGGCCGGGGATTTAGCTCAGTGGTGCCACTGCCTGCCTTGCAAGCTCAAGGTCCCAAATTCAATCCCTGGTATAGAAAAAAAAAGTTATTTATTGACTGTCTAGTTTATATCAAGCATTTTACCAAATTCTTAATGCTCAGTAAAGGAAATTGATATTATCCCTCTCTGTGGGCCACTTCACTGCACTATTTTGTACCCAGCTAGCCATTTTTTTTTTCTTTTACAGAACCAGGGATTAAACTCAGGGCCTCACATATACTAGGCAAATGCTGTACCACTGAGGTATATCCCCAGCCCTTTTTATTTTTATTTTGAAACAGTCTTGCTAAATTGCCCAGGATACAAGAAAAAAAAAGTGAGAATAGAAGAAGAAAAATGGAATCAAAGCTTTTGTATATAGGGAGGGGAGGGAGTGTGAGGGGAAGTGGCAAATGGGACAAAATAAAATTTATTTTAAAATAAAAAATAAATTGCCCAGGATTAACCTCAAACCTGTGATCCTCCTGCCTCAGCCTTCCATGTAACTAGGACTACAGGCATGCACTACACCCAGCCAAGCATCTTTCATGTCAAGTAGTCGGATTTCATTACCAGAGCATAGGCCCACTTGCCATGAGGCAATCTAGGAAGCTGGTGACCTGAGATCTAGTCTGCCCCAACACTAATAGTGTACCACTAAGCAAATCACATACAGCCTTCCTTGTCAGCCTCTCAACTGTCAGATGAGGAGAGTGCTCCTACTTTTGCTCAGTTACATATTGTGAGTTTAAACTTCATCTACTATATACACACAGTCAAGTGTCATCCCTCTTCATACCCAGTGTCATCTTTGTTGTACAAAGGATAATATCTTCTGGAGAGTTTATATGGTAAATGAACTCTTCCCTGGTTTGGTTTTTCTGCACATGTCTATCCAGGTGGTGAATCAGCCACTGACCAGAAAGTGAGGTCCCTCCTGATCTTTTGTTCTCTTGCTGTTATAATTAATTAAGCACCTTTGAGTGTGCATGAGTAATTGAACTAATTTTGTCCAGTACATAAGAACTTGTACTTATCAGTGTGGAACTTCTCCTGCTGAGATATATGTGGAGTTGTCTAGAAAATAATTGTAAAGCATTTTGCCACTTTAATATGCCGCTTGTAATTGTGCCAAATGCTTCCTAAGAATGCCTCCTCACCCCATAACCCTGATTTTTTTTTCCTGACTTTACACAAAACTGGGGCTAGAGGAGTTCCCACTAGACCACAGGTATTGCTGACCCAGGGGAGGCTCTCAGAGCAGGCTTGCCAGGGCCATTTTTGTTCGCTGAGCAGCCAGGCTCCAAGCCCTTCTGAGTCAGGGCTCATTTGGGTCTTTAGTGCCGTTTTTCAGCTGTTTTCTGGCACTGACAATGAAGATGAGGTTCCCAGGGCACATATAGGATTTGCCAAAGGCTTTGCAAAGCAGCCTGCTTTCTCCATCAGAACTAGAGCTCTGAGTTGTTGCCAGCCACCCTATGGTCTCTGCATCTCTGCAAGAACCATGATCCAACTTGGCAAGAGTCTGGAAAACACCAGTGCAATATCCCCTCTCTTTTTAATGGAACAAATATTACCCCAGAAATGCTGTTTTATTTATTTATTTATTTTAAAGCCTCTACACGCACTTGGTACTGGGAATCGAACCCAGAGGTGCTATCACTGAGCCATATGCCTAGGCCAGTGATGGCAAACCTTTTAGAGCTTTCAGTGATACAAATAGCCAGCTGAGGCGTGCATGCCGTAGGTTCGCCACCACTGGCCTACCCCTTTATTTTTTGAGACAGGCTTTTGCTCAACATGGTATATGTGAAATTCAGTAATGTTGTGAGGAGTTACATGATGTAATAACAGCATATTCTTTTTATAGCTGCATAGTATTCAGACATATGGATGTGCCATGATTTATGATTTTTATTAGTATTTGGATTCTTTCCCATTTGTGGCTATAATCAATATCCTGTGTGTGTCTTTTGTTTTCATTTCACTTGAAGTGCAAGGGAAATGTGCACTTAAGGGTGGAGTTGCACGATCACAGGATAGGTATATGTTTAACTACTGGAAGCCACCATGCACTTTTCCAAAATGTTTGCACATTTTCCACTCCCACCAACAGTGAGAGTTCTGATTATTCCATATCTTCATCAACATTTGATATTATCATTTAAAAATTTTTATTTATCGTAGCCATAATGATATCTTTCTTGGGAAGGGGGTGCTAATTTTTCATTATGAAGGATTTCACATAGACCTGCCCTATTTGGGGAACATTCATTTCTTCTCTTCTATTGCTTGAAAGTATGTCTCAGAATTTTAATAATTTCATCTGTAAGTTAAGTATCTTTAGGAAACACTTACTCTGTTTTATGGAATGAAGTGTTGCCTGATTCTAAAATTGAGAATAAAACCAATGAAGGCCTTTAAACTAAATTGTTGTAATTTTGTCCTTTGACAGTACTCTTCACTGAGTTTTTATTTTTAAAAAACAATCATAAAAGCAGTGGTGAAAAAATACTATGTTAACATGTAATAAATTTTTTAAGTTTCTCTGGAAGAAAAAAAATTTTTTAAATATAACCATAATGCTGTTATACTGAAAAAATTAACAGTATGTCTTTAACATCATCAAACACTCAGTTTTAAAATTTTCAATCATCTTATATCATGGATTTAAAAAAATATTTTTGTTTGACTCAAGATACAAAGTAAAATAGACCCACACATTGTAGTTGGTTGATAGGTCTCTTGAGTCTTTTTTAATCTCTAGGCTCCACCTTTATCCTTTTTTCTTGAAATTTATTTGTTTAAGGAATGGAGTTATCTTGAACTTCCCAGATCTGGGTTTTGCTGACTGTATCCCCTAATGCAATCTGACACTTTCTTTCCCCTCTGCTTTTCTGTAAGTGCAGATGTAGAAGCAAGATTGAGTTCTGGGCACCGCTGGCTGGTTTGGCTTGGGTGAACCTCACTAGCACTTATTCTTTCTCCCTCAAAGCTTCACCAGAGCCAGCTGGAGCTCCAGGAGGTGCGGCTCTCCTACCGGCAGCTGCAGGTGAAAGTGGAAGAGCTCACTGAGGAGAGGAGTCTGCAGAACTCTGCCGCCACCAGCACGTCTCTCCTGTCAGAGATAGAGCAGAGCATGGAGGCGGAGGAGCTGGAGCAAGAGAGAGAGCAGGTGCTGACATCCCTGTCACCTTGCAGGGGAAGTGGCCTCACAGTGCCTGGGCCCATTGTCCTCCCTGGCACTCTATTGCTGCCTGGTGAGGGTTCTGGCTCTGTACCTGCCTGAGCCCCTCAGCCTGCTGACTGGAGCAATGCAAAGCAGACCCTGATTAAAGCTGTCCCTAGCCCTCCATGTCCTACTCTTCTTGCCCATTGAGATCTGCACAGAGCATCCAGAAGACAGTGACAGGCAGAGAGCCCTGTCCTCCCTACTCATGCCCCAAGCCTCTGGGGATGTGTCTGTTGATTACCAGTCAGCTTTATTACTTGTGCTTTCTGCCAGAGTTTGGAACATTTATGATCCATTCTCACTATTTAATTGCCTTTGTTTTATGCTTTTCATATTTCTCATAACTATACATTCCCCTAATAATTTCCTGACTCCAACAAAAGAAGCATTCTGTAATAAAGAAACACTTTCTAGGGCCAGGGATTTAGCTCAGTGGCACCACCGCCTGCCTCAAAAGACCAGGATCCCAAGTTTGATCCCCAGTACCAAAAAAAAAAGAAAGAAACACTTTCTATAGCAAATAGAAGGAGCTGGAGGGCAACCCACCTGTGGCCCCTCCTGTCTCTCAGGAGCTATTCATATTTCCCATTCCCCAGCTTCCAATTCTGTGTGCCTCATTCCTTTGAGCACTGGGAACTCCCTTCTTGAGTGCATCCTCTCTCTCTCAATAAATCTTTCCCACTCTTAAAAAACAAAAAGCAGGGGCTAGAGAGCAGGGAAAATAAGAATTGAGAGTCCAGACAGATGTACAGATGTACTGGGCCCAAAATAAGTAGCATTATTTCTTAAGACAAATAATTTTTAAAAAACAAAAAACACTCCTAGAACTGGTATCTTGGGTCTCTGTATTTTGGGTTCAGATACTAGACAAAGATTGCCGTGTCTTCCATAAAATCCATAATCTAGAATAATTCTTTGTGACACAGCTGAGACTGCAGCTCTGGGAAGCCTACTGCCAGGTTCGCTATCTCTGCTCACACCTTCGAGGAAATGACAGTGCCGACTCAGCAGTGTCCACGGACTCCTCTATGGACGAATCTTCAGAAACCTCATCTGCCAAGGATGTGCCAGCTGGTAGCTTGCGCACTGCTCTCAATGAGCTCAAGAGACTGATACAGAGCATTGTGGATGGTATGGAGCCCACGGTAAGAGACCACTTAGAGAAGGGCCTGACCCACCAGACCTGGCTAGTAGAAGGTTGAAAGTTAGTGCAGTGGGGGGAGGTTTAACCTCAAACTGGAGCCTTATCGTGTATCTGCCAGAATTCCTCCTGAACTCTCATTTATATTTGAGAACACTGAATATCAGTGATCAGGTAGAGGGTCCAAGTGTCAGGAATGCAGGCTCCAAGGTCACCTTCCCAAAAACCAAGGTACAAACACAGTCCTTTTCTCTATATGATTATGAATGGACACTGATGACCTCAAGTTCAAGAACTTTTCCTTAGAAACTGAGTAGAGAAATAGGTATCTGGCAAAACGCTGCAGATCACTTTATGTAGCCTTTTTGTTCCTAGTGGAGGGGTAAGCTATGAATAGCCAAACTTAAGAGGCCTAAAGTTTCTGCCTAAAGAATAGAAGTGATTACAGGAAATTGAGAGAAGACCAAGGCAAAGGGCCTCTTGGAATTTCAGCTGTGGCTTCTTGGGAAGAAGGATGTTCCTATGGTGCCCTGGGCAGACTGGAATTTCTTCCAGCTTCATGACAGATTTCTCCCTGACTTACTTTCCATTCACATACCCAGTTCTCCCTGGCCGGGGATTTAGCTCAGTGGCGCCACACCTGCCTCGCAAGCACAAGATCCTGAGTTCGATCCACGGTACCGGGGGAAAAAAAATTCACAATTTCACATACCCAGTTCTCAGTAATTTCTTTCTAGGTTTCATTCTTCTCCAGAATAGATGTCTCTTTCTGTCCATATTGGATGAAATAAGATGAAGTGTGGTTGTTCCTGTTTAACTGCTCTGTTGGTTTGGGGGACGTGCTGTAGTGCAGAAGTTGTGTCACTATGGGAGAGGGGGAACTGTCCCAGGGCCATGTGCTGTTCATGTGCCCGAGGCTGAAACAACCACAAAATGAACTTAAAGCTATCCTTTGGAGGTTGAAATTGAGCTTGAGAATCTGTCCCCACCACCACTACCCTTTTCCCTTTGTCTCATTTCTTCCTTTGCTCTCTTCCTTTTTTCTCTTCATCTCTCCTTGTGTCCTCCCCACCCCTGCCATCTCTCCCTTCTCCTCCCCAATCACCTTCCCACCCCATCCTCACTGACCACCTCTCACTCCTCCTTATCCCTCCCCTCTCCATCTCTCTCTGGCTCCTCTTTTTGCTGTCAGAGCTCCCGGAGAATTGAGGATGACTCCTTAGAAGAACAGATAAGGCAGACCAGTGAGGACTCAAGAGCCCTGAGGGAGCTCATGGAGGGAGAGAGGGGTAAACTGAGGCAAAGCCTAGAAGAGCTACAGCAACTCCACAGCCAGGTGAGCACCCCCATCTTCAGCCCAGTGCAGGGAATGTGCATGTGTTCCCTGGCTTTCCCCAACTTCTGTGTGAGAAATGGCTCTTGATCAAATCCTCAGGGGACTGTGACCCAAAGTTAGGCTGTCCTGGGTATCTTCGAGGAAAGATACCCTCTCATTTAGTCCAAAGGAAGATTGCCAAGGATAAAGATAGCTGATCCTCTAGTGATATGCTGCAGAGCCAAAAGTTAGCTGCCTGGTAGATGCTGACAACCAAAAGCCACAGCTTTCAGGCCACTTCTAGATCTATTTCCAACAGCTCCTGGGCAGGGAAGTTGCCAAGGCACAGAAGAACTATCTTTACAGGGCTTTTCCCTCTTTGTAAGCACTGTCACTTCTGTGAGCCTGCTTTTCAGCCTTAGAGAACTGAACTTCTACCCTCGGTGTCCTTTCCTGTTTGATCATGATTACATCTCTCTTGTGATCACTGGAGAAGGACAGCTATATTTTAATCCGAAAATTTTTAAAGAGTAGGAGCAACCTGGCGTGGTAGCACACGCCTGTAATTCCAGCACTTGGGAGTCTGAGGAAGGAACTCTACAAGTTCAAGGCTAGCGTACCTTGTTAGTTCAAGGCCAGCCTGAACTGCATAGCAAGTCTCAAAGAAAAAACAAAAAACTTAGGAGTAGACCCACCCAGAAGGGAGCTTCTAAAGTCTCTACTAGGAGACGCAAAAAGGCCCTTTTTTACTACAGTGTGTTTAGGTTTCTGTACTTGGGGATGGCAGCTGGAGGAGCACCAGCAAGCAGTATTTGAAAACTCTGATCCAACCAGCCTGCCCCTCCTGATCCAACATTACAAGCCCCTTCCTGCTTCATGAGATTCCTTTAAGGTACAACTGGAGTCTGGCTTTTGCTTTAATCAGTATTTCTTACACTTATGGTACCTTTATAAGAATAAACTGTCTGTTTTTGAGTCATCCCAGTGGTCTTCCTAATGCTGTTCTCTTCTATGATATTGGGATGCTCACCTGTAGCCTTCACTGTACTCTCTGTGAGGGACCAGAGGACAAGGATGGAAAGATGTTACTCAGAGATATGGCTTGCTCCTGGCCAAACCCTAGGGAGCGGCCTAGACAGCCCAAGACATTCTCTTGCCTACACTCCAAAATCCTCAAGTGTTCTTTTGGCCAGGCAGAGCAATTCACATTTAGGGATAGACCTTCCAAACTGGAGAAATAAAATTTAAGGAAAATTGGATCTAGAAGTTCTATTAATTAATTAATATTTTACTTATTTTATTAAATTTTTCTTGTCCTTTTCTTTTCTTCTTTTTTTTGGCGGTACCAGAGATCGAACTCAGGACCTTGTGCTTTCGAGGCAGGCACCGGAACCACTGAGCTAAATCCCTGGCCCTGTTATTTTCTTTTGAGATAGCAAAAGCTATGTTACCCAGGCTTACCTTGAACTTCTGGGCTCAAGCGATTCTTCTGCTTCAGCCTCCTGAAGAGCTGGGACTACAAACATGCATCACCTCACTCAGCTTATTTGTTTTAAATTAGCACCTGCTTACCAGCTTTTTAATATTGACAGGGGTTTTATAGGGGGAGGGGGTCCTCCAAATTATAAAACTAGAAATTTACCCAAGTATATTATTTCATAAGAGCCGGGTGTAGTGGCACAACGCTGTCATCCCAGCACGCAGGAGGCTGAGGCAAGAGGATCCCAAGTTCAAGCCAAGCATATTATTTTATTGAGGAACACAAGCAAAGTTCTAGTTGTTACGAGTCTGTTATGGAGCTGTGTAAGATGCCATCCCTAGAGAAGTTGCCTCAAAAGTGCAGCTGATAACTGGTTTAGGCCGATTCCTGTAGACATCTTTCAAATGTCCAATGTAGGGTATAGAAAGGGGCTTCTCCCATGAGTCTTCTCATCCAGAATGCTCAAAGCAGAAAGCCTCTCTGCCACTTCAGCCACCAAATCTGCCCTGTGGAAGTCACCCTGACACCCCGGGGCAGCAGGCAGGGTGCAGGTTGAGTTCCAAAATGAGTGGAAATGGGAGCCAGCCTAGCAGACTGGTATTCCTCATGCAGGGCTGGCTAGGCATCTGCTGTGCACCCACTGTGTGCCTGGTAGTGCACTAGACCCTCAGAGGCACATGATGTTATCTCATTTGATCCTCACAACAGCTCTGTGGCGGGGATTTTGTGGGAAGTATGTATGGCTCAGAGAAGATAAAATCCTGGGTCTCTTGCCCTAACGCAAGTGGCTGCTGAGCTCTAGCTTGCTCAGGTTTTAAGTTCTTCTGGAGTTTTACCTGGATCGCGTTAAATGTTGGACTTTTCCTGCTCAGTATGTGGTTTTAGATAAAACCAGCTGGTGGAGACACTAGCTGGCCAGAGGCCATGTCAGGGCTCATTTGGTCTGAGGAGTTCTGGCTCTGCCAGTGCTTTCTGTCTTGAGTTCTGGTGCAGAACCTGCTGATGGGCACCTCACCTGCCACCTCACCTACCTCAGGGCTGGATGCACGTACATGCTGAGGCCTCTGCAGGTGTCAGCCCGTGCTTCCCCAAGGCTTCAAACCTTACTCGATCAACCTGGCCCCATAGGGCAGCTGTGGCTTTGGGCTGTCCTCAATGCAAAGCACCAAGCCCTGACATTCCTTCCCAGACTCCTAAGAGTACAAAATGCATTGCCCATCATCCCGGTGAATTGTCCTTCTGTATTTCTTTGTTGTTGGGTGTCCTCTGAGCTCCTACAGAATGGCTGCTCCCCTGGCTCGCAGCTCTGCTCTCAGTCTGGAGAACTTGATCTTCAGGCCCGGCGCCTCTGCTCATTTTCATTCTACTTGAAGAGGATTAGACCTGGGCATTGAGGGGTGTTGTTAGTCCGCTTGTGAAAGGCAAGCAGACCTGTGTGGATGGATCTTCCCTTGGAAAAATGTCAGAGTGTAATATTTAACAAGAGGGCAGGGTCAGGTGTCCTAACTTAGGCCTGATGCTATCAATCTAGACAGAAGGGACTCCCACTGTTCCATTGCTTAACACATATTTACTGAAAGCTCTATCCAGGCAGCATTTCTGCTTTCAAACAATAGAAATTTGCTCTGTGTAACTTCAGTAGAAAGTGAATGCATTAGAATTAAATCTGGTAGCATACAGAATGAACAGGAAGGAAGGTGGGAAAACTCAGCTCCCAAACAGGAAGGAGCTATGAGAAGGGGGCAGCAAAACCAGCATGCTGCCTGATGAATAGTCCCCACTGGCCTATGGCTTTGCCATGCTCCTTCAAGAGCTGCGATCCCAGGGAAGCAGGTGGAGGTGATTGCCAGTCTAGATCACATACCCATACCCAGGCTGTGAAGGAAAAGGAATGCCTGCCTCCCTTTGGCTTCCTTAGTAGGAGGCCATGCCCTGTCTCCCACGGATACTCACACAACCAGGAAAGCCCTCCAAATCAGACTAGGTTTGGGGTGATAATTATCCACAAACTAGCAAAATCAGTTTTGAGATTAAGCACTATACACAGTCAGGTTCTGGGATCCACAGATGGATACAGTACACTTCCTTCCACTCTGGTGGTCATGTGTACACAGTGACTACACTGTGGGGTGGGGGGTGAACTGTGGACAGTGATAGAACCCTAGAGGGATATTTCATCAGATTTAAGTCTAATGCATTCACTTTCTTCTTAAGTTACACAGAGCAAATTTTTATTGTTTGCAACCAGAAATGTTGCCTGGGTAGAGCTTCCAGTAAATGTGTGTTAAGCAATGGAAGGGTAGGAGTTCTTTCTGTCTAGGTTGATAGCATCAGGCATGACTCCCAGATCAGCATCAGGACTGAGTAGGCCGTGGTACCACTTACTGAGGCATGGACCACAGAAAAGGTGACAGGTTTGCATTGAGAGGTAATAACATCATTTAGGAGTATAAGTCCACATGATTTTGATTTGGGGAGCCAAGTGAGAAACAATGAAAAAGAACCAGGCTGCACTATGTACTGTTGGAGATGCAAGCCAGGTCCCTGGCTTTGGAGCCATCTAAGGACCTGCTGATAGCAGTGTTCCATGTAGAAGATGGCTAGGAAAAAACATGAAGCCCCATCCCCCCAAAATTACTTCAGAGCCCTGAGACATTAGTAGTCTCCTCCGATAGTCTCCCTGGGTGTGCCTTGGCATGAAAGAGTTGGCATGATGTGCTGAGTACAGAGGGTGTCCCGCCTGTGGCTACAGGTCATGGGCCGAAGCTCCCTCAGATTTGTTGCTCCTGAGCTACAGCCTAAGACATGCCATCCTTCCTCAGGAAAGAAGGGCCCTCCCACAGAGAGGACACCAGTAGGTGCTACCTGCCCACTCCCACAAGCACTTAGGGTTCTTGGGTTCCTTTTCACCTCTTGGAGGGCAAAAGCGCCCAGGCCCAAACCAATGGTATCACAACATTCGTTCTTTGGTCTCCCACTAGGTGACACTACTGAGTGTGGAGATGACTGCACTCAAAGAGGAGAGGGATCGACTTACAGTGACATCGGAGGACAAAGAGCCAAAGGAGCAGCTTCAGAAGGCCATCAGGGACCGAGATGAAGCCATCGCAAAGTGAGTGGCCCTCACTTATTTTTTTTTAATAAAATTGAGCGTATGCCTAATTTTAAAAATTAAATCATACAGAAGAATTTAAAGGTGAAGGTTTATTTCCATGCTGCCCACCCTTCCCATCCCATTCTCCCCAGGTGGACGGTGCTGTTGAAGTTGGGTGTGCATTTTTGGCAGACCTTTTTCCTGTGCGTTAATATAGGTGTATGTGTAATATAGCTGTGACGGGGGGGCTGTTTTGTTTTCAGGGACTGGGGATCAAATTCAGGACCTTGCGCTTGCCAAGCAGGTGCCAGCACCACTGAGCTAAATCCCAGGCCCTTGTTTTGTTTTTTAACTTACATCTTTAAAAGCTTTTATTCTGTCTCACACACACATATATATGGCTCATCTTTTTTATTTTTAGGT
>NW_004624747.1:13493985-13547311 GCF_000247695.1 Heterocephalus glaber | reverse complement strand
TTTTTTTTTTTGGTACTGGGGATTGAACTCAGGACCTTGCACTTGCGAGGCAGGTGCCGGAACTGCTGAGCTAAATCCCCAGCCCGTTTATTTCTTTTAAGACAGGTCTCACCATGTAGCCCAGGCCGGCCTTGAACTCACAGTGATCCTCCTGCCTCAGCCTCTCCAGTGCTGGGATCACAGGTGTGTGCCACCACGCCCAGCAGTTACTTCAGTACTCAAACACTCCTCTTCACTGAGTTGAGGAAATAAAAATGTGGTGGCTTGCAGGACATTTTCCACACATTAATAACATTTGTACATCACTGATATTTATAAAATGCTGACATCACTTAATCATCCCAGCCACAGTAAGAAGTAACACTTGTTAATCCCAATTTGATAGGCAAGGAAACTAAGATGGTTTCCCAGAAGAGATGCAGAGCTTCACCTTCAGGCCTCCTGATCCTGTTGTCTAGACACCTTTTCTCCTCCACTGCATTGCTGCTTGTCTGGAAGCTGCAATAAGCTCCTTTGAAACAATTTCTAAATAAAACACTGTATGTTTTTTAAAAAGTGATATGACACACATTTCAATTTCTGACACTAAAATTCTTTGACTCTAACCTTCCTCCTCACTTGTGCATACTTCCTTTCCCCTTCCTTCTATTCCTTTTTTTTTTTTTTGCTTTCTGCAAACCTAGGATTAAAAGCGTGTTCCACCATGACCAGCTGTGACCCTTTAATCATTTTCATCATCTCCATTTCTCAGTTTACCTTTGGGTCTCCATTTCTATCTGGTCAGAACCTCATATCAGGTTGTCTTATGAATTTTAGTTTGTTTTCAGAATTCTACTTGGTGAAGCTCACCAATCTCTGTGTGTCTGCCCCCTTGAATGCCCAGTATATTTAGTTAATAGGTACTTGGATAGCAGTGTAGTGGGGGGGCATACCTTACGAATAGCAAAGGGTGATTTGTGTGTTCCAGTTAGGGAATAAAACAGTAAAAGTAAGGTGCTAATTGTGGAAGCACCTTGGGAATGAAGAGCAGGTTGGCATTTTATGTACAGACTGACTGGTCACCTTGTCTTAGCAGAAAAGCTGAACATTTAAGATCTGAACATACTGGGCATGATGGTGCAAGCCTGTAATCTCAAAGTCAAGCCCAGCCTGGGCAATTTAGCAACAATAACTAAGCAAGACCTTGTCTCAAAATTAAAAATAAAGGGATGAGAGTGTAGCTCTGGGTTCGGGGCGGGGGGGCTTCCATATTGTGTCATCAGTGTGAAAGATGAGAGATACAGCCAAAGTGTCAGGGTACAGGAGAGAAAAAGAAAATTGTCCAGACTCCCTTCCTTAAGAAAAAGTGGAAACTAACCCAGACCTAGTGGCAGAGGCCTGTAATCCCAGCACTCTGGGAGGCTGAAGCAGAAGGATCTCAAGTTCAGCCCTACCCTGGGCACCTTTGGAGATTCTGTCTCAAAAAACAAAAAAAAGACAGAGATGTAGCTCAGTGGGCAAGCCCTGGGTTCAATTCCTAGTACCAAAAAAAAAAAAAAAGTGGGGGAAGCTAGCTCTCTGTCACCTAGGGGAGAGAGGCTACCACATCTGCACGGATCCATGTAACGCCCAAGCCCTTGTCTGCTGGTATCGGAGGCCAGTTAATATCCTGGAGCCTGATCAGATGTGTACATTTTCCTCCCTGGAAGGAAGCCTCCATAGAACTGGGGGAATGAGGGCAGCGTTCTCCTGGACCTCGGTGAACAGGCTAGCTGGGAGGGGAGGGTGTTCCATTGCGAGTGGGTAGCATTAGGAGTCCAACATGGCACGGTGCCAGTCGGAAATGGCGGTCGGGAAACAGACCCGCAGGAAGCTGTGCTCCCCCGCTGGACTCCCTTCCCTTCGGCAGCGTTAGTCAGCACATTCCCTGAGGTCGGGGCTGCTCTTGGCATCACTTGCCAGCAGACGCCCAGAAACTCGGAGGCTGCAGCTGTGCTTGGTGCCTGGGGTTGGTTCTGACTTTCTGGGACTGTGAGGCGGCGTCCATGGCAACCGCTGCCAGGAGGATTTCCACTGTTTGCCGCCAGCCAGTGGCAGCTAACGTAACAATGCAGCCTGCAGCCCATTGGACAGGCTCTTGGGTCCTAGCCGCAGTGGGTGGGGCTGACATAGCGTGGAGCTGTCTCTGCTGCCTCTAGGGAAGGCAGTGAGTGTGATGTTGGTATAGGTACTAATTACTCAGTGGACTGGAGTCCGGTCACAGCAATAGCCTGAGCAGGCCCTCATGGGGACCCTTGTGCTCCTCCTCCCACCCACACTTCCGTTATTGCGGTGTTCTGAGGCCTCTGCCGGCCAATCCTTTAGCTGTGCTTGTTCCGTCCACAGGCGTCACTGCTGTGTGCGACCAGGACACTTTCTTAGGCTTACCGCTTCAAGTACTCAAGGGAGTGGCTGACGTGGAAAAGGCTAAATGATGCACGTTTGGGCAGCTGTGCAACCAGTGCTTCCAGTTATTCTCTCCCGCTTTTTATTCCCAGCCCCCTCCCCCGGATTCATTTTCTTCTGTATAACATCTGTGACTTACAAACGTTGAGGAAGAATAAATTGTGAGACATGCAAAATATGAAATCACAAAATGCAAAAGTATGTGAGGAGAGTTAGTCACCAGTGATTTCGTGTGTGCAAACGCAAGCCGGGTTTCTTGGGTTTTGTTTTGAGGCAGAGTCTCTCTAAATGGCTCTGGCTGGCCTCTGCCTTGCTCCTCAGCCTCCCAAATAGCAAGAATTACAGACAAGCACCATTGTATGCCTCAGACAATTTTTTTTTTTTTTTTACAAAACAATATCTTGGTTTTGATGGGTTTTGTTTTTGAGATAGGGTCTCACCATGTGATTCAAGCTGGCCCTGAACTCACTGTGTGGCCCAGGCTGGCCTAGAACTTGCAGCAATCTTCCTGCCTCTAGGATGGCAAGTGTGCACCACCATGCCCAGCTATATCTTGTTTTCTGGTTCTTTTCTCTACCAAGCAATATAATACATCCTGAACTGTCAGTAAATACACTACATCATGATTCTTACTAGGGCCCATTTTCCATCATATTTTTACCATTTCCTTGGTTGTTGGGCACTAGGAGTAACAGTTTTGATGGCATTGAAGGGGGTAAGACTATGTAGTCCAAGCTGGCCTTAAATTCACTATAAAGCCCAGACTTGAACTCGCAGCAGTCCTCCTTCCTCGGCCTCCCAAGTTCCCAAGTGCTAGGATTTTTACACGTGTTTATCTTTGAGACAGTTCCCTTAAGGAAGCAGTACCCAGTCATAACCGGTCCTTCCCCATCCCAAGAGGACAAGTCCCCACCCTTGTGTGGGAAGGATGTGTAGCTCCTTTGTGCTGCATGAGGCCCTTCATCCCCTCTGGGTTCCAGTCCTCATTTGTGGTCCTCTTTTAACCGCTTTCAACCTTTGTTTCTCCATCTTTGAGGTGGGGATGACAACCCATATACAGGGTGGTTATGAACCTTGGTTGAGAAGATATATGTGAAAACATGTTGCAGCTAACCTCACACAAACAACATGGTCTTCAGTTACTGTTCATTGTAAGTTTGGGGTAAGAGTCTGTGTGCTTACTCTGTGGGCTCTAAGTAGCTCAAGCCAAAAATCTGTTGCCTCTGCTCACTGTGGCTTGTCTGTTTTCAGGAAGAATGCTGTGGAGCTGGAACTCACCAAGTGCAAGATGGACATGATGTCTCTGAACAGCCAGCTGCTAGATGCCATTCAGCAGAAACTGAACCTCTCACAGCAGCTTGAGGCTTGGCAGGTAAACACGAGCTCTGAGGGCCAGCCCCAGAGAAGACTCCAGAAGTCTGAACCCAGCAGTGTAAGGAGAGTTTGATACTTACTAGAGGGTCCCATGTGATGGGTGAACAGTAACCACTGTCTTCACCTGCAGAAATCAGACCCCAAGTCCCCCATGTTCCCGGGGAAGAATACCTAAGAGTGCTCTTGAACATGACACAGCCCAGACTTGGAATGGGGTCCTCTTTCAACTGGTCATCTGACCTTGACTTAAACTAGAGAAACAGCTGTTAACGTGAAGGGGTGGGAAGCCCCAAGTGACTGAAGGCAGTGCAGCAACCCTAGAGCACTGCTACCTTTCCCTTCTGGAAGGGTTGCAGCTTCTTTTTTCCACTGGCCTGGCGCAGGCCCTGGGGAAAATGAGTCAGTGTGACCTTCTCAGGGCCCAGCTTGGCTCCCTGCTGGGTGGGGGCTGTGAGTGCCTTTTGGTTGATGGGTTTGAGGTCACACAGTGTCAGCATGTGGGTGTAGCTGTTAATGTCTCTCCCTAAGACATCCTAACCAGGCAGGTGAGAAGCCACCTGCAGCTCCATGACCTGAGCCCCACCATGGAGCAGGTTAGCAATGACCATTCTCAGGGCCCCATGGGACTGGTACCCGGAGCCCTGGCCACCAGAGTGCTGCTCACTGGTTCCTTGGCTCCTGCCCTGCAGCCAGCTGGCCGTGCCCTGTTTACCACCACTGTTCTCTCTCTTCTCTCCTGGCTGCAGTTTGCTTCCTCAGGGCTTTTTACTATCTGGCTCCTTTGGTTTCTGATCTAGTGGCCTTTCTCAGTTCCCGTATCAACAGCTTTAGTTGTACACCCCTCCTGCCTTTGAGGTGAGATTGAGTCCTGTATACCACCCATTTGTCCACTCTGCCATCACTGTCCTGCCCTGCCACCTCCCCTTGTGGCCCACCATGTTCTGTGTGCCAAAGCCTAGCATCATCTCTGTGCAGTGTGACATGTCATCTAGCCCTGGTCTTCCTCCTCCTGTCACCGTCATTTCCCATGAGCTCAGCAGTGTATGGCCAAGTACTGACAGCTGACCCGTCTCTGACAGGCTGACCCTGGTTTCTTGGTGCCACTTTTGCACAGATAGTTTTCCCCACAGAAATAACAGCAGGCATAGAATTATGAGCAGTATATGTGTGTCTGTGAAGTTCTAAAGTACACATCTTATGAGAGTACCTTGACTAATTGGTTGCTTAAAGTATAAAATGCAGTTTATAATGTGCCTGAAAAAAATGTTGGCAGCTTTGAAAGGATGTTTTTCCCCAAAGACCTTTTAACGTTCTCCTGTTATATAGATTTTATTGAGCTTAAGAGTAGGGCACTGTGCCCAGGATTCTACATTGGCACCCTGGAAGTTGGGGCCATGTATCAGTCAGATCTGCGGGGCAGGTGGGAAGGGGGCTGGAGGGGGGAGGGAGAAGGTGGGGAAGAGGAGAGGCAGGAAGCTGTGTGTGATTGAGGGTGGGGACAGAAGAGGAAGGCAGAGATGCAGGTCATAAGCAAGGGATGGTAAAGCCCATTCTCACCACCCTACCACCTGGTGACAAGGCAAGAAGGTCCTTTGATTTTACCTTGAAACCCACAAAGGCATTTGAGTGACACCCATGGGTGGGAGCCTGTGTGAGACAGAGGTAGTAGTGGACAAGCTGGTCAGGAAGAGGGGTGCAGCCATCCCATGTTCCTGCCTTCATCTGTGAGTGGCTGTTCTGAGCCCAAGTTCGTCTTCCCAAGCTGCAGGGAACTCCCACTGGAATGCAGGCCTCACCTGTCCCATGCTCTGCCACCCACTACCAACTCCTTCCTGGGTTTGGCAAGAAGCTGGGGTCTTTACCAGCACATTCCAGCAGTGCATCCCATAGCCTGCTGCTAGGGTTTGGGGCTGAAGGCTGAAGGCATCAAGCAAATGCTTGTTACACTTGCTGCTGCTAATGATTACACATGTCTGCTGACAGAGTGAGCCAGTAGTTTTCAAACTGTTCATGGAGAGCACCTTTGTCAAATAGAATCCTCCAATAGAATCAGAATCAGACCACTAAAATGCAGAGTGGACCTACTGTCCAGAAGCCACCCTGTTCTGAAAGACAGGCCAGGGGGCCCATTTTCTAGGCACCAAACAAATACTGTAAGGTCCTCCTGCAGTGAAGAAGCTAGTGGAGAGGGGTCTGCAGTGGTACAAGAGAGCCCCTAAAGATGGCAATGCCCACGACCTCTGCCACAGCTGGAGACTGATGGTGGTGAGTGGTGACAGCAGAGTCCAGGCAGCCTGTTTCCTGCCACATGGGGCTGCATGGGCATCAGCATCTCAGACTGGAAATAATTTTAAGGGGCAGAAAAGGGCAGAGGCCTCCTGAGGCCAGCCCATTATGCTGGAGAGTTGGCAAGCTGAGGTCACCTTGGGCCTACAGGGTGGGGGCAGCAGACTAGACCACAGGTGCCCAGACAAGTGACCGGGAGGCAGGAAAGATACCTGATCATAGGCAAGGCTGAGTGTTGATGTGGGGCTGAACTGTTATCTGGACCCTTAGGGACAGACCCATATGGGCAGTGAGGGAGCGGGGCCAGGAGGAAGGATTCTGGAAGCTCAAGCCCTGAGGAGACCTGGGTCCTTTCCATAGCTCCTGTGTGCACCCTGGCATCGCGCCCACACTCTGCTGTCTTGGGCAAGCGGTCCCAG
This sequence comes from Heterocephalus glaber, assembly GCF_000247695.1. The sequence goes on along the minus strand of NW_004624747.1, from coordinate 13,540,808 downwards.
CCACTCTCATCTCATCCCTCATCTTTATCTCTCCTCCTCCCAACATTTACCACCTCCCTGCCCACCCAGGCCAGGCTAGAGCCCCTGCTTAGCCCTACCCACTCTCCTCCTCCACAGGATGACATGCACAGGGTCATTGACCGGCAGCTGATGGACACGCACCTGAAGGAACAGAGCCTGCCTGCTGCTGCCTTCTCCAGGGCCCACAGTGTGGGGCGGGGGGCTGAGCCCAGCACCACGGAAAGCAAACGGCTTTTCTCGTTCTTCAGAAAAATTTAAGTTGAGCCAGGCCCAGGGATGGGTGGACACTGGAGCCAGCTGCAAAGGCAGTGTGAGCAAGGGCCTCCCCTGCTCGGGCTGGGCACCACACTGCCTGCCTGCATTAGGGCACAGTCAGTCCAGGAGCACTTCTGCTTTTAGTCAGTGCAGATGGAGACCAAGAGGTAGGGGCCTACATTGACCTTGGAAAACTGTCTCGGGGGACAGGTGGGAACCCTGTCCACACAGCCTGGCCAAGCCTCTGCCTGGGTTTCCCCAGGATCCTGTTATTGAGCAGGGCTCAGGTTGCCTCCGAGTAGCCCCTTGGTTGCTGATCACAGCCCACCCTGCAGGCACTGCTGCCTCCTGTTTTAGAAAACGGGACAAAAGAAATGGGGGCCTTCGTCTGCATGCCTCAGGAGGCCTGAGCCCCAGAGACCTAGTCCTGCAGGACAGGAGGCCCAGGCCTAAGCCTCCACTCCTGCCCAGCCACTGGCCCAGAGTTAAGAGGAGGCACAACCCCTCACCCAGTGCATGTACCTCTTGCTGGGCCCTCAGTGGGTAGGAGGACCAGTCTGTGGCCATGGGCCCTAAGGTAGTGTCTTCAAGCTCTGCTGAGGCCATCCTTAGCCCAGGGAGGAAGGAGGGCCCTGTCCCCTGGCTGCCACCAGTCTCCTCCCCAACCTCTCCATGAGCAGTCCTTACCCCCTACAAGGCCTGAGCCAGGGTTCTTGCTGGTCCTCTACAGCCTTTTCCCCTTCTTGGGTCCAGGCCTGGGAGGGGGCTCATTTTCCTCCAACAGCCCCCTCACCCTCAACTAGAGTTTCTCGGTCCAGCCTAGCAAGTCTAGGCCACATAAGGGTCTCAGAAGAGGTCTGGTCAGCCACCCTGACCTCAAAGGCAGCATTAGCACCACAGGGTGGATGGGGGGAGGCTGCTGGGAGCCTCCAGATACTGCCCACCAGGCCTGCAGAGGGACAAGGCCTGCAGCCTGCTGCTTCTGCTGCTTTCACAGCAGCCACCCCACATCTCTGCTGAGTTCCCAACTCAGAGGCTCCACGTGCCCAGCCTGCTTACCACTGATTTGGCCTCCCTCACGGGATAAGCACAGCAGGGATGAGCGGAAAGAATGTACCTATAGATATGTACATATCACAGTGCTGTAATTTTGTATGTAGCAATCATGTAAATATATGTATGGATTTTATAATATACATATATAAATCTATAAAGGCATATTTTTAGAAAAACAGCGCACTACTGCTTCTTTTGAAAATAGTCTGAATAAGAATAAAATGAGTTTCTACAGAGCTCCCTGCCTCAGTCATTGGGTATGTGAGGGTCACTTGGTCCAAATGCAGCCGGCCTGTCACAGCAGCACTGGCAGCTGATGAAGAGGTAGTGATAGTGGGCCCTGCACCTGGGAGGCCCCCTCCTACTCTGGTACCCAATGAATTAAGCCAGGAAAGGGGCCCCTCTCCTGGAGGGTGGCAGCATCCTGCTCTGTACCCTGCCCATCGGGCATAGGCTCCTGCCAGCATAGCTTTGCAGGCTGAGAGCAGGGCCTGGAGCTTGGCAGAAGTTTTCAGCCAGGAAGAAATCACTCCAGGCAAAAGCTTCCACTATGTCCTCCTGGCATGCAGACAATAAACATGGAGCATCCCCTGGCATCTTCCCACATGTGCTCCAGGCCAGTGCATCAGGCCAGAGGGGAAAGGTGACCTGGGCCAACCACTCAGAAAATAGCCTCCGAAGGTGTCCCAGGGCCCCAGCAGGCACCTCTGCAAGACTTAGGGCAAAAACAAGAGCTGGACACAGTGGGTGGGGAAAAGCCAGGCTCACCTAGCACACAGCTGGAGGGAGAGCAAACAGACTCTGAAAGAAAATTTGACAGCTTGAACCTTTATTTTTAGTATTTTTTTTAAAAAGCATAATTAGAAACTTTCAATACAGAAATAATCCTGGCAAACCATTTAAAAGTTTTGTTTGACAGGAATTTCACATCAGGTCCACCAGGATGTAGGTCTACCCGAGTCCCCACCCCCACCCGACAACCCCCCGTTCATGCATGTAACACTCAGCAGGACAGACATGTCTGTCCCCACCACCACCACCCCAACCTGGGCCTGGACGTCCAGGTGCCGGAAGCCACTGAGGCTCCTGACCTGGGCTGGAAGTTTCCAGGATCGCCCTATTGCTTGAATTTGCAAGCACTCCTACACTGGCTTTGCCTGAGTGCTGAGAGACAAGAGCGACCCTACAAGCACAGGAGCCCTGAGCTGTGTGCAACCTCACAGGCCGCTGGTCAGCTAGGACAGCCCTGAGGACGGACACCTGCTTCTGCTCCTGGCTCCTCCAGACAAGACAAAGGCAGGCTGCCTGCTGGTCCATCTGCAGCACCCCCCAGGGCTTCTGCTTTCTCAGGCCCACAGCTCCCCAGCCCCAGCCCATGGCTCCAAAGCAAAGGCCTGTCACAGAACCCTGGCTTTGACAGTCTGGACAAGTGGAGAGACAGGTGAAAAGAAACCCCGATTTTATTGATTAAAAACCCATCCACAGTGTTAACATGGAAAATCTGCAGTGTGATCTGTGATGTGATTGTCCAATCAGGCCTTTGCCTAGAAATCACCTAGGAAAGGAAATCTCATAAAACACATCATGGTGTTGAAATAATTTCTTCCCAGGTTATGCATGATACTTCCAGGGGAAATGGGAATGAAGTACCCCAGGGACAGGGGAACAGTAACCAAATGTATGTGACCCTGGTTTTTCCTCCAAGGTACTGGGATGCATCACAACTGGGCTGTCCCCAGCCCCACTGCCACTTTTTGCCACCAAGAAGACCTACTACCTTCATGCTAAAATAGTTCTATCAGTGATCCAAGGCTGCCCATCCAGCTGAGAGGCGTTGCCCCACCGTCCAGCAGCCCCGGCACCCACCCTCACATTCAGAGGTGCATAGTGCTGTGGACTTGAATTCCAGTGGGGGGCCCTGGAGGGCCAACATGGACAAGGGTACAAATCCCCTTCCTGTTCTAAGGGCCAAGGGGCCAAGCCCCACAATGACAGAAAGCAATTCACTTTTTCTAAAAACACTGGACCCGAAGTGGGGTGGTCACAACTTTTGCTGCTGTGCCAGTCAAACCTTAGGAAAAGATAATGGTGAAGAACTTAATTCATTTGATTTGGCTTCATTTTCTTTATCTGTTCAGATAATGCTCCTCTAGCCTCCAAGCCCCATCTCTGCACACACACTCCTACCTTTCTGTTGGAACTGAAACATGTTGATAAGTTAGAAGCCACGGCTCCCCTGGATTTGTAGCAGAGGTGTCGAGGACGCAGGATGAGAAACCTGTTGGCCAAAGGGTAGGACTGACTTCGCCTGGGGCCGGCAGAAGGGAACGGCTGCCTCAAGGCCACGTTTCCCCAGCTCCCAGCACAACTGGAGGCAGCAGAATGGACACAGGCCCTGGAGAGGGGTCAGACCCTGTATGCCAAGGACTGAAACTGACAGCCTGCAGCAAAGACTCAGCAACACGGAGCCCACTCCACTGTCCCAGGCCAGCCCGAGATGTCTAGCACATGACGCCGTCTCCTCCAGAAGCTGGGATGGGAGGGCCAGGGGGAGGTTCTGTTGCAGCAGGCTGCCATTAAGGAGGCAGAAGCCAGAGCAGGATGAGGCTGTGCAGCTGGTTAAAGCAATATACACTATGTACAAACTGGTTAATCAGTCCGCTCCGCTGGCAACGTCCTCGCCAGGTCCAGGCGCCTCAGCAGGGAGGAGGGCACCAGTGGGGAAGGGCAGGCTCCTCCAACACCTTCTTGGCACTCGGGGTGGGGGTGGGGTGGGGGAGGAAGTGCCGATGGCACCTCCCAATACAAAAAAGTGGAGAGAATTCTTTAAATAACGGCACAAAACTGAGACTGTCCCCCTCAGAGCCCGCTCGGGCCCCGGGCTGGGGGAGGGACCACAGTGCAGTCTCTGCAGTGGACTGGAGCATTAGCAGCAGCGTTTCTTTCGTTTACTGTTCTTCGTGAGCTTCACCACGTCATTCTGTTGCTGCTGCTGCTGTTTCGCCAAGTTGTCTTTCTTTGCTCGCAGAACCAGCTCTGTGATGCAATTGAACATCTAGAGAGATGACACAGCAGAGCCACCTCAGACCTCGCAGGGAGGACCCTGCTGGCCAGCAGGCCCACCTCCTGGGCCCAGCCCTGTTTCTACTTGTAAGGTGTTTTGTCCTCAAAACCCTTTCTAGGAGGAGGTTGTGAATTATTTAAAGGTCAAAAGGGAACAACATTAAAGACCCATGAGCTGTGTGACTTGGGGAAGTCAATCTCTCAGGGATTTTCCAGTCTTTTTTTAGTAGAGAGGAAGGACCCCTTTCTTCAAATGGAATCCCCCATGCCACCTCACTACACCTGGGGCCCAGACATGCCTAGGATCTCTCCCAAGCACCCAACATCCTTCCCAGGCCAGCACTCAGTAAAGCTCCATCTACTGATCCACAGTACTCTACTCCACCAAGACAACCAAGTAACAGCAACCACAGTGGGGGGGAGTAGAGACATAATATAGCAGGGCCAACATGTCCTACGCATGTACTTTGTGCCGAGCACTTGATTTAATTCATTTCAGTCCTCTAAACGTGGAAGGTGGGGACTCTGACTCCCCCAAATCTGCAGATAAACAGATGAAGCCAAGAGAGGCTGACTCCAGGACTTGGACCCTGGCCTGCCTCAGAGAGGCCTGTGTTCCCACCACTGTGCTCCCTGTGTCCCAATTTCCTTGGGGCCTCTGGACTCTGCACATGGGAAGGCAGGACTCCCCAAAGGCCAGCGAGTGGGACCAGGCTCGGCTGTGGGAAAAGTTCTGGCTCTTCTTGCACTGAATTATAATTGCTTTCCAGCAGGCACAGCAGGAGCCAAGAAGGGCAGTCTTGGGCCAGAGGCTCAACCAGGCTGCAGAGGCTGAGCCTCTCCAGGAGTGTTTCCCAGGAGAGCGGGAGGAGGTGACAGCAGTGGGATAAGGGCACTGCCCATGAAGCAGAGGGCTGGAATAGAAACCATGCACGGCTCTGGGTTGGGACAGACCGAAGCTGACCCAGCCCCTTACTAGCTGAGTGATATTCCTGAAATTATCAAACCCTTAGAACCTTAGTTTATCTACCGAAACAAGGGAGGGAATGGCTACTTTGGAGGACTACTGATGCACGAGCTAAGACCTTCACAGGTCCTGGCCCACAGCAGGGACTTACTAAATGCTCATCACCATGATATTTTCTGCTGGTCACTGATGCCCCGGGCAGGATATGAGTGGGCTAAGGACTGGTGCTGAAGTAGTACCAGCGGCAGCCTCCCGAGAAGCATGTGGGCCTTCCCACCCATCTGGCTCTGCCCAGGACTCACCTCTTCAACGTTGACATTCTCCTTGGCACTGGTCTCAAAAAGCTGGATCCCCATCTGCCCAGCGAATTTATAGGCATCTTCTGTCTCCACCACCTTCCGCTCGGGGTCATCATTCTTATTGCCCACTTCAAGGCAGAACATAGTCAGCTGGTCCTTCAATCCCCCAACCCCACTGTCCCCACCCTCGAAGCCCCGCCTCACCTAGTATTCGGCATACATCATCACAGTTCTGGTTGATTTCGTGAAGCCACCGCTTGACATTGACAAAGGACTCAGCACTGGTGACGTCGTACACCACAATAACCCCATGGGTCCCGCGGTAATACCTGTAAGGGCAGGTTGAGTGGCAGGCTTTAGCCCAGACAAAAGCAGCCCCGTCCCAACCCACAGCAAGGCTGCAGGCTGGGGAAGATAAGGGGGCAACTGTTTGGCACCACCTGGCCTGCAAGGTGGGAATGTGGCAGCACCAGCTCCTCGTGCCTATGCCCAGGGCACCAGCATGGGAGCGGGGCTTGGCCTTGAGGCAGCAGACCAGGTCTGAGGAGTCACCCTAGGTGATTCGGAGTCTGCCACCAACTGGAAACTCTTTGAAGTTCTCATTTTATTTTTAGAATTCAGGTAATTTTTATATTCGACATTGTTATCACTATCCTTGTTTAAACAAAAATGTTTCTCTCAAGTGTGATTTGGTAGTATACCATCCCAAGTTGCTGAAGTTGCTGTACCATTCATGAAGCCCTGGCAGTCTGCCTCCCCTCCCCCAGGGGCAGGTGGCACTTCCCTTCGTACTACTCTTGGCTCATCTGTGTCAGGGACATGGAGAGCATGGAGGCTGTGTGGGCATGCAGCCTGGCTATACCACCCTGCAAACGTGCAGACCCAGACCAGCCAGAAGGTCTGCAAGGAGGGCAGATGTCAAACATTCCTCCCCAGACCACCTGGTACCAAGAACTCCAGTCTGGACATCCCTATTTAGCCTGATGGTTCAGGGGACAGATGAAGGATATCAACCACAGGAGGAAGAGGAGGACAAGGGCTGCATGCTTCCTGACATCCTTCACAGAGCCAGGGCCAGGCAGCACTCCTGCCCCTGACAATGTAACCCCCAGTGCCGTGCCTCTAAGCCTTTGTCCCAAAGAGACTCAATTGGTGGGGGCTTCCATTGCTGGGACAAAAACCAGAGGAAACAGGCTGCTTCCTCCCAACCTTCAGGCCACCACCTACCTGGCCCTGAGCCCCACTCCTATAGTGCACATGGAAAGCAGCTTCTCCCCAAGCCCTGGTTCCAAGGCCGCTAAGCAAGAGTGCAGCAGCTGAGCTGATGGGTGCAGCTCGGTCTTCATCTGCCTGCCAGCTCTGTGACCAACTCTACATATTCATGGCTGAGCTGAGAGCAGAGGTCAACCCTGGCTCCATCTATGAAAGCCTATGGACTTTACAAAGATCACTGCTTTCGGGCTGGGGATTTAGTTCAGTGGTGCCACCGCCTGCCTTGCAAGCACAAGGTCCCAAGTTCAATCCCCAGTACCAAAAAAACAAAAGGAGAGAGTACTGCTTTCACCTCGCCACACTTCAGTTCCTCAACTATAAAAGAGGGACACAATCACTTAACTCTTGAAGTGGTTGTGAGGAATAAAAAAGAAACATGCCACCATGAGGGCTGGGGAGTAGTACAGTAGAAGTGGGTATCCTTCATTATCACCATTAATGTTCCTTCCATGTCAATCTGGGGTCACAGAGGTATCAGGAAACCAAGAGGCAGCACAGCTGGGCAGCCCTAGAGGCTGGAGTGAGAGGAGCAAGAGGAGCCGCTGCCATGTTCAGGGGCCCAGTCCGACCTGTCCATCATCTCTCCGCCCCTCACATACCAGACACCTCATTCTGCCCACAGCTGTGCTCCAGGGCTGCAGTGCTCCTTGGCTGTGAGGAAACTTAGCAATTCCACTGCCTCAACTCTGGGGCTCCAGAACACGCCAGGCCCAGGCCCACAGAGGCAGCTGCTGTCGAGAGTGGCAGCTCAGCATACTGAGCAGCTTGGTGAATACGTCCAGGGCAGGTGCAGGAATATGTGCTGAGAACCACGAGGACAGACAGACAGACTGTCCCCTGCCAGCAAAGGAAATGTGAGCGGCAGAATGCCTCTGCAACTTCTCCTTAGGTGAAGACAACTAAAGAGGCCAAGAAATGCCTCCAGCCAAGGCCTGGGCACAAAGCCCCCTGCTGCTCCCCAGGAACCTCTCCCTGCCCTGGGGGCCATGGAAGGGGCTGTATCTGAGAGCAGAGCTCTAATCTAGAGATGAGGTTATACTTGGCTCTGGCAAGGAGGGACCAGCGCTTCTGAGCTTCCCCTTCCCAGCAGGCAACACTTCCATCCACTGCAACTTTGCTTTAAGCCAGGCACAGCACCAAGAGCTCTGCGTTCACTACCTTATTAATCTAACAACTTGGTTCAACAGGTACCAGGACGGCCATTTTACCAGTCAGGACACTGGGAGGGTGACAGTGGAGTGACAGCTGGAGTGCTGGTGCCCAGTGTGACTCCCAGGCCAGTTCGAGGGGCTTCCCTTTCTCATCCCTGCACCTCGTCTCTCCGTCCCCAGCTGCACCTCTCAGGGCCAGCAAAGCTTAGCTGCCCAGGGAGAGAGCAAGAACACGAAAGGCGGTAACAACCAGGTGCTCTCATTGGGCTACTGGGGTGGAGGTTCCAGTTTCCCTTTCAGCTCCCTGAATCAGAAAAGGTCGTGCTCCTGTAGCAGGACCGCCCCCTCGCTGTACCATCACAGGGTGTCCAGTCTTTCTGTGGCCCCTGTAGCGCCTCCTGCCTCATAAGGGGCCAAGCCACCAACCTAACATGTGGCCAAGCCTCAGCCTCTTCAGACAGAGAGGCAGGCCAGCCAGCGGGGGCTGAGCCAGTGCCCACAGGCCACCAGCATGCAGGTCACCCCTTCTCAAACACCCTTGAAAAAGCACATATTACCCTGGCCCCTGAGTAACTCCAAGTCTCCCAAACAGAAGGAAGAAGCACTTCCCTGTCCCCACCCAGACCAGCCCTGAAAGGAACTGCCTTCCTGGAGACTGGGGATGGCTAGGCAGACCCCGTACCCTGGTCCAAGCATTTCCATGACCATAGGCCACTGTCTCTGCCACCTTGAACCCCCGACTGGTTTTAACCCCCAGGAAGGAGGCCATCTCCCTCACCCCAGTGCATGGCATGCCAGAGACCAGTACCAGCCTGGGTAGAGGCCAGAGCTTTGGCATCAGACAGACTTCAGTTCTGATCCTAAGCAACTAAGTTATTCACTTCGTCCTCTCTGGGCCTATTTTCTCAGCCATAAAATAGAGATAATCATAAGTCTCTTCAAATGGGATTAAATGAAATAAAGTAGGTGAAGTCTTTAGTGATGAATCAGGTGCAATAAGGAAGTGTGGGGTCAGTGCCCAGACCTGATGACCTTGACCTCCTACAAGGGTCTCCTGCTCAGGCCTGTAGGCTCCGGGCTGCCTGAAGCTCTAGGTGTCGGTGCTAACTCAAGGAGCCCGACCCCTCCCCTTTTCCTCCAGTCTTCAGACACCCAGCGGCCTGAGAGCCCTTATGAAGGAAACTCCAAGCACTGTGCTCAGGGAGCACCAGGTCTGCTCACCACAGGGTTAATAATGACAGAGAACCTCTTGCCCACCAGTACAGTCTGCATGTCAGCCTGGCCCTCTCCCTGCCCAGCCCACACTCCCCACCACCATGAAGGTGATCAAAGGATGCTGAGGGGCCAGGATGGGGACCAGACTGGGCTCCATCCTGACTCCAAGTCGAAGGGAGGACAGGGGTCTCTGGCAGGGAAACTTCCCTATTCCACTCAGAGGAACTGCTCTGGAGGGAGAACAAGAAGTTCTCCACGTCTTGTGCAGGCACTAGGCATGGAGCCCAGACTACCACCCTGGGTGCAGACCACTCCTCAGAAGTGCCCCCAACGGTCAACCAAGGATAAGAGTAACAATGAGTAGAGAGAACATGTCAGTTCCCCAAGATGACCCAGAAGGCCCAAAGTCCCCAAGCAGGGGACCCAGGCACAGACCTGACCATTCAAACAAATCCTAAAGAGAAGGGCTGGGAGCTTGCCACATTAAACCTCTCCTCCTTTTAAAAAAGAAAAGATAAGCTCTAGGGACACAGCTCAGTGGTGGAGCACTTACCTAGCACACATGAGGCCCTGGGTTCAATCCCTAGTACACAAATAAAAAGACCTAAAGATAAACTCTCTGAGAACCAGAAGCGTAGAGTTTAGGCAGCTTGCTCAATGATATACAGCAGAACAGAAATTTAAATCTCAAACTGTCTGCCTTCGAACCATGCTCTTTCTGAAACCTGATCCATTAGCAGCCTAAAAACCAACAGCCCCTCTCAGGACTCAGAGCAAGAGCTGGGTTTTGCTCCAGTGTGCAGCTAAGAATACAAAGGTGCAGCAGCAGTACTAAAGGAAGACTTTCCTGTCGAGCGCTTTGGGAGGCAGAGGAAGGGCCTCCCACATAGCCATGTTCCTCCCAGGCTTCAGGAGAGTCACCTCCGAGGAGTCAGGATGGGTGATGGAACCCGCACAGAGAGGACACCTGCCAAGAGGAACCGTCACTGCCTTGGGCAGGGCACATCATACCTGGTGAGGCAAACATAACTGCTAGTGCCATTTTAAGGAGTGGCCAACCAGAGGGTAAAGCTGAGTGCCGAAGGGGAGGCACATGCTCACTGTCCTGCCAGAGACCTGACAGGGTGTTCAGCCACTGCCTGCCCGCCTACCCAGAGCACCAGACACAGCACGTCTCCACCTCTTCTCACATTTTCAGGAAGAAGAAAGGCACAACCAAACCCTACCCACCGAGGCCAGCAAGAGCTCACTTCCTGATAGCTTTGGGGACCCACCCAGTGACAATTCCATCGTGACCAGTACTGTCACTCAACTTCTTGCTAACAAACATCCTAGGCCAGAGGTCAAGCGGAGGTGAGGTGGGGCCAAACTCACGTGGAGGTGATGGTGCGGAAGCGCTCCTGCCCAGCTGTGTCCCAGATCTGCAGCTTCACTTTCTCCCCGTTGATCTCCACAGTCCGAATCTTGAAATCCACTCCAATTGTGGTAATGTAGCTGCCTACACACAGCCAGCACATCAGCAAGGCCCAGCAGGGAGCCCCCGTCAGACCCCATGTCCCCAACTGCACATGGCAGACCTTCGGGCTCCATGACCCCTCCCCCATGTGCCCCACACCATCTGGGCCTCCCCAGAACACAGCCCTCAACAAGGAAGATGCAGACTGCCATGATGGCATCCACGATGGAGGTGAGATAGGATACAATGGAACAGATAACAATTACAGAGTGATAAAGACTACAACACAGGGGATATAAGGGCCGGGGATTTAGCTCAGTGGTTTCGCCGCCTGCTGCACAAGCGCAAGGACCTGAGTTCAATCCCCAGGACCAAAAAAAAAAAAGATTTAAACAAAAAAGGGGATATGACAGGGGAAGAGGAACAGGCTCTGTTAGAATGGCCAAGGTGGATGTGAGGGCAGTCTGGCTGCGACATTTGTCACCCTATTGATCTCCAGGGTTGATCTGGCTGGCTAGGTGGGTGTCCCCTTCCTCCCTCACCGCTCCATGTGCGTCCCTCCCAAAGCTGCGCACTCGGTCGAAGAGGACGACCACCCCTGATAGAGAAGGACCGTTTCCTCGGTCAAGGGCATACAAGTAGCTGCGCTCCCCTGCTAGAACCTCCAAACAAGCTCTCAAGGTCCATCTGTAGAATGGCCAAGGTGAGGACATGCCAGCCATGAGCTGAGAATGGGTCAAACCTGCGTTTTTCTATTCTTTCAAAAAAACTTTAATGACCCACAAAATTGACTTCCTAACACACAAACAGGACCAGACCTGCAGTCTGAAAAACACTGCTCTAGTAACCAAGTGTGGTGGCACATGCCTGTAATCCCAGCACTCAAGAGCCTGAGGCAGGAGGATTGCCATGAGTTTAAAGCCAGCCTCAACTACATAGTAAGTTCATAGGCCAGCCTGAATTACAAAGCGAGAACCCGTCTCAAAAAAAAACCGAAAAAACAAAAAAAAAACACTGCTCCCCACAGAGACAGTAGCAAAATAGCAATGGGGTCATATAAGGTCAAGCCCAAGGTGGGAGGCGGTAGAGGAGGTCAAAGCCAGATCTCCAGGCCTCTGACATTTTCAAGAACCTGGACTCCTGTGGGTCATGGGGATATACCCTGAGGATTTTTTTTTTTTGTACTGGGGATCGAACTCGGGTCCTTGTGCTTACGCAGCAGGCGGCAAAACCACTGAGCTAAATCCCCGGCCCCTGCCCTGAGGATTTTAACGAGTGGTGTAAGCTACATTTTAAAGGGATCTCTTGGACCTTTGTGTGAAAGATGAATTTGAGAAGAAAGTCTGGCAATAGTCCAGGCCACTCTTACAAAGGCCTGGCCACTAAGAACAACAGGTTCTCACTCCATTCAGAGCTTACCACACAATATCCTGCAGGAGACAAGACACACAAAAGACCATGCAGAGGCCGGGGATTTAGCTCAGTGGTGCTGACGCCTGCCTCCCAAGCGGAAGTTCCCAAGTTTCAGTCCCCCATACCAAAAAAAAAAAAAGACCATGCAAAGTGTGACAAGTGCATAGGAAAGGTCAAGGTGGGGTGGGAATCAAGGCAGGCTTGGGGTGGGGGAGGAACTAACATTTGGACCTAATTTAAAATAGTTAAGATTATCAAAGGCTGAGATCATGAGGGGAAAAGACATCCCACACAGAGGCCAAAGCCCAACCAGAAGACATCCAAAAACCAAGCCAGCACCTGGTGCTCCTCTAGTCCTGGACAATGCCAAGGAGTGTGGGCCAGCACCTCAGATGGTTAGGCACTCAATAAACAGTTGGTGGCTGAGTGAACGAGCGAGTGCTCAAACAAAAAAAAAAAACAAGCAAACAAAAGAATGAGCAGGCTGTATGAGGAAGAAAACTGGAAATAAATTGCAACCAAGATGGTTCTGTTCCCTATGGGACACTTGGCAAAGTCTGGAGACATTGTTGGCTTTGTCACACTGTTGTCAGCATCTAGTGGTTAGATATAACCCAGGTGTACTGCGCAACATCTTTCAACACACAGGATGGCCCCACAACACAGAATTAGGGGGTCCATGTATCCACAGTGCTGAAGTAGAAAAACCTTCCTGTAAACTCTGCTCTGGTGAGAGAGGACTGCCAAGTTTTTTAAACAGAGGAAGGACCCTGCCAGAGATATGTATCAACAAGATGAACTCAGTGGTGTGGGACAAGATGGGTAGGAACTACCATAATGCTTCCAGCTAGAACCAATGAGATAAAACACTGTAGTAGACATGGAGAGACTGCAAATGAGACTTCCCTAAGAGTTGAAAGCTGATTAGAAAGGAAGTTAGACCAACATTAGGGAGGAAGAGGATGTTTTCCAGCATAAGTAGAGGGTGCCCAGTAGTTAACATTCTTGAGGGGCCAGGGATTTAGCTCAGTGGTTTCGCCGCCTGCTGCACAAGCGCAAGGACCTGAGTTCGATCCCCAGTACCAAACAAAACAAAACAAAAGTTAACATTCTTGAACAGAAGATAACAACAACGACTGGTATTGACTACTAGGCTCCAAATACTGTGCCATGTGCTATCTCAGGTGACCCTACAACAATCGTGACAAAGGGACAATTATGATTCCTCCTTCACACCTGAGCTGAGGCTCAGTCATGCCCTCATGGTCACTGAGAAGTTAACTCTTTCCAACACCAACAGTGCTACAGAGCTGTTGCTGAGGAATGAGAGCAAAACCCATTTCTCCACCAAGAGAGATCAGCCATATGATCACTTCCTAAGCACAACTTGCCCCTCAAACACGTCAGAGGGAATTCCCCACAAGACAGTCGCAGTTCAGTCCTTAATCACAGAGCTGGCCCAACCTGAACCCCTGTAATAAACAGCATTTTTTTTTCTTTTTTTTGTACCGGGGATTGAACTCAGGACCTCACACTTGCCAGGCAGGCACTGTGCTGCTGAGCTACATCCCCAGCTCTAAACATGATGTATTTAACAAATGAGAACACATACAGATTTAAGCAAAACAGTACTTTTGGCCTATTCCCTATTCAAGGTAGCAGAATCTAGGAAAACTTTAAATGCACAGATCCTGTGACCTAGTAATCCCTCTCCTATGGAACTGAATGTACCAGAATAAACATACAATGTATCCCAGTAATGCAGCATCACTTGAAACAGAAGCAAAGAGAAACCACACACTTAACAAGAGCATTGCTAATGAATTATGGTGCATCCAGGCACAGCACAGCAAGCTGCACAACACTGCAAGCTTCACTGCCACTGAAAAGGACCAGAGAGGGCTGTAGACAGCAACAGAGAAGCATGCTCCTGGTTCCAGTGGTGGCAAACCTATGGTGTGAAGCCGAGGGTTATTTGTATCACTGAAACCTCTAAAAGGCTGGCTATCACTGATGACAGACTAAGAGAAGGGCAAGTTTCTAAACAGTAGGTGGGTTCACAAAAAAAGTCAAAAGATACACCACACACTGAACAGAGGCTCCCAGGGGAGCAGGCCAGGAGCAGGGACAACTGTATTCTTCCTGTTACTAACGTCTTCCTGTTGGAAATTTTACATAAGCATGTACTATCTAGTAGTATTTTTAAACTTTGTTTTCAGAGATGAACCAAAGACTCCCCTAGGAAGGGAAATGATGAAGGGTAACAGGACTTTTTTCAACAAGATGGACTGAGGCAGAACAGGCTTTGGTGTTAGGCATGATCTGGGGCTCCACAAGCATTCAACCACTGAGCTACATTCCCAGCCCTTATCTCATTTAGGTCTTGCGAAGTTGTCCAGGCTGGACTCAAACTGGATCCTCCTGCCTCAGGCTAAGGAGCTGGAATTATAGGTGTGTGCCACCATGCCAGGCTAAACAAAGGCTTCTTGACCTAAGCCTCCCACCCTTTTTTTTTTCCTCCCCTGGCAGCCAAAGGGAGAAAGTTCTCTACATAGAGAGGAGTAAGTATCTTCTAGTGATGGGGCAAGGTATTTCAAAACTGCAACACCAGAGAGACTCACCTGAGAAAGTGTTGTCTGCGAATCGTAACAGTAGACTGCTCTTGCCCACACCTGCAGGAGAGAAAGCACCAAGATAAGCAAGCTGGCAGGTCCCTTCCTCCAACCCCATCCTTCCTCAATGAGATAATGCCTCAGTTCCAGCTCTTAAGAAGCTCAGCGGGGCCAGGGCTCTTCTCAAGGCCACTTCCCATCCCCCTAACTAGCCAGACACCAAGAATGAATCTTCCAGCCCCCTCATCTTTTCCTTCATCCTCGTATAAGACAAGCAGCTCCCAAATTCCCAGGCTTTGTGCTAAGCGCCCAGGCCCCAGCAGCCCAGAGGGAGATACCAGACAACAGAGACAGATCAGCCTCCTGACAGATCAGATCAGGAGGAAGGACAACCAAGTGAGACTGGCCCCCAACTCCATGCAAAACACGGTCCTAGAAAACCTCATACCACACATGGAGCTTCAGGGGTTTTTTTCTGTTGTCCTTTCTAAAAAATTAGTGCATGAATATATTCATCATGGGGAGGTAGTATGTGTACAAATCACATCTCAATCCTTGGAGCTTCAGTTTTCAAGTAGTCTGAAACAAGGAACTGTAGAGCTGTAAGGAACCCCTGAACTCGTCAGGGCATTTGTGTAGGTGAGGAAACTGAGATCCATACAGCTAGACCTATGTGTCAGCCACGTTCCTTGGCTGAGCCAATGCCACCTGAGCGGGTGGGGTAGGGTTAAGTGCTAGACACCCATCAGGCCACCAGCCTAATGCACTCAGACCACTGCACTTTAGCACAGCAGCTCCTAGCTGCTTCTTCCACAGCTGGAACGCTCATAAGCCTTGCTTCCTCCCTAACCTCAGCACACAGCAACTCTGGCCTGTCAAAGTGCATCTGCCTGTGCCAGGTCCTCCTGACCCATCCCTGACCCCACCACCCCTAAATTCAGCTGGACCAACCAACCTCTTAAGGAAAGAATTAACATGCTTATGTTCCACTGCAAGGCAGGCACTCTGATGCACCCAGAATTAACTACATCTCCTCAGATGAGGTGGCTGTGGCCCCAAGAATCTGAGCAGTTGAGCTAAAGTGCCTCCACAGGAAGTCATAGGGCCAAAAGCCAAATCCAGGGCTCCAAAGCACCACTCGAGCCAGTCATGGTGGTGTGCACCTGTAGTCATAGCTTTAGGGAAGCTGAGGCAGGAGGATTGGCAGGAGTTCAAGACCAGTCTGGATTACATAGTGAGTTCAAGGCCAGCATGAACTACATAGCAAGACTCTGTCTTTAAAAACAGAGAGACAGAGACAGAGACTCCCAGTAGCTACTGCCAGGACAGTCTTGCACCTATCTCAGGAAGGGGAATAAAGCAACCCTGTGGAGCTCCTGTATCTCATTCTTGTTAGATTATTTTTCCCATTTTTATCAGTTTGTAAGTTTCTAGTTCACTTTTGTGTATTTCTTTTTGTAAAGATGAGATTTTTGATGGAAATAACATCAAAGCTACGAGATCTTAATTAGGATTTCATAAATGCCCTGCAACTACATACATGCAAATGCAGCTGAGCACATGTGCCTATTTGTGGAAGAAGCCTATAGCTTTAATCTGATTCTCAAAAAGGGTACTGCTCCACCCCCATCCCCCAAGTCACCAAAACTGTAAACCACTGCTGCAGACTGAGCACACTCCAACACCCGACATCCTCTCTGGCTGTCCCCTCCAAGGATCATTTCTGTGGACTTCACTAAGTGAGTTGTCCAGGATGCCCAGACGACCTTGTTTCTCTGCCTACACTTGGCCCCTACCTTCCCAAAGACGGGCTGGGGGCGAGGCTCCTCTGAGCAGACAGGTACTGCTCTCAAGGCACCTGTAGTTCAGCCCCGCCTGCAGCACTCTTGCTCAGCACCACTTCCTCATTGCTCTGCCGGGAGGGTTCCTGCTAAGCCTAGGGAAGCCCAAGTTCTGGGCTGGGTCCTCACAGCCTTTTGCCTGACACCAGCACCCCATTGGCCCCGCTGCATCCTTGCTTCCTCTTGGAGCCTTCTGGGTCCAGCTTACTTAGCTAAAAGCTCATGTCTGGGCCACTAGGCTGTGAGATCCTCTGGGATGCAGACCTCGCCTCATTTATCCTGTGCATTCACAGTCCTGTAAGCTGGGCCCAGCACTTAGGCACATCAGTTATGACTGAATAAATGCCAATCTCACTGACAGCTACTGCTATCTAATGCTACTACTAAAGAATTAACAGAAGCCAAAACAGTAGTTTTCAAATGGGGGGAAGGTAGAATCTTGTATTTAAATTAAACTTTATCCAACTCCCAGATATCTACAACAAACAAGGGAGAGGTGCTCTCTGCAATGACACAGCAGCTTCGGACAACTGTGTAATTTGAGGCAAGCCCCTCCACTTATCCCCAAATTCCTCTGCCAGAGCAGCTAAAAACCACTAACCACTACAGTTGCCACAGGACCCCCTGCTTTGGGCCTGACCCCAACCTCTTGACATTGCTCTCCCTGAGAGAAAAAGAAACCCACTGAGTTGAGCCATCTCCCAAATACCCTTGCCAGAGCTTCCTTGGAAAACATACTACCACTTACCCTACAACACTGGCCCAAGGAAGGGAAGAAGCAGAAGTTATCCATCTACTTTCACCACAGCCAAAGCTTCCTTTAGCCACATCTAGCATGAAATGCAGCCACTCCAGCTCTATTACCTCCTATGCTGCAAGAAGCACAGGCCCTAGTGGCACTGGATGCCTCTTGGTAGCCAGGGAACACCACACTTAGTCATTGTCACACTGCCCTGTGTGCTGCCTCTGGTCCTCCTCATGCCAGCCACACTGAAGTCTTCACCCTGGCCCTGCTCCTCCATGGGACTACAGGCCCCTCACCCTCAGTTCCAACTTACCGAAGACCTTTAGACCATCAAGTGAAGTGTCTCAATTTTAATCCTGCCTCAACAATTCCCTCATGACATAAACTCAGAGAAGTCACACTCCCCTCTCTGAACCTCTGAAGGACTTTAAGAGGTCTCTGATGGCCACTCCAGCCCTCAGGTTCTAAGAATGAGGATGGCTGGCCCAATGGATACAGATGAAATGCTGTTACAAATTAAATCCAGTGTCAGAAGAACATAAGAGACAATGTAAAACAACAGGGATAACGAAGAGAAGCAAAAGCTAAGGAAATATATTCCAGAAGCATGTACAATATGACAGAGTGGGAAGAAGACTCTAGATTTATAAAGCAAGAAACTAACATCCATTGAGGGCCGACTGTCTGCCAGCCCACCAGCTGCTCTCACACATATGATCATACATGTGCATCAACTCTCAGCTTTGCTTCTGACAAACTGTGTGATTTGGGGCAAGCCAGTCATCTCCTCTGTGACTTAGTTTCCTTATTTTACAAACCACACGGCCAATGGGTGAGAATCAGATGAGAGGGTGTCTGTGAAATCATTTGATGTACCCTAGGGAGTTACACACACAAGGATCCCAGAGTGACAATGTCGGCTCCTCACTCAACTGTAAAGCTTACTACTTTGAACTCCAGCTCTGTCTCATAAGTGTTTAGCTTTGAGTATCAGTTCACTGTCAGAAGAAATCAAACAGCAAAGCAATCTGCCTCCTCTCCGCAATCTAGGCCTGCATGCTCAGACTCACCTAGGACCCAGACCACATAAATCTTGACTCAATGAGTCTTCTCCCACATCTGACTTCTGAGTGAAAAATCAATACACCATGCAAAATGCACTGTGAGAAAGCAGGCCAAAACCATCCCCTGGGGTTTACAGGAAAGAAAAGCCAACAAACTGCATCTTCTTGCTGGATTTAGGCCTTTCGCTTTTGAATATCAGTGCTCAGGGCCCAGATGGCTTGCAAAGGGATAAAGAAGACAACGTCTGACCACACAGGACTGATTTTTAGCTTCAAAGCAGAGAGATCACCCTGGTGCCAGTCACTCAGAACCAAGGCCAGAATGGGAGGAAATCCTAAGAAGACCCTCAGGACCCCAGGAGTGCCGAAGGCCATGACTAAGTGCAAAACTACACAGCTCGCCTGGTTTTCTTTCATTCAAACCACAACCAATCAGTCCTCCACCTTTCTAACCCTTTCCCAACCACAGTTACTCTTCCATCTCACTGGTTAGCCCCTAACTTTTCCCTTTACATCTGTCCTCCACCAGCAACAACGAAAAACCCTAGCCAACTTCCACCTGATCCAAACCACCAACCACATCCCAATCCAGCTTTACAAGTGAGACCAAACACTACTCACTTCCATGACTTATCTCTGACACTGTCACCCACCACTCCTGTATTCTGGGTCTCACTAGGAATCTGGGCCTCTCTTTCTTTCACAATCCATGGGCTCTAGAACCAACCTCGCCTTTGCATTCAGCCATATGGCCCTCTTCTCCACTCAACTCGGGCCTGCTCCATAAACTTAGCTGCACCCCAAGCCTCCTTCCTGGACATCATACAATCCCAGCACCTCAGCTATGTTTCCATAAAGCTTCTGGGGCCTGCCTCCCTGACCTGTTGTTCACCCATAAACCTTCTCACCTGTCATATTCCAAACACCTCTAAAACCCTCCACCCTTTGCCAGTAGCCAGTCCATCTTTGCTCAGGTCACTCAATGTTCATTCATTCAACAAATACATAGTAAGCACTTACTGGGTGCCAGGTACTGTTCTACAAACTGGAGATGGAGCAGAGATCTGAACTAGAAGTATTCAAGAAGTGTGCATGTAGCCATAACACTTCTGTAATACTGGCCAACACCAAACCCCCTCTGATAGATAGCAGAGTAACAGCAAACATTTACTGACCACTTGCTGTGTGCTAGGCTCAGTTCCCAAACATGATCTGTGCACCATCTCACTGAATACTCACATGGCACTATGAGGCAGATCTACTGTTATTCCATTGCACAGATGAGGAAACTGAACCATGTAGAGATTTAATATTCCAGCAGGAATGTGCTGAAGTGCTTTAACTGTCTTTAAACCTCAGTTTAAACCTCTTAGCAATCCCAGGAGCCTGGTTCTAGGAATATTTCCATTTCACAGAGAAGTGAGCCTCACAAAGGATACTGCTGAGGAAAACGACACTAGTTAACATTTACTTAGGGCTTACATACACCAGCTCAGGCGCCAAGCACTTTGCCTACTTTATCTGACCGAATACTCACACCACCCAGCGAGGCAAGTCCCCTACTTCTCAGATGCAGGAACTGAGGCTCAGAAAGATGAAGCAACTTGCCCAAGGTCACAGAGCGAAGAAGCTAGTAGTCCCAGGACTCGAACCTAGGTCTCCCCAACTCCACTGATCGAGCGACTTGACCAAGGTCACACGTGAAGCAGGAGGCGGCGCGGGGAGTGGACCCCGCGCGCCCGGGCCCTTGGCTCCGCAGCCCGGCTCCCTGGCCTCCCCTTGCAGCGCCCCTGGGGCCCGCGGCCGCTGGGCAGCCCCGCCCCGCGCGAGCCGGCAGCTCCCTGTCCGCCCCGAGGCCCCGGCGGGCCGCGCCCGGCAGGGCCCGCGCCACCTCCGGCCCCTGCGGCCCTCACCGCTGTCGCCGATGATGAGCAGCTTGAAGAGGTGGTCGTAGTCCCGGGCCATGGCGGGCGGGGGCAGTGCGCGCGGGCGGGCGGGGTCGGTACTGGCCTCGCGAACCGCAGCTCCCTCCGGGCTGCTCCGGCAGCAGCGGATTCACTTCCCGAACAAACAGCCGGAACTGACAGAAACACCTCCCTCCGCTCCCCCTCCTTCTCCTCCTCCTCCTCAGCTGCCGCCGCCGATGCCACCGCCTCCCTCCTTCCCGCCCCGCCCCGTTACTGCGCAGGCGCAGGGCCTGGAGCCACCTCTGCGCAGCCGCAAACCCGACCGGCCGCGCCCTCGTCGCGCACGCGCACCGCGCACGCGCCTTACCCAAATCCCGGCGGGCGCGGGCGCGTTTTCCTCAAAGCTCATTGCCACCGTCCGTGGTCCTCAGTGCTTGCGGGGTGGAGCCACTGTCTAGCTCTAACAGAAGCGAAAGGTGCCAGAGGAGCCTGTCCGTGGATGTCCTCGCTCCTTCATCTTCAAGAGCCCCGCACACGCTGCAAAGAGGAAACGACAGGCACGGAGCGGCCGGGGGGGTGGTTCACCCCGAGCTCCGGGTTCCTCCAGTCCCGGGACTGTGCGGCGGTGAAGACTTGGCCACTCCGCCCCCTCTCGGCGTTGACGCTGCTTCCGCGCTGCTGGACCGCCGAGGTGGCTGCCTAGTTAGGACAAGAGTCGCCCGCTGGAGCGTAGCGGTTCGGAGCGTGACTTGAGGTCAGCGCTGGCTGGAAATCACACACTAGTCTTGTGACCTCTGGAGCCCGAGTTGTCTCTTTGGTTAAAGGCTCTTGGTAGTTGCAGATTCGAGTCCTGTCCAGCTTGAAGCTGAGCCTGGGAAATGGGTGACCCTCTGTATGAGGCGCACCCTAAACGACGAAAACAGCCTCTGCCTTGGCTTCAGTTTCACACCACCAGCAGATATAGATCTCAAAATCGTGTGGTTAAGGCTGGGCCGCCAGCAATTGAGCAGCGCTCAGTACCTCAGCTCCAGGTTTTTCCAGTTTTAGAATGAGCTCCCACCTGCCCTACCCTTTAGAACTGGAAAGTTGTTTCCACTGCTATGCTACTATAAAACTGTTGAGATTTTCAAGTTCCTTATTATCTGTTTCTGATAACCCTGTCCCTTTCCAGTCAACTGTCCCGTTGGATAGTTCTATTTATTTTATCAAATTTCCTTTTCTTTCACTTTATAAAAGCAATGATCGTGGTTTTCAAAAAAAAAAAAAAATGCAGGGCAGGCACAGTGGTGCACATCTACAATCCCAGCTACAGGGGAAGTGGAGGCAGAAAGATTGCAAGACCAAAGCTAGTCTGGACAATTTAAGGAGATCTATCTCAAAAATGATTAAAAAGGGCAGAGAAGGACCTGGGATTTAGCTCAGTGATTCTGCCACCTGCCTCGCAAGCGCAAGGACCTGAGTTCGATCCCTGGTACCAAAAACTAAAATGTTCAACAAATATTAGTTGAATGCATAAATGGCCTTCCATGAATTTCCTATGCCTGTACAAACACATATATGTATATTGGCTTTTAGTCTTTAACAGTATCTTTAACATATCAGCTGGATGGCATGGCACTCCCTCTGATGGTTGTACTATCGTTTAATCAATGCTGCTAATAGGCATTCATGCAGTTCCTAATTTTTTGTTGTTATTATTAACAGTGTTGCAGGCAAGATCCTTTAGTAGCAGATGGAGTATCTGACTCAGGGCTTGAGTTGTTTTTCCAGGAGCAGAGAATCAGTGTGATGTCAGATGAGCATGAACTTGGAACCTAAAGGTATTGGCTGGGGAGAAGAGTTGCTCATGTGCTCTTGATTGAAAAGCCCTCCTTGGCCTGGGGAAGTTGGTGTCATCCCCTTTGTCCCAGCGGTTTTAGGAAATAAGCCTCAGGGTAGCCATCAGACAAGCATACTGGCCCTGACAGTGCCTGTGAGGCAGCTGGTCACTATATCATCTTCACAACCTTCTCTGGGGCCAGAAAGACTTTGGTTTTGATGCCAGCTTTGAAAGCTAGTTTCCACCCCAAAAAGCTTATGGATGTGTCAGTACTGTCTTGGAGCCCCAGTTTCGTCACAGAATCTTGTGGCTGCCAAGATATACTTGTAAGTGACCTGACACATAGTCTGTGACAAATAGCTAATGTTAATCAAGGTCATTTGGCACTGACCCCTTCCTGATGTTACGGGTGCAGAATACTTTGGAGAAGTAAAGCATAATTGGCCATTATGAAGATGAGATTCCTGATTTTTCCCAGGATCCATCATCTGGAACACAGTAGGCATTAATTCCTCCATTTAGTAACTAACAGGTGCTTACTATTTATTATGTCCCATGGATTGTAGAGGACATAAGAATAGAACCTTTTCCCTCCAAATGTTCACTGTCATATTAGAGTTAAGATACAAGGAATTAAAAATACATGATCATGAAGTAGAATAGCTGTCAAATAAGCTGTCTAGACTTCAGAGCAGGAAAGCTATCGCTGCTATTAGAATGATGGGGGAAAGATTTCATGATGACACTGGAATATGAGAGAGCCTTGAATGACAGCTGCTGTCACAGCCTATGAGAATCATCAATTTGGCTTGGAGACAGAATTCCCTACAGGCCAAGATGTGTGCCTGGCATCCCAAAATGAATCTCAGCCATTTTTCTATAGAAATATTGTTTTACATTTACTTCAACCACTGTTCAGTAAATATACAGTATATACAGTTTTATATATATATATATATGTGTGTGTGTGTGTGTGTGTGTGTGTGTGTATGTGTGTGTAAACTTCTATGACCTGATCAGTATGTAGCAAGGATAGCAAGCTTTTTCCTATTCTGAGCAGCCAGCTTACAGTTGAGCCTTTGCATTATCACCTGTTTGTACATTAGTATAGCGGGGAAGCCCTGGAGTTTTTTGAGCAGAGGAGCAATATCACAATTCCTTTTTTTTTTGGTACCAGGGATCAAACTTAGGACCTTGTGCTTGCGAGGCAGACAGCGGCACCACTGAGCTAAATTCCCAGCCCAACAATATTATTTTAATAAAAGAATATTATTTTGGGGGGCCGGGGATTTAGCTCAGTGGTTTCGCCACCTGCTGCGCAAGTGCAAGGACCCGAGTTCAATCCCCGGTACCAAAAAAAAAAAAAAGAATATTATTTTTAACAAAATAATGTGGCACATGCATGCAGGATGGACTTCACCTGCAGAGCTTTAAAGGTTACTGTTGAAGCTCAGGTGTGAGGTAACAACAGGAAGAGGCAGATGCAAAAGACAATGCTAACAATAGCAACTAGACAAAGCAGCTTTTAAAAAAAAATCAAAATTTACCTAGCAACAGGGTTCATTCACTGATTCAGTAGATGAATTAGCCTAGTAAATGGCTTTCTAGGTGCCAGTGTGCTGAGCACTAAAAACAAAATGAGCAAAACAAAACCCTTGTCCTTCAACAATCATTCATCCCTAAGGGGCTGGGGATTTAGCTCAGTGGTTCCGCCGCCTGCCTTGCAAGCAGAAGGACCCGAGTTTGATCCCTGGTACCAAAAAAAAAAAAAAACAATCATTCATTCCTTCAAGTGTTTGAAGGCCTGCTGTATGTCTGCCACTGACCTAGGAACTGTAGATTTAGTGATAAGCAAAAATCCCTGCTTTCAGGGAACTTCTGTTCTAGTAGAGAGCATGAGCAATAGAGATGTGAAAAGGGGAAAGTAAACCATAGTAAGCCGGATGGGGAATATGCAGAGGTGTACAGGAACCGACGGTGAGGGTAAGGAGGTGGCAAGCCTCAAAAGAATGGCTCATGGTTGGGCTGGGGATTTAGCTCAGTGTTTTCGCCCCTTGCTGCGCAAGCGCAAGGACCTGAGTTCGATCCTGGTACCAAAAAAAAAAAAAAAAAAAGAATGGCTGGTGGAGAACACTGGGGCTGGGTTTTTTGGGTTTTGTTTGGAGTTTTTTTGGCACTGGAAATCGAACTTGGGACCTTTTGCTTTCGAGAAAGGCACCAGAACCACTGAGCTAAATCCCTGACCCAAGGGTATTTTTTTATTTTCAGGAAAGAAGAGAGGATGAACAGCAAGTCGGTGGTAAGGATTGAATATTTTTGGAGAAGATGGGCTAAAACCACTTCAAAGAGTTTTACATTTGGCAAGAAGGAGACCGAGGAAGTAAGGTATCACCAGTGGGAGGCAGAGAGGGCAAAGAAGAAGGGGACCTCAGGCTGGGCCCATGGAGGCAGAGGCACCAGTACCTCCTGCCATGCAGAAGCCTGGCGGGCCCTGGGATCCCCAGATTTCAGATATCAGGCATGGGTTCTGAAGTTGCTGAGTGCTAGGAACACTGCTGTGATCATGCAAGGTGGTAGTGGTAGTGAGTTAATTCAGAGAAAGCAGGTAAATAGGATGATAGGGACCTTAAATGCCAGGTGGAGGCAAATTTCAGTATGCCGGCCCAAGAGGGAAGAAAATAGCATCTGACTGCTCCCTTTGATAGAAGTGGAAATTGGCCGCTTATCCTATATCTGCGAGCCCAATGCCATTTCCAGTGACTTGGCAGTGGGTCTTGCCCTGACGTTACATGGCTTCCAGAAACCAAATGACATAAATTCTGTGACTGTAGCAACTATGTCTTAATTCATCTAGCACACAGTAAGTGCTTGGTGTCTTGAATTGTAGTGAAACTACATGTAGAATTTTTTTTCCCAGTGTTAGAGATTGAACCCAGGGCCTACACACTGAACTACATTCTCATCCCTTTTTTATCTGAGACAAGGTCTCGCTTAATCACTAAGTTGCCCATTCGGGGCTTCATTTTGCTATCCTCCTGCCTCAGCCTCCCAGGGTGCTGGAGTTATAGGCATGCACCACCACTATGACTAGCCACATGTACAATATTAAAAGAATTGAGAGGAATGTCAGAAATAACCTAGTTGAGCTGGGTGCAGTGGCACATGCCTGTAATCCCAGCTACTAGAGGAACTGAGGCAAGAGGATCAAAAGTTCAAGGCCAGCCTGGGCAGCTTTGTAAGACTTGTATCAAAGTGAGAAAATAAATAAATCAAAAGGGCTGAGGGGCTGGAGATTTAGCTTAGTGGCACCATGCCTGCCTCACAAGCACAAGGTCCTGAGTTCGATCCCCAGTAGCATAAAAAAAGGTGGGGGCTGAGGATGTAGCTCAATGGTAGAGCACTTGTCTGGCACATGCATAGCCCTGAGTTCAATCCTCAGCATTGTAACAAAATAAAGTCATCCAGTCGAACCCTCTTAAGTTTGCTTTCTGTGGAAGTATGGGCCACATTTGAGGTCTTGTTTAATTCAGGGTCAACTTCCCCCTCTGCTGACTGCCAAGCCATCCAGATCCACGATTTTTTCCTTCATCTTTTGGATTAGTGGTCTGGGGGAACTCAGGACTTCCCAAGACCCTCTCCTTTTCCTCTGGAAAGTGAGAATATTTTCATAATTGTATTTTGCGTTTTACTCATTCACTTACAAGTCTGGTGTTTTCCAGGGTTTATGGGACACATGACATAATAGACTGCATGCAGTAGATGTGAGAATGCAGACCCTAGACTTACAAAAATGCCAGGCAATGCCTCTTAACATGATTTTTGTTTTGGAAAAGTTCTATCTGTTACGGTTATTTATGCTTACAGGTACTGGGTTTATTTTTTAATGAAGACTTTGTGGTTTCTAAAATGGCAAAGATCAATAGGTAAAATACACATAAGCAAGAGCTTTTGGGGTTCTTAATCATTTCTCAAAGTATAAAGGCATCCTGAGGCCAACATGTTGGAGAAAATCCAGGCCAGATACTGCCCCACCTTGGCTTCCTACCTCAGTTTGTGTGGGCATCAAAGTGGCGAGAAGGGTCAGCACAGCTTCCTCTGGTGGGAGCGAGAGCTGAGGGGATTCCATGCACTCACCATCTCCGTGAACAGGCTGCCATCTCAAGAAAGAAGCCATGTGGAATAGCACCAGGAGGGGCCTGGAGTTTTTCTTTTTAGCACACCCAGGAAGGTCTCACCCAGAAATCCCACTGCAGCAATACTCCTTGGGCTAGTTTTTCCAGTTTCCTAAACTTTGCTAAGGGCACACTTCCCCTCCACCCAGCAGGTAGCAGGGACCCTCCTAATAGAACAAAGGGGAGCCTAGAACCACCCGAGCAGGCAGTCTCCACCTCCTCCGAAGTGAGAAACTAAGTCACTCTGCAGAGCCACATGCCAAGAACCAGACTAGTTTCTTTAAATCTCCTTTCCAAATTTTTATAGAATGTCCCCTGGGCTTGGTGACCAGAGAATCAAGAAATACAGGGCTGTATGACCTTAAAGACACTTCTTTCCATCTGCACCTCAACTTTACTCTTCCTAAAAGAGCACTGCTGTATAGGAAGTGACAGTGATGGCCCAAGTGCCTCTGCCTGTGCACAGTAGAGACCTTCCATGTGCTGACACACTTCTCATTCCACACTTCAGATAGTCACTGTCATTGGTTTTCCAAAGAAATCTGATTGTAAGTTTTGAACTACTCAGAGCATTCTAAAATGGGAGGTAAGGCCAGGCGTCATGGCACATGGCTGTAGTCCCAGCATTCAGGAGGGTGAGGCAGGAGGACTGCCACGAGTTCAAGGCCAGCCTGACCTACATAGTGAGACCCTGTCTCAAAAAAATAAATGGGAGATAAGCCAAGTGTGGTGGTGCAGACATACAATCCCAAAAATTCCAGGAGGCTGAACCAGGAGGACCAAAAGTTTGAGCCCACCTTGGGCAATTTAGCAAGACCTTGTGTCAGAATAATTAAAGGGGGTGGGGAGCTGGGCTAGGAATGCAGCATAGTGCAGAGGCCCTAGGTTTGATCCCTAGTACTGAAATAAAATGTGGGGTAGTATGACGTGGTTCAAGAAATCAATTACACATCTGGGTCCAGCAATGAATTCCAGATGTGAGAAACTTATATTGTGACTTCATATGGTAATAGGTCACTTTTTCTTGACATTCCACTCACATCTACATATCGAGAACCTCCTGTGTGCCTGGCCATGTGGAGTATACTGTGTCATTCAATCCAGGTGACAGCCCTGTGAGATAACTATACAAAAAGGAAAGGCGCTGAGAGGCCAAGGACATGCCTCTATCACAGAGCTTAATATTAAGCAGTAGAGGTTCAGATCTTAACTTCAAAGTCCCTGTGGCTCCACTATACCAGAACTTTAAAGTAATACACTAACTGTATTTCCTCCAAAGTATTTTTGAACCTAGATTTTTTTTTTTTTTTTTTTTTTGGTGCGGGGATCGAACTCAGGTCCTTGAGCTGCACATCAGGCGGTGAAACCACTGAGCTAAATCCCTGGCCCTGAACCTAGACTTTTTAAGTTAGACTGGTTCTTTTTTCCTTATTGTTATAACTTGAGGCAACTTAAGATACATCCACACAGAACCATACTTAAAAATATTGCTAACTGCCTTATTTAAAAATCTATCAGCAGGGCCGGGGATTTAGCTCAGTGGTTTCACCGCCTGCTGCGCAAGCCCAAGGACCTGAGTTCGATCCCCAGTACCAAAAAATAAATAAAAATAAAAATCTATCGGCAAAATTATGTTTTCCAATCCCTGCATTTAAAATTGTGCCAATTTTGTCCTCTCTTCTCCAGAGTCCTCTGGTATTGCAGTGTGGATAGAGAGAACTTACCTCCAGGTCTGGGTCCTAGAAGGGACACACACACATTTTAGTCACCTTGACCACCCAGGAATCTAGAGGTTCTGAGTTAGCTAAAGGTTTAGGAATGCTCAGTTTAGACTATTTTCTGATCAGCAAAGGGCACACTATTTTGTCACTGCCTTTCAAGCACATGGAAACATGGGACAGTCTCCCCTCTGGTGGATCAGTGAGTCTAATTTCTCTAAGACTTTCCCAGCCAGCATCCTAGAAATGGAGTGAGGTACTGCTCCTTGAAACCTGCAGAGCAGCTGGGTAGGGCTTGGTGTGGGTGGGGCCCCTGGGCCGGTCACCTGCAGCAGTTTATCCCTTTATCCAGGGTGCTCTCTAGTGTGTTTTTGTTTCCTGTGAGTTCCATGACAGAAAAGATCTAGAGGCCTTTGAATTGCTCTAAAGAATGAAGAATGCTGAAGCCTGACCCTCCAGCATAGGAGAGGTGAAAGGCTAAACATAACCTCTGGGGACAGAATGCCATTCATTAGCCATATAACTGCAGGCGAGTGGTCTCTGGCTCAATTTCCTCAAGAAAATATTAACAAAACCTTCATAGGATGCTTCAGAGAATTAAATGAAATGCTGTCAAATGTTACCTAATTACCACCAATGCCTAAAGGATAACTGAGAATAGATTTTTAGAGCTTGCATTCCAAATTCCTCATTTATGAGGAAACTGCCCCAGAAGGATTAGATGACTTGTCCAAGGCTAAACAACTCCACCAACCACCAGGACAAATAGATTCTGCTGCTTTGCTGGCAAGCTCCACTTCCCCTGGGGTTGGCCTGGGCTGTGGTTTCTAGGATTGTGATTCCAGCCTGACATGGTCCTTTTTGCCTGCTCTGTCATTCTGTGACAGCCCTTTGCCACTTGCTTCCTGAGAGCCAGCACCCTCCTTCCAAACTCAAGAGAATGCAATTCAGCATGCTCTGGGGGCCTTTGAGTCATCTCCGTCTGTGAATCAACCTCCAGCCTCTATTCTGAACAGAGAGATCTCATCCTCCTCCAGTTTCTGGAACTGGAAGCTGGTGTTTTTCCTTTGGATTTTGTTTAATGAGTGTCTTCCACCTCTAAGCATGTCAAGTTGTCCTCCCAGTTGCAGACTGGGGACTGGAGGTAAGCATCTAACCTAAGACCCTGAAGGGAAACACTGAAAACTACCTCTTGCATTCAGTGGGGGCTTCCCAGCCATGTCTCCTCACAACAGAAACTTCCTGCATCTCTCCACACTGCCTGGGAGGTGAGCACATACACAGATAGCTTTCTGGACAGATGCCCTAGGCAGCTGAGAGGATGCTGATGACCATCTGAATCCCAGAAGCATGGAAGTTACCATGGCTACCAAAAATTGAAACCATTGGCTGCTTGGCTATGGGGACCAACTCAGCTGACCTCTCAAGGTCCCTTCCAGCCCTGGGATTCTACAATTACCCCGAACCAGCTGAGACCAAGTCTGCTGCAAGACAAGAGGAAGTCCTGTGACATTAAGGCTTGGGCACAGAAAGCAAACGATTTCATCAGAAGCACCTTAGAGGTCACCTTGTCTTACTCATCAGAAGTATTAAGTCACAATCTTTACCTCTGCTGCATTAATAATAAGCAAAAGCTTTTTTTAGTTTAACATTTTATATCTTTTACAAAACAAGTTTGCTACCACTTTTTATTTCTCTTCCTTTTATAGCTCTGGTCAGAAATTTTGATAAGAGGTTTACTCCACATTGTGACCTGCAAAACAGCCCAGAAAAACTTGCATCACTATGGCCGAGTGGGGTGTGCTCCACCAGACAGGACGTGTATGTCATGAGCCTTCTAAGAATCAGGAGGAAGGAAGTCATTCATACAGGAGGCAGATGCTGAACTGCAACTCCGGTTTCCTCTTACAAGTCCTTGGACTGTAGGAATGTTACTCCACAAAGGGAACAGGTTTCTCTACAACTTGACCATCGAAAGCTCCCTACCTTTTCAAGTTGAGACAGAGCTGGGAAGAGGCTAATGCAATACCTACCTTCTCCCCACTACTGGTGGAGGGGGATCCCAGCCTTGGCTGCATACTGACCTCAGGGTCAGAGAAGTCTATACGGACAGATAAGACTTCCGAAAGCAGGGGAAGGGATGTCCAGAAATCAGAGTGCTGCTGATACTTACAAAAACAGTTGCAGACCTTTCCTTATTCCTGATACAGGAAGCTTCATGTTTAATGGGTGTTTGGAGATTATAAAAACTTGCTTTTAACGAGATTAAATCAAAGCCTTTATTAAACATTCCTCCTTTAAACGACCTGTACGTAAACCTATACCCTCCCAGACCTGGGAACTGCCAGAGCTGTGTGGGTATCACTTTTCCCTAACAGGGGTCAGAACTAGTCAGGCTGCACAACATTGAAAAGCCAAGCCAAGACACCACACTGGGCAGAGCTCTGCAGTTCTGTGCTCTGCTCAGGATCTAGGCAAAGGTTGGCAGTGCCAGCTCTTGAACCAGAGCGCAAGCACAGGAGAGGAGGAACCTGAAATTCAGGACATAGACCTTGTCCTGGACCCGACCACGCCAAGCTGGATGGCTGGCCCTGGGCCACCATTCACCAAGGCTTATGAATGTGCTTTTCCTTCTCTTCTCCAAAGAAAAGGATGGAAGATGGAGGAGGCAATCTTCAGTTGTGTGTGGGTTTGATTTAAGGCTTTGGCTGTGGTTGGTTGATATATTAAAATGCTTTCAGAAACGCCATCTCCTCAGCTCCCCATTGGAACAAACATATTTTCAAAAATGAAAACAGTGAACAAAGATGTGGAGCTACACGCTGCAAGAGGGCGCAGACTGATCACGTCAAAATGGTGTCGTCCACCTGCTCCGTGGAGTCAGCCTGGCTGGCCAGCTTCTTCAGGGACCTTCGGTTGCACTCATTCAGGGCCTCCAAGCTGGCCACATCTAGGATCTTGGAGAGGGACTGTGGGGAAGAAAGGGTGTGAGGAGACATAGAAAACAAGGCTTCAGGTTTCCTAGTCAAATCAAGACAAAGATGGATGCTAACCTCAAAACTATAGCCAGGAAAAACAAAAAACAAAAAACCTTGTAGCCAGAGGTGGAGTTTGACAAAATAAAGAGAATCAGCCTGGTTCATGGACAGTCTGAGAAAGTACTCATTTTGCTCTCCTTGAGCTGAGGCAAGCAGAGGTTACAGTTTTCAGTGCTTTTAAAGGCTACTGGGGGCAGGGGCTGAGGAAATGGGGCTCTAAGCATCAACAGGGCAGTCCTACTGGGATCTATGGCACATGCTTGGATCCTGTGGGGGATTTTATTTGAAGAAAAGTCTCTATTCCCAAAAGGAGTCTGAAAACCACAGTAAATTGTGTTTCCAGCACTACAATCACCTGAGCCTCAACCCGCTCTGACAAGCTAATACATACAAAGTTACAGAGAAGAGAATGGGGCTAAACACTGTCACAAAGAATAGCAAGGCAGACGCCTAGAGAAAGCCCTGGGCAGCTCTCCAGGCCCAGGCTCCCACCTGAAACAGCTCCTCCCCCTGCCTCATCTTAAGCAGGTTGACAATCGCCTGGTCGCTGTAGGCCCTCACAACAGTGTTCTTATCCTTGGTGTTATCAAGAAGTGCCTTCAGGATCGGCTTAATGGCCTGGGGGTCCAGGGGAGGCAGTGGGTCCTTATTTGCCCACCAGATCATCTTCTCAGCCACCAGCCTGATGTCACTGGATGAGTTTTGCAGACACTGTGAAGAGGAACAGATAGGGGCACATGTAGTCTTTTTCTCAAGAAGCCCAGATTCCCAGCCTGACACTCCCCTTTCATCATGGACAGACTTCACTGCTCACTTCCGATACCGCCCCTCCCTCCCTTGTGATGGTGAAGGATGATTCGGCCCATCTACAGCCTCCATCTTATTTCCCTTTTAGCTCACTATTCCTGCCTCAGCTAGGGTTTTCACTTCCTCCAACAAACCACGCCCCTTCCTGCCCAGGGCTCTGCTCCGCCTGGTTCCACTGCCTGGGATGTGCTCACTCCCAGGTTCCCACCTAGCTGGTTCCTTCTCATCCTCCAAAGAATGAAGACCCTTTATAAATTAGGGCCCAAACTGGGCTCCAGGGATCATATCTGCCTTGTTTGTCTCTACTCCTTCAGGGTCTAGTACAATGGTGGCAAACCTAGGACACTCAATCCACAGCAGGCTATATCAATGAAAGCTCTAAAAGGTTCGCCATCACTGTTCTAGCCCATCTGGGTGCCCACTGGGTACTCAGTAAATAAATGCTGTGTTAATAAGTGAATGCAGGCTGGTACACACACACACATACACACACACACACAGCCCAATTGAATCAGGGGCCCTGGAAACTCAATAGGGGACTGGGTGTCTGCAGTGAGGGGGCCCCCTTTGGAATCCCATTATACACAGCTAGGTCTGGGCACAGCAGTACTGCTATTGCCTGGGAGCTGGTTCCAGAGGCAGAGAATCCAGCATGGTCCCATTTCATTAAAATGCAGAATTTGGTTCTGATTTCTATGCACATTAATGTTTGAGAAGTGGGCTTTATCACACAGGTGGTAAGGAGTCCCAGTGTCACAGTCCCTGGCTTGTCTTATTAGGAACTGACACAACGAACACACTAATAAGTGCCATCAAAATGGATGCACATGAGGCGATACTCTTAAGTGAGATAAATAGGACAGATGTATAAATACTGAATAGTTTCTCTGGTGTGAGAAACTGAAAGCAAAAATAAGGATCAAAAGGCATAAGAGATATTGTGAAATAGGAAGAAAAGGTCCAAAGGGGAAGGAGAAGTGGGAGGGATTGAGGAAAGGAAAGAAGGAAATGGAATTAACGTGAAAAAATGGAAACAAAGTCTGTAAATAGGAAGGGGTAGAGGGGGTAAAGGGAGGGCAGGGGAATGGGGGAAAAAAAAAAGAACCAAGATAGATTATGTAAAGGTACAAATTCCCAATGATGAATGTCATTGTATTGTATACCTAAGATCTATTAATAAAATTAATTAAAAAAAATAACTACCATTATTGGTAGGGAGAGGAGGCAAGTAGAGAAGACTGAAGAAAAAACAAACAAAAGACTTACTAAGATTTGAGCCAGGTATGTGGCACACACGTGTAACCCCAGCACTCCGGGCAGCTGAGGAGGATCCCAAGTTCAAACCTCGCCTGGGCAATTCAGCCACTTAGTGAGACCCTGTCTCAAAAAATAAAAAAAGGCCCAACCGTGGTGCCACACACCTGTAATCCCAACACTTGGGAGGCTGAGGTAGGAGGATCACAAGTTCAAGGCCAGCCTGGGCTACCCAGTGAGTTCAACATCAGCTTGTGAGATCCTGTCTCAAAAAACTTTTTAATTTAAAAAAGGGCTGGGGATGTAGCTCAGTGTGAAGGCCTACTTTCAATCCCCAGTACTGAGGAAAAAAAGATTTGAACCTGGGTCTGACCCTAATTTTATAATATCAGTGTACCTAGAAATAATGCCTATGACAGTAGTTCTTAACTTGATTCTGCCTCACAAGTCTGAGATTCTGACCAAAAGTCAGATACTCTGCCCAAGAAAAACACACAGAAACACTCTGTCCTTCATTCCTAAGCTTCCAGAGATCTCCTAGAGGCCATTCACAGACAACTGAACCCAACTAGTCAAGAGCACATTTCCAGTGTTCTCTAGGCCTGAGGGCCTCTTCATGAACCAGCCTCAGTGAGTCCCTGTCCCTGCTCACCTTAACGAATAGGCTGGAGAGTTTGGCTGGCAACTGTCCTGCTCCAGTCTCAATGTGGTACTTCATCAGGAAGCCCATGCCCCGGACCCCACTCACAGCAATGGGGATCTGTGGAGAAAGGAAAGAATGAGACAGCACAGAGGCATCCTGATCCCTCCTGGGAGCTGCAGAGCCAGGTAAGATCCACCCCCCAGGAACGTTCAGGACCCTTCCCCACTCCTCATCCTTTAGTACTTCACACCAAAGGCTCTTCAACAGCTCTCAGATGGGTTGCCCTCACGACTGGGCAGGCAACTCACTGATTCCCAAGCATAAGGACCAGAGAACTTCTTGCCAGGAGGGGACAGCTACATCTTCCAACCTAAAGCCTTCATTGTTTAAATGATGAAACTGGAGTCTAAAGGAACAAGTACTAGTCCCAGGGGACAGCAAGTTACTAGCTAAGGTAAAACTAGAACCTAGGCTTCTGAGACCCAGCTGGGGATGGGCCCATGTGATCAGTCAGCAAGGAGATGGCTGTGGAATTCTGGCTAGGGGAAGGGAGGACAAGCCCAGCTGTGTGAAAGCCTTACCCTGTCTGCAACGGCATTGCTGAGGATCATGTCCTGAACTTCACTGCTGTATGTGCCTATACAGAGTCTACAGGGAGCCACATTCACAGCCACAGAGAGTGCCAGGCTCCGGCCATGACGAACCATCCAATCAATGCCAGACATGTCCGCTGGTGGAAGGACACAGCCAGGGTTAACCTGCACTTCATAGCATACCTTCATCCCCACCAGGACCAGGCTGCAGACTTGGGTCACAATGGCGACCCCAGGCCATACTGTACATAACTTCCCTGGTTTTCATGGTAGAAGTTCCCCAATGTGATGAAGAGGTCTCACAAACCACTCCCAAATTGTGACCATGTTCTCAGGGCAGAGACACTCAAGGGCACAAAACCACTGGAAACTCCAATATGTTTCAGCAGCTGAATTCCCAAAGAAAGGGTAGTCAAGGTGCTATAAGATCTTCAGAAGAGAAAGGGAAAACAGGTGCACTGGGCCGCTCCTCCAGAACTGAAGGGCCCAGGTCCCTGAAAGGGGAACACCCCCCCCCCATACAAAAGACCTACCCAGCAAGTACTGCTGAAGGACAGTGCTAAGCTCCTCTTCCGTCAAAAAGCCACACAGCTCCCCCAGGCACCCAGCAGAGGATATCCGAGTGTTGTCCTGACAGAATAGAAAGGGGAATGACAGGGGATGCAGGCAACACCACTGGCCCCCACAATGAGGGCAAGAAGCAATGGGGACCCCGCAGGGAGGGCAGAGAAGACAACAGAACACATTAGCCCAGTCCTCCAGGCACTTGTGTTCCCAGTACCAGATTGGGACTGCCACTCACTGCGACTGCCACTTGGTGGGGAGTTAAAAATCACACACCCAGCACTTAATTATAGAAACCTCCAGTGTGTGTGCATATGGTAATCATCATCACAATAGCAATAATAACTGTATTTACATAGCACCTTTTCTCTCAGGAAGTCTGAATGCTTTACATTTATATCTCAGTTACTATCAACAGCCCTGTCAGACAGAAGGGACACAGCTGGGAAAGACCCTGGCACAGAGAAGGGAGCCACCTGCCCACGGCCACCTGGGAAGCCAGCTAGACACAACCACTCTGAGCTCCTTTCCCCCTACAACTCTGTGTGTCATCTTATGGCCAGAATGACTCCTTGTTATCTCTACTGTGGCAGTGCCCCAAATAATCTGAGCTTGTCCTAGAAGTCAAACTGAACCCCATATTCAATCCAAGGAAGATGGGGAAAGGTGAGTATTTTCTGTCAAAATCAAGGCCAGGTATATAAGCCACTCCTTGCTGTTCTCCCTGGAATACTGAGAAGGGGGATTTTAAGTTATGTGCTCTATTAGTAATAAGTACCAATAAAGATGTGTCTTTCCAAACTAACCAACTAGAAAGCTGTGGGAAAGCTAATGCCAGGCTGGCATGCTGAAGTGCAAGCCGTTTGAGCCTCTGAGCTTCAAGTGGAACCCCAGGTGCCAAGCAAGGGTAAAAAGCTGGCTCTGACACCCACTCTGTCAAATGTGACCTCATTTAAATTCTGCTGTGGTAAAATGCGAAATTTTAAAAATAGTAACTTTTGCTTGCACTAAGAAAGCCCCAGTAGACTAGGACCAAAAAAGGGTAGATACTCTCATCTGTACCTATAGAGATGCCAGGGACTGTGGACAGAGAATGGCTGAGCATCAGAACCAGATCCACAGAATGTGATAAACACAGCAGTATCAATGGCCCCAGGTATATGCACAAATGAAGTATAAAACCACACAAACCCAAAAGCCCTGTCTCCTAAGATTAGCCCTACACATGTAAATTAGGCCAGCACAACAGAGGGCCATTTGTGAAAGGGAAAAGAGAAAACCCTAATCCAAGACTCACCTCCCCCACCTCCCACTGGCTTGCACCCTGCTCAAAAGCCTGGAAAGCTAAGCGGTACTTAACAATGCTTTTGAACTGGCCAGAGCTAACAAAATTGAGCACAACCAGGAATCACAGGGCCCAGCTTTTGGTTTGACTCTACAATTTAATAAACTGTGGCCTGAGACAAGACTCACTCTCCAAAACAGTGCTAGGACCTCCCACCTGGAAATATACTAAAGATGGTTTATCCCACCAGATGCTAAATTTCTTGAGGTCTGTGACCATGAAGGCTTATTCACCCATGGGTGTAGCCCTTCAGCTCTACAAATGTTTGTTGTTGTTTTTTTTTTTGGTATCAGGGATTGAACTCGGGTCCTTAGCTTGCGAGGCAGGCGGTGGAACCAGTGAGCTAAATCCCCGGCCCTCTACAAATGTTTCCTACAAATGTTTCCATGAACTTCTTTGTTTTTAAGGAGGAGGAAATGAGGGACAACAGGAAAGTGACTTAAGGTCACAGGACAAACTGGTGAGAGATCTGGGACTTTACAAACTTTATCTTCCCTTATCTATAAAACAGAATCACTGGCTGGGAGCAAAGTTTGGTGGTATAGCAAACACTAAGCATGCATGAGGCTCTGAGTTTGGTCACCAGCACCAAAACAAAAAAATCAAAACTAGAATCATCAAGATCAATACCTGCCTGACTCCCTCAAACCTAAGCAAATGCTCAGTGAACTGTAGAGTGATACAAGTGCCAGGAATGATTACTCTTGACCAGCTGCCAGTTGTACCAAGTTCTTCTAACACATACAGAGAAGCTGACTAGGGGACCACAGCTTGGGCACCTCCACAGCCATACCTCATCGTGCCCCAGCATGCTCAGCAGGAGTGAGACAATGTTTTTCCGAATGACGGCATCCACTTTGGCGCCTGCTCCCTGAATCACAAACCTCAGCGCCTGCAGCATGGTGTCCCTATGGAACCAACACTGACTTAGCCTCTGGCTCTCCCCCACCACTACCTTCCTACCTGGACAAAAGCAGTACCTCACCTGACACCAGGGTCCTCCATGACCCGGATTCCATTGAGCAGCTCTGTGAAGAGAGGATCCACCTTGATGTGGATGGAAATGAGCTTCCCCAGCGCGTCAGCAGCCTTTAAGCGCACACCTCGGTTGGAATCCTGCAGGGCTTTGGTGAAGGTAGTCTGCAGCTGGGGCAGGAAGGGCTTCAGGGCAATCCCAACCTGAGGGAGAAGCCCACATATAAAAATTACCATTGTTGGCCAGGGATTTAGCTCAGTGGCTTCACTGCCTGCTGCACAAGAGCAAGGACCCGAGTTTGATCCCCGGTACCAAAAAAAAAAAAACCCCAATAAAAATTACCATCGTGGAAGACCCCAAGGCCATGCTATACCACAGACATGAAAGCAAACCACCATAAACCGCCTCACACACAGGTTAGGAACAAACACCCCAGAAGAGAGAAGAGCCAAGTATAGACAGGTTCTGCTCAGCCTCCTCATCTGTTCTCAGAATCCTTCCTTGAACTGAGAGGAGGAAGAATAGAGTCACAGCAGCAGCCATTGTCAGAGAGAGCTGTGTTACAGTGGTCCTGGGCATAATTAGGCATAGCTTAGTAGAGTACAACATACAAGGACAAGCAACTCAAAGTCTCCTATGACTCAAGAGGACAGGCAGACAGCAGTTAGCAATGCTGAAGCACAGTTCACACAAGATAGGGAAATGGACTAGCTGTGTTACAGCAGGCACCATCCACTGAGCACACAGTTCCCAGAAGAGATGACCTTGGAGGGTCCTCCCTATAGGCCTGCCTCATTACAAATCCAGCTCCATCCCTAGCCATATACAGAAAACAGGCACACTTTTGATAAAATTAACAGATGAGATGAGGAGTATAAAGATTTACTTCTTATTAAATAGAAAACTCAGTAGCTGTCTGGAGGGCCCAATACCAATGGCAGTCTAGAAATACAGGATTTGGGTGGATATGCAGGCTGCCTAGTGCCACGCCATAGGGGAAGCTGGTAAATCTAAGGAGAAATTTCCAGCCCCTGGGTGACATTTGACTTTTGAATGAGGGTAAAGCCCCACGAAGAAAGGGGCTCCATAATAAAGCTTCCATTTGTGTCTAGAGTTAACACCAAAGAAAAAAACAGCACAGAATGGAGGTAAAGGTGACACATTCCCCCCGCCACGGCAGGAACCCAGGGCCTTTGAATAGAGCTACATCTCCAGCCCTTTTTTTGAGTTAGAGTCTTGCAAAGTCACTAGGTTACCCAGGTGGGGATCAAACTTGGGATTCTCCTATCTCAGCCTCTCAGAGTACTGGAATTATAGGCATGTGCCACCACACCTGGCTGATTTTTTCTTTTCTTTTTATTTTTTATTTTATTATTATGATTTTTGAGACAAAGTCTATGTAGGTCAGGTTGGCCTTGAACTCACTATGTAGTCCATGCTGACCTCAAACTCGCAGCAATCCTCCTGCCTCAGCCTCCAGAGTGCTGGGATTACAGGCATGCACCACCACATCTGACTTAAATTTTTCTTTAAAAGAGTCAATTTTCCAGCTGGGGATTTATCTCAGTGGTGCTGTGCTGGCCTCACAAGCACAAGGTCCTGAGTTCAATTGCCAGTACCGGGAAAAAAAGGTCAATTTTCCATAAAACAAGGCTGAGCCGAGGATTTAGCTCAGTGGTTCCGCCACCTGCCTCGCAAGCGCAAGGTCCTGAGTTCAATCCCCGGTACCAAAAAAAAAAAAAAAAAAATGAGGCTGATACTCACTATCCCATATGGCAGTTGAGAAATTCAAAATATCCACTTCAAAAGGAAGAAGCTACAAATCTTAGGTATGCATTTGCTTCCAATCTCACGTAAGAATTTTTTGTTTTTAAACAACAAATCTTAAATCTAAAGAGTTTAATTACTGCTCTGTAAAATATCAGAAATGGTTCCCATATTGGATCATTGCTTCTTATACTTTGGGGGGAAAAAAGTTATTTTCAGTTCTCTCAGACTTTTCATTCTCTCATCAGATTCTTTGCATCTCCTTTTATGTGGCCAGAACAAAGAGCTAAAGCAACTTTAAACAACTAATTCTTTGTA
The DNA here is from genome assembly GCF_000247695.1 of Heterocephalus glaber. The sequence continues at coordinate 13,501,457 of NW_004624747.1, read as the reverse complement.
TTTCTGTGGCCCTGAGTTTTTCCCTTTGAAACAATGGTTCTTCAAAATAATCACAATTACCGTGTACTGAGTGCGTAGCGTGTCAGGCACTGTGCCTGGTGGCATTTCACCTCATCCCCACATGCAGCAGTCCCTCGGGAGGCAGGCAGCATTATCAGTCTCACAGGTGAGAAGTGGACTCAGAGAGAGGTGACACAGCTTTCCCAAGGTCCTTCTGGACACAGAGCTACTAAAAGGAGGACTTGGCACTGAACCACGTGTAGTGTTTGCTCTAGAGCCTGAGGGTTCAACTCCCTCTGCTATTTATTTATTTATTTTGGGGTCTCCAAAATAAAGCTTCACCCTGCTGCCACAGGATCAGTCTACCTCAGGTCAGTCTCCTGCAGATAGATATGCTCTCTGGGATCAGAACAGACCAAAAGACAGAATTCATCAGTGCTCACCTTGGCCAACAAGAGGCTCAGTGTCTCGAGCAGAGCTGCCTTCACATTCCAGCTGAACCGGTCCCCCAGGATGCGAATTAGAGGACCAGTGATGCTAACCACAGAGGGCCTCAGGGCATCAGCCGACGTCAGCCGGATCACCAAGCCTAAGGCCTTGGCTGCTTCTTCCTTCTGCTCGGGGCTGCCAGTGAGGACTCCTTCCCGCAACACTGGAAGGATGGAGGTCACTCCCTGAAAAGAGAACCATGACTGAGAATCCAGGCTCTAAGGCTCTGGGCCCATGTGTCTCCCAAGCAAGGTGCTCCCCACAACCATCATCATCAGCTCCACAGGAGAAAATGATGGACTGAATCTTGGGTCAAGGTCCCCAACAGGTCCATACACACAGAGGTAACAAACACAGCTACTACCTCAGTGACCTACTTGCTCTGCTGAGGTGACCTCCACAGCTTAAACCAAGGACAACATACTCCCTATCCCCATCTAGCTGCCATGGCAGAAGCATGCTGTTTGTGATGGTGCTAAAGAGGATGTGCAGCATGAAGTCAGACCCATCTGTCACTGCACCATTCCAGCTGCCCCACTGTGGACTCAGGCTGGGGGTGAAGGCGCAGGAAGGCTACGAGCCCCAGTACCCTGGCCACCAAACCCTGCTCACCTTCTTCAGGAGGCAGAAGCCTGGCACATGCTCGCCTTTGCTCTCATTGCCAATGAACCGGATTTCTTTGTGCAGTTCCTCAATCAGCGCCAACTGGTTGCCAGCATCCAGTTTCTGTGAGAATCCAAGAAAGAGCAGTGACGATCTCTAGCCCTTCCTCTCAAGACTGCCTCAAAACAGTACAGCAAAGGGAAAGGTGTGGGCGGCAGCATGAACAAGACTGGCCACAGGAGGGTCAACATTGAAGCTGAGTGACAGGAACATGGAGGGTTCCTGTCACAATCTATTCTTACAAATGGTTGGAATTTTCAGCCGGGCATGGCGGCACGTGCTTATAGTCTCAGCATGTGGAAGGCTGAGGCAGGAGGATCACTTGAGCCCAGGAGTTCGAGACCAGACTGGGCAACACAGCAAGATCCCAACTCAAAAACAAAGAAAAAGATACAAATGTATGGGATTTCTCCAATCAAAAGCTGGTTATGGAGTTAATGGTCCCCTTACCTTGGTGATGGCATTTAGGGCATCCCAGCTCTCTTCTAGAACCACAGGGCTGGAGTCATTGAAGAGGCGGATCAGGCCTGAGACCAGGCTCCGCAGGTGGCTGGTGTAGTCGGCCTTCGAGCGGGAGCAGTAGATGTTGAGGATGATGGCAGCAGCCTCCCTCATGCCCACATCAGGGCTTCGAGTGGCTTCCAACAGATCCTCAATAATGATCCGGTGACCAGTGTCATCCTCTACTGAGAGGATCACAGCCTGACAATTGGCCATCTCCTGAAAACCACAGGGGACATGTGTGCTGAGCACTGGCCCTCAGAGACAGGACAGGGTGACTGTTAGAAAGTGACAGGAGTGAGCGTGACCACCTTACCAGCTGCTCATCTGGAGTCCCGAGCTTCTCCTTCAGGGCTAACATGACTGCAGGGAGGATCACACCAAGATGACGGGTCAGAGCGTCACCTGCCACAGACGAAAGGAAAGCCAGCACCCGAGTATTCACAGGTGGTGTCGTCAACTGCAAGAATGATAAACAAGATCAACTTGAAGAATACTGCACCCACTCGGAGTCAAGCCCAGCAATGGGCTCTGGGAACAGAAGGGCAAGCAAGGGACCTTGTGTCCCTGCTCAGACCCGAAGGCCTACTCAGGTGTACCCTGGAGAACAAGGAAGGAGTGTCCCACCTACTGTACCCACCAGCCTCCCAACGTCTATGCTCAGAACTGGTCTTCTCAGGAGGCTCGGGGATAACAATGTGGCTCTGCAGCCAGAGCATGTTTGCCATGTGTTGGGATTTACCTTGGGCACGAGGTAGGGCAGCACCACACGACTCTTAATGGCCATAACTTGCTTCAGACCATCCAAGGCAAATTCTGATACCTCCTCATCATCCTGCAGAGGGACATTGGGGACAACCCTGAGAAGCTGGCTCCTGTCACATCCCCGCTGTCTGAACCAGCCACCACACCACCTTCTCCACCTGCCCTCTTGCCTTTTCACTGTACCCACATATACTTACCGTCCAAGAAGAAGCCCAAGCCAAATCTGCTCTAGCTGCACCCACTTCCCCCAAAGGGCCCACATGCCAACTGCCTTGGCAGAGTCATTCCCCTGCATTCTGCTGCTACAGAGACAGTAAAAGCCGTGCTGGTAGGTGTGTGGCAGATCCACTCACCAGCTGCTTCAGTAAAAACGGGAGGATGTCCTCCAGAGCCTGGTGGCCAATGGTGGAGTGCAGCTGCTCAAAGGTCTTGGCTGCGGCCTCTCGGACCTCCTCCAAGGGGTCACACAAAGCCTTCCTTGCTGTGGGCACGAGGGACTCCGAGAAATACAATACCTGCAACAGTGCGAGCAAGGGTGTACCAACGTGGAAAAGGCCCAGAGGGAGCAAGAGTAAACAAGGGGTCATGGGCCAGGGACTTCAACCCAGCCAAGCTGCAACTCCCTCTGCAGGACTTTTCAGTTAACCTAACTCTTCGTTGTGAAAATACTGAATACAAAAAAAACAGAGAAGATGCCCAATAAACTCCTCGTAAATCCCTCACCAAGACTTAATAACAAAGTTCTCCACTGTCCTGTTGAGTTCTCCAGAAACTCCCCATCTTCTACAGGAACTCCAAACTCCTTCTACAGCAGAGCCTGCAGGATCTGGCCCATTCTCTTACAAAATTCCCAGTCCTTCAAGCTTCAAACCAAGTACCTCCCCTTCTATAAAATCCCTAACAGCCCAGTGATGGTTCTGTTCCCTGAATAACCAATTCCACCACAGCAAAGCTCACTGAGTTCTACTGACTAGTTGCTGTGCCAGTATCAGCATTGGACCACAGGACTTTTGGGCATGATGACTCAGCCTCTGGAGGACTCAGTAACTACTCAATTATTCAAACTCTTCTGGTGACAGAATTTCTTTTGATGCTTTGCCAAACGGCATTAGATGTAAAAAAATTAATGAACGAATGAGTGAAAGGCCTACACTGGTACACACAGAAGGAGATGGATCTAGTAAACCAGACTAGGTTGCTCACACTAAGCAACTGGCTACCTGCTTCCATTTCTAACTGGCCATCCACTTACTCACTTCCATGCTATCTAACTCGAAAGCATCCTCAGTCTACTCACTAGAAGTGTTTCAAGGATCAGTGACCTTAGAAAGTAAGGTCATTACTTAGAAATAAAGTACTCCAAATCCTTGAATGTTGCTACTATGGAAACATAATTACTGCTAGAGACAATACATTTCCACCCACTGGGTACTTAAACACTTCCCAACTCCTCTCCTAAGAATGAGTGCACACCTCTCCTGCTCCCTGCCACCCTCTGCCACTCGTACTCGAGCACACACCCCATTCCCACTAAGCAGGCACCACACATTTTAATCTAATTAGCAGAGTGACACAGAAGAGACTGATCTGGAGCAATCTAAGGAGTGATGAGAAAGTCATCTCCAGTTTCCAAAGGCTGTATTAGGAGGCCTCCAAATTGCTTAGCTCTTAGCCTGGAAAACTGACAGGAAAGCTGCAAAGGAAACAAGTCCACATGTGGTTCAGCCAGTAACCTGCTGCCAAAAGTACCCTCCAGAGTGAGGCTCATGTATCCCTGAGGGCAGGGCTCCTGTGACATTCCCCTGACTTCTGAGTCAGACACCTTCAGGTATACCACCTCCAGGACCCTCTGAAGAAACTCACGGCGTCTCGGCTGGTGGACTTCATGATCTCACTCAGCCCAATGCACACGCCTTGTCTCTCATCGCTCTTCTGAGACCTGAGGCCTTCTTCAAGGATGGGGATGATCTCGGGGAGGATTTTCTCCCCTAGCTTCCGGACAAGGTCTCCCAATGTCCTTGCTGCAATCTGTCAGCAGAGATCAAGTCAGAACATCAATTCCTGGCAACCCCAAGGCACCCAGAGGACCAAAATGAGGATCCTGGAACCTCCCAGGGTTTATCTCAGTCACTCATTCAACTTCCCCAAATGGTCTCAGTCACAGTGTGCTCAAAACATACCACAAGGGGGCCAGGGATTTAGCTCAGTGGTTCCACCACCTGCCTCGCAAGTGCAAGGTCCCAAAGTTCAATCCCTGGTACCAAAAAAAAAACCACACCACAAGCCAGGCATGGTGGCGCACACCTATAGTCCCAGCACTCAGGAGGCTGAGGCAAGAGGATCATCATGAGTTTCAGGCCAGCCTGGGCACCATAGTGAGTTGGAGGCCAACCTGAACTACACAGCAAGAGTTTGTCTCAAACAAAACAAACAAAAAACACCACAGAAGGAAACTACTTCTGTTTCTCACTTATCTACACAGCTTCAAGCAAGAGCTGGCACCTTACATACAAACATGAAATACATCATGGGCAGCATGGTCAAGGCAATTTCCCTGGCTCATCCAAAATTACCCCTGTGCTCTTGCTCAGGGGAAGGTGAATTTGGAACAAATGCTTTAAGAAAGAAGAAAGGAAAAAACCTATCTCCTCTCTGGGACCTCAGGCAAACTGTTCTTTAGTGCCAAATACACAGTTTGCTTGCCAAGGCCAGGGGCTAGAAGTGGGCCAAAGGCAGAAGTGATCATCAGCCTCGACTGGGCACCTCGTCCCAACCACTGAATGCCATCTGTCCCTACTTGGTGCACCAGCCTTCTCTCACACCATACTTGCTCCTCTGATTTCTTATTCCAGCTACAATGGCCTTGCTCAGTCCTTCCCATGTGCCCTGGTGCTGCCTACCATAGGGCCTTTGCACACTCCAACCTTGTATCTAAAGTACTAGTCCCTCTATGGAAGTCTCTCACCACCTCCTTATCTAGATTGTGCTTACTCATCTTTCATCTTCAAGATTATTTCTTCTAAGAAGTGTTTGCTCACCCCTCACTAGGCCACATGCCCATATCATAAGCACACACAAGTTCATGTTGCACCTGCCATAGCTGCACCTGACACCTGTTTGTGTGATTATCTGGTTAATGTGCATCTGTTCCACCAGACAATAGATGAGAAGGATAAGGAATGGGACTGCCTTTCTTCTCCATTATATCCCAGGTACTAGGCTCCTGTGAGGCAAACAGTAAGTATTTCCTGAATGACTAAGTAAATAAATGTCCCTCTACTAAGATAGGAGACCGTTAGCCCTCTCCCAGGCTTTGCAGACCCAGCTCTCAAGGCTCTGCGAAGAGGCACTGGGGCTGGTGGGCCAGAGCAAGGCTTTGGAAACTTACTGTTCTCTTATCTGCACATGTGCTGGCCAGGAAACCCAGCAGCAGCCCAAAGAGAGTGGGCAAGATCTCACGCAAAGTTCGAGGGGTATTGGAAACAACAATCTTCCAGACGTGCAGGGATGCCTGCCGCACAACCAGCTGGGTGTCTGAGCGGCCCATGTAGAGTCCTGCCAGTACCCGGTTCCGGCGATCGACCCCCAGGGCAGTGATGATTGCCTGCAGTCCACAGAAGAGGGCAGAGAACACAAGGTGGTGAACACAGCATGGGCACCAGGGTGCACCCTCCCATCACCAAAGTGGGGAAACCAACGCCAGGCACACACCTTGTTGGATTGGGCAGTTCCAAAGTTGTCATCCTCAGAAGCAGTTTCTGTGGTCATCTTCCCAGTGACCCCTGAGATATGGAACAGGAGGTCTCCAAGGAGCTGAACAGAGCTGAACCTGCAAAGGCCAAGAAAAGCCTCAAAGAACAGTTTCAGGGCACAGCCCAGCACTGCACAGATGAAAAACTGGAATGCACCCCAAATATTCACTGTGGTTATTTGGAATGAGAAAAGAGTTCAGACAATTTTGTAGCAAGTTCAAGGCCAGGGATTCAAACCCTAGCACTACACCAGGAAAAATAAAAGGAAAGGCCAGGGATTTAGCTCAGTGCCACCATGCCTGCCTTGTAAGCACAAAGTCCTGAGTTCGATCTCTGGTACCGGAAAAAAAAACAAACATTTTTAAAAGCATGTGTGAGATTTCCATGATTAAAGTTATAAAAAGAAACTAAGCATGGTGGCACATGCCTGCAATCCCAGCTACTCTGGAGGCTGAGGCAGGAGGATCCCAAGTTCAAGGCCAGCCTGGGCCACTAAGCAAGACCATGTCTCAAAATAAAATTTGAAAAATAGGGCTGAAAAAAAAATCTGGAGATGTATCTCAGTGCTAGACCACCTGTCTACAATACGTGAGGTCTTGGGCTCAATCCCCAGTACTGAGAAAAAAACGAAAGAGGAAGAGAAGCATAAACAAGCAACAAGGAATATGGATTATCACAAGCATAGAAACCTGGAGAGGCCAAGAAGGATGAATTTTATTTCTCCTCAAATTAAGTATATTGCTTTTAATGATCTGAAAAATAATAATCATATTCAAACTGAACATTCAAGAGACACAGAAAGAAAGAATATAAAGAATCACCTTGCCGGGGATTTAGCTCAGTGGTTTCGTTGCCTGCTGCGCAAGCACAAGGACTCGAGTTCGATCCCCGGCACCAAAAAAAAAGAATCACCCAAACTCCCACTGTCTAGACAACCATTCTGAGATAGGTGCTGCCAAGTACACACTTCTCTCTACACATAGATCATGCACACACCACATGATGTGCAAAGAAGGCCTGAAGTAGGTGGCTGGGCCACGGCCTGCACTGTCTGGTCAACAACAGGTTGAGCTGCTGGGTTATTCACTACAATCCTTTGCTATTCTTTACAGTGTCTGAGCAAAAAGTCCAATGTGTGGATATGGTATGAGATTTTTAAGTCAACCTCCAATTTTCTAAATGTTAAGTAATGCTGCAATAAACATCCTTCTCCATACACTTAATCACTTGATCAAATACATTCTTAAAATAAATTCCTAGAAGTGCAATTTCAAGTGGAAAAAATATTTAAAACAAACTGCA